>JAHLJS010000006.1:56669757-57337351 GCA_038502445.1 Eremochloa ophiuroides | reverse complement strand
TAACACCTGGGGTGTTACAGCGGCCGCGGGGGAGGAGGGGGCTCGACGACCGTGTGGGGAAGGAGGACCACGCGGAAGAAGGAGCTTGCGACGGCCATGGCCGGTGCCGCTCCTTCGCGTGAACGCCTGCTGGGATCGGGGACACGATGTTGGGCCAACAAGAATGGTGCCCACCCAAATTTTGGGGTCTAGTAGGAGTCCTACTTGACGAAGATTTTGGATATAAACCATATATTTAGCTTTGGAAGCTCAAGTATAGACCGTGCTGGAGTTGCTTTAAGATCTACATGTATATCTAAGTTGCAGTAGTCTCATACAAGGACCGCAAAACTTTGCGAGGGTGAAAGCGACGTGGGTGAAATTAAAGGAGAGGGGTGAGAATTGTGGGGACCATAGTACAAATGATGTGTATATTTCTTTGGGTGCGATCATGGATACTGATAAATTAGATAATTATGTGCATCGAGTACTCCCTTAGTCATATAATATAGTGTATACAAGCATTTACAATTATATTCAATTGGATTAAATACTTAATATTTATCAATCAATCACCATTAATCATGTTGATGATATTGTTTGATTAAAAAATAAAGTGAGGATACATGAATCTTATGTGTTTTCTCTTAATCTACCTTAAAATCTTTAAAATGCGCTAGATTTAAAGGACAGAGGTGTACGATATAGTTTTTGTTTACATGTCGTATTAGGTTTGTCCTAAGTCAAACATTTATAATGACCATCAATTTTTTAAAAATATAAAGTTTCATGACATAATATTAATATTTTAGATAAAAATACTTTTCTCACCCTTGACCCACAACTCGGGCATCACAATAATCAATCAAAATGAGCACTCCAACTAGCTAGCCATGAGCATTCTACCAGAGTTGTCCTTCGCGATCTCCCCGGGGTGAACATAAAGCCTCTCATAGATAACTAAATCAAGACACCGTACAATCACCCACATGGTGGTTGACTTCCTCGTTGCTCTAAGGCATCTAGGTGGTAGCAACCTCCAGCAAGAAATTGAGTAGAAGATGTTCTTGAGAGCTCACACAAGGGTTGGATCAGTTAGAGTGCCAAGAGAGATCCCAAGGGCCAGACAACACATAGTTATAGAAGCCTATCAAAACTGTCTGTTTGTAACTTCCTGGATGTCCACGGGGTCATCGAAAAACTCCAGTGACCACAGAAGAAGACCCACCAGAACAAGGACTACTCCACCGGATAAATTTAGTGCTATCGCAAATTCTGTGGAAAGGGAAAATTAGTTGCAAGCCATCAATGGCTATATGCGCTATAGTCTGGTGCCTCTCCTGTCGTTAATTAGAGCCACTCGATAAATCCGATGCATCCAAAAACTTTCTAGTCATGCACCCGAGAGCTCTGGACACACCCAACGGTAAAAGTCGGGGGATGCCACATTGGAATTCTGGTGCTACTATTTAAACTTTTCGCGTAAAGCCTCTTTTTGAAATTATAAGTCATTCTAAGATTTTCGAGAGTCAGAGCATCTTAAGTTGACCAAAATTATAGAAAGAAATATAAAAATTTATGACATAAAATAGGTATAAAATGAAAATATAACTAATAAAAAATATAATGATATTTGTTATTATTTTTATATAAATTTGATTTAACTTGAAAATTTTTGACTCTCTAAAGTTTTTGCAATGACTTGTAATTTAAAACAGACGGAGTACATCATATTCTGGTGTGTTAGAGGGTATCAGTGTCGACCCGCGTTATGCAATGTGGGAGCCTGGGAGGAGCTGGCTTTTGTGTATAGCCTGCTAGGCTGGATGGAACCTTGCCCTAGCTTGTTTGAGCAAAGAGAAAGGCTGCGTTCGTTTGAGGCGCTGTCATTTCCGGAAGCAGGCACGCGTACAAGCCTACAATCCAGCTCGGATGTAACTAAGCGATCAAGTTGAATACACATTTCCCTTCTCGCATCTTACCATCGAAAGAACACCACTCAACACTAACAGCTGGTGTCTTAATCCGGCGCGCCGTATGCTCTCGCTTTGGACGCCCGCGGCGGGCGATGGATCGGCGCGACGACTAGTCGGTTTCCATCACGTGCATTGCCCAAACACCGGTACACGCGTAGCTCTCCCAGCCGATGTCCCTCGCATCTTTGGATCACGTCGCAGCAGCCTACTCTTTGTCTCGTGACATGGCTTCCTGAAAATGGAAAGTGATTCCACCTCGCCTATCTTGGAATTGGTAATTACCCGATCCGGAGTGGAGGGGTTCCAGATCGAAGGATTAATAATGAAGGATCGATCGCCGAGAGTGCTGATTGTGACTTTCCAAGACGAACGTGGCTGGGGCCCGTGCTATAGCGGCGTAGTGCACGTTTTCTTGGTGGAAGAATACCAATTGGTATTTTCCAACGCTGCTTGCTACTCCCTGTAGTATAAATGTCCGTTTTTAATTAGTGGAGCAGTCATTATTCAATCAACAAAGCATAGTTACAGATGCCATCGGAAGGCTCTAAAAAAACATATCTATCCATTGGTAAATTTACAGACATCAATATTTGAACTCCACCTTTCGAAGACGAAATCAATCCTTACAAAGCTCTCCATTCTCGACTTTATTTCCAGAACGATGGCGCCATACCTGTCCATTCCCTCACCATGGATACTTTGAATCGTCATTGGCCAGGGCCAGCCCTGTCATCTGGAGAGGCAGCACGCATCCATTTCTAAAGGCAAATCAGTGCTTCAACGGTATTAGTGTTTAGCCTGCTCCGGAAGTCACTAACTACTCGCTCACCAGTGTTGAACGCCGACTCAGATGGTACAGTCGTCGCCGATGTTGATAACACATCACGAGCTATCCGAGAAAGAACAAGATATGTTGCATAATTTGATTTCCACCAACCCAAGATGTCAAAATCAAGTCTAGGAATTGTAGTTTCAGACATGTATGCACTAAGCTCATTAGAAGACTGAGTCCTTAGCTGAACACTTCTATGTTAATCCCAATCATCAAATGTGTCATCCCTCTCAACACTAACTTCACCATAACTAGATTCATGTGCTAAATCAGTTTCATAGCGATTCATTTGAGAACAATACTCTCTACAAAGCTTCTTAAGTGTACTCATTACTATATCTAACTTTGATATTGCATCTAAGCCAAAGAATTGCATCATATGGAAATCTACATAGGAATATTTGAACCTTGTGGATCAATAATAACTGAGATGGAGAAAGATAAATATGTGATTTCCCATGCATAAATTTGATCTGCATCTCCTTTGCCATAGATGCAATATCTTGATCTATATTGTGAGATTCCCTGTCAATGGCTAATCTGATCTTCCAAAGCTGATGGAAGTAATGGTGGGCAGTATGATAATAAGACCCAGACAAGAGATTGGTTGCATCACAAAACACTTTCAAGAAAGTGCACACAACCCTAGATCTTTCCCATTCCACCATTGAGGGTGTAGTGTTAAAATTCTTATCTTGTTTTCCTAATTCATCAAAAACTGCCCTAAATGGATATGCAGAATCAAGCATCAGACGAATGACTCCTCTATGGTGTGTTTGGGTTATCCAGAGAACCCACAGACCTCAGCACTGTTTAACACAAAATTTATGTGGATAGGCCCATTGGGTTTTAACACCAAGCTTTTAACTTTGGGTTTTGGGTCACTGGATGGACCCATTAAAACCTGCAACATGACCTATGAAGTTGCCTCCCTCATCGCGTGCCATAGCATCCGATGTCGAGTGCCTTGAATTCTTGGAGACTGCTGCGTCGTGAGTCCACATTGATCTTGTCAAGCCCAGCCGGCGGTCTGATCCACTGAGGATGTCGCCCCCTGAGCTGTCTTCGCTCGAGCTTATTTCTTCTCCGGCCGGACTTTCATGAGCTCGCCAAATAATCGCTAAACAAACATATGAGTTGACGGAGGGCTCTGAAAATAACTCTCATGCATCACTTTGCATCTCGCGTATGGCATACCAAATCGCCCATAGCCAGACGATGACCCTTGTAAGCTCTTCATGCTTAAGCGATCGCATCATCTCTGCAAGCCAAGTCCGAGCGTCCAAGCATTGCACTTGGCATAGGAACTCGGTAATCACCTCGCTTTCTAGGCCCCCCAAAACATCTGGCTAGGTTGCACTCAAGCAGAACCATGAATCATCCACGCCGCATAAGGAACACGGAGAATTGGAGATATATCCTTATTGGGCTGTAAATTTGTAGAGACCAACAAAACCAAAACTCATCTCCGCGAGTATATATTGGGCCCAGCCTTGTACTATAATCTTATTGGGCTATTAATTTGTAGAGCCCAACGGAACGAAAATGCTTCGGCGACGAGCGACTGTCTGGTCCCAGCAGCTGGGGCGACTCGATGGCCGTCCGATGACGATCATTCGGCAGTCAGAAGCGCGCCACCAGCCCACCATGAGCCCACGAGTCCACGACCCAGGAGCGCGCCTTACCTCTCACCGCGCGCCCTCGCTCAGGCGCTCAGCCCACCCCTGACCCCTCTCCTCTGGCTCCGGCCACTCAGTCCTCACTGCGTCTTGCCGGAGGCCCCCCAAAAAATCGAAGCCGAAGGGGGGAAGGCGCCGCTTCCATGGCCGCTGGCCTCTGCCCGCGCCTCCGCGCCTTCGTGGCCTCCTCTCGCCCGCTCCTGGCGGCGCGCTCCGGAGCGCTGCCCCTACCCCTGCGCCGCGCCGGCCCGGCCATGCCCCTCGCAGTCGCCGCCCGCGCACGCCGCGGCTTAGGCTCCTCCTCCACCACCGCCGCCCCGCTCGCCGAAGACTTCGCCACGGGTTAGCCGCCGCCGCCTTCTACTCCCCCTCACCTCAAGCCCTCGGGCTACTAGACAACTTCGCGTTCGCTCCGTCTCTCCGCTTCATTAGCTATTACTACTTCGTTGATGTTCTGTTCACGGTGTGCAGCTTCTGACCTCCGGTTCGAATCGCCACTCGAGGTAGTCAAATACCCCGACCCCATCCTGCGCGCGCCCAACAAGCGCATCAACACGTTCGATGCCAACCTCCGCGCACTGGCCGATGAGATGTTCGACGTTATGTACAAGTGAGTGCGGATTCTGAGCTTTGCACCACTTCTGTTTTGACGCTCAAGATGTGTTGCACCAATTCGATTTTCTGCTGTTTCGAAGAAATATGAGTGCCTATGCTTTCGTTCGATGCATGCTATAATTTACTCAGCTACTGCTTATTTTCACTAGATTCTCATATGACTATAGAATTGAGGATAAGGAAATGCAAATTCGTCTGGATAGTTGCTACATTGATGAAAACTTTGATGATTGAATGAAAAGCCGATTGCATAGGGCATATTTTATATATGGACAATACTCCAATAATAGGGCTGTCTGTGGTCATTTGAGATATAACTATGCCAGACTTATTAGAAGCTGTACTGGTTCAGTTAAATAGTTGATTTTTGTACAGGACCGATGGCATTGGTCTCTCAGCACCACAAGTTGGAGTCAATGTGCAGCTTATGGTATTCAATCCTGCTGGGGTGAAGGGAGAAGGAGAGGAGATTGTTCTTGTCAACCCAGTGGTATACAAGTCCTCGAAACGATTGCTTGTGTTTGAAGAAGGGTGCTTATCGTTTCCTGGAATATATGGCAATGTGTTGGTAAGAATCGTTTGCCATACCAATTCTTTTATACATTGTACAAGACCTTAGCTGTCCTTTATCTGACCTTAGTGTGATGGTTATTATAATACTATATTTCGTAATTTGTGTCATATTTATGATTTATTTGGCCACATATTACATGGTTTTGACATGCGAACTTAGTATGTGATTTTGGAAACTTGTATTCCCAATTTCCAATTGTCAGCATATATATGTCAACTGAAAGATGCACAATTGATAAACAAAGCTAACTTTGTATCCATTGTGCTCTTGCAGAGACCAGAAAGTGTGAAAATTGAAGCTCAAGATGTTACAGGGGCAAAGATCAAAGTAAAATTATCTGGTCTACCTGCAAGAGTTTTCCAGCATGAGTTTGATCATCTACTGGTATGTGCTTAACCATTATCTGAACCTTTTAGTTGATGCCAAATGTAACTATGGAAGTACACTTAATATCATAATCAATCTACTCATTTTTAAGAAATAGATCCATGTAATATTCATATGTGCTAATTTTCATTTTCTATCTCATATTTCCGCTGGATGCAAATATAAGTCATCCTAGAGTTCTTTCCTGTCAGGTACTTTCAGATTTAACCATCATTACATAAAACAAGCCTAGACTGGGCATGCAAAATTAATATTACTGCAATTTATTTTTTCTATTGCTTTTTAACGTCTAATCTAATATGATAGAAGTTAATGGCTTAAGTTGTAACTTGCATGCAAGTTCCATGTTCCTATACTGTAGTTGCAGATTAACAAAATGAAGGGAATATGTCATCAAGCTATGCATGTTTGACCGGTGGCTCATCACCATGATTCTTAACAATTGTTTGGGATTTGCAGGGGATTCTTTTCTTCGATAGAATGACAATGGATGTTCTTGAAACCGTACGTGAGGAACTGAAGGTTAGCAGTGGTTTTGAGTGCATTTAAGTTGATTTTTTTTATTTTGTATTAGCTGTTATCGTTAACATATATTTATTCTCCTTGGCTATAAGTGAATGATTTTGAACCTTCAAACTTAATACTCAGAAGATTCCTAGTCTGCATGTATACCTCATCCATTTCATAATGATGCCAGCTTAAGTTGCCTTTCGTATAACCATAACTTATTATTTATTTTACAATTTTAGGTACACTAACTCATAGCTCTTTCCTTATGACTTCCCTTTTTACAAAAAAAGAACCTAGAGAAGAAATACGAGGAAAGAACAGGACTAGCGAGTCCTGAAACTGTTGAGAACTTTGAGGGTGCAAAAGATGTCTTTAGTTTCTCAAGATGATGGCTGTAGCAGGTTTGTTTCATCTCAATACCTTTCTAATTTGCTGACTTCTCATGCTCTCTTTGGTGATTCTAAGAAAACATTGTTTTCTTTTTATGGACAGAATCGGGAAATTTTTCAAATACTGGAACACATCGTCTAGCTGAACATTAGACCGAAGAGTTTCTGGGACAGCTGGTTATACCAGTACCACACACAATACTTTAGTTGCGGTGTTGGCAGTCTTGCTATGTCTAATTTCTTGCAATATCAATGGAACTAGAGACAACAAATTTATTAGTTACAAATGAGGTTTTATGTTTGATGAGTATGTCTATAATATTTTCTCCTCATATTTGTGGCTCTTAGGATAGGGAGATATTCTACTGCTTGTTTTCTCCATTTTAAAAATATAAAGAGTTCTTTTTCGCAAATTTCTTAATAGACGTACCACAGAGACATGCAAAATTTCTAACAATGAGATATGTAGCTGGCCCTTACAACATACCGATGCATCAGGTATCAGTGACAGGATTAGTTAGGCTGCATCTTTTACTGGGGGCGTACCATGGGTAAATCACCCCTCGCCATCCCTGGAATCAACGTATAAAGATTTATCATCTGTTTGATTAGTGGGATGCAAACAGTAGGTGATGTTCTTTGTGAAACTGACATTGTTAGTATCCCAAAATCATAGTTAATGGATGTGGTTTATTTTCATGTTCCAATTCATGGTGAGAGCTTGCATTTTTGTACCTGATCAGTTACACTTATGCATGTATGATATAATCTTCATACGCTACAGCCATTTTGTTTGCTGGTTGCCTGTTGGACAAGCATGCAAGGGCAGTATGGACCCAAAAACCTTTGAATTATGGGCATCAGTGTTTAAGGTATATAGAACTTCCACGTAACAAATGTGACCTTTGATTAATCCATTATGAACGCTTCCATGGCACTAGACCTATGATTATTTAAGTTTTAAATATTGATTGATGGATTAGAGCTTCAAGAATTTTGGCAGCCGGTGTGAGGCTGCAAGTGGAGACAATAATATGAATGATAAAAGTAAAATTCTCCACCAATTCATACTTTTTCTTGATAATAATAGACAGCTGGCGACACATAGGATATACCATTTTTAGTTGAAAAATTTAAGAAAGGCAAAGAGATATGCTCTGTTTTATCTTTTGTTTAACTGGTATAATATCTTTCACAATCTAAATCCTACTTTCTGTTGCCTTTTTCCTCATTATGTGTCAGTGAATGGTGAAGTTAGTAATCCATTGCAGGACCTTACATATTACTAGTTTTACACTGCTTTGTTTTATTATTTAGCTGAGGTTCTAGAAAACGAAGCAAAGAATATGTATGCATTTGCATGTTGTCTACTCCCTCCGTTTCAAATTATAATTTGTTTGACTTTTTTGAGCCCAAGTTTGACGACTCGTCTTATTTAAAAAAATTGTGTAAATATAGTCAAATTTAAGTCATTATTCAAGATCTTTCATTACTAAAGCAAGCCACAACAAAAAAATTGATATTTTGCACAAATTTTTGACTTAGACGAGTGGTCAAACTTGGGTTAAAAAAAGTCAAACGAACTATAATTTGAAACGGAGGGAGTACATCGGAATCAATTTCTAAATACCATGCCCTTTTGGTTTGTTAGTTCCTCTTTCTGCATATTTATAGAACATTTTTATTGCCATTTTTCATGATTATTTCAGCTAAACCCATAAATATCCCCGCTAAGTGTTATCTCTATGGTATATCATATTTGTGCATTGCAAAATGTCATGTTTGTTAACTAGAAACTGGCTGTATTATGTTTACACATTTTTCTAACCATTATCTAGTTTTTTCGAGCAATCATTTTCTTATTTGAGAGATTTTTCTGGTTGGTAAACTATTGCTTTTTATATATCCTTAGGCATCGAATTCTAATTATTAATCTCATTCTTCAGCATTAGGTACCAATATAGATCAATATAGTTGTAGATGGACGGCCACGGGTTACTGTCGTTTATCAATTATCATTGGGCTCTTTACCATAGCCCTGTTTACATTGTGTTTACTCATTTTTGGAGAACTCAGGCACATATACTCTTCTGTATGACCATTTCGGATGAATATATTTATGTTTACTTTGATCAAAAGGTTAAAATATTGTAAAAAGATGACCTTCAAAATAACTGTATATGTGCACATCAACAAGCAATGGTGCAAATGGGGTCGCATGTATCACAACGACCACTCATGGATAAGCACCAATGAACAGACAAAGGCACTTTCAGTGTTTCAACATATGTCGTCATATGACTGTAAGTTATTGCCAGCAGGTTTTCCAATCTGCAAGCAAGCTATGGGAGGGACGGTTGGAGTGTAGAGCTCCCCGAAAGCTTGCCAGCAGAATGGGTTATTCAGGTGGTAGTGGGGTACTTGCACTGGTCTGAGTTGCACACTGGTAAGAGAGATTCCTGAACAAGGCAAGCTGTCACTGCATGCAAAATGGACAGGTTTGATTGTAAATGTTCCTCTGATATTCTCATATTGAACCCCGGATACTGCCACTGCTGATGTTTGATTTCTGCAAGTGCTTCTGTCACAATAAAACTGATCTATGATAATGGGTGTTTGAACCTCCGAGACTTGTATATTGGAGAACCTTATGTCTTGAACCAATCCTACACCACCCTGCGAGAAATGAGAGTTCACTTTGTTTAGCTCAGTAGGAATTGTTGTTTTGGCTGGCATCGTCATTTTTCTTATTGGGACTTTCCAAGGTTATTGCTTGTATAGATATCAAATGATGACATATATATATTCTTTCTTTTTTCAGTTTTTCTTTTGTGACATTATTATGTACTAATGTCTGATGTTGAATTAGAATTTTGTTTGCACTTATGTTTTCAAGCTTACCTGCCAGGTCTTGATTCTGACACCATTCATGGTTCTGAACATGTTGACATCTCTTACTGTAACATTTGATACACATGCTTTTGTGTTGTCTCGGCCTAGTCCGCCTATGCTGATTCCGTGGCCTGGTCCACAATTCACGTTGTGTATATTTATGTTGCTGCATCCTGTCTGGATGGAGATGCAATCGTCACCTGCATCGAATAGGACAGGGATGTTATGCTACTTTACAGCAGTTTTTCAGTGTACTCTTAACTCTGAAACATGTCCTTTGACGGGCAGCGTATACAGGCTTAACAGAACTGACATGCAGGCTTTCGGTTGGCCCTAGGTAATTTTTTTTGTAACTATTTTGTTTTTTTGTAGATAATGTCTTATTTATTTAGTGGTCTTGATGGAAATGTGTGTTGCTAAGCTTCGCAAAACAAAACTTTTGAGTTTCATGAAATATTAGATGCCTCTTGAATTGAGACATACAGTAGGGATTAAAGAATTACCACAAGCCAGGTTTGTATGATGAATGCTGACATCTTTGGAGTTCTGCAGGTGTATTCCGTCGGTGTTGAGACTGTTCTCAGGGGAGGATATAGTCACGTCATGGACCATCACTCCTTGACAGTTGTCAAACTTAAGATGGCACTGTGAGCTGTTGACAATTGTGATACCAGCTACTACAACGTTGAAACTACCATAAAACCTCAATGCCTGCATCAGGTATGAAATCAGAGTTGTCACTACTTCATTTCAATGGTATGATAATAGTGTGCATATTGATAGTGATTCTTACTGTAGGTTTAATCTGTGGCATTCTTTCAAACTCCACATTGTACTGCAGGAAAGCATCCAAAGTAAGCACTTAACATGACCAACTTTTCTTTTGAGTACTTAATAGAAAATTATACACTTGGTGGCCAGCTCTCACCGGGTCATCATCATCCTCATCCTCTGGGTCTGAGTAGGTCCACCATTGTTGCCCTCTGCCATTTATAATGCCGTTCCCTTGAATAACTATTCCATTTAGTTTCGTGAACTCGAGCCACTGGAGCAAGCCAGAACCCCAGGATTTAGCACTGGTTGGAGCTAGGACTGTTCCTTCCAGCTGCAAAGTGACTATAAGTGAGTACAACATTAAACAACATTACTCAATAAACTTATTCTCCCATTGGTGCGCATCTCAAGTTAGATGAAATACAGTCCTGTCCTACTTTTTGTTGGTCAATTCAAGCTATTTTGAATAAACCCTTTTGACTATCTTATCCTTTGGGATTAAGAGCATGATTACCTGAAAGACAATATTCGGTTTGCAGTAAGGCCCAGAGAACGAAATTGGCCCAACAAGGAACTCTAGTTCTGGTGGTACGAGAACTGTAGATGCCCCCTGGTTGCAGGCAGCAGCCCACGCTCCTTGAAAAGCCTGAATGCAAATGAACGTACAATTATTAGCTCTAGATTTCTGAAAAGACAGTCCTCTGGAATCTACATCACAAAATTAACTGAGAAGTGGGTAGAAACACACCACTTCAGATCCCTAAGCAGGGTAGTAAGCTGTTGCACTATGTCTTATTTCTTTTTAGTCGCTGTGCCAAAACAAGAACCGGTTTGTGACCACACAAAAAAAGAAACTGAAAAAATGAAGGTATTTAACTCGAAATATAAAAAAAATTCTGACAGTGCATATGGAAAACATTGTTAAGTATGGCTTATTTTCTTGTTAACCTTGTACGAAATTTCCATGAGCTTTATTTTTTTGCTTTGCAATGAAAACAACAAAAAAATGGTGCTATTGGTTCATGCTGCTTGTTCTTGGAAAAGAAAGAAAGTTTTGCTCTATTAATACCGTAGAGAGAAAGCTTGCTATTCCCTTATATGGAAAGCCTGAGAATCTTAAGATTACATTGGTTATTCCAAAAAAAAAAAAAAAGCTGTGGAAAAGGTTCTGCATTTGTGTATCCTGACTTGCGTGGTGTGTACTTCTTTGTTCTCTTCCGTGACCTAAAAAGTAAAAAATAAACTTGCCCAGCTAGATGCATAAATGGATCTGTTTATGCCTCTATGCAACAATCATGTGAGAAGGAAAGGACAAGCCAAAGCAGGGAACAGATCGAAACACATGCTAACATGCAAATAAGACTCCAGAAAAATATGGAGCTAGCGATAACTTTTTGGGCTCTGTACTGCAAATCATGTGAGACAGTGACAGTAAAACTGGTATGATCATAGGCCGTGGTGGTTCTGGCAAATGAATTCGATGCTAAATTCCAATTTGTAAGCATTCCGGAGAGATAAAATATGCATGGCAAATTCGAATCTCAAGATGTCATTGAGTCCTCATGCAAGTCATATAAAGATCAGTTTGAAACAGAGCATCTGAAGCGCACACTCACGAAAGGATTTGCAATTTGAGATTTCTGGCTTAGAGAGTGCATGATGCTTGACAATTTTATAATGGAATTTTGTTTGAAACAGAGCATTTGCAGGGCAAAGCTATTGACCTTAGTATCATCTGTAACTCCGTCACCCTTGGCTCCAAAATCAACCACATTGAACACTGCACCCTGTGAGGTTGCTGGTGGCGGCTGTGATGGCTGTTGATGACCCTTTCCACAGCTTGGAGTCGGCGGCTTGGGAGTGGAATGCCTGCTGCCATTGGCAGGGCTTGGCCTCGGGATGTCAGGGGCATTCGGGCTTGGACTTGGGCTTGGTTGGTATGGAGTCTGATTTCCCTTGCCAGCACCAGCGCTTGGTGTCGAGCTGACCGGCGGCTTCGGACTTGGCCGGTTGCTGCCGTATTGCCTGCGGGAGCTACTCTTCTTTCCTTTGCCTTTCTTGAGCTGAGAGGAGCCTGGTGAGCTCCTTGACGACCTCCAATGCTTGCCTCGTCTCGCCTCGCTGGCTTCAATGGTGGAGCAAAGAGCAAGCAGGACAAGGAGAAGCAGGAAGCCGAGGCCCTTTGCTCTCAGCTTCATCCTTCTGTCCGTATCTATTTGCTGTGCTGTGTGGAGATTAGGGTGTGTATTGTGTGCTGGATAGTAGATAGAGAACAGAGAGCGGGAGGCCTGTGATTGTGAGGAGGGGAAGAGAGAAAGGGGTTTATATAACAAACCCCAGAGCCGGCCATGCTCCCGTTTGTCAGGATTATAGTAGGTGAAAATGAAATGGAAAATGTGGCCCCAACTCACGTGCACGCAAGGCAGACATGTGTATCAATCTCATATCTGCACACTGAAGTTTTAGTGTCGCTTTTTTTTTTTTTTTGTGTTGTGCTATTAGTCGAGAATCTGCCGGTGGCATTTTTCTGTAGGTGAGGAATTAGCCCGTATGTTTTTAAGTTCATTCCTGTTATTACAGCAGTGATGATTTTTTTTTTAAAAAAAAAGTAGTTAAGAGGTTAGGCAATATGGATTGATTTAGGAACGTTCGAGAATCTTTCTGATTCTGATTTTTGCCAGAACGAAAAATAATTGTGCACACTTCTCCACTGCAGGACTATGCCAGAAGTCTGAACTTCTGGAGGTTGAGGCATCTGTAGAAATTTCATTGAGAGCCAGTGGATCACCACATCCGAACGAGGAGTTCGTGGAGTTCACAGGCAGGTAAACGAATCGAATTATAAATACTGATATCTTTTATTTTTTTGAATCGAATTATTTATTTTATAATAACTTATTTTATCATTAGACATACTTTAATAATAATAATTTATTTATTTTTTTAAATAAAAAATAAATAAGATGAATAGTTAAATAGGAAGTCTAAAAGTCAAAAACAACTATTTTTAGGGATGGAGAGAGTACTCCATGCACTATTCTCACTGCGCTACTAGCTTCGTGCCATGGCTACGCTAGCTACCGCGGCTCACAATTTGGTTGCAGGAACCATAGGCAGGCATGTGGGCGACCGATTATTCACTGCCCATGACTTCATGAGCCTGCCATAGTGCCGTGGCATGGCATGACCGAGGCAAAACTCAGTTTTATATTTTGAGCTTTTAGTCGCTGTCATTAAAAATGCCCATGTGTTGTGTGGCTGGGGATGACACTCTAGGGTATTGATGCAGCAGCCGAAACATGTGTGGCTAGAAAGAAATGACCAGCAAGCCAGCCATGCTCACTTGTTCTTTTGGGCTGAAAATAAGTGCTGATTTCGGCTCGTGCTGATTTATTGTGAGAGAAAAATACTGTTTCGTGACTGGAAATAAGCGCTGATTGTCCGAAAGATGACCAGGAATGACCACACACGCACGGACGCACCACGGTGGCAGCGGCATGGCTCATGCATGCGTTCCCGTCAGTCCTGGCACCTCTGGCAGACAGTCATTTTGCCAAAGCCACACGCGCTGGCCGGCCGTCGATGCGGGGAGTGGGAGCCGTCGATGCTGGCAGTGGGAGCCTGGGAGCGGCATCACACATGTGTGCTCTTCTCTCCCGGGTCACATGGCAACGGTCACGGGCGGAAGCGTCGTAGTTGTCCGCACCTCGGCCGGAGGACCCCCCCCCCCCCCCCCCCCCCCCAACTGCCGCAACCGGGGCCCAGCGCAGCCACCACCCGGTTCTGCGAGTCTGCGTCGTCCTCCAGTCCAGTCCTCATCCAATCACCCATCCATCCGCTTTCAATCGATGCCGATCGCTCCAAATCTCTCCGTGCGGTGAGAGGCTCCGGCGCGTCCGTCCACGGGACACGGGAGGCGCCCGGCGCGCCGGCCGGGCTGCGGCTGGCCATGCGCCCATGTCCTGCACGCGCCGTCGTCAGTTCGTCACCGTCCTTGTTCCGGTTCCAGATGAGATCAGGGCGGGCGCTCGGTTCTGGCTCCGTCGGTCGTCACGGCTCGCAAGACACGTCTGCTGCGCCAAAAAGGAAAAAAAAGGCTGAAAGATTCTACTACCGCGAGCTCTTCAGAGTCCCAGGTTCTACTACGGCGAAAGAAGAGATCGAGAAATATTTATTAGATCGAAATTTTCTGCAATGGTGATTGGCGTTTGGATGCTGGAGATCGCCTGGAACAGGCCGAGGTTAGTTCGGAAATTGTATGTCTTGTGACGATAGGAGACAGGGACCAAATCAGGAGGCACTGAAGTCTGAACCCAGCACGCTGTTTTCTGTTCGTTGCACATGTCGAGGTCATCAGAGCTCGATCACAACAGCGCAGCAGCCAGCAGCACAAGGCGCTGCAGAGCTCGCAGCCGCAGAGGCTGACACGTAAGTACGTGCTGAGCGGCTGAGCCACGCCTACGCCTTGCTTCTTCTTCCTCCCGTCCGGCGGTCGGACACCAGACGCATGCATGCTCCGCCGTTCAACTATGATAAGTACCTTAGTACAGTTAGACCTCTGAAAGTGTAGCGGAATTATTTAGCACTTTTTTATCACAACTCACAGAGAGCCTTGGTTCACTAGGGTACTGTAGCAGCAATGTAAATTGGTGGCCCATTATATAGTTTATATTATATCTACATACTTCCATCCGGCAAATCGCATGTTTATTGCCGTCACAAGTCTTATAAGTGCACGAATTCAGTAATCAGATATACTGCGAGTACACAATGCTGTCATTCGGCATTAGTATACTCCTAGACATATGTACTGTACGTGTCCGACAATAATGCTGCTTGATCACTCACGAGGAAATGCTTGCTGTGAGATCCATCATCCATGCAACCATGCAAAGGTTTGACAATAGCACAATAGATTGTCATGTAGTAGTAGCAGCATCTGCTCGGTGAAATTAAAGACAACAAGTACACCGACAGGTCCGAAGATTAATTGAAGGCATGACAGACAGGAACAAAATTTTGCTTCTATACTACTTCCTCTGTCCAAAAAGACTATTTTAGAAAATGTGTTCGTAAGAACCGTATACACTAGAGGGGGTGAATAGCCTATTAAAAATTCTAGTAAAATACTAAACCATAAGTTAGTAGATAAGCAAGCAAGATAAAGCGCTAGCTCTAGACTATTCTATACAAGCCACCTATCAAGATATGCTACTCACAAATATAAACACTCAACACGCAAGAAACCAACTCCTCCGAACCTAAGGAGATGGCACCTAAACAAGTATTAAGCGCAAGGAAGAGAGATCGAGAGGATTATACCGATGAGCTTGATTGAAGTGAAGTCCGCACGCCGTGAAGACCAATCACCGGGATATATCCAATATAAAAACCAAATGATCAAACCCATAGAATACAAGAAAGCCAAGAGTCCACTCGATGGTGGAGAAGACAAAGAACACTCGATTTTTTATCGAGGTTCACGTGATCGCCATCACGCTACTCCTCGTTGTGGCACCGGTCTTCCTTGGTGGATTGCGAGCTAGGCTTCACACGCCAATCCCTCACCGGGAGTCGCTCACCAACACAAGAGAAGTGACTATCAACCACGAGCAATCCACTAGAGTTGGTTTTGGTACTCCGCCGAGGATAACCACAAAACCTCTCACAATCAATCACCTCGGTGTGGGCTTGAATAATCTCCAATCAACCTCACACCGGAATCGCCTGCAAGCCGCTAGGGACACGACAATGCCCCAAGAGAATAAGAACTCAGCCTTGGCTTGCTCTCAAGTGCTCTAGAATGCAATTCACTAAGCAATGATACACTTGAGGATCACTCAACTCACAAAGATGAACAAGTGAGTGAGTGGGAGGCTTAGGATGCTCACAAAGAGTATGCAAATGATTCAAATGTGCAAGAGTTGTCACCAAGTGACCAGAGAAGGAGTATAAATACCCCTAAGTGCAATCCTAGCCGTTACCCACTGAAAAATAGTCGTTAACACGCTTTTCGGGGCGTCGGACCGACCGTCGGACTGAGTTCGTCAGACTAATCCTTCGCGTTCGATGCTCGGATGGCTGCCACGTGTCAACTCTCGTTCAACCTCAGCCGCTGGATCGCAACGGCTACTTCTCGCGCTCAACTGCGGACCGTCGGACTAGGGGCGTCGGACTAAAACTCTCGGTCCGACGCCCTGTTCCCAGTACACTGCGCGCGTACCGTCGGACGTTCGCGGAGGGGTCGTCGGACTAACGAACTCGAGAGTCCAGAGAGGTCCAGAAATGTTAAAACGTTTCCAACTCGACGTCGGACTAACCTCCAGCGTCCGACGCTCTCAGATTGCGCCACGCATTACACCTCACACTGTTATACCATCGGACTGTTGATCACAATGGTCCGACGCTCGTAAAACGAGCGTCCGACGTTTGCCATTGGCCGGAGCTAGGGTTAGGCGTCGGACTTTGGACAATAGTCCGACGCTGCCCCTGTTAACAGTTCGACGCTCATTTCTCAGCGTTTTTCAAGTTAATTTTCCACCCTTTGTTTCTATGTGCTAACACTCAAGATCTCCAACACTTGTGCACAGTGTGTTAGTATTTTTAAAATATTTTTCAAGGGTTTCTAACTTTGATCTCTAGGTTGTGTTAGTTCAATGCAAATGAAATGCAACCTAGAGCACTTGAAAGTAATCCAACACTCGTTCTCCCCTTAATAGTCGGCTATCTATCCTAAATGTGATCACACCCTTTAGGTGTCTTGATCGCTTAAAGAAAAGCCTATTTGAGGTTATACCTTTGCCTTCATGCCTTTGCTTAACACTTGATCACCTCACTTCTTGTTCACTTGATCCATGGTAGAGCCATCTTGATCAACATAGTCTCCTAGGCTCCACACTCCATGGTTTGACCAACCTAAACCTTACCATCACTTAGCAACTTAGGTTAGTCCTTAAAATGTCATTAATTATTAAAACTAAGCTAGGGCTTTCAGTGTTTGACCGTCCATCTTATTCAAAAATTTTGTACAAAATATAAAATCAATTAATAATTCTTGAAGTATCTCTAATGATAAACCAAATTATAATAAAATAAATAATATTGATACAAAATTTTCAAATAAGACGAATGGTCAAATGTGATGCTTGAAAATTATAAAACGACAGTGTGTTTGACCGTCCGTCTTATTCAAAAATTTTGTACAAAATATAAAATCAATTAATAATTATTGAAGTATCTCTAATGATAAACTAAATTATAATAAAATAAATAATATTGATACAAAATTTTCAAATAAGACGAATGGTCAATATGATGTCTGAAAATTCTCAAACGACAGCCTTTATAGGACGGAGGGAGTAGTACACAGTAAAGCGTACAAAACCCATGGAACGTAGTCCCTCCATTCCTTAAAAAAAAGTATCGTTCTCACTTCCCGAGAAATATCTTTAACTAAATTTATACTAAAAATTATTAATATTTATAATACATAATTAGTATGATTGAATAGATCTTTTAGTCTAATTTTTTAACAAATTTATTTGGAGGTGTAAATGTTACACGTATTTTCTATAAATCTAGTTAAACTTATTGCACGAACACCTAAAACCTAGATGGTTTAGGGACAGAGAGGGAGTACTTCATAATGCTACCATCCGGCTAGCGACCTGCAGGAGTTACTAGTACTACGTACGTACGAGTAGGCTTCTAGTTCTAGGCTCTGTTGTTTCGGTAGCTGACTACTCCCTCCGTCTCTTAAAAAAAAAAGCGACATTTTGGGTGTTTACACTGATAGTTTGACTTGATTTATAGAAAATATGTGCAACATTTATATCTTTAAATAAATTTATTAAAAAACTAGACTTAAAGATCTATTTAATGATACTAATTATGTGTTATAAATATTTATATTTTTTAATATAAATTTAATTAAAGATATTTTTTGAGAAATAAGAATGATATTTTTTTTAGGGACGGAGGGAGTAGCTGTCAAGGCTCACGAGCGCAGCTGGATCAATCTGACAGTAGTCGTGAGATACAACTAGTAGGAGTAGGCAAAAACTTGCATGCAGACGCAGCTCCGTCGTTTGTGTTTGTCAGTCTGCCTGTCCGTCCGGCCGGGTAGATCGCTTGGGGCCCCAAATCTAGGCCCTTGGGGCGTGGTAACCAGCTAGCTTTAGCATGTGACTCTTAGTTTGTGAATTAATGCAGAGATCATAAAAGACGACACTGCCGCACCACTTTGTCGATTTGCACACGCGTGTGTCGTCGTATTCTGGTTCTTTGACAGCGCTACAGCATGCAATTCTTGCTGGGCGCTTATCTAACAATTTATTTTTCTTCGAACAGCCTTAAGCTACTTGGTTGGCTAAAAAAATAGCTGATTTTATCTAATGCTGATTTGTTATGAGAGGTTAGTGTTGATTTGTTGTGAAAGAAAAAAATATTATTTTTATGGTTAAAAAGAAGTGATGATAAGTTCTGATATACTTTTTTGTGGGAGAGTAGGTCATATTCGCCTATATACAGTAACCGCAATTTTGTTTTCTAAATACGACGGTGCAATTTAGCTATTTCTTTGTAAAGAGACCTCTACGGCGGTAGAGACGACACGGGTATTGATGCCCCCCCACCCCCACCCCCACCCCCACACCAAACCCAAAATCTCTTCCAAAGACGTTTTTTTCCCTCCATCGAGCGTCAGACTCGTTTGTTATCCAAAGACGTTAACAATAACTGCCTGCTACATCTTTATACCTGGGAGTACATCAAGCTTATGATATCTACGGTGTAGCATAGTTGAGTTATCAAGAGGAGGTGACACGACATGTCAATGTCCTTAGAGCACTACCAATCTCCTACGTTTTTTTTTTGGTACAATTGAGGCTAAAAAACACTTCTAGCTGTGATAAAAAAAAAACACTTCTAGCTGTATACCTACTGGGCCTTCCAAATTTGTTGACCCCTCAAATTCTACCTCCCACCATTCCCCATCATCAATTCCTGTTGAGCCAATAGTGGCTACCCAAAAGAATTCTCTTCGCCTGTTTCTACCTCATGCCACTATGCCAGTCTCTCGCCTGGCGCTGCCTTCACATGACAGAGTTTGAGAGAATAAATTAGGTACTCTGTTTTATGTAATATTACTTGAGACAATATAAAAAAAATTGATACTCTTAGAATAGACGATTGTCCAAAGAGACAAGGGGTATGTTTTGTTGCGTATAATATTACTGGAGAAGTGGAGATATACTATTATGGTTTGATCACAGCCAAGCTCATTATAACACTAGAGGACAATGACTACATTATGCGTTCTTATTATATATACGCGATAGGACATACATATAGAGTTCGATAGCAGGCACCTACTCTTGCGATTGCGACGCGCTGAGTACCATATACAGTGTCATGTCAACTACCGCCACTCACTGATTAGCACACCCTCAACTGCTCTGCTCAACACAGAGTACAAAACACACCCGAGAAAGCCTAGACGTCGTCGGCACTAGTCCCTCAGTTCCTTTTTATTTGTCGATGTTAGGGTGCGTGTCATAAATTTAACTCGATTCATAGAAAATACGTGCAACATTTGAATGTCATAATAAATTTGTTAAAAAACTAGATTCAAAGATCTTTCTAATGATACTAATTATGTACTATAAATATTAATATATTTTAATCTATGCTTAATTAAAATTGTTTCTTAGAAAATGCAAACGACAGATATTTAAGGACTAAGGGAGTATCTTGTTCATGCATGCATGGATGCATCACAATGATTTCACGAATGGCCGGCACGGGCAAAGCCAAGACCAATCGTCTCCTCCCAACCGCCAAACTAACAGCATCACTAACAGACTTTCTTTATTTATTTAGATAGTGGAGGCTAAAAAATATACTCCAACACGCTAACTAAACGACTATCTAAATTTATTGGCCTAACAAATTCTTCTTCCCACTGTCTATTTCTATTGGACCAACAAGTGGCTCCTTATATTTTTCTTGGTTGTTTCCTTCCCCACACGCTCAATTTCCCGCGTCCGTGTGTGACTCATCCCCCACCGCCGCTCCCACGTGCCTGTGCCCCGTCGTGGTCTTCTCTGGTGAGTTCCTTGACGGCTCCAGCGCTCTTCTTTGGCGACGACGCTGCCTCGACGCAGGCTCCCTCCACAGACTTCCCACCATGCGGCCAGCTCCCTGTGCACACAGATCTTCCCCAACGCGAGCTCGCTTTTTGGCGACGGCGGCGCTGCTTCGGTGCAGGCTTCCGCGGAGCATGCCAGTGCGTCGACCTGCCCCGGCACAAGCTTCCTGGCGGCCGGCTTACTCTTCGGCTCCATCTCCGCTCAAGCGCCGGCACACGAATTCGTGTTGAGCTAGATGAACACGAGAGAGGACGATATATAGGATCCAAATGTCATCTTCTATCAGGATTAATTTGAATAGTATGTTTTAGGTAGTATTGTTAGAGTTGGATATAGAATGTAGATAATATCATAGTTGCGATAGGCGCTCCTAGGCGGCCGTCTAGGCGCGAGGCGACGGGCCACCGCCCCGCCTATGGGGGTAGGCGGCTTCCTAGGCGGGCGGAGCGCCTCAGCGGCGATTCGCCGGCGCCTCGGCTCCCTAGGCGATGCGGAGGCTGTAGAAAATGTCGAGCGAGCGGGAAATCACGAGCGCAGGGCGAGCGCACGGGAAACGCCGGCACGGGCAAGCGCGCGGGATAAAGGGCGAGCGCGAGGACGCGCGGGAAAAGAGCGCGCGGAAAGAAGCTTCGCGCTCCCGTCCCCGCCGTCGCCGGTCGCTGTCCTCGCCTTCTCCTGGTGGCGCTCCCCTCCTCGTCGCCGGTCGCTCCCTTCCCTCCCTGCCGAACTCCCTCCTCCCCAGTCCCCACCGCCACCGGAAGTCCTGCTCGGCTGCTCCCACTGGTCGCTGCTCCCACCGACCGCTGCTCCACACGCAGGAAGTCGTCTCCGCCGAAAGTCCTCCTCTCCACCGGCCGCTGCACCTCCCACCGGCCAAGGTAACTTCTGTCCTCCCCTGCTCCTCTCCACTGTTCAACTGTCCCTGCTAGGAGAAGAGTTTGAGTCTGAAGAAGAAGAGTTTGATGAAGATGAGGATGACATGTGTAAGGAACCCTATTGAACTGCAGCTGTATGACTTGTCTGTGCTTGTGCTTATGCTTGTGCTTGTGCTGTCAGTTGCGTGACAATGTCTGTGCTTGTGCTAACTAAGAACTATGTGTTTGTGCTGTCCTTTTATTATAAATTGTGTTGTGCACTTGTATTGCTGTCTTATCCACTTGTTTGTGTTTTAAAATTTGTAAGTAACAGCTGCTGATATGGTGTGCTCATGGATGGGAGGTTGCTGAAATTATTCAGATAAGTGACAACTTGGTGTTTTCTATTTTCTATTGATGAATAGTTTGTTGTTCAGTGAGAATTTAGTACTTACCATCTGTCAAAATATGTTGTAGGAGCTAGGAATATGCAAGAATAAGCCATCAAGGAGTCAGGTATGTCTACTGGCCCTCTTTTTATATATACTGTTGCCTAAATTATTGCTATTATATATATATATATATATATATATATATATATATATATATATATATATATAGCCAAAACGCCTAGGACCGCCTAGGCACGATTAATCCCGCCTAGGCTGTAGGCTGAGGGTCGCCTAGATACCGGCTAGCGCCTAGCTAAACTTTGGATAATATGAAAAATAGATGACTATCAAATCAATAAATAGATAGGCTCCGTTTAGATGCAGTTGTAATTTGTAATTTAGAAAAAGAATCTTTTTCAATAAGTGTTCAATCATAGCCCAAGTATTCGTCTCGTGATTTACATGTAAACTGCGTAACCATTTAAAAATTTCATCTATATTTAATGCTTCTTGGATACGGCGCAACATTCGATGTGATGAGAATCTTAGAATTTTAAGGTACATCTAAACAGGATAATAGCCTGATTTAGACAGCATTGCTCGAGATGCTCTACGAGCGGGAAAAACACTAGGCGTTCCAGGCAGCTTGGACCCCGTTGCCCGTGGGGCTGCCGCGGTTGGATTGTGATTAGGGAAAAAAAAAGGGCGCGCGCGTGGCGGTCTAGCCTCTAGCGTGAAGCCGCCTAGTCCTAGCGCTGTCCGCTTGCGCGCGCTCGTGAACCGGCAGACGGACGCTCGTGAGTCGTGAACTCGATCCTCCCAAGGGGCAAAGGGGCCAAGGCCCAAGGTGGGCCGTGCTGTGCTCCATCCCGTTTTCCTTTGCGTCCACTTCATTCTCACGTACTAACGTCGTCCTGGCCCTCGTCGGCATATTGGTTTCGGCCTGCGGTATGGCGGTACGCCTCTGCTAGTTAGCGGTCTCATGTCACTAGTACTGGCCCCTCTTTGTCTTGCAGCCCCCCAGTGATCGATATATGACTATTCGTGATCTCGATTGGCTTTACTTAAAACATTATTTATCCTGCTTTATACGGGTGGGGACCACAGATCATATCGAGGACGACTCTCAGGTCCGTATACTCGTCAACGATCTTGGGACGGAAAGGCAGCACTTTTATGATAATCATTGGAAGACACATACTGTATGATGTCCTAGTGCTACCAGGCGCGAAACGGTGGACGCGGGAGCATCGGAGGAAAACCGACGATGTGCGCACCGAATGTAAGGCCACGAAGGACATCGATCAAGGCCCACCAAGTCCAGCAATGTGCGTTTTCTGAGGATTCGGTCCATGTAACAACGCCATGTGTTAGTACTTAGTACTACTAGCTAGCTGGAGGGAGTATATATACTGGGGAAAGGAAAACTCATGGAAGACAACTGGACAAGCACTTTTTTTTAAACGTATCCTGTGCAAACTATAACTTCGTAAAAACCTGTGCAAAATATGACAAAAAAAAATCATCTAAATTCACAAAAAAATCACACATGTAGATGATACGATGATACACAACCTTGTAAAATATCTTGTCCAAACTCGACTTTGTTTCTGAGATATAAAAATAACAAATTTCAAGCCAGAAAGATGCCCTGTTGATTTGTTAGAAATTTGTTATTTTTATATCTCACAAACGAAGTTGAGTTTGGACAAGATATTTTACAAGGTTGTGTATCATCATATCATCTACATGTGTGATTTTTTTATGAATTTAGACGATTTTTTTGCCGTGGTTTACACAGGTTTTCACGAAGGTTGTGGTTTGCACAGGATACATTCCCTTTCCTTTTTATTACAGTATATAACGATAATTTTGTAACAGACCTCACCAGCTCACCTGTTGTACCTCTCTCTCAGCCTTGCCTACCTCAAATTCCAATCCAGCTCCGAGTAGTTAGCATGCAGCTGCCCATCGGATGAGCCCGCAGGCCGTTAAAACTAGGTGGGCTGGGATTTTGGTCCAACCCAAACTAAAGCACAGTACTCCATTCTAAATCCCACTCGAAAACAAAATCCTCCATTTTAAATAATAAGACGCGTTTTGGCTTTTCTAGAGACATACTCCCTCCGTAAAAAAAAAGTATACAATTACAGGTTACGTGCTGGAGAAAGTAGTTCATGTTTAACCAAGTTTCTAGCAAAAAAAATTCATACCTATGGCTCCAAATTAATTTATTATAAAAACTTATTTCATAATTAATCTAATGGTGTTTATTTGACATTATAATAATTTATACTTTTTATTTATAATTGGTTAAACTTGATACAACAAAACATGCTACCGTGGTAGAATTGCATGTTTTCTTGGACGGAGAGAGTACAGTAGTATCTAGCCATAGTGTATATCCAAATGGATAGAAAAAACTAGGTGGTTAAAAAAGCCAAAACATGCTATAATTTGGGGTGGATGGAGTAGAAAACAACAGAGGGATTTAAAAAAACAACAAAGAGAGCTCACCCTGAGCATTTAGTTTCTCGGTTCGGTTCGGTTTGGTTTCTCGGTTTTTGAAGAAATTCGGTTTTAAGAAAATAGGAACCAATCGATTCTCGAAATTCTTGGAACCTACAATTTAGGTTCCAACTCTAACTGAACTAATCGAACTTTTCAGCAGAGGTCAAGACAACAATAAATATCCATGTTTCAAGGCAAATTTATGCAACACTATATCCATTTTTATTAACAATAATTTATAGGGCAACAATAGCAATATAGTAACACAAATATATAGCATTTCAAATATGAAATACCACAGATAAACTAAACATAATCTTTCAAAATACAAGTAGGTGAAGTATGATACATGTAATTTGGTTCTTTTGGTTATTAGTTTGGTTAACCTGAGTATATGAACCAAATTTTCTTCGATTATTTTGGTTCCTCAATATCAAGAACCAAACACGGAACCGATTGTTTTTGTTTCGGTTCTTTTGGTTTTGGTTCTGGTTCTTCGTTTTGGTTTTTCGGGGTTATTTTTGCATAGGCTTAGAGAGAGCTGCATCCCCTCATCCAACATGGCTGAATTGGCCAGAAAATACAGATGCCCTTTTCCTGCATATTTTCACAGGGGTGCTTTTGACAAATCTGTCTCAAAGAAAAATGAAGAACCAACATATATGAGGTGTTTTTTTGGTAAATGATCTAATACCCGGTGATGTTTTTTTTTCAAATCATAATAGTTGTATTTTTAGAGCGGAGGGAGTATCTCTATATAAAAAACAGAATTAAAAAAGTCTTCCCTGCCTTTTATTTTGTAGGTACAAAAGTAGCGTTGTACTATATATTTCTTCCTTTCTTTGATGTCCATAATAATAATAATAATAATAATAATAATAATAATAATAATAATAATAATCTACTTAGTTTCTGTTTAGTTCCGTGTAGATAATAATTAATAACTATATAGATAATAACTATCTTTTTTGAATCTAAACATAGGTAGATAGTGGATTGGATAATTGTTAGTTGGACACTTAGATAGCAATTATTCCACTATCTAGATCAAATCAAATAGTGAATTATTAGCTAGATATAATAGTGAATAACGTGCAACCAACCCAAGCCCCGATCTAGGGATGAAACCAGATCGGAAACCGACAGATACCAATGATTTTACATTTTGTCCTATATCCCATGTTTTATCTCATATTATTTATCAAATATTGAATTCGGACATGGATCATTGCGGATATTGATATCTATCTTATATACTTAAAAAAAAATTATTTTGAGTACTCGAATTCGAATACGGTCGGATATTAAATGTTCGAATTCGAATATCGAATATCCATATTGGGTTTTAACTGTTTCAGTACAGACGGATATCGAAAAATATCAATCCCGTTTTCATCACTAACCGGATCTTGGACACCGCACCTCTTTTGTTGCATCTGAAACTTTGACGAGAAAACCTGCAAATGCTCGAACGCCTTGAGCCCTTAACGAATAGGTTTTTGTGACCTGGTCAACACTGCGACTGTGCGACATGGTAACTGGTAGTAAGGGCTAAACATGCGTCACCGTCCCAACTACTCGCACTCGCCGATCAGTCCCAAGGGCCAAGGTCCGTAGGTCCTCGAACCCAGTGTCACGCGGCAGTGGGGCACTGGCAGCCACGGCGAATGCATGGTCGGGCCAACTAGCGGGATCCGATCCTAGCAAGTGACAATCCCTTGATCGCTGCCTCGCTGTCGCTGGCACGAGCGCCAAGGAAAGGGAAAAAAAACAGACTTGACTTGTGGCCTTTCTTCTACAGGGAGGAATTGAGAAGCGAGCGATTCGTCGTCGTCTCCGCGGTCGCGCCCAGCAGTGCACGCAAAGGCTACCGAGATGGCGTGTAAACATTCGATTCCACCGGTAGTTTTGGGGTAGGCAGGAGCTGCTCATCTAACTCGACACACAACGGTTGAATTATATAGTTTTTTTCTCCACTACTAGCACGACTCAACGACGTGACTACTGCTACGTGGAACCCGTGTCCCGATTGATCGGCCAGCAGATAGCTCTCATAGCAGTAGCTAGCTAGCGCTACCAAACAATCCCCTTTGGTGTACAACCGGAGCCATCAGCAGTCGAGTCCACGCTCCGTCTCCAATGGTTGCTCCAGTCTCGTTATGGTCCTTGGATTACAAATATCGATGGGGGAATTTTAATTAAGGTGGGCAACTTGCTCATGTAGTCATGTTTGTTTCCGCCAGCAGCCCCCAACAGAATTCCCATGTACTTGTTGGGAATGTGAAGTCATCAGCGTGCGTGGTTAGTTTACCGGTCCATCTGTTGTATAATCTTCTAAAGCTGAGATCTTGGATGATCTTTACCATGATGCCAAAGATGGACCTTTTTCTTTTATGCATGCAGTGACATAGGCATCCAAGTTCAGGAACAGTCAGCGGATTTAGAGGATGCATGGTGGGCTCCAACCTCCATACCTACATAAATACAGCGTGCCTGCAATTGCCCACCTCCCAACTCATATTTCAATGGCGAATTCCCCATTTCCCCTCGAGGTTGGACCATGTTCCCGTCTCCAGCGTGGGAGAATTTTCTCGGTCCCCATCCCCATGAATGTCATCGAAGATCCTTCCCCATTTTCGTTCCTGGATTCCCAATTCAAGCTTAATCTTACAAATTCTCATAAATTCAATATATAATAGATTAATGATAACGGGCACCTTTGAAATTATCAATAAACCTTCATATATCTAGTACATTGTGTCTAGATAAAAATAATAAATTGGTGCAAGATTTCTATGAGAACTAGCTTCTTGGGGCGAGGACATGGAGAACAGAGATGGGGGATGGTTCCCTGTCTCCATTCCTGCAAAACCCTATGGGAAAAGTTTGCATTTTATTCATGACATTGACTAACTTTTCTGCGTCTCGTCCCCTAAATAGGAGAATTCCTCATATGAACTAACTTTTCTGCATCTCCACCTTTAGTAGCGGAATTTCCCGTGGAGAATCAAGGATCAAGTCCATTGACATCTATACACCCCCAACAAGTTTTGGAAAAAGGTTAATGAGTCGTTCGTAGTAACCTATAAAATTAAACCTATACTTGTGTTGATGCGCCAATCCGCTTATATCTCCACCATTGAGTTCTCACAAAACTTATTAGGACACCTTCAATCAATAATATTATTTACCTGCTAGCTTATATATATAAACTTAAAAAAAGAGAGATAAAGGTAAAATAACCTAACATGTTAGTATCATGAATCTTAGAAAACGCATGTGAATTTAAATATTTATAAAGAGCTAGCTTATTATCATTTGAATTTTTACTAACTAAAATATGTTGTATGTGCTACATTAGTTTTATTAGGATACTGCTGGAGCTGTTATTAAAGCAGTCAAAGACTCAAAGTCAGACTACGCTAGCACAGCTCACGTTCCGCGCGCAGAAAATGTTTATCATCCCCACTCCCGCTGAAACGGAACGGTAGGCTGAGCTGAACAACTCACAACTACTACCACCCGGGAACAATTCAATACTCCCTCCCTGCAGGATCCTAGTACGTAGGCGCGCGGGTGGGGCAGGCAGCAGCATGTCGAGTCGACCGACGCCAGGCACCCAGCGGCCGTGTCCGGCTAGCCTATATAACATCGCCGCCACCGCCACATACACATACACCACAGCGCTGCATTTTGCCAAGATCCAAGAGATCTTCCAGTGTTTCCACGCACAAAGATAGATAGTGTGCCCCGGTAGCGTTCGTTCCTTCTGCGATTGTTGCAAGGCGTGAAGGACGACGATGGTGAACCTGGTTGAGGCGCAGAAACCGCTGCTGCACTTCCTGGTCAGGATGGCCGGGCTGCGGCAGCACACCGTGGACGTCGACGGCGCCGGCACGGTGATCACCTTCTGGGTGCCCAAGGACAAGGTTCCCAAGGAGACGAAGGGCACCGTGCAGGACATCAACAACAAGCAAGGCGCCGAGCCGGCCAACAAGGAGGGTAGCAGCAGCGGCAGGCCCGCCGTGGTGCTCGTGCATGGCTTCGCCGCCGAGGGCATCGTGACGTGGCAGTTCCAGGTGGGCGTGCTGGCGAAGCAGTACGACGTGTACGTGCCGGACCTGCTCTTCTTCGGCGGCTCGACGTCTCCGTCGTCGGACCGGTCGCCGGGGTTCCAGGCGGAGTGCCTGGCGACGGCCCTCCGGAAGCTGGGCGTGGCGGCGTGCACGGTGGTCGGCTTCAGCTACGGTGGGATGGTGGCGTTCAAGATGGCGGAGGCGCATCCGGACCTGGTCCGCTCCCTCGTCGTCTCCGGCTCCGTGCTCGCCATGACCGACTCCCTCAGCGAGACCACGCTCGAGTCCATCGGCGTCAAGTCGTCGGCCGAGCTGCTGCTGCCGGACTCCGTCAAGGGGCTCAAGGCGCTGCTCTCCATTGCCACCTACCGGAAGCTCTGGTTCCCCGACCGCCTCCACAGGGACTACCTCGAGGTATGTTATCTAGCTATTAGCTATATCCTCGATCGTGTACACAAGCTGTGCATGCCTCTGATGGTTCGTGCACGCGCGCATGCATCGGCATGGCAGGTGATGTTCACCAACCGCAAGGAGAGAGCGGAGCTGCTGGAAGGTTTGGTGGTCAGCAACAAAGACGCCACCGTGCCCGTCCTTGCCCAGGTAACACGTTTGGCCACCGCTCCCGCTCTACTATCACTACTAAAACCTCTATGGCAGTGTCCATGGTCGTCATTCAGCTGCAACTACTCCATTGGTGCTACAGTGCAGCGCGAGCAGCGATAGCTCTGTAGGCCGCACCCGTGTTCCACGAAATTAAGGGGGCATGTCTGGTTAGCCTGAACGGTGAAAAAACATTTGATTAGCTAGCTACTGTACTGGCTAGGTTCATCAAGTGAGCATTGATTGTGTCCAACGAATACCTGTACCCGGAGCAGAGGAGTGTTCCTCAGCAGGTGCATGGTGCAGTCTGCGGCGCGTCAATGCAATAGTAGCACTGGCGCTTCCTTGTCTGCGGAAGTCACGAAGTGATTGCTACAGACCCGGAAATGGCTACTGCGCCGGTCCCGGCTGCACGGCACTTTCCATTTACCCAAAGCAATCAGATTCACAGAAATGGAACGGAAACGAGCGGACCCCGTTAGCGTTTATAGCCTTCTAGGCACACCAATCATCACTCCCTCCCTTGGTAGTGGCATGCTATTGTTGTGTGCAATACATCCGAATTTCTTTTTCATTTCGTCCGCTTCTCCCTCACAAAGTCACAAGATGGTATCCCCGCTTGCTCTGCAGAAAATACTTCTGCTGTGGGGAGAGAACGACAACATTTTCAACATCGAGCTCGCCAAGACAATGAAAGAGTAAGTCTGAACCCAGAATTGTTCCACCACCAAAAACTATATAAGCATGTATTATATAGTATGAGCCACAAGGTGACTGAAAGAAACATCGATCTCCGGATCTGTATTTTCAGGCAGCTCGGCGACAAGACGATGCTGCAGAGCATAAGCAAGGCAGGCCACCTGGTGCACCTGGAGAGGCCCTGCGTCTACAACCGGTGCCTCAAGGAGTTCCTGGCGTCCGTCACGGCTACTGAAACCACCAAGGAGTGACAGGGGAGTCGCAAGGAATGGGATCCGAGTTCGACCAAGTTGGCCCGCCGCCTACATTTGCCACGAATGCTGATTAATACCGACGACAACTCTGTCGAAATAACGAATGGGTCCCAATATGTCTATTGTGTTATTGTTGTTTGAGAAAGATTCTTATGGCACGTGCAAGAATCAACGCTTCTCCCTTGTTATACTTTTTTTTTTTTTAAGATCCAGTTACCCAGCGTATATATTAATAAGAAAGAAATAGAGTTTACAACTACATGCGCGAGAAGCGCAACCTCATACAGCAGACCGCTACAGGGGGTTTAGCAACTATTAGGGGTCTCATGACCCTTCCTCCAGCAATAGCGCACAGAGAGCACTTACCCCGGATTATTCCCAACACCTGCATTGTTGTACGTGTCCAGCAACTTTGGTCATCTGTTGTGGTGTTAAAGTTAAATTGCTTGATCTGCAGCTGGTTTCAAGGACTGAAGCCTCAGACATTCCAGCTTAACATCTTGATATCAACGGTCATGGCACATGTAGAAGCACCAACTGCTGCTCCATCTGTTTTTTGCAAGCTTACAGGACCTCCATCTCTGTTGCACCGGACTCAGCTGCAATGGCTGCCAATGCTTCGGACAGCTCCTTGTTATCCATTGAAGTAAATACTCATCGGATCTCGGATCGCCATTGCCATTGCCCTTGTTATACTTGTCTTGTCGCTCAGGATCAGCATACTACTCACTCGACTCCTTCGGAGAACCTCGAAAAAAAAAAAAGTTTGATGTTTACACAGTATCCTATACTGAAGATTATCAATACCAAATCTAAGAGTAAGATGCACTCAGCCGGCACTTCACCTTCATGGCACTTCCACAGAAACGCTAGTACTCAGTTACTCGCTTATCTTTTCTCAATATTAATAAAGAACAAAAAAGAAATTTGTTCTGTCTTTCAGTCCATACCCTCTCTCTGTTCCTCCACTTCGCCGAGAACAAGAGTTTTGACACGTTTGTTAGGAATAGGAGAATACATGATGACTTAGATATAAGAGTCATGTAAGCCCGAGTTTATACTGTGCGATCCGTGAGATGAAACAGGCCTAAAGATGGCAATGGCGATCCGAGATCCGATGAGTATTTACTCCAATTAGAGTCTATATAAATCTAGACTAAATACATCACCCACATATCTAACTAGGATGTATGGATTATGAAATTGTGGTGCACTACGCCCGGTGATTGCCGTAGATAGTATTATACTATTGCACTCCTAATTTATGTGTGCTCAAATGATTTGTTGGCAAGTATGGTGAACCGCCGAGTCTAATTTACCCAGGTGGGTTTTGGAGAAATTCATCACCCGCAGTCAGGCCTAACGTTTTGATGGAATTAGATTGTTTTGGTGGGAACGGGTACGGGGTGGCAAAACCTGATACGGATTTTTCCGATGGCCGTCTCTAAATAGGACCCTTAATTTTTTTGTCCATACATAGAAATTACCCATCCGTTGCATATCAAAATAAATAAGTTCCATGCAAGAAATAAATAAATTTGTCCATACATAGAAACAAATAAAGGTTCAAGGTGCACTAGTCTTCCGTTACATGTTCCATGCAAGAGCAAGAGCGGTGACCAATTCATCACGAAATATATCCATAGTGGTTGCATTTGCTTATGTAGTAGAACCATACGATGTAATTACATATCGGTTATACCTTTTCGATACCGTTGGGACAAAATGTGGATCACGTGCAAAATGAGCAAAGTCTGAATCCTCACTAGTATGCTCATTGATGAAATTGTGCAATACCATATAAGCATCCACAGCCATTTCCTGCTTTCACATAGGGTAATTAGACATCTTATATAGAATTTGTCACTTCATTCTAAAACTCCAAGGATCGCTTAATAACATTTCAAATTGATAAGTGAATCGATTGAAAATTTTCCTTTGGTGTTTTAGGATCCGTACCTCTATGCCACTCCGATATATGATACATTTCTCCCTTGTAAGGAGATAGATAGCCAGGCCACCGGTTCGGATATCTGGCATCAACATTTACCTTCACATTGTAAAAACAATACATGTTATTATTTGATATCATGTCAAAAGAGACTAAGCGACCACTTGTTCACTCATATTACCTTTGTGGAGGATTTGGGAAAAAGGTTTGGTCCACATTGATTGCATTGTATAGCACACTTGTGTCTCCCGGTTGACCCATTGACACATGTGAAAGACATGTCAAAATAAAAAATTGCAAGGTCCCAATGTACCTCACTTGTTCATCGGATGAAAAAGAAACTCGAATATGTGACCCATCTAGAGCACCAATGCAATCTAAAAAAATGAGGATATGCTTGCCTATCATCTTATTCTTCTATGAACAGTAGAAAATTATGATCTTTATGTCTAATGAAATCATTTGCCATAGACACCAAAGACTTAAGAACCTCATCAAATTTCCTAGAAATAGTTTCACCCAAATGCTCAAACCGATTTTGGTCTTTTCGGCTCGACTCATTTCTAGCACACGTAAATAAAACATGCCTAAGCTCTCATAGGTACTCATGTGCAAAGATTGTTTGTAGGCTTGCAGCCGATACCTCTTCACCAATAAATCATAAAGGTCGAATAGTATCTCATTGCTCATACGCAAGTTGACTATGGTATTCCCCTGAAGTGTTCCATGTCTCTAGCATGAACCCCATGCCATTAGTGGTCAATATATTTGGGCAAGCACACACCACATAGAATGATTTTGAAAAATTCTTTTCTCTCATCACTAGAACTCTGCAAAAAAATAATAATGATACATTCAAACAATGAATTGTATATAAAGGACACACTTAAAAAATAACATGTATAAATGATAACAATGAATAGATGACAACATGTCCAAAATGATAAAAAATAAATGACAACATGTCCAAATAATCATTAAAGGTAACGACATGTCAAGATGCTCATAAAAAATGACAACGAGTCTAGATGATCATAAAAAAAAAATACAAGTGTAAAAAAAAATCACAACTCAACCCTCACTTTCCATACATCACAGAGTACTTCCTCCTAAGACAATTGAGCCTATGATCAAATGGTCTTTCTTGACAAAAACAACTCGGTTGCCACAAAATGCTCATCCGTGTTATACCTAGCACCACATGCAACAACTTGTTCCATTACTTGCTCAATGGTGATTCCACCTTGCCTACTTGGTACAAAAGCGGAAGCACTCTCAGATATCTTTGAGATGTGTTCTTGAATACCAACTATTGTGCTTGACTTAGGGTTCTTGTTGGGCTTCTCAAGAAGCACATTAACCATTCTCTTAGCATTTTAGTAAGTTCCTCAATCTCATCTCCATTATCATCACCTATGGGATCTTCGGTGGCTTGCTCAGTCTCTCTTTCAGCATTTACAATATCATCAACATCTAGATAAATTATTGAATTCAAAGTCATAGGATTTCCAATGGTACTGCTCATCATTAGTGATATTCCCAAATATAACCTTCATGTCATCTTAATTTTGGAAAGATCTCTTCTTGAACTTGCCAACTCCTGGAATTTTCTGCAACAAGCATCAAGGTATGTAAGAAGAAATATACATGGCAATATGAAATAAACAAATATCACACACTCATAGTTTTAATCTTATTCGACCGCTGAGTTCCAACCAACTCCAGTTTGCTTCCTTAGTAATTTCTTCCATGCAGTCACACCCCTCAACTTGCCTCATTTATTCTTTAGTTACCTTTTACTCAAAATGACCTCGGTAGGCTAGAAATACCTATCGGATAATCCTAGTACATTCAAATGAGAGTTTGGGTGATTCCCTTTTCTGACTTATTCAATGAAGAACTTACAAAGTGATGTGGTGTACTCATTAGTCCAATCAATAGCATCACCATGGCCATGATTTGCATAATAGTTTTGAAGTTCTAGGCGCGTTTGGTTCTTGACCAGAGTTTGCTGCACCCAAGTGTCGGCGGCGCCAAATGTGTGGCCAGAGAAAAGAGCGCCCAACCTTTGGCAATACACACGGTTATTCATGTGGTTGTGCTGTGTCACATGCTCAGTTGCCAACCAAGCACATGCAAACGCTAGGCACAGCGAGTTCTGCCATGTTAACACACGAACCAAATAGTCCCCTAGTCCATGAATTCCACACAACAAAATAATTTCTCACACAAAAAACATGAGATGTTCATACCACATCCTCAATTGCCCTCTTTTTTAGCTGCAGGACGTCTTCCACCTTGAGACGCAATAGGATATAGGGGAGAGATGACATCAACTATGTTAGGCAGGGTGGTTGCACCCCCACCCAAGCCGGGAAGGGAGGCCGCGCCCCCACTGCACCGAGCAGGGTAGCCAAGCCCCCACCCACGAAAGAAGAACCTCAGCCGATCAACTAATGAGAGAGAGAGAGAGAGAGAGAGAGGAGAGAGAGGAGAGAGAGAGAGAGAGGAGAGAGAGAGAGAGAGAGAGCCCAACCTTGGGGGCCTTCTTTGTCCATAAGAATGGATCAAGAAAGGGGGTCGGGGTGAGGAGGTCCATCTATTGTTTCCGATCATCACCGATGACTAGGGATGAAAACAGATCGGATACGGACGGATATCACTGATATTACATCTGTTTTCATATTTCTACTCGGATTCGGATTCGAATACAGATAGTATCAGCTATGTCGGATATAATACAATTAGATATCGACATAAAAATATATGATTTTGATCATTTGGATACGGATATGGCATCAGATGTTGAATACCCGGACTCGGATATGGACAGATAAAAACCACTCTAAACGGATTCGGTCTTGAATATAGTCGGAAAATATCCGTACCGTTCTCATCCCTACCGATGACGGAGGGTGAGCGCTGACGGACAGGTGCCGAGTTGCGCGGATTCTTGGTGCTCCAACCTTGTGTCGCAATTCACATGGCCACGGGGAGACAAAAGTTGGGAGGAGAGACAGGAAATCGAAGAAAAGATCGAACTAGTAGTGGAAGGGGTTGTGTAATGGATGGAAGTGGTGGGTATTTACCACCCAGCTTCATAGGGAAGGTTAGGCTTGCATATTTCACTCGCATTGCATGAGCATAAGCATATTGCTTGATATCATGTGCATCATCAAGTTATTGCGTCGTTGATCATGCTTTGCTTAAATTCCTAAGCAACTTAGAATAGCAAAAGGATACAAATGAGTTAGAGTTCATGTTCATGATCTAGCCTAAAACTGCTCTTTAAGTTTGTTTGATAGGATGTTTTTCTTGATGTTGTGTTGACTATAGTAGAACCGTAAGTTTTGAACTTGTTATGATGTTTTACCTTAAATAAAAGTTGATTAGTTTGTGTGCTGCAAAGTTTGTTTAAGGAAATTTAAGGGGCGGAGCTAGAGCAAATCTAATAGTGTGCATCTTGCCTTGTAGGTGCAATAATGTGGAATATGATGGTGCAAATATGGTAAAAATTTATATCTTTCTACTGTTATTTCATTTTTGCGTTGCACATTTGAATATAGATCCACCCGTGTCCAAGAGTTTTCAACAATTTCTTACCATAACTGTGGTGTTTTGCAACTCGCCAAAAAGTATTAGAGGAATAAATAAGATTATCTCCAATAGTTTTCTATAATTCACTCCTAAAATATCAAAATTTTGGTCCACAGACATTTTTATATGCGCAAGTTCTTCTTTTTTTCGCGCGATCGAGATCGATCGGGCCGTCGCATCTGATCTCAAGATGTCAATGGTGAACCGTTCCCCGAATCCCCGTGGGGAATTCTCCCATTAGGGTTCGGGTATGGGGGGAAATCTCTCCCCACGGGGGATTAAATGGGGAAAAAATCATCCCCGTCGGGTTTCGCGGGTGCGGGTTTGGTATGGCTATCCCCGCCCCCGTTCCTCGCGGAGACCCGAGTTAAATGTAAAAGCCCAATAGCCCACAATAGACAAGGCCCATAACTATGTACATATATAAGTGAAACTGTGAAACCCTAGCTCAACATCTCCCTTTCCCTTTCTTTGCCGGCCGCCGCTCGCAAACAGACGCACGCACACACCGTGGGAGTGGCCGAGTCGGATCGACATCGCCACATCTGGGATTCGGGGTTGGGGCATCGGGCTCACGTGCTCGAGCCACGAGCAGGGCTGAAGGGGCGGACGCGCCGCACACGGCACGCAGTCACGGCATCGCGCTGCTCGCGAACTCGCGCCGGGCGCCGAGCCGCCGACGTGCACAGCCGCACAGGCCACGGGCGGAGCGAGGAGCGGACCGGTGGACGCCAGCGCGGTCGCGGCGGACGCCAAGGCGGGTCGCGGGCGGAGCGAGGGGCGGACCGGCGGAGCCAAGGAGGAGCGAGGCTGCGAGCTGCTGACCGCCGACCACCCACCATGGCTGCGAGCTGCATTCGGGGATGGGGATCCCCACAGGGAATAATTTCCCGTGCGGAGGCGGGGATGGGGGAGATATTGTCCCCGTCAGCATTCATGGGGACGGGGATGGGTTCGGATTTTCCCCTACGGGGTCGGGGATGGGAGAGTGACCTCCGACGGGAAATTTCCCGTTGACATGTTGATTCTGATCTATGTGGCCACCGCGCCTCGTTGCATGCTTTTGCCGACCCCGAGCAGAGCCCAGCCGGCGGCTGCCAGCTATACTAGGTAACCCCCGATAGCCGGCCACGAAGAACCGGTCAGCAGCAGTAGCAGGAGGGAGCGGCCAGGCCAGCAACAAGCATGCGGCCAGCAGCAATAGCATGCAAGATTGGTATCATGCGGCCAGCGGAAGGAAAGAAAAAGAAAAACGGATTTGTCTTTACAGCATCAACAGGGTTCGATTAACGAATATACTTAGCATATACGAGGTTGAGTTTATAGTAGCCACTCTGATTTGTCTTTACAGACACAGCAGAAGCACTCCACATTAGATGACGTACACTAATACTCTTTTCCAGAGATTTTGGCCACTAATTTAACCATGTCTTCCCTCGGCATCAACGGCGAACATATCTTTCAGACGCTGCCCACCAGCAAAGCACATCACGAATATCACCAGTCTAGAGCACGCCCAATTAACAAATCCTCCTTCTGTGGAATGGCAAGTTCGTTCACGCTGCTCACAGATGATCTCCGCACCGAAACTAGACATCTCTGCGCCAATCGCAACTTGTGCTAAGCTACCTGAGTCCCGATCATAGTGAGCCTTGATGGAATAACCGACAGGGCATCTTGCGGATATGCGCCTCAATGTCCACCGTTAGCTTCGTTCGACACGAGGAGGAAGAGAAACCATCTACTTTTTGCCTCGTCACGCGCTGGTCAATTTTTTTATTCCCTCGTTTTTCTCCACCTCAGTAAAAAAGAGCAGGCATAGTGTAATTTTCTTTTGTTGCTCACAGATTTTAACGCTGTGAGAGGTTGCCAGGTGAGCTTTCGCTGCGCTAACCATAAAGTGCAATCACAAGTGACGTTCTAGGTGTAGCACTGAGGGCGTCCGCAACGGTGTCGTTTCATCGTTTGAGATAGCTTATATGAATCCACGTCAATATTTCTCTGATGTGGAAGAGAGTTTTATGAGGATGAAATTCTTCTGCATTGTTTCCAAAATCTGAATGTGTTGGAAACTGTGAGATGAAATCTCATTAAGACTGGTCCAATAACTTTTTTTTTTCCGTGAAAGAGAGGGATTTCATTAGCTCGGTAAACAGTTCATACAATCAATAGCGAGGGCTCTCTCAGCACACGCAAATGTTGTCTCCCGCCAAAACTCTGACAGCCTACCACCCTCAACCATACCAGCTAGAACGTTTGCAACTTCATTAACCTCTCTTCGAACCTGAGATATCCTCCATTCTCCCATAAAGCTAGCAATACTCCTGGCTTCTTTTATCGCAAAGCCAATCTCCGATATGTCTACTCCCTCCCACGACATGGCTCATCGAACCCGCTCGCAGTCCGTCTCTAGCATCACTACACGCATGGTGCCGCCTTGGATGGCACATCTGAATCCTTCCACACACGCCCATGCTTCTGTCTCCGGTGCACTCCCGCACCTCCCTAAGAACATGCATGCAGAGAAAGCTATCGTACCATTTGAATCACGTCCTACCACTCCTACCCCCGTCTCGCCCGTCGCTTCAATGGTAGGAGGCATCCACATTTACTTTGATCCATCCAACAGGTGGAGGATCCCAACTCCAACTCAGCGAGTTAGTAGGCCTTCTACCATTGTCGCGGTTTGAGTTTCCTCCTGGCAGCATCTTTTCCTTCTCGTCATCCATCATCACGGAATTACATGAGTGTAAGCTCTCCCAGTGACTCATCAACAGAAGAGACTGGTCTAATAATCTGAGCCGGCTTCCACGTAATATAATAGGAGACCCACTGTGGGATCTAAATTCAAAATGAGATCTGTAATACAGTACCTATAGGCTGCAGCAGATTACCTATACAAAAGAATTATTTTGGGTGCCAGGAGTAGGGATGAAAACGGATCGGATACGAACAGATATCTCTGATATCACATTTGTTTTCATATTTCTGACTGGATTCGGATTCGAATACGGATAGTGTCAGCCATGCCGGATAGGATACGATTGGATGTCGATATCATAAATATACGATTTGAGTATTCGAATATGGATACAGTATCGGATATTGAATATCCGGACTCGTATACGGACACATCTGAACACCTCTAAACAAATTCGGTCTAACGGATGGTCGGATAAATATCCGTACCATTTTCATCCCTAGCCAGGAGAGGTATAATCCATAATTTGAGTATGCTTTTTCCTGAAGACCTATTTGCGGAGTCTTTTACGTCTTGTTGTTGGATAAGACTAAAAATGAGTACCGAATCCTTTGCGTATAACACTATGTAAAAGATAAATATGTCTTGTATTTTGGGTCTCAATTGTTGGAGACCGTCTAATGTATTTTGAAGACACTCCACTTTTAAACCACGATAAGTTCGGTTTATATTTTTTCACCTTTATTTACTAAAGCAAAAATCGGTTCATAATTTTGGCTCACTGCAACCACTGATTGGCAGCATGACAGGTAGCGCTCAAATGACGGTATTTTCGATGCAGCTTTCCTCTCGATCATGTTGGGCGATGCGTCCAGAGAATTAGACGGACATGAGTGCAAATGCAAACACACCAATTAGGCACCAGAATTAGACGTACGTACACGTACATGCCAAGTACTACATTCCGGTCAGCACCCACCGCCACGAACTCTATAAATACGGGACAGCTGCATAGGCGCCTCCACAACCATCACCACACATGCTCCCGAACAAACAACAAGCACGCTGCAGAGTGTGAGGCCATGTCGACGGAGAACTACGACCCCTACTACCCGGACCAGCCGGTGGTCGACCAGTACCTCCCGGTATGGGCCAGGCAGCCGGCGTTCGGCCCCAAGCCCGCCTTCGTCTGGGCCGACGACGATGCCGGCGGCGGCGGCACGCCGTCGTACACCTCGCTGACATACTCCGAGCTGGACGCCGCCGTGCAGCGCATGGCTCTGGGCCTCCTCGAGACCGTACGCAGGGGCGACACCGTCCTCCTGCTCGCGTCGCCGGGCCTCCGCCTCGTCAAGCTCATCTTCGCGTGCCAGCGCGCCGGCCTCGTCGCCGTGCCCATCGTGCCGCCCGCCGACCCGTCCAAGTTCGGCGGCGGCGCGTCCGCACATCTCCTGCGCGCCGTGTCGCAGACGACGCCGGCCGCGGCTGTCGCCGACGCGGCGTACATTGACTTGGTCATGGAGTCCGCCGTCGCCGCGCCGCTGAAGCGCTTGCGGTGGGTGTCGGTCTCCCACTTGGAGGAGAGCCGCGGTGGCTCGGGTGACGTGGTGGCGGCCGCCGCCGGTGATGAGCCGGCAAGGATACGGACGGCGCCGGCGGCGTGTAGGTATAGGTACAGGGGCTGCGTGCCAGGCGAGGCGTACCTGATCCAGTACACGTCGGGCGCGACGGGCGCGCCGAGGCCCGTGGTGGTGACCGCGGGCGCGGCGGCGCACAACGTGCGCGCGGCGAGGAAGGCGTACGAGCTCCACCCGGGCAGCGTCATCGCGTCGTGGCTGCCGCAGTACCACGACTGCGGCCTCATGTTCCTGCTCCTCACCGTCGTCGCCGGCGCCACCTGCGTGCTCGCCTCGCCGGCGGCCTTCCTCAGGCGCCCGCGCCTCTGGCTCGAGCTCGTCGCCGAGTTCAGGGCCACGTGCACGCCCGTCCCGTCCTTCGCGCTGCCGCTGGTGCTCAGGCGCGGGCGCTCCGACGCCGGCTCCGGCTCCGAGCACGGCATCACGCGCCCGCCGCTCCAGCTCGGCAGCCTGCGGAACCTCATCCTCGTGAACGAGCCGATCTACAGGTCACCGGTCGACGAGTTCGTGGAGGAGTTCGCCGGCGCCGGCCTGGACGCGTCGTGCATCTCGCCGTCGTACGGACTGGCCGAGAACTGCACGTTCGTGTCCACCGCGTGGCGCGGAACGACGACAGAGCGGGAGCTTTGCGGTATTAGACGGTTGAGCCTCCCGTCGTACAAGAAGCTACTGCCATCCGCCAGGCTTCCTTCCGGTCGTTCCGGTTCCGGCGAGGAGATGGAGATCGACATTGTTGTTGTTGATGGGCGCACCGGAGAGCCTGTGGAGGACGGCGTGGAGGGGGAGATATGGGTATCGTCGCCGAGCAACGCGTCGGGCTACCTCGGGCACCCGTCGGCGAGCCGCGATGTGTTCTGCGCGAGGCTGCCGGCGGGGAGAGCCGCCGGCAAGAGCTTCGTGCGAACGGGCGACTGCGGCGTCGTGCGCGGGACGGAGCGGTATCTCTACGTCCTTGGCCGGACCGCGGACGCCATCGCCGTCGACGCCGGGCAACGGCGCGTGCACGCGCACTACGTCGAGACGGCGGCGTTCGGCAGCTCGCCGCCGGGTTCACTGCGCGGCGGCTGCATCGCCGCCTTCGCCGCGACGTCGTCCCCGTCGTCCGTGGTGGTCGTTGTGGCAGAGCTGCAAAAGGGGAGAGGCGGCGGCAACGACGACGACGGCAACGTGCGTCTTGGTAGCATCTGCGACGGCATAAGACGAGCCGTGTGGAGAGAAGAAGGTGTCAAGGTCGGGCGCGTCGTGCTGGCCGAGAGCGGTGGCGTGCCCAAGACTACGTCGGGTAAGCTGCGACGAGGCTCCGCGAGGGACATGCTCGCCGGCAAACAGCTGTTGATCCCCAAGGTTTTCGAGGCGCTCTACGATGACGAACATGCCAAGGGCCGCGACAAGGAGACGGAGGTGCGTGGAACGAGTACTACTAGTTGGGTACTGGGTCTGGGAGAGGCCGGAGGGGACGACACCGCAGGCATGGTCGTCATGGCCAGAGGGAAGAACGAAAGTCACCGCCTGCGTTTGCAATCATCTCTCTGAAGCTTACGAGTAGCTTGCTTTCAGTCGCTTGTGCAACTGACTAGAACGAGATTGCAGTCCAATGTGAATTTGTGCGGCCATTTTAATTGATTTTACCCTTTTGCTTTCTTGCACGCGCCGTAGAAAAATCTTTCTACGACCAATATACAGTACACCAAACTATGTAAATAAAGTACTATATTTTTTTTAGATAATGGATAAAACAAATATCCGGCCTCTACATCCCAGGATGTACACAGTCCATTATTACAAAGTTTAGGAGGAAATAAAACGAGAAAGCCATAGTCTTATAGATTGACCAGGACGCTAGTTCAAACAATATAAATGTTTCCATCCTTTTTATTGGATATCTCTAAAGCATAATTTCTAATTTCTTGCTTATCGTTGAGAGCGCGTCCTTGGCTGTCTCATCACGCTACAGTTGGGTCCAAGAGCGTAATCAGTATGCTCCTCTGAAAATTACCTGCATAATAGAGTTAGATTTTATTTGATTAAAAACAACATCATTACGGTATCTCCAGATAGCCCAAAACATGGTAGCCATCCCCACCCAAATCAAATTTCTAATCCTTTTATTTTGATTAGTTAGCCAACTACCGAACATGTGGCTAATTGATCTTGGTTGGGTCAAACTAGTAGCATAAAAGATAATCCTCCAAATCATTTTGATAAGGGGACAGTCTAGCAATAAGTGTTGGATAGTTTTATTCCCATTACAGTAGATGTACTTCTGACTCCCTTTCCAATTTTTTTTAAGGAGGTTGTTTTGGTTAAGATATACAGACGCATCGCTGTCTTGCATGCTACAGCTTCGGTTTTTGTTGTCTATTCATAAAAAGGCCGATGAATTGGATGGCATGGGCTTCTCCACATTGTGCGCAAGACCACCCTCGTTTTGCTCCGCGCAATGTTCTCGTCCACAGCCATTCTGTCGTGTCTTGGTCACAGAGAACCAAACATAGGAGGAAAGTCCCTCCTATATAAATGCAAGCGCAGGATGAATCATATTTGACAGGGATCACATCCTCGAGTCAGTAGTAGAGCGCCGAGGGGAGTTACAAAGACATATCATCAGCAATGGCGAAGTTTTCCAATAGTGCCGTGGTTCTCCTAATGTTGCTAATCGCAGCATGGAGGACGACGCCGGTGATGTCCCATGCCAAGACGATGCCGAGCAAGCCAGCTGAGCCGGAGCTCGACTACGGACCCCGGTACGCACCGGCGCCGTGAAATATTCTCATCTCATCAGTCCCCATTGCCATGCATGTACTCATATCTTGATGTGCTCTTGGTCTATGCTTCAGATATGAAGTAACTAATCTTTTCTTTCTCTTTCTCGGGGTTTAACCAGGGCGAAGAATGAGAAGAAGGCAAGCCCGGCGCCGGATCCGGAATTTACCAAGGCGGCCGGTAAGGCTGCCATTTTGTTCAGGGCCAAGCAAGAAATGACAAAGCGCATGGTGAAACACATAGAGGGCATCGTCGGAAGCATCAAGTTGGCGTTCCATCTGAAATTGATATTGTTGATCAAGTCGGCAGAGTTCATGAGGGCCATGGCTGGAGAGGTCGCGCATCAGTGTGTCATACTTAGCCAGAAACACGCTAACGCTGCCTCGGAAGACATCGTGGCAGCGCTCAAGCTTCAGCAGGAGGTTCTTACGAAGACCGCAGAACGCTGCAAGGCTATCTCCAGCGATGTTGCAATGGCACAAAAGGCCAAGCTTGAGATGCTGAAGGGCGTGGCGCACGACCTTTGTACAGTTGCAGGAAACATAGGCACCAGCATGTCAGCGCTAGCTGAGATTGCAACAGGTAATAATAATGCTTAATTAATTAATACCGCATTTTTCTAATTGTCACTACAAGGTTTAGATATATTATTCATCCTGTTAATAGAAAATACATTAACTGAGAAAGGTAAACTATATCAATAATATCATGCCCCGGGTATATAACATACTCCCTGCCATAACTATAGCAAACAAACAAACAGATAATAGAGGATAATGCAAACAGGTAAGCAAGGAGCATGGCTACAAATAAATCACCACTAATGTTTATAGCATTTTAACATATGATGAAATGTAACATAATGTTTTTGCTTACATTGTAGGAGTGTCTGGTCATGTAGTAGTTGGTGTCGAGGTCAAAGTTCTTGCTGATCTTGAGAGCCGAGCTCTGCTTAAAGCTGAAGCTGAAACTATCGCTGATGCTCAAGCTCTAGAGAAAGGTGAAGCTGAAGCCGTTGCTGGGGCTGAAGCTAGTGCTGGGGCCGGAGGATATGCAGGTGGCAAAACTGATGTCGATGCTGGTGCTGGTGGTGTCGCCAAGGGTAAAGCAGGTGGACATGCTAAGGCTGGTATTAAGGGCGGTGCTAAAATTGGTGCTGGCATCGACTTCTCTGCAGGTGCTAAAATTGGTGGCGGCTTTAGAGGAAAAATTGGTGCTGGTGGCAAAGCTAAAGCCGGTGCTGATGCCGGTGCCGGTGGTGTTGTCTCAAAGAGTGTTGAAGCAGGTGGAGAAACCGGGGGAAATGCTGGAGGAAGTGGTAGTGCCGATGCTGCTGCTGCTGCTGGAGCGGGTATCGGTATCTCCGGAGGTGCTAAAGTTGATGGGAGTGTTGGAGGAAATATAGGTGGTAGTGGCAGCGCCGGTGCAGGTATCTCCAAAAGCGCAGCAATTGGTGGTGATATTGGAGGAGATGCTAACGCGGGTGTCGGTGCTGGTGTAGCCATCTCCAAAAGTGCTACGGTTGGTGGTGGTGTCGGAGGAAATGCTGGTGTAGCCATCTCCAAAACTGCTACGGTTGGTGGTGGTGTCGGAGGAAATGCCGGTGGGAGTGGCAATGCTGAAGCTGGTGCCAACGCTGGTATTGGTGCTACCGTGGGTGCTGATGTTTCCGGAGGCACCAAAGTTGGTGGTGGCATTGGAGGAAAGGCAGGAGGGAGTGGAGATGCATATACCGGTACAACTGTTTCAGGTGCAGGATCCAGTGGCGCCAATGCTGGTATTGATGCTACCGTAGGTGCCGGTGTCTCCGGAGCTGCCAAAATTGGTGGTGGAGTCGGAGGAAATGCAGGAGGGAATGGCAAAGCCTATACTGGAGCCGGTGGCGATGCAGGTGTTTCCGGTGGAGGATCTGGTGGCGCCGATGCTGATATTGGCGCTGTCGTGGGTGCTGGTGTCTCCGGACGTGCCAAAATTGGTGGTGATGTAAGTGGAAATGCGAAAGGGAGTGGCAAAGCATATACCGGAACCGATGCCGATGCAGGTATTTCTGGTGGAGGGTCTGGTGGTGCCGGTGCTAGTATTGGTGCTACGGTGGGTGCTGGTGTCTCCGGAGGTGCCAAAATTGGTGGTGGCGTCGGAGGAAATGCAGGAGGGAGTGGCAAAGCCTATTCTGGAACTGGTTCCGATGCAACTGTTTCCGGTGGAGGATCTGGTGGCGCCGATGTTGGTATTGGTGCTACCGTCGGTGCTGGTGTATCTGGAGGCGCCAAAATTGGTGGTGCCGTCGGTGGAAATGCGGGAGGGAGTGGCAAAGCATATGCTGGAACTGGTTCTGATGCAGCTGTTTCCGGTGGAGGGTCTGGTGGCGCCGATGCTAATATTGGTGCTACAGTGGGTGCTGGTGTCTCCGGAGGCGCCAAAATTGGTGGTGGCGTCGGAGGAAATGCAGGAGGGAGTGGCAAAGCATATACTGGAACTGATTCTGATGCAGCTGTTTCCGGTGGAGGGTCTGGTGGCGCTGATGTTGGTATTGGTGCTACAGTGGGTGCTGGTGTCTCCGGAGGCGCCAAAATTGGTGGTGGCGTCGGAGGAAATGTAGGAGGGAGTGGCAAAACCTATACTGGAGCTGGTGCTGATGCAGGTGTTTCCGGTGGAGGATCCGGTGGCGCCGATGCTGCTGCTACCGTCGGTGCTGGTGTCTCCGGAGGCGCTAAAATTGGAGGTGGCGTCGGAGGAAATGTAAAAGGAAGTGGTAATGCAGCTACAGATGCTTCTGGAGGAGCCAAGACTGGAGGGAGCAAATCATCAGGGGGTGGGTCGGATTTTGGCTATGGTTCAGCGAGCAAGGAATTATAGAGTATGATATGACCAACCTAAATATGATACATTCAGTGTATGCTCGGTCCCATGGGATTTTTTCCTGCCCTTTTTGTTACCGTGTGTACCAAATAACAGTCAATAGTGCGGAGGCAATATGGTAACTCCCCTTGACTGTACAATACAATAACATTTTGTATATTTTATTTGCTTAATTAACATCGCCATGTAAATCAGAACGGCTGAGGCTGATTCTCATGATAAATATGACATTTCTAATTATACGGCTTCATCTTGATATTGTTTTCTTGAGCGTGCACCCTCTTCAACACTCCAAAATGCACTACTTCGAAAATGTCAGGCACTACAAAATTTGAGACTTGGACCAAGTTAAGAGAAGAAACAAAAAGGTTGTGCCGTAAGAAGGAACATGTGTAGAGTACTACCAACTTGGCCAGAGTACATCCAGCGTTTTAGATGAAGCCGCAGGCAAGCACATAGGGTCGGTCACCGAATATCAACAAGGGGCTGTGTCTAGAAAAATGATATATGTTGCACAGCCACACGATCAGGGCTACCCATGTGATCTCTTAACAAGGATGAAACTGGCAAGCTATAGTGGGAGGTCGGTGTCTTCTTGTTCCACACATAGAGCCTCCGAGTGTCGGAAAACCAAATGACTGTTGCAATGAGCAACAGTACAACGACGCAGCCTCGATGAGGGCTCGAAGCGCAAGGAGACACATGGAGAGACATGACCTTGCACCACACTCAAACGAGGTTGCAACGGATAGTCAAGCAACTAGAGAGCACGAAGAGAAATGACTAACCAAGCTTCAAAAGCAACTAGACCAACAAGACTCGGCTCCACAATGCTTCACAATGTCGCTTGGTGGCGCACGCCCAGGAAAGTTGATCCAGCCGTTAGGCGTGGGAAATCGACCGCCCGGGGGAGCTGCTTGCCCAGACACTTTTACCAGGATCAGAAGCAGGCCCTAGTGCCGAAGATGCCCACTAAGCCCGAGGGGAGCCGTCATTAGTGCACTTAGGTTTAGCTCTGGTGGTTTACCTAGGCCCATAAAGATTTGGAACCAGACCGCAACAACATTGCTACTTATAATTTCCACAAACCTACTGAAAGATCCATTTTTAGAAATAACCAGCCGTCAGTGCACTGCCAACGAAATTAACTTACAGCCAAACGACGCAAATGCAGTTGTTGTCATAAAGGCTATGCTTTTAGTCTAGTGTGTCAAGAAATGCCCTAACTATCAGAACCACTCATGCAAGTAATTAGCAGCATCGAGCTGATTTGCTATCTACGACCACCAGTCACCAAATCATTGCTACGCCTACTTCTTTCCACGGGGCTTTCCTTTCACCTCAGATTCCTATGAAGACAATGATAATATAAGGAGAAACTGTTAGACAAAGAAAAGAAAAAGGATAGCAAACGTCAGCCAAGAATAAAGGCTGCCTGGATATGTAATATTTTAAATTTACACATCTACAGCTATCCTTTCTTACATCTAGCTATAAATGCCTAATAAGCACCGAAAACTTCTAATGGTTCAGCAGCACTATCTAAACAAAATCAAATGAAAATAAATGTATAAAACTATACAAGGCATTTAGTAAAAAATCAAACCTGTACACTATGTAGAAAGATATTTGTCATTGCAGTAGAAGGATTATGCTTCTCAGCACCCTTGCTCCAATCATAGCATACCTAAACAAATGAGAGCATCAGCAAATTTGGATTTCTGGTCCACCTGTCTCATCAACAAGGGTAATAACTAAACTAAAGCATGAAAAAACATTAAATTTTCAGATTAATAACTTGAGTAAATTCAAGCCATGTGTGGTTGACAACTACTATGAAGCATGTAGGAACCTCTCCACCATGCACCCCAATAGTATAGTTGGTTCAACAAAAAACTATTATATTTACAGTAACCGTCCGGTCCCCTTTTTTTAATATAGAAGGCAGCTCTCCAGCCGGTTCATTTTAAAGAAATATAAAAATACTCTCTCCATTCCAAATTATAAGTCGTTTTGGCTTTTTCTAGATATATAACTATTGCTATGCTCCTAGATATAAATATATGTCTAGGTGCATAGCAATAGCTATGTATCTAGAAAAAGAAAAATAGAATGACTTACAATTTAGAACGGAGGGAGTATATTATATTTCCAAGAGGACAACCTATTTGGTGGGATTAAACAATCAGGACACAAATCATTCAGCAGTATGGCACAACCATAGTACAGTACTTGGGATGCACAAGAGTTCATTTCCTATAGGAACATAAAGAAATTCTAGTGTTATATATCTTAGCTACTTCTGATTATAATTCTACCTATAAAACAAAAATACCAAAAAGCAACTAGGCGTATCTGATAAGTTATTTTCGCTCAGCCTGCATATGCTGGCAACAACAAATGACCTACCGCATAAGCAAATATAGAGCCATCCTGATTGAATGTACTGCATGTGATGGGTGCTGGACACTTATTAAAAGCCTGCAAAAGAAAAATGGCACATCAGAGGTACATCTTTAAACAAATGCACAGAAATTTCTTTAATAAGTTCCAATTTGTTTGGCAATATCAATTATAAGCACACTTTTTCCCTCTAAATGACCAATCACTATGATACACAGTACGGAAAACATTATTTTAATGCAGTGCATCATTTGCCAGTAATATTTAACACCAGGCAATGAAATATAAAACTTAATATAAGCACAAATGAAGACATAACATAGTAGAATAGGAATTTCATGAAGTGTTAGTGGTTTTTGTTTGCTACTCATTAGAAAGTAAAGTACCCTTGACAGGCATGAGCAGTTTTACAGCTGACTGTGCTGAACAAAGAACTTCAGTCTGGAAAACTTCAAAATGTTTTCTGTTCAGGTAAATCTGACTTTTCAACGAATCCCAATATTCCAAAATGGATATTGCTTCAGGAAATTGATTTTACTTCGCAAATGTCATTTTGGGTTTCCAATGCAACACTTCCCAGAAATGCATAAAGTATGTTAGTCAGAGACAAAATATTTAACTGCATGCATTCTAGGATAAAAATTAATTGACTCGATGGAGTAGCTCAAAAACAACAGCAGCCACATTGTGTGATTGTCATTATATTATTTAATTATTGTTTACCTATTCAAGTGCATAACATGAGTTCAGATTAAAAAATCACACGCTAAAAGCATGACAATAAAAGTGCTCAGATGTGTCAAATGTAAGGGAAACACGACCTTCAGCCTTTGCTTACTGTCTTTGTCCCAAAAGTTAATACTTCCATCAGAGCCTGTAGTAGCGAATGTACCATGCACCTGGGTAGAATGCATACCATGACAATTAGAATTGCTTTGAATGGACAATGAAGTACTTGTTAACTAATCTTCAGTGGGTTAGCAAGTATTCAGCAGTTATAGTTTAAATGAACATCCAAAGAATTGTGAAGTTTCTACTCACAGAACTTTATTCAATATGATAAAGAGATTAAAAAACATTTGAATAAGATATTATAGAAGGAAGAGGTCTTACAGGATGGAAGTTCAATGAGTTAACAGAGTATATATCATTGCCATCGCGGTGGCACTTGAATGTGAAGTTTTTTCCTTGCTGAGATTCATCCACGTGATGAACACCGACTCGTCCTTCTATAGATCCAACCTTCAAATCAAAACAAGGGTCAATCGGATGTGAAAAGATATTTTTTATTCCTCCTGCGGTCCTGCCACAAATCACTGATCCTTAATCACTTCAGAGAACAACGCCAGACTAAAACAAACAGTAAAGAAATGACGATAACGACAGGCACAGAAAAACAAGAACAAGGATAATGTATAGATCACAGAGTTAATAAGCTATATTTATGGTGGACACATTGGGATAAATTGTTTCAACAAGGATTTGAAAGACCATACTGATGAGAAAGTAAATGAATTTCTAATGGCCCTTAAACAATTCTAAAGGGTGCACATAGATATCTCTTTGCACCACTTTGTAAAAAGAAGGCAATGATATGACAATAGTGACCTTGTACTCTGGATTGCATGATGAAAGAATCAACACAGGAGTCATCGTAAAGTAGGTATGATGCTTACAATGATAACATGTATCTTGTTTTACAGAACAGCCACAATGTTCAATATTTATCTCCTTACAAGATTATAGTAATTATTTAACAACACCGTCCTATCATGTTTCCAAGAAAATAGAAAACAGAACACTATTATATTATGAGATCAAAGTGCACTAGTTTTTGTTTCGTTTATCTTGTGCTCTCATTTTCTCAACCATATTGCAGAGACATACACAGAAAAGCAATAGGGAATTACCAAAAAACCTTGTTGATCAGGAAATGCAGCAAGACACCTTGTCTGGAGCTTCAAAGGTGATGTAATCCTCTTGAATTCAGCCTTTACAAGGTAAAATAATGTCAAAAGTGCAAATATGATCGAGATGTGCATAAGTAAAATATTTTAGTGGATAAACCCGCATACTTCGGTCACATGAAACAGGGAAACAGCAGTTTATTACTTATTTATCCTTCGCCAACAGAAAATGAAAAGGGGCCATTTTGTATCCTCATGCTTTTTAAAACATAACACATTTGTGATCAAAAAATCTAACTAAGATTGAATATATTACTTTTCTGTTTTGCACTAACAAAACTTTCAGCAACTGAGTGGCAGACTATTTTCTTCCACAGTTTCATATACTCCCTCTGTTCCAAACTATTAAGTCATTTCGGCTTTTCTAGGTACATAGTTTTTGCTATGCATTTGGATATAACGTATATCTAGGTACATAGCAAAAGCTTGTATATAAAAAAACCAAAACGACTTATAATTTGGAACAGAGGGAGTACAATTGAATTGACTGAAATAAAATGGAGGATTTCAGATAGTTTAAAGTCGAAATTCTGAAGAACGAGTCCTGAATTATGATTATGTTCTATATCAATAACCCTAACAGATAATAAACCAGTATTCATGAAACGAGGCCTGGCTACATATTTGATCAGGTTAGAAGTTTAGAAGTTCTAAATCCATACAATTATTGCATAACCAGAATACAAACCCAAACATCTAGAGGGTCACAGAGGAGAAGAGAGCAATATTACCTGTGGATTCTGCAGATTGAAGACTATTACATTGCGATCAGCAGTGCCAACCACCATGAGAGGATAACTAAGCGATAGAGCATAGCAACGCTCAGGAAGTTGCTGAACATGTACTGGTTGGGGTTGCCTAATGTCCCAGTACCTTAGCAAATGGAAAAATGGTTGACAAAATGAGGATAACCATTATGATAATGACAGACTGACGATTAGGTTCTTTGCATTTGTAATTATGTAAACATTATGACAACAAACTCCCGACCTACAACTACAAGCCAAGTCCTATGACACTATGTGGTTCTTGGTGATAAGCCGATAATGTAAAGGTTCTCTGCAAATTATGTATGAAGAAAATGCATTACTGCTCCTCCATTATATTATGCAATACGTCACCATTCACCAGAAACAAAATATAGGACAGGGCTGGGTGCCAATGCGCAAGTTAAATTTCACGGAAGAAAATGTGGATGAATCTAGTATATATTGTTAAATTTCGGCACCTCAAAGTCTTGTCCCAGCTCCCACTGACAAGAAGATTCAGCTGTGGCACCCAAGCGAGTTCTTTAATGGGCGCCTCATGCCCTGAAAAAGCAGTGGGCTGGCCACCTGAGAGCAGAGGCCACATTTTGATCTGCTTATCACAGCCTCCTGAGAAAACAGTCATCCCATCATCCTTCCAAGCCGAGCACAGCACCTGCAAGAAACAAAACCAGCCCGTAGGTCACATACAGAGGACCCATAACTAAGACCTCTCGTCTTGATTCATAATCAGCTAACATGAGCGAATGCTAAGACGAATCACTTCTGGGGAAAGAAGTGCTAAGACCGTCACAATACCGGTTGATCGTGTGTAATGGAGGCCTTCGCTTGGCACGCCCCACCAGCCATGACCTCCCAGCACCGAACCTGCGCCCCAAGTCCCAACACCAAAGAGGCCAACCGCATTTATTCAGTAACTAATCCTAATAAGTATATTTCTGCATATACAGGCTTCTGACAACGGCGGCGACCTCACCTGGTTGTCCCATGAGGTAGCAACGAGGTGATTCGCCTTGGGGCTGAAGCTGAGACTGGACACCGAGTCCCCGGGCGCCTGAGTCACCTGCAACAGGCAATGGAAACACCACCCGGTCATCAAATCGAACCCTGGGGCTTGTTTTTTGTTTTTTTTTCTTTTCACCCGGCAAGGCGGCCTCAGGAGCGCGCGTGAGCACGCAGGCACGCACCTCGGCGGATTTGTTGGGGTTCTGGTTGGCGGCGCTGACGCTGCTGCCGATGTTAGCGAAGCTCGCCATTGCGGTGGGCGGGTGGGGTGGCGTTCTTCCTCCCCTTGGAGGCTTGGACAAATTTGGGAGCGGAGAGGACAGAGGAGGGAGGGAGAGGGAGAGGGAGAGGGGAGGCGGTTTTTTGGGAGGTTTTGGGTTTTAATAACGGCGGTCAGGAGCGGAGTCGCGTAAGATTGACGCCCCGCGCAGCTGCGCCCCCGTGGGCCGAAAGGATTCAGGTCGCGTGGGATGGACGCTTTGTGGCAGTGCCCGCCGTGGGCCTGGTGGGAACGTAGGACTATGCTAAAAGGCCGGAAGGCGTGTCATTCATTGGCACGCTGTGCGTGTGCATGCCTGCGTGTACTTACTATCTGTCTATCTATTTATTTACTAGCAAGAGTGTCCGTACGTTGCAACGAAATAATATAACTCAATTATTAGTGACCATGCGTTATAGCTGAAGAGTGTTAAAATAAATTTTTCGTTAAATCAATTGGTTTCATAACCAATCTAGAAAAAATAGTTATTATACGAGTTTGACTTGCATATCAACCTCTCTTTACAAAAAGACAAGAAAGATATAAGTTTTTTTAGTATAATGTCTCTTGTTTTATTTGCATCTCACCTGGTTGTTCTACTTCACTTTACCATATGGTACTAATGTCAATGGGCCACATAAAATTAAACCAGACTTAAGTACATGTCTTATTAAAATTTAAATATGGCCCATTAAAAAGATATATAGACCGTCTAACCGTTTCCTAGTTCGGTCGTAGGAGAGTTGGAGAGCCCAACGATGAACTTACACTAAGACCCGAGGCGGCAACGGCGACGAGCGCGTAGGAGTTAGAGAGCCACACGCTATCAAATATATAAAATTACCGTGTATATAGCAAATCAGCCCAGTGATCTGGTGGTTAGCCTTTCTCTTTCCACCCTTGGAGACCAAAGTTTGATTCCTGGGTAGCATGTAATTTTTGCGCAAACGCCTGAGCTCAAACTGGGCCGGTCCGGGGAAGAGAGTGGAAGCCGAAGCGGGCTCGTCCACTTGGGCCAAGGGGAGAGTGGGCCGCAGCCAGCTGCGAGGAGGCAGGCCAGGCTAGCTGCTACAGTGGGGAGAAGTGGAGAGCGCCAGCATCACGACTCAGCGGGAGCACGGGCTCGGAGCAGAACAAAAAGGGGTGACGAAAAAAGAGGGAAGAAATCTTCCCTCTTTATTAGTAGGTATATAGATTTATTGCTACTAAATAATTATATATGATTATATTTAAACTCACTCAAAAATAGAGTTATCGCTTTTCTACATAGAAAATCATATCTTAAACAAATTGTAGATTAAGCTTTTCAATATGAGCTACTAGAGACAAAATTTATATGGACATTTTTCTTAAGTTGACGACATCTACATCCTGGTAGTACGGAAATAGCCAATACAACGACATTCAAATCCAATACGGATCTAAACATATATATCAAGATTGCTTCAAACAAAAATAATGGGCTTCAAAACAAAATAATGAGCTATGAGGTATGAGCTACAAATGAACAACGTACACCGTCAAGATTTATACACTTTTTTATAGGTATTTATATTGTACCCAATGCAAGTTAGCCTTATAGCCAACATAAAACTACGATGAGGTGGTGTTTAGTTGTCATGTATGAAGTGAGTTGTATTTGGCAATATTGTTTTTGGTTGACAGACATGTATGCATGTAGTCACCTTTAGGTTCTCATCGTTGAACTAAAAACTTCGTCACCTCCATAGCCTCTGTAATGTAAGTTATAAGATTATTGCTTAAAACTCTAGCTGAGAGAATTAAAAACCACTTACCTAACATTATCCACCCTTCTCAAGCAGCTTTTATTCAAGGCAGACATATTGATACTAATGTTATCATAGCCCAAGAAATTGTTCATTCTTTTAAACTTAAATCGTGGAACCAAAAAGCTTTTCTTCTTAAACTAGATCTTGCCAAAGCCTTTGATAGAATTGAGTGGAACTTCAATGTCAAAGCTATGAAAAGACAAGGCTTTTCTGATCATTTTGTCAACCTCATTTTTACTTGCATTTCCACGACCAACCTTTCTGTCATTGTTAATGGCGAGCCCACTGCTTCTTTCCATCCTCAAAGAGGTACCAGGCAAGGCTGCTTCTTTCCTTGCTGCTAATGAACTTTCATTATTGCTTCAAGAAAATATAGAGGCCAGCAAAATTCATGGAGTTACTTTAGGTCCAAACTGTCCAAAAATTCACTCCTTACTGTTTGCGGACGATGTTCTAATTTGTGGTCAAGCCACCTTAACTGAGGATACTCAGATCAAATCGATCCTAGATACCTTCTGTAATGCCTATGGTCAAACTCCTAACCTTGCTAAATCTCATATTCTTTTCAGTAAAAATGTTACAGCCAGTGATAAAGTGGAGGTTAAAAAAATCTTTCCTGTCGCTGATCTCACCCCTAATACTATCTACTTGGGTCATCCTTTAATTTTGAATCACTCAGACAAAAACAAAGCCTATAACTTTATAATACAAAAATTCAGAAATAAACTTACTACTGTTAAGGCTAATAAATTAAACCATGCTGGACGTCTTGTCTACATCAACTCAGTCCTTTCTTCGATTCCTATCTACTATATGTCCACCATTCTTTTCTCCAAAACCTTCATTAAGAAAATCACTTCCATCATTAGGAATTTCTGGTGGGCGGGAGTCCAAGAAGAAAACATTTCTGCTCCTTTTCACTTTAGATCTTGGAAAGACATCTGCAAACCAAAAAATGAAGGTGGGCTAGGAGTCAGGGACATCTTTAAAGTTAGTCAGAGTCTTATCATAAACTCGACCTGGAAAATTGCCTCTTGTCAAAATAAATTCCTCCACGATATCATCATATCTAAATACTTTCCAAATAAAACCTTCTGGAACGCTTCATCCAATCATACTAAGTCTGCCTTTTGGTCATCTGTTTTACAAGTTAAACACATCATTGATAAACAATGCACCCTCCAAATTCATAATGGTAATTCAAGCATTTGGTCCACGCCTTAGTGTGATGTCTGTGAAGATATCTACAAACATATAAACCTTCCAGTCACTGTATCTCCTCTGCCTGACAAAATATCTGATCTTTGGATGCCAAACAGCAATCATTGGAATGCAAATCTCATAGCCAAAATTTTTGATGAAGAGGCTACAAACACCATCATAAAAACCCCTGTAGTCCACAATGACTACAAGGACATTATTCGTTGGATGCCTTCTAAAAAAGGTAACTGCTCGACAAAGGAAGCTTTCAAATACCTCAATACACATATACAGGATCAGGACAACAGTAATGGTTCCAGGAGTATAACTCCTCAAGCCCTGGATATCCTCAATAGAACTTGGAAAACAAAACTTCTTTCTCCTTGTGTAAAAACTTTCACTTGGAGACTCATCAGAAGAGCCCTGGCAGCAGGTGCTAGAGTAGGTTCCCTCTCCAACAAAATAGATAAAAATTGTGCCACTTATAACACGCTTGAAAATGACTCTCATCTGTTTTTCCACTGCACATTTGCTAGAGCAGTTTGGTTTTCTTCCTCTATTCCTATAATTACTGCAGGTCTTCCCCAAGAACAGGATGGGGTTCAGGAAATTTTGGCTCTCATTATTAACCCAAGAACTTCGAAGGAGCATTTAAGCAAAATCCTAACCACTCTTTGGTTTATATGGAAAGCAAGGAATGACAAACGTTTCAACAACAAAAAGTGGTCTATTTTGCAGGTACACTATGCAGTTGCAGCAGAAATCAATCTCTGTCTTAACAGAGATCAGGATTCGAAAATTAATGGCAAGCAAATATATAAAAAACAGGAACAATCCCCAAATGTCAGCATACATTCTTTGCAGGACAATTATCTAACTCAGGTGGCAAATTAGAGAGATGGACAATCTATCTCCTGCCAACCTGCGCACAGCTATCAAAGACCGCCAGTTCCTTCTGGCCCATATCCTTTAACAGGACCCCCAAATTACATTATGGTTGATCCTAAATCTCTTGCAGGAACAAAATGCTACACTGATGCCTCTATTTCACCAGATAATTCCCTGTAGGTTAACAAGAGTGCGGGACTAGGAATCTACATTATCAACAAGGAGGAAAGGCACAGATTAATGATTCATTTGAAAGCCCTACACAACAATTGCAGCACTGTTTTAATGGCTGAAACATCAGCTTTAGTTGTAGGAGCAACAATACTGAATGCTTTGCAGGTTACCAGACCTTCTTTCTTGACTGACAATTAGCAACTTGTCAGCTACTTCAATGGAGGAAACCACAACGATCCGCCTCAATGGAGCATCAAGCCTCTCACACAACATTTTATTAATCTCATGAAATCCAATGAAGGAAGAATCTTCAAGATTAGTAGGAATTTGAATGTCACAGTGCATGACTTAGCTAGTCAAGCTAAAAGTCAATCTCCATCTCAAAGTTATGAAAACAATATCTCTTGTGAGAATCCTCTACATCAGAATAGCTGTCCGCTTAAGACAGCTATTATGGCTGTAAAAGACAGTTGTATCACTATTCTAGCGGCTACTTGTCGCTAATTTAATATTAATTAAGGTCATTTTTCAAAAGAAAAACTTTGTCACCTCCATAAAACAAATTAAAGTAATACTCTGTATTGTTGTCCCTGGTTTCTGCGTTCCCATTCCAAGCTCCTATGCGCACAGGTGTCTGGGAGAACAGGCCTCTAGAACCACCATCTACTATAATTTTGCATAGTGCCAGTGTTTCCAACTACTAGTTACTAATTTTGTGCTTTGCGTGTTGAGTCCAGATGGTGTGCTCAAAAGACATAAGGATCTATACTGGTATGAGTAGATTGTCCCTACTCCAGTCTGTGGCTGCTCGTGTGCCAAACAATTTGTTTGCAATAGGGGTTACAAACGGGGGAGTTGGGAAGAGGCTCCAGTCTCTAAGTCGAGTGGAATTGTGCGATTGGATCAGTGAGTTGAGTCCCCCCTTAGGACGTCCACCCTCCCCTTTTATAAGTCAAGGGGAGGGCACATGTTGAGAGAGAGAGAGAGAGAGAGAGTAACGGGAAATAATGTCTTATGCGGTCGTGTCGTGCTTCTCCTCCATGCGCAAGTCCTGTCAGCCCTGTTGATGGTGACAGGGATGGCTCCACATCCGCCCTTGTAGACGGCTTCATGTCGCGGGCCTGTTTGCCACTAGCACCACGCGTGGATGGCGTGGGTAACGATCTCCCTTGATGGAACTGTACAAAGATTAGGTGGCATAGTATTGGCCTGTTTTGATGCCATGGGCGACTTGAAATCCCCCAGTGTCATGGCCCGTCATAACCATCGGTCACTTGAGGCGTGTCTGCTCCCTTTCCCGGTGTTAGAAGCTTGTTCCCACATCCGTAGTGGTTGGGGACAACGTGAGCCTTGTGGGGCCTGCTCTACCCTCCGAGGCCATATCCATGCCCTCAGAATCGGGTGGTGAGATGGAACTACCCCTTGGGGGATCGGGCGAGGCAGAGCCCATGCCCTCTGGGTTGGATGAGGCTGAGTCCTTGTCCTTGGGGTCGAGCGAGTTGGAGTTCATGTTCTCAGGGTTGGATGAGACAGTGGTGACGCCTTTATTCGTCTGGGGAGCTGAAGTTTGTGACTACTGGATCCCTTACTTCGGGTATCCCTCATATTGATACCCAACAGAATGATAAGTGTGTGATTAGATTTTGGAGAGAGCTTGCTGCGACTTCTCGTGGTTCCTATTGCTAGAGATTTGATGGATGTTCCAGTACATGGCGAGAGAAAACTTTTGGGGAATGTCTACACGACATCCAGTGTGCACTGCATCAAGCGTTGTGTGGATGCACTGAACATCCCTTTGTATCGACCTGGTGAGAGGAGTCCTATACCGGTGTCTTCAATACTGGTCTTTTCTCTAGGTTTACTTCTATAACCTTTTTTTTTTTCAGCGGTGGCCTTCGGCACTGACCCTAAATTTGATGTTTCACTTCTCTACACACCTTGGTAGCGCCCATGAAACAAAAACCTACAGATTATTAGTTATAACTATATGTATATTATTATCCTATTGTAATGTACAATATTTAATTTAAATGTTGGTCGTGTATCTTTTTTTGTTATTGATCAGAGATATATATCCAACTAAATTGCCAGATATCAGATATGGGGTAGATAATGGTTAAATTGTAACTATTGTTAGAATGTGTATATTAGGCCCATGAGGCTAAGCCCATGAGGCCCATGTATGTACTACTATATAGCTACCCTTCTAGAGTTAGCCCAATAATCCAATTACTCATTCTAACATGGTATCAAGCTAGGTCTCTCTTCTCTCCTCCCCTCCCTCCCTCCCACCCAGCCGCCGCCGCCACTGCCTTCTCCGGCCACCACGGCCGGTGGCCGGCCTCCTCCTCCCTCTTCCTCCTCCTACTTCTCCACCTTCCCTCCCCTCCCCTACTCCTCCTGGGCAGAGATCGCGGCCGGCCGGCCGCCTGCCGTGGCCCTAATGGCCGCCGGCGGCGCTGCTGGTGCTTCCAGCCAGCCGGCGCCCGGCGCGCCTCCGCTGTCGCCGCCGCTCCGGGCGTCCCGGCTGGGCGGGCCCGCGCCGCCACCCCTTCTGGTGGACCAGCCCCTGAGCGCGCCGCCGCCGCCGGGGGCCGCCCTGGCAGCCGCCGGGGCTGCGGGCCAGCCGCCGCCCGGGGCTCCCCTAGCCGTGCCCGGGGTTGCGAGCCTGCCCCTGCAGCCACCCCAGCCCGCGCAACCCCTGCAGCCGCCGCCGCCCGTGCCACCCTGCCTGCGCCTGGCCTTCTGAACGGCGCTGTTGGGGCCCTGGGCGCGCTCCTCCTCGACCCCAACCATGCCGCTGCTCTTCTCTCCGCTCGGGCTACCGCCGCCGAAGGCGCCGCACGCGTGAGCGCGGCTGCCCTCGCTTTGGAGCGGGAGCGCGAGGCGGCTGCTGCCTTGGCACGTCAGCTCGCCAAGGCGGAGCAGCTCCTCGGCCACCCGGGGTACTACGACTCCACCACCGCCGCCTCCTCCGACTCGCGCGCCGTCCGCGTGTCACCTCTCCAGATCCCCGATCCGGCGGATCTGCTCGTGGCGCAGCTCCACTACCAGGCCGACGGTGTTCAGAACATCCGTAACCTGGTCACGGTCGTCCTCGACCTGGAGTCGTCCTCCTACACCCGCTGGCGGGACATGGTCGTCCTCACCCTCTGCCGCTATGCCCTTGACGACCACGTCCTCCTCGACGCCCCGCTTGCGGCTCAGACCCCCGGGTGGCATCGTCTCGACAGCATCGTCCTCTCCTGGATCCTCGGGACCATCACCACAGACCTCCACGACCTCGTCCGCAACACACCCAACGCTCGTCGTGCCTGGCTGGCGCTTGAGGGCCAGTTCCTGGGCAACGCCGAGGCCCGGGCTCTACGTCCTGACGCCAGCTTCCGCACCTTCGTCTAGGGTGACCTCTCTCGGCGAGTACTGCCACCGGATGAAGGCCATGGCGGACTCCCTCGGTGACCTTGGCTGGCCCGTGGAGGACCGGATCTTGGTCCTCAACGTCCTCCGCGGCCTCAGTGACCGCTACAGCCACCTCCGGACCTGGATCACTCGGCAGCGGCCCTTCCCCTCCTGCCTGCAGGTCCGTGATGACCTCGTCATGGAGGAGCTCACCCAGGGCGTCCAGCCTACTTCCCTCTCCACGCCGGGCTCCTCGTCCACCTCGACTGCCCTTGCAGCCGCTCCTCCGCCGTGTACGTCCACACCGGCACCGTCGTCTCTTCTTGGTCCTCCTCCCTCCGAGCCGAGCGGGGGTGGGGGGGCCGTGGCGACCGTCGTCGACGCGAAGGGCGTGGTTCAGGCTCTGGTCGTGGGGCTACGCCCGCGCCACCACGTGGGGGTGCACCCTGGCCCTCTTTCAGCAACCCCTGGTTTGGGCGCATCTCCATGTGGCCTTTCCAGGGTGCCGGTGGTGATCCTCGCCCCCCGGCGGCCATGCTCGCCGGTGCCGTCCCGGCCACTCCGTGGGCTCCACCACCTGGGGGTGCTCCGTGGGCCTTGCCTTCCTAGTCGCCGCCAGGACCTGCCGGTTGGGATGCGATGGTCTGGCCCGCTCCTTCAGCACCATGGGCCTAACACCGCCCACCGGGCTTGACTGGGTCACCGACTCGGGTGCCACCTACCACACTACGTCCGACCCCGGTATACTCACGGCTGTCCACCCTCCTTCTTCGTCTCTTCCTTCCTCCATCATGGTCGCAAATGGTTCTTGCATTCCTGTCACATCCGTGGGTTCCGCTTCCACTCCTGACTCTTTTCGTCTTTCTGATGTCCTTGTTGCTCCTTCTATGGTTCACAACCTTCTCTCCATTCGTCGTTTTACTGCTGACAATTCTTGTTCTGTTGAGTTTGACTCCTCTGGTCTTACTGTGAAGGATTTGGCTTCCCGACGTCCGCTCCTCCGATGTGACAGCACGGGGCCCCTTTACACGCTTCAGCTTCCTCCGTCTGCTCCTACTTCTTCGGCTTCCACTTCATCCGCTGCTTTCGCCGCATCTACTTCCTCTACTACCTGGCACCGCCGTCTCGGACATCCTGGCCGTGATGTTTTGATGCAGCTTAGTCGTAGTTCTGACATAACATGTACTCGGGCTCACGATGGGCACTTATGTCATGCGTGCCAGTTGGGTCAACATGTTCATCTTTCATTTCCCACCTCTTCTTCACATGCGACCCACATTTTTGATCTTGTACACTGTGACCTGTGGACTTCTCCTGTGATGAGCATTTCTGGATATAGATACTATCTTGTCGTGGTTGATGATTTTTCTCATTATTCTTGGACTTTTCCCTTGCGTGCCAAGTCTGAGGCGTTTCCCACGCTCCGTCACTTCTTTGCCTGGGTGTCTACTCAGTTTGGCCTTACCGTGAAGGCCGTGCAGTGTGACAACGGGCGTGAGTTCGATAACTCCACCTCTCGGGATTTCTTCCTCTCTCACGGTGTCCAGTTGCGTATGTCTTGCCCCTACACCTCCTCCCAAAATGGCAAGGCAGAGCGCATGATTCGCACCACCAATGACACCATGCGCACTCTTCTCCTCCAGGCTTCCCTTCTCGCCCGCTTCTGGGCCGAGAGCCTGCACACCTCCACCTATCTCCTTAACCGCCTCCCTTCCACTGCCTGTCCAGCTCCCACACCACACCACGCTCTCTTCAGTACCCCTCCTCGCTACGATCACCTCCGTGTCTTCGGGTGTGCGTGTTACCCTAACACCACTACCACTGCTCCTCACAAGCTGGCTCCCCGTTCGACCCTGTGTGTCTTCCTCGGGTACTCCCCGGATCACAAGGGGTACCGCTGCTATGACCTCACCTCACGTCGGGTCCTCATCTCTCGCCATGTGGTGTTTGATGAGTCCGTCTTCCCATTCTCCACCACCTCCACACCTCCTTCCACCTCCGACCTTGACCTCTCCTCTCTGTCTCCCGCTGATGCGGTGGTTAGCCACCATTTCTGTTTTGTCCTGCAGGTCTTGCTCCGCCACTCGCGTCGCCGGCCCCATGCGCCAGCCCGGCGCCCTCCGGCGCGGCGCCTGACCCTGCGCCCTGCGCGGGGCCGGAGGCGCCGTCCTCGGTGACTCCGGCGCGGTTCGCCCACCCGGTGCGCGTCTACCAGCGCCGCGTGTGACCGGCCCCACTGGACACGCTGCCGGTGCCACCACCGCCCTCGCGGCCACGGTCACCTCCGTCGACGCCCACGCCGCCGTCTCCACCACTACCCGCTGCTCGTGTCGAGCGCCGGTGTACCACCCGCCGCTCCTTCACCGACACCCGCGTCATGTTCACCCCATGGTGACGCGGCACGCGGCCGGTGTCCTGCGGCCCCGGGCTCTAGCAGCGACACCCGGGGACCCGCAGGTCTCTCCTGTACCCTCTTCTGTCCGCGACGCCTTGGCGGATCCCCACTGGCGTCGTGCGATGGAAGAGGAGTACGCAGCCCTTCTGGCAAACCAGACGTGGGACTTGGTGCCGCGCCCGCCTGGTGCCAATGTCGTCACTGGCAAGTGGATCTGGACGCACAAGCGTCGAGCCGATGGCTCCCTGGAGCGGTACAAGGCTCGTTGGGTTCTCCGGGGCTTCACTCAGCGGCCTGGTGTTGACTATGATGAGACCTTCAGTCCAGTGGTGAAGCCAGCTACCGTCCGCACAGTTCTCTCCCTGGCTCTCGAGCGCTCCTGGCCTGTGCATCAGCTGGATGTCAAGAATGCCTTCCTCCATGGCACTCTGACCGAGACCGTCTACTGCAGCTAGCCGGCAGGGTTTGTGGATTCCTCTCGCCCTGACTTGGTCTGCCGGCTCAACAAGTCTCTCTACGGGCTCAAGCAGGCACCTCAGGCTTGATACTCTCGGTTTGCTACCTTCCTGCTGACTCTTGGTTTCACGGAGGCCAAGTCTGACACCTCGCTGTTCATATACCACTATGGGGGTGAGACTGCTTACCTGCTCCTCTATGTGGATGACATCGTTCTCACCGCCTCCAGCCAGTCTCTGCTCCAGCGCATCATTGCCTCTCTCCAGGCTGAGTTTGCCATGAAGGATCTGGGTGTGCTCCATCACTTCCTCGGCGTCACTGTTGAGCCCCGGCCTTCAGGCTTGTTCCTCCACCAGCGGCAGTTCACTCGTGACATTCTGGAGCGAGTAGGGATGACTGACTGCAAGCCCTGTTCCACCCCAGTCGACACTCAGGGCAAGCTGTCAGAGACCACGGGTTCTTTGTTTGGCTCCGCGGTCTCTACCGCCTATCGGAGTCTTGCTGGCGTGCTCCAGTACCTCACCTTCACCCGACCTGACATCTCCTATGCCGTGCAGCAGCTGTGCCTCTACATGCATGCTCCATGGGAGCCCCACCTTGTTGCTATGAAGCGACTTCTCCGGTACCTGCGTGGCAACCTCGCCTATGGGCTGCTCCTCGGCCGGTCCTCCTCTGCTGAGCTGGTTGTCTACACCGACGCTGACTGGGCGGGCTGCCCGGACACCCGCCGGTCCACCTCCGGCTACGCTGTCTTCTTGGGCGGCAACCTTGTCTCTTGGTCGTCCAAGCGCCAGCCGGTGGTCTCACGCTCCAGCGCCGAGGCGGAGTACCGCGCCGTGGCCAACGGTGTGGCCGAGACTGCTTGGCTCCGCTAGCTCCTGGCTGAGCTTCACCGCCCCCTCGCCAGGAGCACGCTCGTCTACTGCGACAAAGTCAGCGCGGTCTACCTCTCTACCAACCCTGTGCAGCACCAGAGGACCAAGCATGTGGAGATTGACCTTCACTTCGTCCGCGACCGTATGGCCATCGGCGACGTCCGAGTCCTTCACGTCCCGACCACCTCCCAGTTTGCGGACATCTTCACCAAGGGCCTCCCTTCCTCGACCTTCTCCGAGTTTCGCTCCAGCCTCAACATCACCAGTGGCTAGTTGTGGCTGCGGGGGGCTCCTGTGTATTGTGCTTGTTTTCTTTCTTGTCCAGTCTTGTACTCCGCTGTGCCGGTAATCCAGACTGCGGGGGGGTGTTAGAGTGTGTATATTAGGCCCATGAGGCTAAGCCCATGAGGCCCATGTATGTACTACTATATAGCTACCCTTCTAGGGTTAGCCCAATAATCCAATTACTCATTCTAACAACTATAATTGGTATTCGCAATAATATTTGTATTTCTATTTAATTTGATATCCCAAAAAATTATGGATGTGCTAGTATACCTAAGTAATCTTAAATATCTTGGATCAGGCGGGCTGGTCAGAAAATATCCTTGTTGTTGACGGCTTGACGCCCCCTAGTCCTTTGGACAACTCTAAAATCTTTTAAGATTTGAACTAGCTTTAATAGGAAAAATAATGGTTCACAAACTAGTGAATATTTTTTATTTCACTTTTCACACACACACACACACACACACCACACACACACACAGATATATATATATATATATATATATATATATATATATATATATATATATATATATATATATATATATATATATATATATATATATACAGATACTGAGATTTTACATAAGGTGAACACAGTACAATACGGGGAGATCGATTGATCTGCTGCATCCTACTATAGCTAGCTAGTAGTTATTCACATGCGTGCTTGAAGCCTTGAACAGATGCTCCGACCTACTTGCTTGGCTTGCTCCGTGCAACACTCACGTGGCGCGCGGTGTAGGACTCGTTCAGTCGTTTTCGTGATGCTTGCCGCCTAGATCTTCAGGTGCTTCAGCCTGCAGAGAAAGCAGAGTCCGGATTAGCTGCATGCCTGCTACCCAAAAAAAAAAAAAAGATTAGCTGCATGCCTGCATGCACAAGTTGACAACTCTTACGCAGGAGATTCTAGTAGTCTACCGCAAGTAGATGGCTGAAATAGACACGCGATGCAAATGTATACACCACTATCTTATTGGATATCTAGCAATTTGACATGGACTGATGACATGCTTCCAAATTTTGTATTTAGTTATTGCTCCCTCCGGTCCCTGAGGAATGCAACCCTCATATTTCGAAGAGTCAAAGATTTTAATTTTTCTACAAAATATAAATAAAATATATGAATGCTTACGATGTATAATAATAAGTATCGTTACATAATATACTTTCGTAGTAAACCAATGGGCCGGGATGATGGGCAGGCATACCTGTCGGCTTCGTAGGCGGCGGGGCACCTGTAGGCGGGGAAGGGCACCTTGCCGGCCTCGATGTGCTCCACGTCCTTCACCAGCAGCTCGTAGTAGCGCCTGACCTCGTCCGCCGACTTGCCCCCGACGGCGCGCGCGATGTTGTGCCACCGGTCCGGCGTTTCCCTGTCGTACACCGCCAGCGCCTGCTCGAACTGCTTGTTCTGCTTCGCTGTCCACTGCGCCCTCGACGAGCTCAGCGACATAGATGCCATCTACCTCTACTAGCTAGTATGCCTGTAGCTAGTATATATTTCAGCAGAAGAAGTTAGCGAGCTGAGAGCGAGGAGACCTGCACAAGGAAAGGAGGGCCTCGCTCGCTAGCTCTTGAAGCTGGCTTGGCTTTTGTGCTTTGCGTTGTAAGAGAAGCAGTGCTACTTATAGGGGGCCCTGGGCCTGGCCCTGGCGGCGAAGCATGGCATGGCGCCTGTGTGCCGGCCGGGTTCTCCTGTGGGGCCACGGGAAAGCAGTGAGAATAAGGCATCGTTGAGCCGGAGCGCGGAGAGGCAGAACACAGAGTACTGTCGCCAAAGGAACAAAGATTTGTGTCCCTGGGAAGTGGGGGGGGTTATATCTTGGCTCGGCTTCCTTTTTATCACCTCATCTCTTCCCGGCTAGATGCATGGATGGGATGGGTACTGGACAGTCAGGTCGTGTCGTGACCCAACCCTGCCCAATTGTGCTTGAATCCAGCAGAGCAACTTGTGACTGATCACTGGTCACGGCACCCGTGGCCCGTGGGAACCAAGGAAATTTTGTTTGGTTTTTTAGGTTATGCCAGAAAAAACCAAACAATTTGTAGAGGCATATAACAATAGTTTTAATTGCAAATTTTTCATCAGCAATTTGAGTTTTTTTTAACATCATTTCGTTAGAATTTCATACATAAACACAATAAAAAAATACATAAGTCGTGTCATCCCTGAAGTCATCGTCGTTGATCATGGCTACACATTTGCTGATTGTGGTCCTTGCCTCACTGCACCGGTTCGCATCACTCTGCTTAAGCATGCACGGAGCACGGGACACCCTGCCGCTTGGATCCTGCCCTAGGGGCAAGATATATGTAGTTCAATCTAACTGCTTTGGGGCATGGCTAGCTAGGGATGGAATGGACAATCGATCCTATGTGGAGCGCTTGCCCCTTGTTCTTGGGGCAGCCTAGTCTAGGGGCGAAGCCGGAGCAAGCCGGCTAAAGGGTTGGCACGTTGCGTGCTTATGCCTGAGTGACGTCAGGCACATTTGTTTCCTTCGCCCGGCGCCTTGTGTCGCCTTGACGAGTGCGGATAGCACGGATAGATGTGCGTTTGGTTTGCTTGCTCGGCCTCCTCGGGAACTGCACTGGCGAGGTTTGCCACGCTTACGTGGGAGAGCCGGATCGGCTCTCTCGGACGGGCAAGGTCCTCAGTTCCTGCACTGGCACGAGCGAGGCGAGGCGGCCGGGCAAAGGATCCAAACGCGCCCGTCATGGCTCATGGGCTATGGTATTCGGGAGGCAAGGTGCATGATTCTAGTGGCTTGCATCTCTAAGGTTTCTAAGAGATGAGATACTTAGAGCAATATATATACATATCACATATGAGTATCATAATGCTCGTTGGTTATTGGGCATCGTACGTATATCGGCTACTTCAGTCGACCGAACCCAAATTTTGAACTAACTAAGCAAATCTTGGTTTTTGAGAAATGCTACCCAACTTTTCAGTTTTGGTTAGTCTAGTTTCAATCTTATTTTTGGCTCTCACTTATTATATGTCCACCCCGTAATTGGTTCCCACACACAAAAACGGTGGCTAGGAAGTTATCCACTGGTGGGCACTCTAATTTGAACTGACAATACTGAGATGTATGGCCATTTACTTCTCTTAAGTAGATATTAGTATTGACGATAGATTGACAGTGACTACCATATAAGCATGGGCGGATCTATATAGGGAGTTCTGGGTGCACCTGCACCCACAAAAATTTGAAAAAACAGTGATAGCCTCTAAATTTTCATCATATTTGCACCCTCAAAATAAAAACCTATGCACCCACAAGGTAAGCACACCTCCCCTTGAATTTGCTCTAGCTCCGCCACTGCATACAAGTTACTCAAAGTGACTTGATGGAAGGTTGGAAGCGAACAATATGTAGATACCTATGACAATGAAAAAACAGCCTTTTCATAGTAGAGCATACATACAAGGTTTATGTGCATGATAACAGTACTCCCTCCATCTCTTTTAACCATCGTTCTTACTTATTGAGAAGTCAAACATACTCAACTTTAATAAAAAATATATAAAAACTATTAATATTTAGGGTGTATAATCAGCATCACTAGATAGATCGTTCTATATTGATAATAAAACTATTTGAAAATACAACTGTGGCTAATATTTTTTTTATAAACCTAGTCAAACTTAAAAAGATTTGACCAGCACGAATGACACTAATAAGGGATGGATGGAGTACAAATGTAGCTATACTAAATTAACTACATTTTTAAGTATTGCTTCATCAACTATGCGCTGAGTAGGAATAATCTCCAAACAAGTTGCAGAAGAGTATATTCCATGACCAGAAAGTGGGCTCTTCTGTATTAGAACCTATATCTTGCCTTTCTTTCGATTTCCAAATAGAATAATATCATATTGAAGGGCCCATCTAGGATTCGGGTGGTGTTTTAAAATTTCCTTTGCCTCTTTTCCAAACTTTCAGCTCGGTATTCTAGATTCTATGCTGCTATGCTGAATCTAATCTAGTGTCCATTTCTCCCTTTTAGACTATTTGAATGTAAGCGGAGGAAAACGAACTCTTGTGGGTTTGATAAACATCAACACTCCCCCTCACAAGGAGGTTCATTATTTAGACCTAATATGTACAAACAGAGCTCATAATCGTATATTTGGATCCAAATTCAATATACCTCTTCTCCGATACCACATTTAGCCACAAATATGTTGACTAGTTCGACACAAAAGCTAAAAATGACGAATAATGCAAAAACAATTCATTATACTATAAACAGAAAAGGTGGCAAAAAAAACAATTTTCAATGGTGGGTGTTCATCATCCGTATAATGGTTTATTTCAATAACAAGATAATGGAGACAATGTCGCATGCCCGCCTTTAAAAATTCATTTTTTAAAAAATAGGTGCCAGAGCTTACTACCGAGCCCGCCACAGAGCTCGTTGTCAAGACATTTCTGATCATGGACCACACTATGCCCTCCACCGTGGTCATATCCTTCAATGCCAGTGCTCTCCTCCACCATGAAGACCTACACGTACGAGCATTGTGCTCCCCTCATGAATCCCAACATGATCTACACCATGAACCCTACCATACATGAAACCACTAAGACAATCTAGCATATGGCGCGATATCGATGAACCACCATATGCCTATGTGGACAAATAAAAAGAGGATAGACATGAAGCCCACCATGACGGCCACCAAGCTCGGTGACCATCATGAGAGAGTAAGGTGTGGGAGAAGATGGTGTTGTGGGAGATATATGTAGGTTGAATTATAGCAAATGTGTGTGTGTGTGAGGGGGGGGGGGGGGGGGGGGAGTGGGAGTGGAGGGCACATGTATATTAGTTGGAGGATCCAAACACTCTAGCTAAAATTTAGTTAGGAGAACTTATATCCTAAAATTTAGTTAGGAGAACTTTTACCTGACTAAAGTTTAGTTTAAAACATTTAGTTAGATAAACTATAGTTGTATGGATCTAAATTAAACAGGCCTATATATGGCCAGAAAAGATGATGGACAGCATAATATATATATATATATATATATATATATATATATATATATATATATATATATATATATATATAGATAGATAGATATATATATATCGTGCATAAAGTAGCGATATTTTTATGGCAAATGGCCATAGATTTGATTCACCTACACGTACATCAGCAGCTTATGTTAGATCCTTAATCTATATATATATGCCGTCGAATTATGAGAAACAGTGAAAGCCACTACAAATAAACAAAATCCTGGGGGCAAATGCTTGTTACAAGTTGCTGCCGGCCGGTCCAGTGCAGAGCCCTTATCCTTGGAGCGGGCGAGCGGCCATTCGATCGATTATGAGCACTGCAGATTCTATTCCATTTTTTCTGGCCCAAGTTGCGTACGTGCGTACTGTTGTTGGTGCCTGCATCCATCAACAGCTTCTCGTATCATGTGTGCTTGTTTGCTATGGTACTCCGATTGCTCGGTAAAACCTTAATAAATCTGAGTCCTTAATTTTTAAAATAGAGTAAATTTTAAACTTAGAAATTGAAAAAATGTTGGCAGTCATATCCGCCCCGAAATATGCTCTTCCCGCATCACACATTTTCTTTTAATTTAATTCCTTCCTGCCATAATTAAGATTTTACTGGTTGTGTGTGCTATTAATTATGACAGGAAGGAATAGTCCGCTATCAGGGTTGAACTAGCATTTAATTCCTTCCTGTCATAATTAAGAAGTACATACTTGCGACACCAATGGAACCGTTTCCTTCCATGAAGTTCTTGAATCTCGAGAATAGTCTGTTATCAGGGTTGGAGCTATATTCTGATGTTCACGAGAGTATGCACATCCGCACCTATGTAAATTTTTTTAAAAAAAACAGTAATTAGTCAATATTTAGCAGAAGGCAAGTGCATCCTCTTTGGATTTGCACTAGCTTTGCCTGTCCGGAATTTACAGTAGACGTGCCATGTAGATCACGTGGAACGTTATACGTTCGTCCTTGCTTGTGCAAGTGATATGTTTGGAACGACAAGACTTATAAGTTATTCCTCATCCTCCTAAACTTCAAGGTAGTATTAAACCCACTAATCATAACTCTACATATGACACTTGGATCATATTTCACAACTACTACATGCTCCTTAATAGGCTGGGGTGCTACAGTCCGGCAATGGAAGACTGTCTCGGGAGCTGCCTGGCCCAGGCAACTTTGCCGGGCTGAGAACCAAATGATCCCACTCCTGTTGTGTGACTGCTTCCACTGGCTCACCTGTATGGCAGACGAAACAAAATGACATTCAGCAGAGTGATGGCCAGCTGCTAGAACGAGTTGTAGACTGCAAGGAGGAATTTGCTGTTTTTTTTTTACAGAACTGGAGAGGCCGTACGGCCTCTACAGGAGATTTATTTTTAAAAAAAAGTTTACAGCAACAACAACAAAAGTAGAAGAAAAACCTGCGACCTAAAGGGAGAAGACTAAAGGGAGAGCAGAAAAAAAGAAAACAAAAAAAAAGGAGATTACAAAAAGTAAAAACAAAGGAAAGATTACAAGAGATTTTAGATCCATAGATCAAAGGTGTGTGCCAGACGGGAACCAGCCCTTAGCTCAAGCAACTTGAGCTCTTTTCTGAAAATTTGCTTTGCAGACTCTAGACACGGTTGAGTGCCTTTGAAGATTAGGTCATTCCTTATCGACCAAATTGTCCAGCACATTAGGATTGCCGTCTGCATGAAGAAGTTTGGATGAGACTGAGCTCGGATACTGTTTACAGTCAGGATGATGTTTTGATTAACATTTGTTTCTAACCCTTCATGGCTGGTAGTATATTCTTGGTAACTTAGGGAAAAGTCGATGATCCTCCCAGGCAGCTTGGTGTGCAGCAGCAACGACAAGAAGTAAGAAGGACAAGGTGGTTCTTTTCTTGGTGGAAAAACACCATAGTGGCCAACGCGAGCATGACTAGGAGAGTTGGGCAACAAATGGTAAGCATGTCTTGCAACACTCCCTAGTAGAGAAATATATAGTCTGTGGTCCCGGTTCCCCATCAGAACTAAAAAGACTCTTGAGAATAAAAAAATATTTTTCATCACTGCACACCTCACCTATGCAGCACATGTGACTTTAGATATGATGTTTTCCTTTTAAACTAACCCGTGGATGGATGACCCTTTAGTCCGTGTTGGTGTTATCAATCAGAATTAAAGGGTCCAATCCTTTAGTTAGGGTTAGTAACACGAACCGGGACTAATGTAGATCCTTTAATCCAGGTTGGTGTTATCAACAGGGACTAAAGATCCCCTGACAACTTAAAAATAGAATTGGCACTAACTCTTCCTTTAGTCCCGGATGCCAAAATTATTGAGACTAAAGCCAAAACCCGATCTGGATCAAAGACTGTTCTCTACCAGTGACTAGTTTTACTTGAGGAGCCTTTGTGTCAAGCCCAAGGGCCAAGGCCATGATTAGGAAGAGGTTCTTGGCGGAGCACCAACAGGGGCGAATCTATGTTAAAATCAGTGAATGAGGACACACCCATGAAAAAAAAACAAAAAACAATGATAAGATCAATTTTCACCATATTTATTTACATTCTCATTCTACAAAACCTTGCATCCACAAGGGAAACGCATCACAACCCACTCTCACCCACGAGCCTACCCTCATCTTCGCCTCTCACAGAGATTTGGGAGCTCCTCTCTCTCTCGTCCAGCTTGTAACCCCTAGTACAAGCACCCGGTGCAAGATAATATACAAGCATCCATTCGAACTGGACGTAGGGCGATCCGTCGCCTGAACCAGTATACACCCTTGTGTTTTTCTTACACGGTCATCCAGACTTAGGTACGCAAATACAAATTTACTAGCCGGTATTAGGACCCTAGTCTTACCACCGACACTACTGACCTTAGGAACTTGTCTGGAAAGAACGATAGCGAACAAAACGAGCAAACTCGGAAACTAGCAATGAATTGAAAGCCAACTTGAGCCAATTTCCAAACCGGTCTGAGCCAGTTTCTTCGGAACCAGAAGAACAAAAGTAAAAAAAACTGATCAAACGACCTCCAAAAATCATGAAAATTATAGAGATCCAAAAAAGTTAAAACTTAGCACACACCTTAGACTAACCTATTTAGGATATATCCCCAAGAGATCAACTTAAAAGATCAAAACTTGAATAGGAATTTCAAATGATGTCGACGCCTGTCTCGCTCACTCTAATCCGTTCCATTGACCAAGTGCACCCACCTTGCCTTGATCCGATCATCGTCTTGACTTTGGTAAACACCTCCTCCATCATAACCCACACATGCACATTTTCTTGCCTGTGTGTCCAAGTGATTGCCGTCCATGGTCCATCCTCTAACCCTTGGTACCTCATTTCAAGCCTTCACGATCGCCCTTCACCGCTTTCGGTCCATCGTGCACGGACTCCTGACTTGACATTCTATATTGTCATTGACCATCTCACCCTCAACACCTGCACATCATAAATCCAATAGACATGTTGGAGGCACAACTCACTCACGTCATAGTTAGTCTCACGCACACTAAACGAAAACTTTAGTCATCACCTTAACAATAACTCTATCACACATATATTAGGGATTGTGTTATACACTCTCGGTACATATCTTTCTAGTTTGGTAATTTTGTTTATCAAGTGTAGAAAAATATCCGTAACTGAATTCACTTCCTCTCTCCTAGCTAGCTTAATCATACTGATATCTTTACTAGGGTCATCATTCTTTTCAATGAGTTACACCACAGGAGGACAAGAAGGGATGGGATGAGCCTATTCAGTTTTCTGAAACGGATGATCCTATGTCTCTGTTTAGTTGAGAGGACAACGATGTTCTGTTTTATGTTTGGTAGGAGGGATGGAAATGAATAGCATGGATGGTAAAATTTGGTCGATGATCAGTTCTTGCTTTTCTTCTTCCTACATGGGTCCCACATGCCAGTCTCCTCTCTCTCATTCCTCTGTGCATGTACGAGCAAAGTAGGCAGGCGCTTGAAATCTGCCGTTAGCTATCCAATTACGCCACCCACCCAACCCGGTCTCTACCGACGCGCCATGGCGGATATACAGCTCCCAGCTAGCGTCACCCCATCTGAGCGGCCACATGCTCGAGGAAGAAGGTTTGGCCACATGCTCAAGGAAGGGGTAGCTCAACGAAGAGGAAGAGGACTGAACGAGATGGAGAAGAGATGGCGTTGGTTAGGGATGACTCCGTCCCCTCAATTTCAAAGTATGGTGGCACCACGAATCTTGTGGAATATTTCTCCTGTGGAAGGATCCTTCACTCGTCACCCCCAACGAAACACACATTCGAACCTAGTGTCCGCCAATCGTCGCCCGCAACCAAACACATGCGAAACTTGGTTCACCCCATCCCATCCTAGGTGACCCTCACAACCAAACACATCCTTAAGGAATTGCCTATGGAAGAAGTGCATTTCGGCCTATACACAGGTAGCCAGGCATTTGAACTTCCTGTCCAAAGATAGGGAAGATGCTTGGCAACACAATTTTCTTTTTAGTAGTGTCTGTTCTAGTTTAGGTTCTCACTAGAATAAAAGAGTATGTCCTTTATTTGAAATTATAAGTTATTCTAATTTTCTTGAAGAGTCAAAACATATCAAATTTAACTAATATTATATAGAAATTTATAAAAATACTATAACATCAAATAAATATACTATAAAATATAGTAATTAATAAAGAATATAATATCTTTTTAGTATCATAGATTTTATTAGTTTATTATATAAATTTAGTTAAACTTAAAATGTTTTAACTCTCTTAGAACGTCGGATGACTTATAATTTTGGGAAGAAAGGAGCAGATAACTCTTTCATCTGGTTGCTGCAATAGGTGAGGCTGTGCGTTGGTAGTGGGGCATTCGGCCCTACATCATTGGCACGCTATGCTAGACTGCCAGAATCTCTGTTCGGCTGGCTAGATTGTACGGCTGGCTGGCTAATTGTTCTGAAAGAAAAACGCGGCTGAATGGCTGACTGATGTTGGCTGGTAAGTTCAACCGAACAGAGCCTATTCGAAACAGTATCAGAATGGGGAATGTTCGAAACTGTGTATATTTTGCATTCTTGGAGTGTGCAAATGCTGAGATTCGTGAGAATAATTCCTTAGTTACGTTGATCCACAGTATTTCGATAGCAGTACATGATGAGAACTTATATATGGAGCATTTGTATCACTCCATATAGATGGAAAGGTAGCTACTTGGTACACAAGATCAAAGATTAGCTTGGCTGCGCATTAATCTTGGATTCTTGGACATATTCCATTCAGCATACACATGCATGCACATTTACATATGCATATGATTTCGTAGATCTTCTTCAAACGAACACAGCTAGCCACTGTTTAACCCTTCCCTTCATTGAAGCTTCATTCAGAAATTTCAACCTACAGCGAAATTATGAGGTACATGAGAATTTTTTTCGATTATTGAACCTTGCATAATATACATACTCAGATATTCTCATTATGTCTTCAGTACATAAAAGGCAGACCTCCATAAATGCATAACTGTGTATATATTTCATATTTTTTTCGAGGGAACTTTATGCATATTTTGCGTCTCTGTCTTGAACAACGTACTGAATCTAGTACTGAGCGCGACTGAATCAAGTATGCATATTTTCCAGCATGATGACCGGTGACCGATAACATTGTATATATTCTGTGAAGTACTAAACGACGAGTAAATGTGTCTGTCGAGACAGAGAGGTACTTATTACGCGTAATCATGCCTGCAGGGTACTAGCTAGTCAATTAGCGGCCAAAACCAAAGCAGCCAACTTGACACGTCGTACCAATCTACCATCGGAATGAACAGCATGGACGGTTATCTAAACAGTATTAAACATTATCGCAGCAACGTCAGTGGCATGCACATGATGACGACACAATGCAGTTCTTTAAGCAGGCATAACGCGAATTAATTATGACTAATGTCATGGTACTTAGCCGTTTCAAGCAAGCACGAATGATCCGTCGCCCTACCCAAGCAGGATCAGATCTCATGTGGCTACTGCTCTGCGTCCATCTACTTGATGTCACGAATGATTAAATTTATTATGCCTTGCTGCATATGCTCCAAAACTAATAAGAGTAATTAATAGCTGAATAAGGGCAAGAAATAAATTAATTAACGGGAGGACAGAGTGTTTACATACCTCGATGCAGCGTCGACGGCGGCGGGGCGGTGGCGTACCAGTGGAACGGCACTTCGCCGGACTCGATCCGGGCGACGTCGACGACGAGCTGCTGGTAGCGGCGGCGCACCTCCTCGACGGAGGTGGTGCCCCCCATGTAGCGCGCCACGTTGTGCCACCGGTCTGGGGTGTCCTTGTCGTACACAGCCAGGGCGCGCTCGAACAGCTTGTTCTGCGGCTTCGTCCACTGGGACGACGACGAGTTGGACGACGACGACGACGACATGGCGTGTGAACGGAGCGGATGGTCTGGGTACGACGGCCTGGTCTTCCTCGGAGGTTTGTGAGTCAAGCAAGTGATGTAATGTAATGTAACCGGCGCAAAGAAAGGAAGGATTGAAATGGTTGCGGTGGGAGCCCTACTGAGCTGCGAGGGTTCAATTTATAGGATCCGTGCCTCCGTGGGGCTCAAGAAGGGGCCAGGTGGCCTGCTTCACTCTCCAATTGGCAGGGTGGCCCGCCTGACCCCTACTAAGCTTGACGTAGGAAAAAGGACATGTCACTTTGACCCGTCGTGCGTCTTTGTATGTTTGTATATGAGTACTGTCTTAACGACAAGTCATAATTTTTGTCTAAAAAAAACTGCAAGTCATAGTTAATCGATTATTAAAGTACCCCTCCATTTTAAAATATATTCCTTAACCACGAGTAAAAAAATATATAAGGCTAGTCTAAGTAGAGAGTTTCGTAGTGTTAGTTTCTAAGAATACCAAATTAGCTAAAATACGTACAGTGAAACTTGAATGAAACAACCATTCTCAATGCATCGTTCTATGTTATAATTTCATAAACATTTCATTTCATGAATTATTGTGAGATGAAGCTTATTTCTCCTCTCTTTTCTTAAATATGAATATATATGGTGCCACATCATAAAAAATGTCCGCATGACAGCTTATTAAATGCGAATGAAACTAGGACTAAACTCCTATTGAGACTGGCAAAGCACGTTGAGCGCATAAATAGATTCATAATTTTGTTTCTCAATAAAAGTATGGTTGTCATTTATATCTTCAACCACAAGTTAGTCAAATATATCACTTTGGCTGCCATTTCTATCTTTGTAACGCTATAACCATATAGTGTCATAAAATGTTATTTTGACCGGAGGTTTAATAGACTAATGATCAGTTTATTAGGTAATTTGTAAGAGCATACATAGTTGTAATAAAATTCGAGAAAGCCTCTTCTCATTCCTAAACCAATATTTCAAGTATGGATGAAGTAAACTGGCCCGCTAGATTTTTTTATGGTGAAACCAAGGTTGTTAAAATCGTGATCCTAGTTTAAATCAGAACCCGATCAGAAATGGGATCACAAATTGTAGAATTATAATTTATAACTACTAGAATTGTAAAATTGTAGATTCTACTTAATAAATTGTCGAATCAACCTGAAGGACTAGGATCACACAGTCATAAATATAGCACCATGGAATCGAGATTTTAACAACTATGGGTGGAACTAGCACACAATTGTATACTCATGCGATATTTGTCATAAAAAGTCATATGCCAGTGCATCACGCAGATAATGTATACTCCCTCCATATTAGTCAAACATTAAAAATATAAATCACGAATAACTTTTAAGTTGTTGAGTTAGAAAATGTGAAAACCATATAAATTAATTTGTATTGAAAAATATTATCATAAAAATATATGTATATCACATTTTTATAAATATTTTTATAAAAATAAGTAATCAAAATTATGTTTTGGAGACTGTATTGCTGTCCAAAAGGACTTCATTTTTAGTACGGAGGGAGTACTAAATAGAGCATTGGGGGTAACCTAATGGAATGAAACTTCTATTATAATGTCTAGCGATGCGCAATAACATTACATTTCTTAAGCTGTACCAATTTTTTCTATCATGACATTTTCTCTAAAGCTGCCATGTCATATATATGAGTACAAAATTGATACTATTCCTTCAATGCGTAGCGTCTTGATGCTGTTTCTTAGGATATAATGATAGGTAATTATTTGTATGTGTTGCGCCTACGACAATGGACCTAAATTTAGTATCAACTGAACGCAAATGCTACTATGCAGGTTTCAATGGTTGATTTTGTTGGATTTAATGTGGGCCTGTGTCCATATTATATTAAATGAAATTAATAATCTTAAGGTCATGTAAATGTTGAGTGCAAATGGTATCGGTCATGTTTATAGTTGGTTACTAGTAACTCCCATGGTTATGGTGGTAACTCCTATAATTATGGTTATAGTTACTAGTAACTCTGTTATGGTTATGGTGGAAAGTTACAGGTGATTGATGGACGCTTCATGATGCTTTATGACATCCAGGTTTATTCTTTATTTTTATCTTCTACCTTCCGCGTCTATAAGTATAGGTGTTTGTCTTCATCCGCGCTGACGAGAAATAAACTAAGCACGCTTTGTTTCTCTGTTGAGTTACTCCTGAGTTTCCCTGTCCCGTACCTCAGCGCGCACGGAGTATCAGGAGAGAAAGTGCCTCGGGAACCCTCCTCCACATGCGAACCTTGCATGGGGTGTGCGACGATTAGGTTTTTGAGGAGGGATTCTGCAACTGCTCGTCCTCATCAACTATTTGCTGGTGTCTTCATCGGTTAGCTCTTGGTGTCTTCATCAGCAAATTCCTGCGAACCTCTTCCTGTATCGATTGTGGTCCACTACTTTGAGCAACGTACTATATCAGCTAGTGCGAATGGAGCCTCCGATGCCCTCGGCATGGGACCCTCCGCTAGGTACATCCATAACTGTTACCTTCTAATACTTTGTAAACTTACTGTTGTGATCGGTATGTTGTTCTAGCATCTTGTAGATTTTATTAGTGATATATATATATGCACATATATGTTATCACAAACTGTCATTATTTTATTTCTACATTAAATTGACTTGAAAATATTCCTAACAGATTTCATACCCAAATTGACAACAATGATATAACATTTGTCTCTCTATCCTCATTATTAATTGATTACCATGTAAGCTAATATTCCTATGTTGAGATCATTTCTTGCGTATGATATTGTCAGTGAGATTAGCCTTAATGCAAACATATTGAAATGAAGCAGTGGAGTATATGGTACTGAGTTAGAGCCTTCTTAATTAACAATTTGTGCTCATATTCTTTAAGCTTCAATCCATTTGTGAAGGACCAGAAACGGCGACCAGAGGGGGTGAATGGAAGCCAACAAAAAATTTTCTCAAGGTAGAAATGGCTTGCTTCCCAAAACTCACCTAAACCCTCAAAGAAGCGGAAATGAAAAACGAGATGCTCACGAGCCAAATTGTGGCTGGATGTTCTCGGTGATGACCGACGAACACAGCGGAGCACTCAAGCTGGCAAGAAATTGAAAACAACTTCGAAACATCCGAAATCCAAAAATTAAGCTCTCTACTCCAACAAAAATGAAGAAAGAGCCCAAAACCAAAGCACCTCAATCAACTTGTCATCGGATGATCTAGAAATGTACCTAAGGTGACAACGAACCCATAGAAACAAGTGGATATCGAAACGGACCAACAAAACTCAAAAAGTGCAAGAATCAAGACACAATCCTGCACAGCCTGGTCTGACTGGGATGAAGAGCCGGCCTGACCGGGATGGAAACCTACGGGATGTACACCTGGTCTGACGGGGATGTGAACCTGAGATGTAAACCAGGTCTAACTAGGATGTATACCTGTTCTGGCGGGATAGAAACCTGGTCTGACCAGGATGCAAACTTGATCTGACCGGGATTGTTGGGCTACACCCCGAACTCTTCTCCAAAAAGTCAAAATCGACCCAAATGAACTTGGATTGAGACAAGATTTGGCATGGAGATAAAGGAGTAGGTCAGGAAGATATCTATAGAAGATCAAGACCCAACTCGAAGCAAAACTCCAGAAATCGAAGAAATTCGAAAAACGCTCAAGAACTAGGATGTGATGTTGAATTGACCCGTTCTATGAATTGGAGTGGAATCAAGCGATTTCCCTTGGTCAAAAGATTCAATCCATGTCCTAGAACAAGTCTATGCAAAAAGAATGGATCAAAATGACCCCAAACTCACGAACCACCACAAGAACGAAAGGGGAAGAACATGAAGAACACTAAGAACACAAGCTCATTGATTGAATCCCGGAGGAGTTACGAGGTTAGGGCCTCGATTCCCACTCAAAATTACAAGTTTACACAACCATATGTCTTAGTTGTGGACCTCTCTCACTAATGGAGCTCTAACCCTAGAGAGTGGAGGAGGAAGATGAAAATGAAAGAGGTAAAGAGAGGTGAGGAGCTGCCATCCCCTACTTAACGACTTATTACAATTTTGTGAAATAGTCCCTAACTACTCTCTACTGCTAATTAGGCGAGCCAGCTAGCCCTAGGGCACTCTGGAACAGCCTGTGATTATAGATATGATCGGACGACCCCGCTTTCTGCTCGAGTTGCCGTCGCCTTGACGCAACCTCGGAGATTCCGTCACGTGTTGCCCCGCTTCCCCTAGAAGCAACTCCGCCCGGATTTTGAGACCCAAACCCGAAAATTGTCCGCCACTGGTTTTGAGGCCCGAACTAGCAAACCGTCCTAGGCCGCGTCTGGCCGGTCCTCGACTGCGCCGGCCCGCACATCGCCACGAGCCCCTTGGCCATGTTCAATTGCGCTTTTCGATGTCGGCAAGTGTTCGCCACTGCAACTGGCGCTCCAACGTCCAAGTCCCACATCCGTCCTTCACCGCTCCCAGTCCATCGGCACGGCCCGCTCACTTGACCTTCACTTCGTCATCGGCCATTTCCTTCGTGCTCAACACCTGCACACCACAAGCCAACCAACATGCCAAGTGAACTCCGTTGACAATTACATCATCACAGACCCGGACACTAAGTCCCCCACTTGTGTCCGCTATTTGAACCTAATCACCTCCTGTACATACAATTCAAATTATGGAAAAAATGGTGCCATAATGCTAATAAATGAACTAAGTGATGTCAATCATCAAAACTAACAAGAACAAATTCCCACTTGACACAAACAAGCCTAATGAGAAGAGCAGCTGCACACTAGCTACTCTCTATGTACTAATGAGGTCCTTAGGACCCCTTTGTCATAGTTCCCAGCCCCAGCTTCACTCTTAGCTTCCGCGAAGCCCTACCAAACACTTAAAGTACAACTGGACTATGGTGGGGACCTAACAAGAATCACTTCTTCATTTATAGAGCTAAAAAACCCCCACTCTCCACCATTTTATTCCCATTCATTTTCCATAGGAATCACTTCGGAATTGATTCTCACTTGCTCCCCACCTTGTGCCCCACTAGAATCACTCCTTTGAATAATCAAGAAGTGAAACTCAAGAAATCAAGAAGTGAATCTCTAGGAAATCTCAATCACCCCATTAGGCTCTTGCTCTCCCTTGCTCTCCATATGTTTCCACAGCTGAACCAATGGAAAAGAGAGCTCAAAGGGGCGAAATGGAACGGTACAAATATGCCCAAGCCTTCAAACTAGCTGTAGCCCACTCCACACAATAGACTCAGGGGCACCAAACTGTCCGGTGCACACCTACTGCATGGACCAAACTTGTATGGTGCTCTGTCTAATGGCTAGTTTTCGAACTAGTTGTTACAGTGTGTCGTATCTTGTACCTTTTATCCAATGAGCACTATACACAACCGGTGCTCAGTAAACCTTGAGCACCTAATTGCAACCCTCTCTGGATGCCATAGCCGGTGAGGGAGTCTGATGCACCACCAGACACGTCCATTGAGTGGACTGGCCTCCCAAGCAGTATATGTTGATCTCTGGACATCGTATTCGGTGCCACCATTTCTGGTGCACAGCGGATACCTTGGTGCACCACTTATCTAGAGGACACAATACGCGTGCACTATTCATATCCGGTGACACATCCGGTGCACCTGCAACACCACCAACTCGTCAGTAACAAACACTCTTTGAGTTGGATTTGGTATCCACTTTGACTTGGGCTTCTCCCTAAGCTACCTAGCACTACATTTCACAAATGTACATTACCTCTAATCACTATCTTACCTAGGTCAAGCTATTCATCTATGCCCCCTTTATAGTACGACCAAACGAAAAATAAAGAACTTGTCATTAATCTAAGTGCCCCTCAACTCCATCGACACTTAGAACTAGATGATCCTTAATCTTCGCACTCATCATCTGAAACCATAATTGAATACCAGCAATAGGGCATGAATACCATGTTTGTCTAATCAATTACCATTATCATGACTTAACTTAATTTCCTTTGCAAATCACACTTTAGTCACAATAATTTTGTGTCCTCATTAATCACCAAAACCCACTAGGGGCCTAGATGCTCTTAGTATGCATTACTGTGAATGCAAATAGGACCAAAAATTTCTTGGATATCTTGAAACATAAACTAACTACAGCAACTAGGAAAATTAATTTAGCAGTGTGCACAATAATAAAACTTATGCAAAAAACATTACATGCACAACTATTAACTCATGAAATCTTCAATTCAAAAATTTTGAAATATCTAAAAGTGAAAACCAACTAAGTTCATCTTGAAGGTCATAATTAATACTTTTGTTGTTCTTTCACCATATTGTTTTTTTCTTCTGGTTTATTTGATTTCAATAGGGACCGCAGCCCCTCCTGTTCTAAGAAACACAAAAAAATACAAAGAGTATAGGCCGCACATTAAAATGAGTTATATTGAACAATATTCTTATACTATACAGCGGTTAGATATATAGATATTTCATCACATATACCTTTTGATTTGCCAAAAACTTAAGATATATTGTAGCATTCTAGAGTTACATCTGTGTCTACCAGTTTAGGCCCCTTGTTATAGAAACAGATGTAATAGATTTAAATAGACTTATAAACAGATCCATTCTAGAGTTATAGAAACAGATTCATTGCATATATTATAAAAACTTATAGATTTCTGGGTCTCTAAACTTGTTAAGGTCCATAAGCTATGAGGACATTTCTTGCTGATGTGGAATACTAGCGTGACATATTTTTCTACATTTAAGCACCTCTCTTTCCTCTTCTCTCATGGATAGATACTTTCTTCTCCTTGATTCCCTCTTCTCTCACGGTGACTGCAACCTATGGACAGATGCAGCGTTCCGCAGGCTAGGGTCAGCGTGAGAGAAGATGGAAATAGGAATTTATTTGTGTAAGAAGAGTGAAGAAGAGGGCTTATAAATATAAAAAGCATTTTATGTTGGCATGCCATGTCAGGAAAAAAAACACCCACATGGCTGATATGGACAGTGTGTGCACCACTTAATAAGTTTAGGGGCTTAGAAATATATTTTCAAAGTTCGTGAACCTAGTGACACATCTCTAAAAGTTTGAGGGTATGCATTTGGCTTATTTAAATAATATATACATAGGTCTTTTATATTCTAGCATGATAGAATTATATATATTCTCATGATTTTATAGATCTTTTTTAGTATTTAAAACAAGTTCCCTCGATTAAGTAAGAATATTTTTTCCTAACGGCAACATTAATAGAGGTTATTACTTTACTTTAATTTTGAGCTTAATTACACTAACTTTATTTGCCTATTTTCATGATTCGGTTGATTTCTCTAGAAATCTTTCTAGACAATTCCTTTCAATAGTTTGGATTAGTTCTTCGATTCTATTATGTGTGGCCTAATCATGAATGCTTTCACTTGTAAGCTTGCCCACTGTTCCTAGGAGCGTTCACCTCTTTAGTTGTTGGACGATGGTATCCATTCAACTACATCTTAACCCTTTTCTTTTCCGTATTCCTGCGAGATTAAATATAGTATTTCCACAGTAAATTTGTTTGCGTTCACAAGATGCCATTACGATTTTCATCAATTATTAGTCTTTAGCCGATACATCTACTTTCCAAGACAGGTAGATATGGCAAATCGGAATCCCCTCAAAAGACCTGGACGCCGTCCTTCGGACTGCGCGGATTATAGATGCCACGGCCAACTTGGCGGTGGAGAAGGTTCTTGCGGCCCACCGGCGAACAGAGCAGCCTAATCTTGTGTCTTCCGGGGACAGGGGAGAAAGGTGCCCGCAATCAAGAATCTCATCTACAGCGAATCCTTGCATCAGGGAAAGCTATGTGCGCGAGGTATCGGAAATTCGGAATTTCGGGAGCCGGTGACTTGAAAGGGCACCTGACGTCGGAGCAAAAGTAAAGTTCCTCCCCTCTCAGCCGAGGGCCCACAAGAAATTCCTCATGAAGTCATGGTTAACCTCAGAGCACATTTTCAGAAGTATTTTTTAAAATTACTCTTCGAATTATTTTCAGAGCCATTTTTACAAATTGCTTCCCATATCTATTATCCTCCAATATATTTTATATATCTAAGTCATTTTTGCTTCTTAATCTTTGGTTAGCCAGAAATCCGGAATAAAGGTCTATAGAACAACTTAAAAGTGGTTGGTCGAGGGTAGTTACCAGAATCTTTATTCCTATAAATTAGTAAGAATATGAGTCTTTTGGAATTGCTCTAACGATGTGATTAGTAATCACCACAAAATTTTAGCATACTTGCCTTTCGCTAGAAAAACACAACTTGATGCAACAAAATTCGTTAGATTCTCCTCTCACCCAATCCAATCCTGAGAGAGTACTGTGGGGGCACAAATTGATGTAAAGGAGTTCCCTTTTTACTGCAGGTTTCATAGAAAATCATGCACCGGAATCTAGAAATTTTTCTCTTTATTTTGTTCAGAGAAAAGGGCACAGATGCTCAAGTTCCCCATGGCCCATGCACAATTGCACTCATTTTTTTCAGTATTCCCTCTAACAACACTAACAACCAACAACATCTACCACTGAAAAAATAGTTAGCGAAAATGTTATATACAGTCAAGCTGCACCATAAAGATTGCTCACGCAACTCTACAAGAATTGCTCTTATACTGAAGCGGTATGCCATTAATTCTCCAGTGGTTTGATTTAAGGCATTTGCAAAACATGGATCTATATCAGGCGATACATGTACAAACAGGCTATGAAAAGAAATGTGAATGGATTTTGACGGCACAATGATCTATTTTTGGTGAAATGTGCTGGAGGATATTTCAACACAGTTCCTTGCAACCTCTATAACTCAGCGCGCTTGATCAAGGAGCATAGCTATATTCAACTCTGCAAGCTGAGGTACTCTTAAATGCTTCCCATGAGAGGGTTTAGAGTTATTTGTAGGTGTATAAAGGCTGCTGCTTAGCCAGTTGCCTAGGAGCAGTGAACCTTGGCAGTTTTTTTGGTAGTCTGGAGTTGTAACTTTTCCTTTGCCCCTTCCCTCTACCTTCTCTCTTTTCGGTTTTGTGTGTTGTTTCGGTGTTGTTTGGGTGCAGTAATATTTGTTTTTCTAAGTAGATAAAGTTGCTCGGCAAATCTCTAGCTAAGTTTCATCTCTATCTCTACAACTAAAAAGCCTGAATTGGACCCGTCTACCTAACGGTGTTGAAGCCTCAATCTGCGAAACAATTTTCATCCGGCGAAAAAAAATCTGTAACTTCCCCCGCTGCCGTGAAAAAAAAATGTAGAACAAAAAGGAAAGGCTTCCTGAAATCACGTGCAACAAAAAAATATCTCGTGACTTCCTGAGATCACGCGATTTGCATTCCACCTTCTCATGCAAAAAAAAAAGGAAAGCGCTGCATCATGCCCGTGCGTATAGACGACAACCAATCTCGCACTGCTCTTTTCTCCTCCGATTCTAATCTCGCGCTGCTCTCGTGCGAACAAAAAGGAAAGGCTCCAAGCAAAAACCAATCTCGCGCTGCTCTCTTCTCCTCCGATTCCGATTCTGCTGCAGCCTGGAGCTGTGGTGGAGGGCGCATCTATGCCTGCCGCCGCCGCCTACCACGGCGTCGCCGGAGCCTTTTCCCCGAGCCCCCTCCTCAACTTGCGTCTCGCCGTCACCGAAACCGTCACCGGAGCCGTTTCCCGCCCGCTCCTCAACTTGCGTTTCGCAGGAAGGAAGGTGCCATGGACGCCCGTGCCGTCGGCTTGTGGCGGTCTCCCCTATGTCGCTCATCGCATCCTCGTCTGCCCCGACCGGCAAGCCTAAGATCTCGACGCGGCCTCATCCGACATCCAGCTGGCGTCCACGGCCACGACTCGCAGCTCCCTGTTGATGGTATTTATACCATGATTTTTACCATGATAACCATCAACAAAACACTCTTTTTGGGGAAGAAACAAGCAAACACATGGTGACATAGGTACAAATAACTTGGTTCCACATGTACATGTTAGTATTTGTTTGCAGGTACCCAAAACAGGTAATTTCAGAGTTCAGAAGCCCAAAATGAAGATATAATGTAAATCCAATTATGACAAAATGGCAAGGTGATGTCACAGTCATCAAAGGCTTCACTCTAGGACCAAATGGACACTTGGTGGACACTATTCATGGTTCAGCCGACCCATGAATAGTGGCCCCAGCACTCCACCTTCAAGGATCAAGCAATGGAGTGAACTAGGAGAAAGCTGAGGCCACGTGGAGCCATGCCATGGTTCGGCCAAACCATGCATGGTTCTCTTGGCCCTGCTGACGTGGCACAATCCGTGGCACACCTCCCGGAGTCCATTTCCACCCTTGGATCACAAGTGTGCTTTCAATCGATCGCTAGAGATCAAAGCACATGGATTAAGGCGTGAACCGACAAGATCAAGGCAAAACAAGTACATAGCCACAGTCTATGACAGGTGGGGACCATAGTGGTGGGCCCAGGCCACCGCCATACTCCACCGCATTCCTGCATGTTTCACACATGCTAGTTTGATCATCTCCGTTCATTTGAGGCGGTTCCAAGGATGGTTTATCCAAGGGCCAAGGAGGAAAGGCACATGGATTGATTACATGGCACTCCTCTTCATCCCCCTATAAATACCCCCCTAGTCCTTCACTTTAGAGATCACCAAGGAGAAAATATCAAGTGTATCATAGTAGTCTTAGTGTTAGAATAAGAGGGAAGAGAGTGAGGGAAGTTTTCAAGAGAAAGCCCCGGGTCTGTCCGGAGTGTTCTCCAAGGTGTACCTCAGCGGATGCAAGCTTCTAGTAAGTTTTCCATCTGAGTCCTTCTAACATTTAATATTCTGGTTCTGATACTTTAAGTATATACTTGCTTTACCTGCACATTGCTTTACTTGTGAAGTGCTTTAGTCTCTAGCTAAGATTAGAGTAGTAAGTATAGTGTAGACGTGGTGTCTAGGCTATATCTTATCAGTGTGGGCCGCTTGTCGCACGGATTGTTTGTGGTAGCCAGCAAGTGGTGACAGCCTTGTCTGGTCTTCGTATTCCACTACGTGTGTAAGACAATTTATTAAAATGGCAGGGCATCAATACTATAGTACAGCCGCTTCGGGTAGGAGTTATATCTCCTACTGTTTCGCCTGTCGTCTCTTGTAAAGGGAGGAGGTGGTAAATCTCTTTATACTTAGAAAGCCAAGACCAGATATCATTTACTACATAGAACCCCTCTATACCTACATTCTAAAATTCTTTGATCACCAACATCCTTGATCACTATCTGACGGTCTTGAACCTAGTTAGTTCACTTCACGTTCCCCGTGGAAAATACGATACCTGGAATACTCCCGGTGAAGGCTACATTGACTACCGTACGCTTGCGGTATATCCGTTTGCCACTTCTGGTGTCAACAAGCTTTCTGGCGCCGTTGCCTGGGAACGGTAGCTGTTTTAACTAGTGCCAAATCGTCTTAGTTATCCTTGTTTGATCAAAACTATCCTTTCATACACACACATGGATCAAACACCTATCTTCGAGTATGGTGCTCCATCGGGCGTTAGGATGGAGCCGCCTAGTTCATCGCAGGCCATTTTGGCCGTTCGTTATGAGCTACGCCCGAGTCTCATAGCGATGGTTCAGGAGAATCCCTTTTCTGGGGATGAACATGAGAACCCCTATACACACCTACAAGATTTTGAACAACTATGCTCTTGCATACACATCCAAGGGATGAGACGAGATACCCTTGAGTGGAACCTATTTCTATTCTCTTTGACAGGAATAGCCAAACGATGGTATACTCGTCACGTACGTAGTGTAAATGGAGAATGGGAGAAGCTGCAATCAAAGTTCTGTATCATCTTCTTCTCCATTCCCCGAGTTGCTCGTCTTCGTAAAGAGATCCTAAACTTTGGACAAAAGGAAAATGAGCCTCCAGGTGCAGCATGGGCCCGTTTCACGGACTTAGTATCTTCTGGCCCTGATTTAGCTATAACCGAGCCAGCACTCTTGCAACATTTCTACCTCGGTCTTAGCCAAAATTCTACACAATTCCTTGATTTAGCCTCTATGGGAGCATTCTTGCATCTCCCCATTAGTGAAGGTAAGGAAGTTCTTGCGAAAATTCTCGAGAACACCCCCTACACTAATGTCTATGATGAAGCCCCCCGAGGAAGATCAAACCCCGAAGGACGAACCCACGACAGCCGGAACCTCATCACTCACATCACAAACTGTCGAACCTAAACCACAACCACTAAATCCTCCAGAGAAAGTTAAACCTGTAGAATTCCCTCTTGATATCGAGGCCGATCTCTTCTCCGATTTCGGAAATGCCTCGAATCAACCTGTGCAAGAGAAGTCTATAACCCGTAGAGCTCCAAATAATCACATCCCACATCGCCTTGAGACCCGCTATCTCAAGGAGACTGTTCAAGAGCTCGCGTCCATTTGAGTGACGAATAGCTGAAGGAGGCCGAAGCCTCATCTGAGGTTATTAGGACCCTATCTTGCTTCAGAACCATTCCTTGCGTCATAAATAGGACTACCATAGACTCTCTTTATGACCCCGCTGTAGGAGTGAGCATTATGTCTAAATCCTTAGCAAATGCACTCCTAGGAGAGGAGCCTCTAGTCTTGACCAATAAATTTCTTAAATTACCCTCTGGGCATTTGGTCGAGAGCTGCGGGATTGCACAAACCATTCCTGTCTCAATTAACAAGATCAGCATCCTCTTACACTTCTTTGTTTTTGACATAGAGGAATTTGACTTGTTAATCGGACATCCGCTCATGAGATTCCTTGAGGGATTTCATGGAGGGAACCTTGAAGGTCATCTCGGGAAGAACCTCTGCGTTTCGATTCCATTAGCAAATTCTGCCAACTCTAAAGTAGAATTGCACCCCGAGTCTGACCCGATAGAGGAAGTGATGGCTGCATCACTTCTAGAACCTTCTCATCCTAATCTAGAAGAGGAGGCTAAAGATTTTATCCAAGAAGAAGCCGAGCTAGAAGAGCCTTTAGACTTGGATACATCTGAACCCCCATCTAAACCCTCTATAGAACTTAAGCCCCTTCCTTCTTGACTTAAGTATGTCTTCCTTAATGGTGATAGAGAGACTCCCTTAATCATTAGTGACCAACTTTCTGAGGAGGAGACCTCCAAACTCATCACCATTTTAGAGAAACACCGTTCTGTCTTAGGCTATTCTTTCCAAGATCTTAAAGAGATTAGTCCCACTCTTTGCACCCATCGCATCCCAATTGAGCAAGATGCTACACCTTCTAGCTAGGGAACCGCAACGAAGGCTAAATAATGCGATGAGAAAGGTAGTAAAGAAAGAGATCTTGAAACTCTTGCATGCAGGCATAATCTACCATGTTCCTAATAGCGAGTGGGTCAGCCCCGTCCAAGTAGTGCCTACGAAAGGAGGGATGACGGTCATTAAAAATGAGAAAAATGAATTAATACCACAACGAACCGTCACGGGCTAGAGAATGTGTATAGATTACCGAAAACTTAATAAGGCCACAAAGAAAGATCACTTTCCTTTGCCATTCATCGATAAGATGTTGGAACGGCTTGCAAAACATTCTTTCTTCTGCTTCCTTGATGGGTATTCGGGTTATCACCAAATCCCAATCCATCCCGACGACCAAAGTAAGACTACCTTCACATGCCCTTATGGGACATATGCATACAGGCGCATGTCTTTTGGCCTATGCAATGCCCCTGCCACTTTCCAAAGGTGCATGATGTCCATCTTCTCTGATATGATCGAAGAAATCATAGAAGTTTTCATGGATGATTTCTCGGTCTATGGCAAAACCTTCGATCACTGCCTAGAGAATTTGGACCGTGTATTACAAAGATGCGAAGAAAAGCACTTAGTCTTGAACTGGGAGAAATGCCACTTCATGGTTCGAGAAGGAATAGTGCTAGGACATAGAGTGTCCGAGCGTGGGATAGAGGTGGATAGAGCTAAGATAGAAGTCATAGTACAGCTTCCACCTCCCACGAACGTTAAAGGTGTTCGTAGTTTTCTTGGTCATGCAGGATTTTATAGAAGGTTTATAAAAGATTTCTCTCAAATCGCTAGACCTTTAACAAACCTGCTTGCTAAAGATGCACCCTTTAACTTTGATGATGAGTGCTTAGACTCCTTTTATTATCTCAAGAAAGCACTTGTCTCTGCGCCAATCATACAACCCCTTGATTGGACGCTCCCTTTTGAGATAATGTGTGATGCTAGTGATTATGCTGTAGGTGCTGTCTTAGGACAAACCAAAGATAATAAACATCATGCAATCTCATATGCTAGCAAAATCTTAACTAGGCCACAATTAAATTATGCAACAACTAAAAAAGAATTATTGGCCATGGTTTTTGCTATAGATAAATTTAGATTTTACTTAGTTGGAGCTAAAGTAATCATCTACACTGATCATGCTGCTTTAAAATACTTGCTCACTATGAAAGATGCTAAACCAAGATTAATAAGATGGATCTTGTTGCTCCAAGAATTTGATCTTGAAATTAAAGATAAAAAGGGAGTAGAAAACTCTATAGCCGATCATTTGTCCAGAATGCAATTCAAAGACAAACAGGATCTGCCCATTGACAACTTTCTCCGAGATGACACGCTCCTCAAAGTCATGGACTCCCACCCCTGGTATGCAAATATCGTCAATTTCATGGTCACATATGTGCCACTAGGGACAGACAAGAAGAAACTCATCCAAGAAAGCAAAGTGCACCTATGGGATGAGCAATACCTTTACAGAGTCTGCAATGATGGAATGTTGAGGAGGTGCGTGCCATTGAATGAAGCAATCAAGATCATTGAGAAATGTCATGGAGCAGAATATGGAGGTCATTATGGGGTATTCAGAACCCACGCAAAGATATGGCAAAGTGGATTTTTTTGGCCTACCATGTACAAAGATGCACAAGAATATGTGAAGAGATGTGCAAGATGCCAGAAACATGGAAATATCAACACCCGAGATGCAATGCCACTTACAAACAACCTTCAAGTGGAGTTATTTGATGCATGGGGAATTGATTACATGGGTCCGTTCCCCAAATCTCAAGGTTGTGAGTACATCCTGGTGGCAGTGGATTATGTGTCCAAATGAGTGGAAGCTATGCCTTGCACAACAGCAGATGCTTCACATTCAAAAAGGATTTTCGAGGATGTCATATTCCTAAGATTTGGCACACCAAAACTAGTCATAAGTGATGGAGGGTCACACTTCATAGACAAAGGCTTCCGACGTTTCCTGGCCAACATAGGGATAAAGCATAATGTTGCAACTCCATACCATCCTCAGACAAGTGGCCAAGCGGAAACCTCCAACAAGCAAATCAAGAACATCCTACAAAAGGCAGTCAATGAAATGGGAACAGCTTGGAAGAGCAAACTACCAGATGCACTCTGGGCATACAGGACCGCATACAAGACCCCAATTGGTATGTCACCATACCAACTTGTATACGTGAAGACATGCCATCTGCCGGTAGTGTTAGAGCACAGAGTACATTGGGCAATTAAACAATGGAATATAGATCTGTCCTCTGCTGGAAGAAATAGAAAGATGCAAATCTCAGAGCTTGAGGAATGGAGAGAGAAAGCCTATCACAATGCTAGAATCTACAAAGAAATAACCAAAATATGGCATGACAAGAGGATCAAACCCAAGGAATTCCACCCTGGAGACAAGGTCCTCATGTTCAACTCATGGGTCAAGCTATTTGGCCATGGAAAGCTAAGAAGCAAATGGGAAGAACTGTACCTGGTAATCAACGTAGCAACGCATGGAGCCGTCACGCTTCAAGACGACGACGGCAACATCTTTAAGGTAAATGGTCATCGCCTCAAACTTTTTCATGAGCATGCACCACTAGAAGAAGAAATTGACATGATAGAATTTATCCCTGATAATGAAGTCACATAATTAAAAATCTACATGTCTTACTTCTTTGTTTGTATAGCTTGATCACTAGATAGGTTTCAAAAAAATTTAGTAATTCCTCCTTTTAACATTTTGGTCCCCAAAACCCCCAAATTAGAAGAACCACTTGGGACCAAAATTAATCCAAGTGATAAAATTTTTAAGATGCACAATCTGGACGCACTGGGCAATCCAAACCTAGGTTGGACGACGCACACTTGGCAAGATTTGAAAATTTAGAAAATGGGGCAGTGTTTAGGAGCACTTGTAAGTGACGTGACAGAATTTTGGGACACCTTTATGGTCTGGCCGAACCGTATCTGGCAACCCCTTAACTGTGTCACGTTTAGGGAAGCATTTGGGGAGTGTGCGGGGACGTTGCCACGGCCAGATGACCCACATAGTGGTTCGGCACAACCACCTGTGGCACCCCGTTGCAGCCCACCAAGTCCAGAACGTTGTGCCAACGTTCCCCTGATGTTCTCTCGCGATTTCAAAAAGGAGAATGTTGGCACTCGTCCTCTTAACCCCTTCTTCTCCTTCTTCCTCCTTCCACTGCATTCTTTCACCATTCCAGCACCATTCTCCGATCTTGAGACACCAGAGAGATCCACCATGGCTCCCACTAGCAAAAATGCCATCATCCCCATGGGAGAAGGAACTTCCAAGCCCCAAAAGTCCCTAACCGAAAGCCTAGAGAGAGCAATGGCCGTCGACGTGCTGGAGGTGGAGCCCCTGAACTCGCTGCCGCTGACCGGAGTGGTGCCGGGGGCCAGGCCTGGTTCGGCCGACCCTAGGAGGTTCGGCTGACCACCCCACGGCCGTCCCCTCGGTCCACTGCGTCGCCGAGATCACTTTCTCCGCGACGGGATCTCCGAAAGCCCCCTGTCCGATCATCCACGCCGATTAGGCCTACCACAGGCCAATTGGCATTGAAGGGGAAAGTTTCGGATGTGCTGGAACAGCGCCCCAGCTCTCTCTACTCGGATTCGTCAAAGAGCATCAGCTCCTACACCCCGTCCACGCCCACCATTTTCAAGGGTTGCAAGATCGTTGGCGGTGGGTCGGGTGTAGGGAAGGTGTTCGTCCCTCCTCTCACTTCGGATGAGAAGAAGCAGTTGAGGGAGTCCCTTGACTCCAATTCCAACTCTCCTTCAGGCATCTGGAGGAGGATGGATCCACCACCGATTAATGGGCCACCAGGCCAATTTGAAGACGATCAGAAGGAGAAAAGTGACATGGAGAAGATGTTCAAGATTGTAATTAGTCTTAGAAAGAGGAATAATGAGTTAGAGGAGATGGTGTCAGAATTAAGGATGGCGCATTTAGATATGGAGGACAACTTTCGCTCGCTGCGCATTAGCACCAATGCGAAACTCAAGCGAATGGCCAATGCCATTGGCCAAGAGAACATCCTCAATCCACCCTCTCACTAGATTAGAATTCCTTTAGAATAAAGTAGGCATTAGCTCGATTTCCCTTTTTAAGTTTTGATTTTTACAATTGTAATCATGCCTACATCAATTTTAAGAAGTTGAATAAAATGCCTTTACATTCTGTTGGTGTGTTGCCATCAGCAGAACACCTGCACTTGATGCTGTTCGCTGTTTGTGTCCCCAGATGAAAAGAAACAAGTGTGGGGGGTCGAACGACCCCCTCAACAGCTCTCTCGGAGATTTTGAACATGCCACGGTACACGGCACGTCTGCTGGATCAAACAGGACGTGAAGGGTCACACAAGATGGGTCGAACGACCCATGATGTTAAGTCCAGTGACGAAACAACTTTGCAGGAGTGCATTTTGAGACGCGGAGATTCAAATGACGGGACAACGGCCCTTTGAGGGGTTTGGCCGAACCCACCAATGGGGCCTGGTCCCACCAGCCATGCTCCCTGCGGCGAAGGTATGCCCCCTGACTGGTTTTCACCCTTCCTCCCTCTCGAATCGCGCACTTATTTAATTTATTTCTTTGTTCTTAAATAAAAATAAAAATAAAAACTTGAAATCTTGCATCCCAAAATAAAATGAATAAAATTTATGACATTTGAAGAGTAGAGGTGGCACAAAGTTCAAATTTATGCATATGCCTATGCTTCTGGGTAAATATCTTGATAGAAAATCATATTGACTAAGATGTTGATAAATGTGAGATAACTCTTGGCTCATGATTCACACTTTGTCCATTCAAAGTATTTAGACATTTATTTTTGAAAATATCATAAAACCATAGTGTCACTTACTCCTCAATAGTGAGAAAATTCCTACCAAAACCATATATGCTCATCATGTTTGAAACCCTTCTAATCATGTTACTTGCAATTGCTTTGAGTTTGATCAAACCTTGTTGACCCTTATTGAGAAGTATGTCATAGTCTAAAGATCAAGATCACGTACACACCACACATATATGCTGCTTCTACACTGAAAGTACGCAACAACATGCCATTCATTTTCATTAAATAAATGCTCCATATTTTAAAGGTCAAAGAACATCTCTCTTAGTTGATAAAAGGGACAATGGCTGTGCATCTGAATATATATATATATATATATATATATATATATATATATATATATATATATATATATATATATATTCGAGCAAGTCTAGGCTCTTGAATAAGAAAAGAAAAGAAAAATGATAGCCATGTCCCAAAACAAAGTAGAGAGAGATCATCTCACATAAAGGAGCATTATAGTTCACCACTTTTCACACACCTGCATATCTTGATTTAGGTCTATGACATTTTTCTCCTTGGATTCTTGTTTTGATTTTACAGTATATGCAATGCAAGTATGCCTGCCATGTTTATCCCTACCTAAACTACACATAAGCCTGATAAATATAGGATAAAACAAAGAAGGCGTCTTTAAGATATGACTTGGTAAGGAATCAAACACAACTGAGTGATTTGAGTGTACTATTTGGGGAGTAAGAATAAACTATGTGCTTTTTTTAAACCAATATAAAAAATTCTAAGTACTGAAAAGGTAAAAAGTAAGATAAATTTGCCTTGAAAGTTATTCCATTTCTCAACATCCCAAGGATATATGCTAGATAATGCCACATTCTAAACCTCTCTATACTTAGAAAGCCAAGACCAGATATCATTTGCTACATAGAACATCTCTATACCTACATTCTAAATCTCTTTGATCACCAACATCCTTGATCACTATCTGACGGTCTTGAATCTAGTTAGTTTACTTCACGTTCCCCGTGGAAAATACGATACCTGGAATACTCCCGGTGAAGGGTACATTAACTACCGTACGCTTGCGGTATATCCGTTTGCCACTTCTGGTGTCAACACTCCCGCCGCTCGTGCCGTCAGTAAGCCAAGGGGTAAGTACCCGCGCTCTCTTCTTTTCAGAGTTGAAAATCCAATTAACTGACCGTTGAAACTGTAGTTCTTTCTAGAGCCACTGCCAAATCGAACATCAGGATCCTTACCGTCCCACCGAGTGATAAGAAGGAAAAAAGAGAACAATAAATGGTACATACACAAAAAATATTGTCTACAAAGAGGTTCTAACTCTATAAAAAAGGTATTGTCTTCTATTTTTTATAACCGATGCAAATCTAACATTTATATCGCAATACTAATATTTGTCGCATGAATCAGCATTTTCAGGTAATACAAAGAGTCTGAGAACATGACATGTAGCATATGATGACTCGAGAACATATCATTAATTGAATGTAATGGTTATATATATTCTCTCTTTTTTAAAAGACATGTAATCTTGAGACTCTAAACCTTATGATTACGAAAACTTTTTATAACAATGTAACACATGTTTGTACATGAGTTTTTTTTTTGCGAACAATTTGTACATGAGTTATTGTGATCCTGGCATATAGAAGTATAACATATATGTGTATATATTCCTGTTACAACGCACGGGTACTCACCTAGTTAAAAAAAAGTTGCACCACAAAGAACATCATCAGCACACTTTTTCTGTGGAAAATATATGGACTAAACCTTGTAGATCTAGTCTCAGACTCTCAGCCTATCAGGTAACCGTATAATGAAACTGAACCTGCCTTTCCCAGCTGACGACTTGTCAAACCCAGATCCTAGCTTACACTGAGAAAAAAAACACATGCCGACATGCACGCACGAAAACACAAGTGAAGTTCAGAACATATGCCTCCCCGGTCACCGATCCCAGTCTCTTAGGCCAGTCTCAATGTCAAGTTTCACCTTCGAGTTTTCAAGAGATAAAATTTTAACATGAAATACATCATTCTCACAATGCAAAGTTTCATTGTACAGTTTCATAGCTTATTTTACAATTTAATAGGTCCCACATGTACTTTCCTTCTCTTCCCCACTCTATCCTCTCCCCTCGTATGGAGCCCGGCGTCCTCAGCTCTCCCCGCGACGACGGTGGCAGAGGGCGATGGTGCAGACATGGAGCTCGTAAAGATGGCGCTCAGGCACCAAGAGACCTTCAGTCAGGAATCTATCTAGCTACTTTGAATTTTTTTTTCCAACTGTTTTGCGATTTCTCGTGGTGTGCGCGATTTCTTCTTCAGGCCGTCACAGGTGCAGGGCCGATTACGCAGAGCCAGGCGGAGCTCGCACCCGGTGGCGGACCGGTGGACCCGCGACGGAGCTCGCGCCCCGCGGTGGACCGGCGGGGCTCGCGACCGCAGTTGGCGGAGATCACGCCCGGCGGCGGACCAACGGGGCTCGTGACTGCATGGACCGGCAGTCGGCCCCCGTGCGGCGGCGTTCGGCCCCGTCCCCGTCCCCGCTCGGCTGCCAGAGCTCTCAGACGATGACCGGCGGCAGGGCAGAGGCCTAGGGTCGGTGGAGCTGCGCGCGGCGGCGCCCGCAAAGGTCTGCCCGGCGGCCGGCGAAGGTCCGCCCAGCGGCTGGCGGAGCCGCACTCGGCCGCACCGCGGCAGCGAGCAGGCCAATGGAGTCCGTCGCCCGACGGCTTTCCTTGCCATGAAATGCTCGAGCTTCTCAATACGGATTTCATCCTCGTTTCGTGGCCACGAAACGATTTTTTTCTCTCCTCCTCCCTTTATGCAGTTTGCTGATGTGGCACCTTATTAAATGTGCATGAAACCTCTCATGAAAACCCAATTGAGACTGGCCTTATGGAGTGGACATTTTTTGCTATAAACAACACTAAGCAATTGGCCTTAGCACAGTTAAAGAAAAGTTAATCATGCTGCTCGATGACTCGATGGTTGTTTTTTTTTTCTTCATGTCACAGTCAGTGTCGGCGATGAGCACCAACTACCAATGGCCTCTGCTTTTGAATATTCCTCGGAAAGACACGCACTGGCATGCCCGTGCCAGCTGAAAACAGTGCACGATCCTGATGGCGGGTGCCGGTGCAAGCGCTAGTTCTGAGACGACCGTGTTGGCCTGGGGTTCTTTCAACTTATTTTTAGCCATGAATAGTATTGCCGAAATCAGCCATTTGTCTTCCAGTTTGACAGAGACACGACGTGGGGGAAGAAAGAAGAGTGCAGGGCCGGCGGCAGGAGGTGACCTGGACTGGCACGGCCGCGACTGGCGAGCAACGAGGGAAGAAGGCATTGAGTTTGTAGTTTCCTGTCAGAAATTATATTGTTCGCTACTTGTGCTTTTTTTTTTAAGATAACGGAACAAAGTTATAACTTCTCACCACTTGTGCCAGCATGAGCGAATTAGTGACGCCACGTTATATCCTGCTTTAATTTGTTTATTGGAGCACGAGTGGAGTGAAGAAGCAGAAGTGTTGTTTAGAATACGCAACATTAACCATGTCACAATGCAGTTATGCTTTCTGCACACCGTCTTTTTTTTTTTCATTATCCCTATATATAATGCCTGTATGTATATTATGCTAAGTGCAGAGACCAAAACATTGTTATATGCAAACTGTGTTTTATTCGTTTAACAACGGCCAACGGGTCATTTCTTCTTCTTTATTTTCCTCAAAAATCGGAAATGAAAATTGTAGGTTAATGATGTATGGATTCCCCAATGCCTGTGCCTTTTTGCATGCATAAATTCTTGAGAAAATTCTACCCCAAATAATAGCATTATATATTAGTAAATCAACCAAAAGCAGATTATCGCAGCCTCAACTTGCAAAGCGAATGCAAGAATCTGCAGCAAATTAAAAACTGGACGTTTTCCTAAGCTGCAAATAAAGATAGGACTATGCTTGGCATTACTTGGAAGAATCTAGGAAAAGAAAAGTAGCGATACTTTCCGGGACAGCAAAACCGCAACTGCTGGAGTACAGGTAAAGAACAAATTCTCCGCGATTTGAAATTCACTTTAAGCATCTGCATTTGTCTAGGACTTACTCGGCACCACAGAGCAAAATGGTATTAGGCTGGAACGAGTAATAAGTAATAATTGAGGATAGCCAATAATAAAAGAAACAAATATGTGACAATTAGGTTTGGAACCGAATTTTTTAAGTTGAAAAAATATGCAAAATTTAAAGATTTTCAGTGGTATCACTATTTGCTAAATATTCATTTCACTACCAATCTACGAGACTCATTATTGCTAATCCCCTTGAGACACAAAGAAAAAAATTAATCTAAATTCTATGAGAAATCAGAAAAAAAAAATCCAATCTCGCAGTCCTATTAGAATCTGACTATAGATTTGTTACTAGAAAAAACGGTGCGGCTTTGCCGCGCCACTGTATACATGAATCAGCCCATTTCATTTGTACCAGCTACCAGGCCAGGCAGTCAATCGGATAAGGTCATCTGGAACTGGAATCCTCGATATGTAGAGTTGCCATCCCCAATCTTATGCAATTGTTTACAAACTAAATCAAATTCTTATTGTTTATTCCTCTGGGAGATTTATCAAGCATAATGTCCACAAAAAAATGAACAGATTGACGGATATAGTAGCACTGAAATTCAAAGTCCTTAAGAATGGTTCTTGACACGCTGTATCAATCAGCTGAAGTGTTACCACACGTGAACTAAAAGGGCATCCCCTAGCCTCAACCAACAAACTCAGTGGATGTCTTCACCTGGTTCCCACCTGTTTACAACAAAATCTGGACTGAGTGCAGGTAGCCGATGCCAAGCAGAGACAGTCGATTTTCGGGAGCAGAGTCTGTTAGACGAAGAGCTGAGAACAGCCGATCGAGTCCTAAATCGATTGTTGGGCCGAAGCAAAGACGGCGTGGTTGAAGACAGGAGTCGATCGATGATGTCAGCATGACTTTTCAGCGCCGGAAAGCGACCACGTTCGGAATCTGTTTTGAAAGGAGAAGATTGGACTCTAAATTACCTTTAAAATATGAAAGTTTGTTAGTTTCCATATCTATTTTGAGTTGTAATTCGACTAGGCTATTTTGTCAGCCCAGGGTATAAATATAAATCCCCGGGCATTGTAATACGTACGTACACATCAATACAACACACATTTTGACTCCGGCCAAAAACCCTAGGAGTAGGAGTAAAGTAGATTCCGCCGAGTTTCTTCGAACGGGCTGAGTGTCATCCGGTGAACGTAAGCTTGCTTGTAAGTACCATCATGCCTTGCTAAATTTTGTCTCCTTAATGTCATTCGGTGGATATGAGAGCTTTGTAGATCACGGTCGATTCTTGTTTGGTATAAGTTTAGCGTCATCCGGTGGACGCGGGTTTAGATCAAATAAGAGTTAGTTATCGATTCATGCTTGTTTGCTTGCTTAATCCATGTTTAGCGTCATCCAGTGGACGAAGGCTTAAATTAAAATGGTTAATGTATATGGATTAGTTATCGGCTCTAACTAAAAGTGGCATCTTAGTTAGATTCATCAAGTTATTGGTGATGTTTGAGTTTATTTGTTTATTTACATGTATCACTCATCAAATTTGCCCAATTTTGATCTGTTTATATCGGCTTTATATCTTTAAATCTATTTGTTCCATGAATGGTAATTATTACATGTTTATACATTGATAAATAGAATATGATTGCATTAGCCGATAAGATTCGGATCTTGATTGTGTACGAGTTGCACTCAAGTAATAAGATGAATATTGTTTATATTCGATAACCGATAAATTCAAATCATAATTTACATTATGGTTGTCTCGATCCGCTCGATCCCCACTGTTATAAACATTGAGTTAAATATGCTGGTTTAAAGATCAAAGCATATTTGCTGAATCGGCTAATTAGCCGATTTCACCCTATTTCTACGTTCAGATATTTTTTGATCAGATTAGCTTGACATGTGTACATTAATTACGTTATAACTTGTCTCATGCAAGTCATTACCATTATTGATGCAAGTGAGTCGGTTGTTTTACGTCATAATGCTTATCTCATGAAAATCGGTTCATGTCATTTGGATATCGACTTCCTAGTCGATAGCCTGCAAACAGGGCCTGTGAGGCCGAAAATTTGGAACTATCTGGACATACCAGTAAGTTCCGTCTTGTGTTACTGATTATATCTCTTTCCTTGTCAATTGCAGGTCAAATTGACTGGCACGCTTGGGAGTCATCGATACTCTCGGACTGGGCCTGAAGCTAGCTAGATTTGCGAAAGTTCCATTGCTTTCAAAGGTCGTTTCGGCTTTGCTGGTGTATTGAGCGCGAGGAACCACTTTTTGTGCCAACGCCACCATTCTGGAGAGCCTTGCGTGCTGAAAGTGGACACAGAGACGGATTTCACACGGTGGGTGAACTCCTGCTACAAGTGCGTCAGTCAGTATGTTAGGATACAGGCAAAGCCCTGGCGGCACGTCCCGGGCGAGGGAGCGCTCGACCTCGGTGACTACTCGCATAGGTCGTGGAGGCAGCACGGGCGAAGTGGAGGCAGCGGCCCGTCGATGACGGCAACCAACCTTGTTAGTTTCCGTGACCGATTTTGAACGTTCACAAAATCGATCGGATGGCTGAGAAAAAGTGGGATACGTAGCCCAATCATGTGGCTGAGCTTGGCCCAGCTTCCATAATATAAGGTTTGTTTGTTCTTTGGCCAAGCCCATGACCATGCTTACATAATGCAACTGAGCTTGTTTGGTTTCTACATGAGCCTCCTAGTTAGGCTTTCGTAAGCCAACTTGAGAGAAATAGCCAGACTTGTTGGGAATGAAGAGAGCGGTCGTTTCCACGAAGCCAGGCTTAGCTAGCGCCCCTGGCCCACTTGAAAGGTCCTTGTTTGGTTTTGATGATTGAGTGACAACTTAGGTGGACTAATATGTGTTTGAGTATTGACTACACAGGTGATTAGCCCATAGGTAAATGTGTGTGAGCATCTATGCCATGGAGGTGAAAATAGTTTGGAGATGATGCTTAGCTCACATATGTGATGGTAAAGGAGCTAAACGCATGAGATGGGCCAACACATGTCATGTGGCTAGGTGGAGAAGATCAAGACATGACTTACCGTCGATGGACCGGTTGCAAGTGTGAAGGGCAAGCTAATGGGCTTGGCATCGATGGACCAACGCAACGGTGAAGAGGAAGCAAGTCGAGGATTGATGGACCAAAATCCATGTGATGATATAAAGTGGATCATATCATTATTGAGGTGTTGGTGCATGTGTTGCACTGGCATTGATGGTGTTAGAGACGGAGATGAAGACGGTGATTGGAATGGAAAGCGCAAGGCAAAGGTATAATTTAGAGCATTTCCATTTCACCGGTCTAAAGTTGAGTAGAGAAGTGCTTGACCGGATTTAGGATAGATGGCCGTACTATCAAGAGGGGTAAGCTTGTTTGCATATCAGTCATCTAATGCCACTCGGAGTGATCTAACTTTGCATGTGTGCTAGGATCGAGTGGCGTGGTGAAAAACCCTTTGAAAAATGATTGTGAAAATGGTAACTCACATGCACAAAGGCTGTGGAACACTTGGGAGTTGGCACATTTGCAAAAGGGTGGAAGATTTGAGCTCGTAGTGAGCTTGGATGGAATATGGATGAATAAACTGCTTTTATCCTTTGAATTAGTTTTCCAAAATATCCAAGATCATCGAAATCGGTGTTTGGAGTAAAGAGTTATCTCCGTTTTAGTGAACGAAAGCAGGCGTAGGACTATGAGAAACAATAGTTTGACACTAGCGTCGGACGGTCCGACGAGCTCCAGAAACAGCCGTTCGAAGGGGTTAAAGCACCGGACCTTGGAGAAATAGTCCGACGCCCACATCAGAACAATCCGACGGTAGAGTCCGACACCATTTTGCTCTCGAGAAGTTCTCTGAAGACCATCGGACCCTAAGAAATGGTCCGATGCTCCAGTCCAACGCTCGGTCCGATGCTCATAGAGAGCAGTTAGAACGCGGTAATGATTGGATTCAAACGGCTAGTGACACGTGGCTTATATCTAGGGCGTCAAACCCTGAATAATAGTCTGACGGTTGCGCGTGTGAGAGTTCGACGTTCGGTCCGACGGCCAGTTTCAATGGGTAACGGTTATATTTGGCTTGAGGGCTATAAATAGATGTTGTGGCTGGTTATGAGAGGGGTCTTGCACCTTGGGAATGTGTTTCTCTTGCTTGTGCATGGCTTAGTGCTCTCCAACTCACTTGTGCTCATATATTTCACATTCGAGAAGTGAGAGATTGATCACTAGTGCATTGCATTGAGAGTCTGCATCGAGTGGCACTAGGTGATCGAGTTGCAAGCCAGTGTGCTTGTTACTCTTGGAGGTTGCCACCTCCTAGATGGCTTGGTGGCTCGTGGCTCCGTCAAAGCAAGTAAGGAGGTTGTGCTTGGGCGCTTGGCTCCCGAGAGGTGCTTGTGAGGGGTGTTGTGCTCGCCCCATGGGAGATCGCGAATAGCAACTCTAGTTGAGTGTGTCACTCAACATCTCAATCATCGGATAGGTTCTTGTGATGCTCTTTTGTAGAGTTTGACTTTGGTTGTCGATAAGCCACCGAACCATGAAGTGTAGGTGGACACAACAGAGGACGTAGCTTGTGGCAACAAGTGAACCTCCGGGAAATAAATCACCGTGTCATCCTCTACATCATCCTTCACGGTGTTTTGCTTTTCCTTTACACAAATTATTTATATTGTTCATATTTCACTTGTGTAGTTGCCCTTTGTGACTTGGTTAGCTTGTGTAGCTTGCCGGTCACCTTCTTCGTTTGTGTGGCTTAGAAGTAGTGTTCTTGATTAGTTTGTGTAACTAATTGAGTTGCGCTCCTTGGTTAGGATTATGCATCATTGTCATTGAGCACTTAATGGGTTTAGGTGCTTAGTGCGCTTTTGCTTGCTAGTTGGTAGGAGCTCTCCCGGTGCTTAAATTACTAGTGCTTAGGTTTGTGTGACCTTGCGCTAGAACGGTTTAGGGAAGCTCAAGCTAGACTAGCACCTTCATTCTTACTAGGATCTTTTACAAGGTGCTTTGAGACTTAGTTAGAGGGGTAAATTGTTGGTAGAACCGATTAGATTTTATTCCGCTGTGATTGGTTGTTAAAAAGGATTATTCACCCCCCACTAGTCCGCCATCTCAAACTTTCACCGCTCCACTCACCTCCACTCTCGCATGTATTCGACCACAACCTATCTCACCCACCGTGCTCACCCCACCCTACCCAGGTCGTGCTCAGCGGTGCTCCTCCACCACCACTGTCCCGCCTGTATTAGCCCTAATGCACCCCCATAGCATCGATCATCGGGCGCCAGCGCTCCTCCACCAACACCGCTCTCCCGTGCTCGTACCGTCAGACCACCACCACCCTGGCCGATGAGTCCTGCTCACCTCCAGGCCAGTGTTGATCCTCCACCTCGCCAGCAATTAGGCTTGCTCCTCGACCACTATGCTAGATCTACGCTATCATCCACCCCGTCGACTGGTGAGCCCTGCTCCTCCACCAACCCAGCGGATCCGTACTCATCCTCCACCAACCTGCCAGATCCGTGCTCATCATCCACCCCGTCGGCCGGCGAGTCCCATTCGTCCATACCCTCACACAGATGTGGCGCCCATGGCGGCTACGACTGAAATGTTCTAATTGGCTAGAGGGGGGTGAATAGCCTAGTATAAAACACACAAATTACTAGAGCAAAAAGGATTAGTAACACAAATGATAATTAATGTTTTTGCTCTAGTTCTAATAGTTAGGCAAGCCACCTACCAACAATTATAGTAATACTATGATCTCTAAATGGCACACAAGACCATGTACTTTGAGATCCGATTGTCTGCATCACAGCTCTCAGCAACATAATTGCCTCTTCGAAGATAGCTGAAATTTTAAGTGGGGCTTCCAACTACCAAACGAATACCTTCTTTCACCTAAACAGCCAGCCACTATGCAAAACCGTCCGTAAAAGCTTATATTGGTTTTATATGGTAATTGAATGCCAACCATGTGGACTAATGCTTTTATTGAGTACAATTAATTAGCTTGGGTTCACTTGATGACGATGGGCAAATCATAGGAAGTGATGGAGATCTAGATCACATACATGCATGTGTTCATCAAACTGAGAGAAAATGGACCAAAAAGCAAACCACAAGGTAAAGGTACAAGATAGGGCTTTGCTTCTACCAACAAGGTGCAATAGAGTGCACGGTTTGGGTTTAGCGTAGATAGTCGTACTATTAAAGAGGTGAAATCTTTACTTGTAATGATTATCTAGTGCCACTAAATGTGAGTCTCATTTTCATATGCATTGTGCTTAGTGACGTGGTGAGTAGCAAGAGAAAGTGTTGTGGAGAACACTTTGAAATATGCTAACTTTGGGCTTAGATGTTTGGAAAAACATTTGAGAGTTAGCCTGCTTGCGATGAAAGAATAAAGTTCTACTATTTAGTAGACACCGGACGCGTCGGCTCTAGCCGTTTGGAGTTTCAGCCGCAACACATTGCCATCTGGTGCACACTAAACGTGTGTGGACCGGAGTGGTCTGGTGAGGTTTGGGCGAGTGCGGGATTTATAAATCCCTTCGCTCGATGTGTCTGGTGAGGCACCGGAGAAGCCACTAGACAGGAGTTCTAGTGGGCATGTTTTCAGGGTAGGTGTGCACAGAATGTTCACACCGAACTCCTCATAGTGCTAGTGACTAGTTTCTGAGCCGTTGGAAAGTGGCTGTTTGGGGCTTTCTCCAGAATTTGCACCTTTTGCTCGACGGCTAGTTGGCTTGTTGGCTCTATAAATAGTTGCTTGGCCGGCCATTTTGTCTCTCTTGGCACCCTAGGCTGACACTGTGGCATACCTAGAGCTCATGCAACACTCCAACTCACTTGCTCACTTTGTGATCGTATTTGTGTGAGATTGTGAGTGATCTAGTGCATTGCAAATTGAGAGATTGCATTTGGTGGTATTAGGTGACCTTTGTGACTCCTGATTTTTTGCACTCTTGGTGATTGTCATCACCTAGCCAGATTGGTGCTTGTGGAGGAATGAGGGTTATGGAAAGAGCTCTTTGTGATTGTTGCCGCCTCCGGTCATTGGCTTGTGAGGGGCTTTGTGCTCAACCCCAAGGAAATTCGTGATGTGTAACTCTATAGTGACACCAATCAAGGTTTGGAGAGGTCGTCCTTAGTGATCTACTATCTTATATATGAAATGGTGATCTAAGGATCCACCTCAACGGGGACGATTTGGCTGTGTGCCTCGTGTTAGGAAGAGGCCGGAAGTTGCTCTCTATGTCTTTGTATGTTCTCGATGTATCGATTTTAAGGATTTAATAAAAGCTTCCTTTATAAAAAAACCTCAACGGTAAGTTGCCGGCAAGCAACCGAATCTTAGGAAAAAAATTGCAAAATCCAAACAAACTTATCATCTGGTTGTTAGTAGGGATGCAACCGGATCAAATCTAAACAGGTATTACACATATTTTATATGGGTAGCCGTTTCTTACTGAGATTTGGAGTTGACTATGGATAGTGTTAGATGCATCGGGTATTGCCGTGTACGTATCAGAAATCCAACTTTGTGTATTCAAATTTAGATACGGTATAGATATTAAGCGTTAGGATTCATATATGGATTATCTAAATAGGGTTTAAACCTGTTCACAACGAACGTATATCAGAACATATCCATCTCATTTTTATCCCTAATTATTAGTTTCAGCTTATTTTAGTTATAAACAGTTTGTAAGCGGTACTAAACAGACCTATAAGCAGCAAGTCACTGATTACGCCGCCAAGGAAAATATATATCTTGGTTAAATATCAGTAGATTACACACAATTTATGTTGCTACACCAAGTCTAGAACTGCACATTATTCTAATAATAGTCTCCTCTGATATACTTCTTCAGCTGTTTTAATTCTTGGTGCTGTTGGTCCACGATTGCTCTAACAACATCACCAACTGATATCATACCAACTACCTTCTCGTCGAAAACAGGAACATGTCTGATATGTTTGTCTGTTAATAGAAAAAATGAAGACGTGCAGCTCAGAGGTTTCCTGTAACCTTCAGATATGGCGCAAGTACTTAATTAAATTTACAAGGTGCAAATTAAAAGGATCCATTACCTGTCATAACTTCCATCGCACGTAGAATATTGGTATGACTGGACACTGTAATTAGCTTGTCCTGCAATAAAAAGGAAAATGGTGAGGACCGTGAGATATGTTATGACATTGTTCAATTAGACTAATTGTTCCACAAGTCTATTCACCTCTTCTGTCATGATATCTTCAACTCTGGTTTTTTCTGAAGATCGCCCAGGCAATAGGATCTTCCGGGCAAAATCTGTAGCGAAGGATAAGTACTTCGTTTGAGCATTTGGTAGAGCAAAATTTAAATGCGTTATTTGCCTTATGCTGTTCTAAATCATTTCTGCAATTTATATGGTTATTTAGATGATGTTGGTTAGTTAAGGAGGGATTTTTTTTTTAGTACGTACTCCCTACATCCTAAAATATAAGGAACTCTACTATAAAAAAAGAAATTTTTTGTCTCTTTGTTATTAGGTATAAGTAACCAAATTTAGATAAAAAAACAATAATAATATTCACAATATCAAATAAACATCATTGTGCCCATTATGAAATATATTATAATATTTACTACTTTAATGTGGTAGATATCAATATTTTTCTATCTATAATCTTGGTATTTACGACTTTAACATGGTAGAAGATATCGATATTTTTGTTCATAATCTTGGTCAAACTTTAAAAAATAGTTTGAAAAAACTTAAATTTTAAAAAATAGTTTGAAAAAACTAAAAAATATTTTTGTTATTCAGCTCTTATCAAAAGATAATTGAGAAATAATAATTAATTCTTATGTAAGCAAGCTAATTAATTATATAGGACACATGATCAGCTCTCAGCAGTTGATCTTAGCTTACCTCTCTCCGTCACAATTCCTGCAAGCTGGTTCATGTCCCCTGACTTGAGAACCACCAGAGCTCCAACATTGTGTGCAGTCATCTACAGTATTAACCAGTGTTAAGTGTTTGGTCACTCTGCTGTAATATTATATATAGTTGAAAGGTAAATCCGCTTTTCTTCTCCAAAAACATTAATGCTTACGTGCTGTACTGCTTCATGCACAAAGTGGTTGGTGCTGCACCAGTAGACTGCTCCAGCTTCAGCCTCCCCCTTTGCCTTAAGGATTTCACTGACGGTAATGTTCTCGAGCCCCATGTGTGGTATAATCACTGTTGGCGATTCGCTTTGTATGCGCGAAATAAGGGTGGCCCAGGAAAAGATCCCCTTGTTCATATGTTGCAGAACTGCGTGCCTTAGTTGCCTCCCATGGAAGCGCAGTGCCTTCGTGATCCCTTGCATGTTTGATCTGCTTGATGGAATGACATGATAGGTGATCGTCAGCTAGCAAACTGTGTGTTGTTTGTTAAATAAAGCAGGTAGAGTCGCAGAGTTTGTCTTGATTTCTTGGGTTTTGCATTGAGTTTTCGCTGAGTAGATTGGTAAGGGCAAATAAATGAGTCAAATTTCACGTACCTTGATGGAACAAATCAGCAAATGCTTCAGTCCTGCTCTCTCGTGTCTCTGCGATCCTAGCTCGATTGGGCTGGTGAGTTCTCCGATCCGCTGCTGACGGCCTGACGCTTAAGATGGGTCGCCTCGCCTCTTATGATGCAAGTTTTCTCCCCTAGACGGCAAACAAGAATTGGTACCTGCCTTTGCCATTTCGAGGGAAGAAAGGAATCTTGTGTGGTAATTTACAAGTTCAGGCCGTCGAATGTTTCCGTTCCAGAGGTTGCTTCCTCTGGTCACTTCCGTGCACATGAAGAGCAAGCTAGGAAGATTTCGTGCCACAAACGGTTTCCTTGACAGTTGACTGCGTTTCGTCAGCTTTGTTTCTCACGTCCTTTCTTTTTTTGTTTATCGACTGCAATGCAGGATTGAACATGCAAGAAGGATTGAACGTGCCAATGAAGGGTCGTGGGTAATAATAATAATAAAAAAAAGACGGCAAGAAGTTTTTAATAAAAATAATTAAGCAACACCGGAGAGTTGCAAGTTGCAGTACTTCATATAACTGGTATTAAAACAGAAAAGGAGAAAAAGAGAAATATAAAATAGTGACACTTGTCATAAATGAGATGTCCAGCAAGCTAGTCTCTAAAACTGGCCATAGTGTGGTGTTTTATCGGTGCCTGGAGAGGAAAGAGAAGGTCCAGACACCGATGCCACATATTCAGGTATAGAAGCCTCCGTGCTTGGTTTTGGAAGGAGTGAAGAGATCGGGGAAGATAAAGGGGTTTTTTCTGTGCATGGGGTCCACACAACGGTGCTCACGCTGTAGTAGCTACGCTACATTGTGGTCAGTCTAAGGGGTTAGCGCTTTGGCTGGCACCTTTCATGAATGGCCTTGTCCGTGACAACCAAAACGCCTTCCTAAGAAGAATCTACCTTATTTGTTTGTCTGAAATAAAGAGCTGATTTCGGATGATGCTGATTTGTTATGCGAGAAAAATATTATTCTATGTCTGAAAAAAATCAAAACAAGACAAGCAAACTCGGTGATCAAAGTGTTGTATTTTTGAACAGCTATATACATTGATCGATATAGAAGCTGAGATATTAATATATTTTCTTTTCTAAAAAAAGTGTAAGGATGTAAAATGATCGATGTGAATTACCTGACGAACAATACAGGTTAATATAAGCTGGCTGGATTATATGGCTGATTTGTTGTGAGAGAGAAAATACTATTCTATAGCTGACTGATAGCTGAAACTAGGCTAGCCGAACACAGCCATATATATATAAGCCCAATGAAGGGATGTCTGTTGGCGAAAAGGTGCCTATCTACAGGAATGAATACAGGAAAAAGGTGTATACTAGTGAACCGTCATTAGCAGTTACTAATAACAAGCTTAATGTAATTGATCACTAATTAATTAATCCTTAAGAGTCCCCTTGATCAATTGATTCCTGCTAGACATCTTCGTTCGTTCATCAGTCATCATTTTAAAGTTTTGGAAAACCTTGTAAAAAAACATATTATCTTCAAATAACCCTAGTGGGGAAAAACATATAATATGAAATTCCATGTACTAACATTGCCTCATTAAAAACTCTACTTGCGTAAACTCGAACAGAGTGAATGCGATGTCTGAATACACGTTATAGTTCAGAAGGATTCTCCCTTGAAACTTGCAAGTCTCTAAACCTTCTCATACCAATTCCTTTCATATACTTAAGGAATATGGAAAATGCTAGATACTTTGTGAATAAATCTCCAAGATTATTACAAGTTTTAGTTTGCAAGATTTTAATTTCTCTATTTTTTTAGAGTTCATGGGGATATAATGACTTTGGAATAATATGTTTGGTCATATCACTTTTAATATAACATGATTCCATTTGTGCAACACATAATGGTTGGTGTCTCAAGTGTACCAATACCACATGAGTGGGTTATTTGGTATCATTCTGCGAAGCCATATGCATCGTGTGATGCTTCAAATAAAAGCGATTATTTCATAATGATTGCTGGAAGTAGACACCAAAGTCTGATTTAGAGACTTTTAAGATATTTTGGTTCCACCTTGCAAGAATACAAGACCTGTTTGTGATCTGCCATGATGGGGATCTGATAAATAACCAGCATCTATGTATCCTAACAGAATTGGATCTTAATTTCTGCTATAGTACAGTCCAAGATTTCTTGTGCCATTGAGATATCTTAAAATAGTTTTAACTTCTACACAATGATATTCGGTAGGTGCAGCTCTATGTCTTTCTAGCAAATTTACCGTGAATGCAAATCCGACTGAATGCAATTAGCATGATACATAAGTGCTCCAATGACACTAAGATATGAGAACTCTGGTCACAATATCTCTTCTCCTTTTTCCTGTGGTCTAAAAGGATCCTTCTCGACATCTAAAGGTCTCACGACCATTAGCGTTTTTGTTGGATATGAATTGTCCATATGGAATTTCTACAATACTTTCTTGTCATAAGCAGTTTGGTATATAAATATACCAGAATCAAAATGCTCAAGCTCTAAACCCAAGCGGAATTTGACCCAAATCTTTCATTTCAAACTCCGTCTTTAGATAATTGTGTGCTTCATTAATATCGGGTTTATTGCCAATGATATTAAGATCATCAATGTATACAACATCATGTTGATGATTTTTTAATGAATACAAATGGGTAGTCATCATTATTTGTGTATCCCTTCAATTTAAGGAATTCACTTAACCAATTGTACCACATTTGGCCCGACCGCTTTAAGCGATATAAAGACTTCTACAACTTGACACAAAACACTTTGCGATTTGCCTTAGTATTCGGTATACTGATTTCGTTAGGGACTTTCATTAATCCCTCAGAATCCACTGACCCATATAAATATACAGTCACTACGTCCATCAACTGCATAGATAGATGATTTTGTACTGTCAGTGATATTAAGTACGGAATGTTATTCCACTCATTACTGGAGAATATGTTTCGTTTAAATCAATGCTAGGTCTTTGCATAAAACCTTGTGCCACATTACTTGTTTTAGATCTCACCACTTCATTGTTTTTGTTCTTTTTATCAATGAAAACTCATTTATATCCCACAGTGAAGATACCAAGGGGTGTTGGCAATACGATTGAAAACTCATTTTTATAAAGCAAGTCAATCTATATTTGAATTTCTACCTTCCACTTATGCCAGTCTGAGAGCTTCTCGCACTCTGTCATAGACCTAGGGTCTATATCAATCTGAAAATATTTATAATTTTTTCAGCAAAATATATGTTGACAAACATGGACTTACGATTATAAGACTCTCGAGTCTCAATGAATTTTATAGCTATTTCATATACTCTTCAATATTCATCATGACCTTCTGAAACAGTAAATCTAGAGTCTCCGATGTTTTAGCCTCAGAGTTTATGCGCATAACTGAGCTAGATTGTGGATCACATTTATCCACAGAACATAAAATGTCCTCTAGGTGTCTTTGAACCAAATATTGACTTGCATTTACAGTCTTCTTTTGCTTGTCAGCAATCACATCTTACCTCTTGGAAGTGCTTCTCGCTCTCTTAGGCTCCGTTTGGAATGGAGGATTTTCCTCCAATTCCCGAGAATTGAACAGATTCCTGTGAAATTCTTGTGAAATTCCTGCGAAATTCATGTGTTCCAAAAAGGCCCTTATTGGAATTGGGGTTGAGTGGTTTATTAGGTAACTCCATTCTTTCGGGCACATTCCTCGTAGGATGAAGAGACTTTGTTACACCTTTATAATTAGTGAAAGCATCTGGCAGATTGTTTACAGTATTTTACAAATAAAAAATCCTTTGAACTTGTAGTTCAGTTTTCATAGTACGTGGATCATAAAATGAAATGCCTTCTGCATTCCAGTAATTTTTTTGGCATTCTTTTTGGTACATTTCTCCCCTAATACCAGGAATGATCCTTATTAAAAATATGATCAGTGAAGCGGGCTGTAAATATGTGGGGCATAGATTCGCATACCCACAAGGCGTTACATAGGTCATGCCATAAGAGGAGGCCCAACTCGCGTAAAAGACGTCGCTAGTTTATAGATTGCGAGAGACTATATGAGAAAATCGAAGACTCCCTTAATTCGGCCTTAATTACCAAAAATACACAGTGCTAGAAGATACGAGTGAAAAAATAGAAGATAATATATAGAAATTGACAATAGCTTTGAGCCAAGAATTTATTTGACAATATGTTAGCTATATGAAGTTTGTGCCGATGGAATACAGTGACGAGTTGTTCGGTGTCCTAACGCAAACGTAAACATTTCCAACCTGCAAACATTACTGGTGGGATTCAATTTTGAACTAATTTCATTTGCGTTACCGTTACTGTATAATCAACCAAACAGTTCGTGAGAATATACGGAGAGAGTTTCCCTTTTCTAAAAATAACTAATTACTAAACTATTTTAAATAAAACACCAAAATGTTACAGTGAGCAGGTACCAGCATTATTAAGGGCCCAGTGTATTGTGAATCTATCGTGTATAGCAGCAGCAATGTAGAACAAACTTTGAGCAACACACTGAACACCGCATGTGGACCGGACCGACGCCACAAGCCAGCAAGTACGTATTACTATTATTCAATCATCAATTCAATTCCTTTGCTCCAAGGTGAAGCTACCACGAACACTTTTCCCGCGCATTCCGCCATTGCACGCGTGCTTATTAGATCGTTTACATATCTGTGATGCGACCACAAGCCAGAAACAATAACATGTAGTTGCGATTGATCTCGTGAAATGAATATATCCCAAACGTCATGTGCGTGGTTTTCCCAACGTTCTAGAGCTAGCTAGTCCGCAGGCACAAACTTCAGCAGTGCCTAGTTTGGCATCAACTCGCGTAATGGAACAGCATCCCCGCAGCATATGCATGAGAACTCGTTTGCATTGCCCGTCTGGGTTGGTGACTTTGTCTCTGTCTTAGGGAAGCCTCTTGGCTTCGGTGGTGGTGTGCGTTGTGTTGCGTTGTTTCTCACCTGTGTACCATCCACGGGTGGTAGAGACTGGAACTTTGTTCTCTTATCTAAAAAAAATGTAGCCAGCGGTTGACCTGGCTTCACATACTGTATTATTCATCATCATTCACATAATAAGCCGGCCTGCTGGTTGTGTTGCACCGATTCGCGCGAAAGTGAACTCCATGCCTTAGGGTCGAATTAATCATCATCGGCCGGGACTCGGGAGCAAGCTGTTAAATCGCGCCAAGGCATGCACCGCCAGGCAGCAGGGGGGCGGCGGCAATAGCAGGCCTGCAGCTACTGAAGACGACGGGCGGCGATATGACGACGGCCTCGCGGCGGCAGCTCGTCCTCCTGGTCGACCAGTCCGGCAAAGGCGACCACAGGACGATTCAGGACGCCATCGATGCGGCACCGGCGGCGACCAACAGTGGCGGCGTCGTCATCCGGATCAGGCCCGGAGTGTACAGGCAAGTACTGTAGTGAACGAGCGATCGGTCGATCATGCATGTTCATTTCTGGATCCACACTTGTTGATTGCTTGCACTAGCTGTAGTGATTTGCAGAGAGAAAGTGGTGGTGGACAAGCCCTGCATAACTCTTGTGGGAACGAGCGCCAGCTCGACGGTGATCACCTGGGACGAATCCTGGGCGGCCTCTGAGACTGAGAGCCCGACGGTATCCGTGCTAGCCTCCGACTTCATCGCCAAGCGCTTAGCGATTCAGAACACATTCGGAACTAGCGGGCCGGCAGTGGCCATGAGGGTGGCCGGAGACAGGGCGGCGTTCTACGGGTGCAGGTTCGTGTCGTTCCAGGACACGCTCCTGGACGACACGGGGCGCCATTACTACCGCGGCTGCTACGTCCAAGGCGGCACTGACTTCATCTCCGGCAACGGCAAGGCTCTGTTCGATGTACGTACGTACGCACTCTATCCATCCATGGACTGATCGATCATCGAATCCCCTTTCGTCGACCTCAGACGACGACGTTTCTGTTTACTCGATATATATATCATGCGAATGCCGTACATAATAATACGCAGAAGTGCCACCTCCACTCCGTCTCGCCGGCCGGCGGCGCGTTCACGGCGCACAAACGGTCGTCAGAGTCGGAGGACACCGGGTTCAGTTTCGTCGGGTGCAAGCTGACGGGGACCGGGGTCGGCACGTCTATCCTGGGCCGACCATGGGGTCCCTACTCCCGCGTCGTCTTTGCGCTCAGCTACATGTCCAGCACGGTGAGGCCTCATCAGGGCTGGGACGATGACTGCAGCGACTCCACCAAACAGAGGTGCTCAACTCTTCTTTTATTATTGCTTATTATTTTCGTTTGAACTATTTCAACTATAGAAGGTATTTTCGTCTCACAACAATTCAGAAGCAGCCAAAATCAGCCCTTGCGACTACGGAATCTTTCGCATACATTCTCCTAACGTGTTCAGGTTTAATGTGGCCGTGCAGGACAGCCTTCTACGGGCAGTACCAGTGCTACGGGGAAGGCTCCAAGACTGACGGGAGAGTTGCGTGGTGTCACAACCTGTCGAAGGCGGAAGCCGCACCGTTCGTCACCAAGGCTTGGGTTGGTGGACAGGAGTGGCTTCGGTAGAAAACACTGCATATGTAGCCGTATGCAACGTACTAATGTCTAATGCCATTGATTATATTATATGCTGTGTGCCTCAGTGCCTGGTTAGCTGTGCGTGTGAAGTATGATTCAGTTCTCTCAGGATGTGTCCACCATTTCTATGGTGGAAACCATGCATGTTGCCTCTCTCTCTCTCTCTCTCGATTCCATCTATCTGTTCCAGTATGCATGGTCAGTTGGTGACTCCGTGGTCGCCGGCGAACAAACTTGTTTCATGTAGGACTCTGTGTCTCTGTCTCGCTTTGAAGCCAATCCATTGGCAACGGTACGGTGAGACCTTACGCTTTCACTAGCCGTTATATGTATATATACAAGGCATAAGATCCAACTGTGAAACAACCTTTCTACTCTGATCGGTAGCCCTGCTCTTCCGAAGAAGCAAAATAGACGAATCGTTTCCTTTTCTAAGTGACTCAAGGATGAATCCATGCCACACTTATAATCGTCTCTTCAACTCCAAGATACCGTTGTTCACACGAAACATTTTACTACTTAGCCTACTACTCTAAATTTGACTAAATTTATATATAACAAAAGTATTAACATCCATGACGACCTCAAATAGATAAACTATAAAAATGCATTTCGTAAGGTATCTAGTAATACTTACATGATGACATCCGAAAAGCTTAATCAAACGTATGCTACTAGTGAATTCAGACAACTAATTGAAAACACATTACTAAATCCGTTCCAATTTATAAGTTGTTTGACTTTTTTACCCCAAGTTTGGCAACTTGTCTTATTCAAAAAAATTGTACAAAATATCACTTCTTTTGTTATGAATTGCTTTAGTAATAAAAGTTCTCCAAAAATGATTTAAATTTAACTTTTGTGTAAATATTTTGAATAAGACGAATGGTCAAAGTTAGGGTTGAAAAAAATCAAAGAACTTATAACTTTAGACGGAGAGAGTATATCCCAGGATGGAAGATGCACTTGCCATGGCCCCACGCCCCAAAACAGGGAAAAGATGGATATGCCCGTTGTTTTCCGGGGGTAAATTGCATTTGCAGTTAGCAAATCGAGTGCAATCGACGCAGCAGAATGGCGATCTCAGGTCACAACTGAACAAATGTATCATTCGTTCCTTTCAGATAAAGATTTTGCCATGAGGGCATAATGTACTTGTAGATTAATATTTTCAGATACCAGCGGCCATCTCTCTTGGCCCGTTATGGTCGGTTGATGTTGGTACCAAGAATACGCCTGCCCCGATAAAGGCGAACAAGCAATGAGAACTTTTGTTTCTAATGAGGAACAACTATAGTATAGTATGCAAACGGTGTGGTGTGTCCACACGTACATCAGTGTTTCCTTTAAGCCAAAGGACACACAGGTGCTCCACCTAGGATCGATCAATGCCAAGAACGAACCCTGGTTTGACATACAGTTGGCTTCGAGTGATGTCCCACTCCTCCATGATGAGCAACGTGAGCCGGCTGTGCCATGCGAAATCCATGGTGACGGTGAACGGCAGCTACCCTGGACCGACCGTGTACGCCCGCGAGGGCGACCGCGTCGTGGTCGTGGTCACCAACCGCGTGGAGCACAACGTGACGATCCACTCGCACGGGCTGAAGCAGCGCCGGAACGGGTGGGCGGACGGGCCGGCGTAGGTGACGCAGTGCCCGATCCAGCGCGGCGCCAGCTACGCCTACGACTTCAACGTCACGGGGCAGCGCGGCACGCTGTGGTGGCACGCGCACGTCGCCTGGCTCCGCGCCACTGTCCACGGCGCCATCATCGTCCTCCCCGAGCGCGGCGTCCCTTACCCGTTCCCCAAACCCGACGCCGAGGCCGAGATCATCCTAGGTACATCCTGAGCACGGTCGCTACTTAATGTGGAATTTTTCTCTCTGCACCCACTGTCCAGCTGGCGTTGAGTTACGCTTACGCTCTAGTATAACTAACGACGCTCGATTAATTCGTACTCTGGTTGATGTTGGTGTCGCATGCATGCAGGCGAGTGGTGGCACGCCGACGTGGAGGCCGTGGAGAAGCAGGGGCGCATGCTTGGCATGGCGCCCAACACGTCTGACGCGCACACCATCAACGGCAAACCCGGGCCGCTCTTCCCGTGCTCCGAGAAACGTGCGTGGGACTGATCACTGATGATGGGTTCTTGGTACTTTTCGCATTGCTAACGATACAAGGCAAGGCATCGGTGTTACTAAACCGTGCTCGCTCCTTATTGCTTTGCTTCGATCAGATACGTACGCCCTGCAGGTGCAGTGGGGGAAGACGTACCTCCTCCGGGTCATCAACGCTGCAGTGAACGACGAGCTCTTCTTCTCGATCGCCGGGCACACCATGACGGTGGTGGAGATCGACGCCACCTACACCAAGCCCCTGGCGGCGTCCACCATCCAGCTCTCGCCGGGGCAGACCACCAACGTGCTCGTCCGCGCGGACCAGACGCCCGGCCGCTACTTCATGGCCGCCACGCCCTTCAACGACGTCCCCTTCCCCGCCGACAACAAGACGGCCACCGCCATCCTCCAGTACGCCGGCGTCCCGACCTCCGTCCTCCCCGTCCCCATCACCGCCACCGCCAACAGCGGCACGGGGCACGGCGGCCTCCGCCGTGGCCGCGTTCCACGACCGGCTCCGGAGCCTCAACTCGGCGCGGTACCCGGCCGACGTGCCGCGCGGCGCCGTGGACCGGCACCTGCTGTACACCATCGGGCTCGACGTCGACCCCTGCGCCTCGTGCCCCAACGGCTCCCGCCTCGCGGCGTCGCTGAAACGTTCGTGATGCCCGCGGTGGCGCTGCTGCAGGCGCACTACGTTGGCCTCAGGGGCGTCTTCGCCGCCGACTTCCCCGACCGCCCGCCGGCGCGGTTCGACTACACGGGCGTCGTCCCGCCCACGGCGGGGCTCGGCGCGTCGTCGCCGGGCACGAGGCTCAGCAGGGTCGCGTACAACGCTTCCGTGGAGCTGGTGCTGCAGGACACCAGCCTCCTTTCCGTTGAGTCGCACCCGTTCCACCTCCACGGCTACATCTTCTTCGTCGTCGGCAGGGGCCTCGGCAACTTCGACCCGGCCAAGGACCCCGCCAGGTACAACCTCGTCGACCCGCCCGAGCGGAACACCGTCGGCGTGCCGACCGGCGGCTGGGCCGCCATCCGGTTCAGGGCAGACAATCCAGGTGTTTGGTTCCTGCACTGCCATCTCGAGGTGCACACGAGCTGGGGCCTCAAGATGGCCTTCCTGGAGGACGGCCATGGTCCTGATCAGTCGGTTCTGCCGCCGCCCAAGGATTTGCCCAAGTGCTGAAGCGGCCGGCGACGCGCATAATTTCCCTGAGGTTTCTTTCGTCCTTGTGCTTTGTAACGAACCCCTCTGCAAGAAGTTTGCAGTGGATTTGTGTATGTGACACAGGCTTCCAGCCATACTAATTACTAATATCTGCGACTGCGAGAGCCCAGCGTTGTGTGTCCTTATTAAGACTCAAACATGCACCTAAGGCGCGTACGTGTCTCTGGAGTACATCTAAACGCATGACTAAAAAGGGAGCTTAGTGTCCACATATCTGTTGACATATTTTGTGGGGCATGTAAAAACCACCCTCACCAAGAGACCCTACCTATGTATTGTGTCGAAGGGCATGAGGGCAAGAGACTATTGTTGTTGTTGTTGTGGAACTGATGCCTGTCAAGGTGATCATGTTTGGGCCTAGAGAAAATTTCAACCATTTCTCCTGCAAGTGAACTTGCACAGAACTGTCTTGTAGTAACCAATTAATACCAAGAAGGCAAGAATTATACCATAGGTACATGAGGAGGCGCCATCATGTCTCCAGCCCACCCACCTGTCCGCCGCCACCCCCGACGGCTGCCCCCCCCCCCCCTCCCCTGTCGATCTCCCAACCAAACCTAGATCCGTGCTCCTTAGGAGCTGATCTATCCATCCATGCTAGTTTCGCCAGTAGCGAACCATCCTCGGGTGCGCCACAGGCTCTAGTGTCTGTGAGCCTTGGGCACCAAAGTGCCACACGCCCTGCTCACTAGTGATTGACTCAGCGCCTTACCCTGACTTAATGACTAGATGCTATCTATAAGGGCAGCAGGCAGCCAGGCGCGACAGTCTCCCTCTCTCTCTCTCTCTCTCTCTCTCTCTCTCTCTCTCTCTCTCTCTCTCTCTCAGTACATATGAAAGTCTCCTGCCGACTCGACTTGTGCCTTGCTCGAGCACCTTCCTCACGGCACCACTCGAGCGCCAAGAAACGATTGGAGCACGAGAGAAAAACACGAGGATGTAAAACAGCGCGACAACGGACGTTCGGCGTCCGTGTACTCACAAAGTGATCGCTCTTTTGAAGGGCGTGGATAGATTGAGAACTTAGAATAGGTCATTTGGCATAACTCAACTTCACAATCACGAATAATGTACTTTAGTGGAAGTTGAGCTATTGTGAAAAGATTGTTTAACTTCATGTAATGTTGATGCATTGTTGGTAGAGAGAATGTAACAACCCAGATTTTCGGTAAACCAAAAATACGAACTTTCTAAAATTTTTCTTGCAATGTGTGTGAAGCATGTAGTTACTAGGTCGAATCGAGACTAACCCGCTAACGATCGTTGCATACATGTAGAGTTGTTTGTAGGAGTGTGCTCGTGTTAGTAAGTTAGTGATGGGTTTGTGTCGGAGTGCACGATTCTATAGCAATTCTCCTTTCTAAATCTCTCCAAGACCCTATAGGATTTATTCGGACCCCTCAATTTACCCGAACAATTGGAGGGATTATTCTCCTCTCCATGAGTCATAACCCATCTGATTTCATCTCAAACTAACTCACAAATGTCACCAAAAATTTCTCCGAGTTCAAATATTAGAAAAGGGAAACCATCTACCTTCTCCAATCCAGCCCAACCCTCCTTCTTTCCCCTTTGGCCGAAGTAGCAGCGCAGCCCAAGCAGCAGCGCGGCCCATCACTCCACCTCCCGGCCCAGCGCACCTCTCCTTTTCCCTTGGCCCGTTCACACACGAGGCCCAGCTAGCCCACCTAGCGGCCCACTCATCCGCACCCCTGCTCCTCATGCCCGCGCGGCCCACTAGGGCCCAATCGGCCGCCCCAGGCTCGCAACGCATGAGTATGGAGCATGCGACCCGGCCTCTGCACCCTTCCCGATGCGCGCCACGTACCCCGAGGTGGGCACGAACGACGAGGATGACTGGAGGACCCCGAGCCCAAGCCGCGCGTGCATACAAGAAGGAGAAGCCGACGCCACAGCACTGTTCCTCTTCCTCCTTGCCGCCACCACCATTCTCTGCAAGCTTGTTAGGACCACTTCGCCGCCGCCTCCTGCCTTCTCCACATCGCGGCCGTGCCCTCCTCGTCGCGCCGCAGCCACGCCACGACATCGCCCGCACGTCAAGCCACGCCGCCGCGGTCACCCACACTGGCGCCGTTCCCGCAGCCGGCCGCGACTACTTCGACGCGCCCTTCGTCGCCACCAAGCCTCGGCCAGGGCCGCAGCGATGCCTCGCGTCGAGCCCCGCCGTACGACGACGTTGGCCACTGCCGTGACGACTACCTGCGCCGTGCCTCTGCCCGCCACCACCACGCCGCTCCACGCGCGTCCGCACCATCGCCACGACGTGCCGGCCGCAGCTACGCCGGCCATGGCCACGACCTTGGTCGGCCACGGACTCCACTGCGCCACCGTTTCCAGCAGGCGCGCACGACCTCGACGCAAACCAGGTCGCCGTGCACCGCCTCCGTGTGCTCCACCGGCCCGTTCGCCGTGTACAGCTCGCCACAGAACCGGCCGCAACCTCGCCGTCACGATGCCATCGACCCAAGCCGCGCAGCTCCGGGCCGCAACGTCGTCTCCTCGTTGAGCCGCCTCCACCTCGCCGCCGACCCTCCGATGCCGCGGCCGTGCCATCCTCACCGTGCCGCGCCCTGTCCTCGCACCAGCAGCAAGCTGCGGCCGTGCGTGTGGACAGCCACGTCGAGCCCGTCGTCCCAGAGCACTGGAACATCGCTGCAGTGCACTAAGCCTCACCACTGTGCTGTGCCGCGACATGGACGCGGCCAGACTAGCGCCTCGCTGCGTCCCAGCCATGTTGAGCCCATCGCTGCCGTGCTTGGCAACGCCTTGCCGGAACCGTTCCCCATCGCCAGTGAGCTTCCATGACCAAGCCCATGTCCTTTTCCATTTTGCTGTCACCACTGTGTCGCTGAGATCGGCCGTCGTGCCGTTGTGTCGCTGTGAACGGCCATCGTGCCGTGGTTCACGTCTTGCAGGGAAGCAGCAAGCCCCCACGACCCCATCCGTCACCATGCTGACACCTTCGTCGCTGGTGAACACGAGCCGGCGCCACGGCGAAACCACCGCGCCGAAGCACGATCTACATCTCGCCCGCCATCGTGAACGTTCTGCCTGCACCGACCCCGTCCCGCGTCGAGCGACCTTCCATCCGCAAGTCCTCGGTGAGCCACGACTTTTCCCCTATGGTGAGCACCGCCACCGTGACCGGACCCGCCATATGAGCCATGGCGTCCCACCTCAGGGACGCGTAGGCCGAGCCTCTCTCGGCTCAGGACACTCGCACACATGGCACGGGACTCTTTCAGCCAAATCGAACCACCGGCGTTCCAAGAACGTCGGCGTGGCCGAGGACTACCCAAACCACCACCGTGATCCCGTTCCGGATTTACCTTGTGCCTTGGACATTGAGACCGTCGCCACTCTACTCATGTCACCGAAGGACACGAAGGATGTCGATCGACAAAGGAGAAGATCTCTGGAAGTCTTGCCTGATCGCCCCGACGCGCACCGACGCCCCGTCCAAGCTTCACCGTAGCTACCGCGCACACCGTTGGAACCCGGCCAAGCTCTGCCACCTCCCGGCCACTCAACGCCACCTCCGGCCAGCCACAGCCTCGTTCGGCCAGTCACTAGCCTCGTCCGGCCAGCCATGGCCAGCCACGACCAGCCTACAGCAAGCCACTGCCAGCCATGACCAGCCAGCAGTAGGCCACGACCAGCCAGCAGCTAGCCGCGACCAGCCAAAGCAAGCCATAGCAGGCCAGAGGGTACCAGCAGTTGGCCCAGTGGAGCCAGGACGTGTAGAAACAAGCCTCGTCACTTTCCTTTAACAATGGCCCTGTCAGACCTTGTGCCATAGCCCCGTTGCCACCTCTTCAGGCCCCATTGATAATGTTGGACGGTTGGAAAGCCAAAGTGATATACGACGCTGGGCTATTGGACCCCTGCTCTTACTCCTTGTACATCTATCCATCATACTGTATCCTATCCTTACGATATGTCTGTTCATATATCTGTTGTACCCTGTCCTCACAATCTGTCTGTATCTAAATCTGTAATGCAGGATCCATCTATCATAATGCTATGGAATTGTGCTACTCTGCAGTTTTATAATAAGTCTTTTGAGTCATGTCATTGGTTCTTATTGCTGGTTGTCATGTTGTTTGTCTGTGTGACGTGCTTTCGAGCCGGTTGTGGGATCGTACTTCGTTCGGATATTGCGATCGCGGGATTCGTCTCGCCATGGCCGTAATGACCAAGTGTAATCTGACCTCGCGTTGCCACTCTCTGACTTCTCGTGCCTGACCCTCGTATGCTTGTACCCTACGCGACCGTCGCATTCCTCTGATTCTTGTGGTGACAACCGCACCGCTATGGATCCGAGTAATGACTTAGTGCCAGTGCACCTAGGTCGTGGTACCCTACGAGTGGTTTGCGCACTTGCTTCTTTCACCTGTCGCTCTCTTCTAACGCCCCATCTTTTCCGTGGCGTGTGCGTTGGAAAGAGTAGACCACTACTGTTTTATACTTCTCGCTCTCTGTTCATTTAGCCCGCTCTATTCGATTCCGTCTTACTCACAGTGACCGGATCAAAGACCGGACTGACTCCTTTTGTTAGCGAAGCTATGGTCTATATTAAGATCTCAGACCTATGTAGGTCGACTCGGTCGACCACTTAAAACCATCTTCATTGAAGATATGACTGAGAATATAATATGGATGTGCCTAGCTAACTTTTCTCTCTCTTTTGATTCTTGGTGTTTAAGCACATGTATGATTGTACCCGTTTGAATCACAGCCTTGGTACCCTACATGTGGATTAAACACTCGCACTATTTTGTGTAACATTTATTGTTGGAAATTCCTTGTTCTTTCCTGCTAATCGGCCGTCCTCCGATCCCCGTCTTCCCCGTGGCGGACAGATCGGAAGATCGTGTGCGGTGGTGTTTGGTATGGATAAGCTTTGGCCTAAACCATTTATTATAAAGCCATATTGGCTTGGCTGTGACTTATGCTTGTGCTTAGCAAACCACCACTCCTGTTTCTTTGGCCTGATGAAATCGGACATACGCCGAGAGGGCTAAGCCGTGTACCTTTTATTATCTCCTTGCTGTAAATGGGTCTTCCCGCGTCCTGTCATCTTTTGGTGAATTGGGTGTTTTATTGTATTGCTTCGCGGAGTAGCCGTTTCCGGATTAGCGACGATCAGATCGAGACCCGCTGGAAGAGAGCATGGACGGCGCAAGGACCCGCGGAATGGAGTCACCCTGGAGGAGGTGATCCAGCAGAACGACTACACTAACTGAGGAGTGCTCATACCACTACTTCCTCGACAACGCAGGTGTCATGGCAGCACCTCCTTTTAGAGAATCCTATTAGACATTGCAAATCTAGAACTGCTAGCGCTTTATATTTACTCCTTTGCTAGTATATGATGCATGTTACTACCTAAGCCGTTACTACCCCGCTTGCAACCACTCTACTATACCACCCGGCTTCGCGCTCACGCTTTTTTATACATGTTTCTATCTACCTGTTTGCTTGCATGTTACATCACTATATTTATCTATTAACTCCACTCGCATTGTATCTATGATGTGATACTGGTGGTGAACCCCTGGGAATGGTTTGGCTTGGGATGCCGGGCTGGTGGAATGTGAGCGTGCTGCGTGTGTTTTGGGTGTGTGGTGAGGGTCGAGTCGACCAAGTGGGATACGCGACGAGCTGTGTAAGCAAGTCTTGCCGGGAGTTGCATCCGGGCATTCCCACGAGAGATACCTATGGCGGGTAATGACTTATGAGGTGGTTCCGGGATGTGCATTGAAGTCCCGTGAATGGAGGTGCCATGGTGGCACGGGGAGAGTATCCCCTAAGAGGAGATGCCTGCTTGGTCAAACCTAGGAAGGACTAGCCCAGGTTCATGGGAATCCCTTACTGCTCACTCGCTTCTGATGGGCGGGAGACGGCTGGACTACTTGGTAGGGCGGTGCCACTACTGCTAGGTTGTAAGGTGATAGGGTGGGCGGTGGCGGATGCAGGAAGTTCCCGCACCGTTCTAGATGCGCTGTACCACTGATTGGGCCCGGTACTGCGTCTCCCAGTCTCAGCATTTCGGCGTAGGGCCGAAGTTACCCAGGGCTGAGTGGTAGAGTGGCATCGACCTAGGCAAGCAAGCACCCGGAATTCTGCCTGGATGATTGTACAGCATCGATGATGGCTAATCTTGTGAGTGGTAAAACCTCTGCAGAGTGTATGGTTGATCGATCGATACATATGCCGATTTGTCGGCTATGGACCTTTCCTGTGAAGCTCTGTCTAGTGTAGAGAGCGATATTCTTTTCTTCCCTGGTTGATGATTGTCCGGCAGTGTGCCCGGAGTGGCAATGTGCCGTTGAGACAGGACCCGAGAGGGAGTTGGGCCTGTCGACTGAGTGCGAGGTGTGGGTGTGAGGTGGCGTATGGGTGGAATGATGGATCGGAATGGGAATTGATGAGATGGGTTAAAACTTGACAACTAATATGATATTATTACTTGATGCTACTTTGCATAGGATGCAAACCACAGCCAAATACTAGGATCGCCAGATCCTTTATTTTCTCTTTTCCACTAAAGCTCATCGGTGCTGACCATGGCCTGCACATATCTGGCGGTGTGCAGATTACCTGACTAACAGAGAAATTGAGATACGAAGGATTAGATGGTCTCGTGCCTACGCTCAGGTTTGGTTCAGGAGATGAAGACTATGCTGCGCCAAGAATAACTCTGATGGTACCCGTGAAGGAGAAGCCTTCACTCGATGACATATTCCGCCAACTCTGATGACGACTAGATATGCTTCCGCTAGATTAACCCTGTAATAGGTGTCCCCTCAGTTGATGCAATATTTTGTAAGTATTCTCGATGTATGACTTTAATATCAACTGATATATGATAATGCGATAAGATCAATCTATGGTTTTATCACATTATTTCTCATTCTGTGGATTTTCCCTTCGTGAAAAATCGAGGATGTTTCAGTTGGGTATCAGAGCCATACTTTGCCTTAGGACGAGACCATTAGGACCAGATACTAGAATAGGAGCTGACAACTCTGTCTAAAAACTATTTGCGAAAACACTTTTTCCCTCTGCCTTGAGTTTTGATACTAACACTTGATTCTTTCCCCGCACCTTGAATTCTTCCGCTAACTAATCTTACCTATTGAAGTTGACCCATAGGAAATGGACTTCCCCAATTGATTGCGCACGATAGACCGATAGATGTGTAAGACTATAAAGGCTCAGGAGTCGCCTTAAGTCAACACTATGCATATAGGAGTTGTAATGCTGCCTGATTGCCTGGATCTTTTTGCTTCTTATGGTTCTTGCGTTTATATTACCTGAGTGTAGGCCATAGAAATAATTTTATATACATGAGACTCCAGGAACCGCCCATAACCCACAGGTCCCAGGATCGAAACCTGGCTGGCTGAAAACCAAGACCGCTATATGCTTAAATGAGCAACCCTGACCACCAGTTGGAAGTACAGGACCGAGCAGCATATCTTTACCACTCCATTTCAAAAATTGATTTCAGATTTTCAACTCCATGCATCTTCAAAATAGCCTCCCCACCTGGGATTGAAAAGATTCCTTCCTCTAATTTAAAAAGCAACTCCATTTCAAATGAAAAATAATTTCAAAACCTTCTGAGCTTCCAAAAGAAAATGCTTTCGGCTCTTCTGCTCTACATATCATGTATTTAAAAGCTCTTTGCAAATGATTTTAAAACCCACTATTTTCCAAATGGTGTTACAAAAACTTCTTTCAAAAAGCAAAAGTTCTACTCTTTAACAAAATAATTTCAAAATAGGAAAAATCATCGGCCCAGATTTTGCTTAAAAGCTTTTGATTTCACCCAAACCTCCAATTTATATACAAATAAACTCTGTTTTCAAAATAGACGGCAATTTGAATTTTTAAACAAATGCTTGCGAAGAGGGTTTTCCCAACTCTTGTGAAAAGAATTTAGCAACACCAAAATAAGTATAACTTTCAAAACTTGTTTTCAAAAAGTACTACTTTGGAAAAAGACGGTTTTCGAAAATCAATTTGATTGCGAAAGCCGTGCTTTTCAAAAATGATAAACGATTTCCAACTCACAATGCAAAACTGGTTTTGTTTAAAATTACCAAACGGAGTGAAGCTTTGATATGAAAACTAAACCAAGCTTTGAAAAGTTGTTTAAGAAAATAAGGCATTCAAAGGATTTTGCCTTGAAAACTCGCATTGATTTCAAAACTCTTTTCCAATCTTTCCCTATTCCAAAACTTCACAAAATCGTTCTCCAAATATCCAAACAAGGTTTCAAATCAACTATTTTGAAAGCTTTTCGGCAATCGTAAAGTGGATTCTTCAAAGTGGTTTCAACCCCGCGTATCACCATTTCAAAACCTTTTGACCAAAAGTCCATTGCAAAAAGGATTATAAAATGGTTTAATTTCTAAATTCTTCCTTTCAAAAGTCACAAATATTTCAAAGTTTCAAAAGACAAAAGGGGCATCACCTATTTCAAACAAGTTTGTGTTGATTTCGAAAATTTTGGTTGTAGCCCTCTCCTCTACAAGTTTGGAAATAAAAGAATTTAAGAAAATGAGTTTCAAAAGAATGATTTTCTAAATCATTTAAGAAAGGATTTTCCAAAAGGCTCTTTTTTCCCCTCTAGCTTGGAATATCAAACCGATCCTAGTACCTCGATGGGATAAGTCGTTCCCGACCTACGGTACCGCTACGAAACCTGGGGCCACATGTGTGATGCATCCACATGGCTTGCTGCCGGGCGTATGCAGGTAACGTGGCATGATCGTGACCGCCCCCAGATGGTACCTGGATACGATTGAATTTCCAAGCCAGACTCTATTAAAAATCTGTTTGCAAAGGAAAAATCAAGTTTGCGAAAAGTTATCTTTGCGAAAACCTATTTGATTTAAAAGGTTCAAAACCCCACGTTGTTAAAAAAGGAGTGAAATTCATTTCAAACATTTTCAAGTGCGAATCTTTCCTAATTTTAAAATGAAAATAATAATTCTAAAGAAATCAAAACTTGATAAATATCTCGTGGAGTTTCCATACCAATGATTCTTCTCTTCTATTTCAGAGTGCCGCATGAAAATAAAGTTTTCAAAACTGCCGTGGCCTCCTTCAGTAAAAATTTGGGAAAAGTACTTATCCTTTAACGACTATTTCCGAAAGCAAAGATTTATGAAAGCTATGTTCCAAAAGTTCTTTTAGACAAAAGTTTTGCAAAACAAAGCCTTTTTGCGTGTGTATTAAAAAAATGGTGAAAACCTATTTTCGTTTAAAAAGGTGTTTTCAAAAAGCTCACGAAAACGAAAACTTTCAAAAGGCTTTACGAACATACGAACTATTCGGTTTCCAAACACTGCGATTAATCTCAAACAAAGGTTTATTTTCTAAATAAGAGTTATTGGATTTAAAACTTATCTCCTACCCTGATTTGATTCATAAAATGACTGAAAAAGATCTTCTATAAAAATAAATAAATAATAATAAGTTGCATAAATGGCTTCTCCCAATTAACTTATTAAAAAGGATTTCATGAAAAAAACTGTTTTATCAAAACCCTTCTTCAAAAGCTTTACTTGCAAACTTTTGCATCGGTATGCCGCTGACAACTAACACCTTAAATCTCGGGGACGAGATTCCTGTAAGGGGGGTGGACTGTAACAACTCGGATTTTCGGTAAACCAAAAATACGAACTTTCTAAAATTTTTCTTGCAATGTGTGTGAAGCATGTAGTTACTAGGTCGAATCGAGACTAACCCACTAACGATCGTTGCATACATGTAGAGTTGTTTGTAGGAGTGTGCTCGTGTTAGTAAGTTAGTGATGGGTTTGTGTCGGAGTGCACGATTCTATAGCAATTCTCCTTTCTAAATCTCTCCAAGACCCTATAGGATTTATTCAGACCCCTCAATTTACCCGAACAATTGGAGGGATTATTCTCCTCTCCATGAGTCATAACCCATCTGATTTCATCTCAAACTAACTCACAAATGTCACAAAAAATTTCTCCGAGTTCAAATATTAGAAAAGGGAAACCATCTACCTTCTCCAATCCAGCCCAACCCTCCTTCTTTCCCCTTTGGCCGAAGTAGCAGCGCAGCCCAAGCAGCAGCGCGGCCCATCACTCCACCTCCCTGCCCAGCGCACCTCTCCTTTTCCCTTGGCCCGTTCACACACGAGGCCCAGCTAGCCCACCTAGCGGCCCACTCATCCGCGCCCCTGCTCCTCATGCCCGCGCGGCCCACTAGGGCCCAATCGGCCGCGCCCCTGGAACCCTAGGGGCAGCCGTGCCCCAGCGCTCCAGCGCCGCCGCCGCCCCAGGCTCGCAACGCATGCGAATGGAGCACGCGACCCGGCCTCTGCACCCTTCCCGATGCGCGCCACGTACCCCGAGGTGGGCACGAACGACGAGGATGACTGGAGGACCCCGAGCCCTAGCCGCGCGTGCATATAAGAAGGAGAAGCCGATGCCACAGCACTGTTCCTCTTCCTCCCTGCCGCCACCACCATTCTCTGCAAGCTTGTTAGGACCACGCCGCCGCCGCCTCCTGCCTTCTCCACATCGCGGCCTTGCCCTCCTCGTCGCGCCGCAGCCACGCCACGACATCGCCCGCACGTCAAGCCACGCCGCCGCGGTCACCCACACTAGCGCCGTTCCCGCAGCCGGCCGCGACTACTTCGACGCGCCCTTCGTCGCCACCAAGCCTCGGCCAGGGCCGCAGCGGCGTCTCGCGTCGAGCCCCGCCGTACGACGAAGTCGGCCACTGCCGTGACGACTACCTGCGCTGTGCCTCTGCCCGCCACCACCACGCCGCTCCACGCGCGTCCGCACCACCGCTACGACGTGCCGGCCGCAGCAACGCCGGCCATGGCCACGACCTCGGTCGGCCACGGACTCCACTGCGCCACCGTTTCCAGCAGGCGCGCACGACCTCGACACAAACCAGGTCGCCGTGCACCGCCTCCGTGTGCGCCACCAGCCCGTTTGTCGTGTGCAGCTCGCCACAGAACCGGCCACAACCTCGCCGTCACGATGCCATCGACCCAAGCCGCGCAGCTCCGGGCCGCAACGTCGTCTCCTCGTCGAGCCGCCTCCACCTGGCCGCCGACCCTCCGATGCCGCGGCCGTGCCATCCTCACCGTGCCACGCCCTGTCCTCGCACCAGCAGCAAGCTGCGGCCGTGCGCGTGGACAGCCACGTCGAGCCCGTCGTCCCAGAGCACTAGAACATCGCTGCAGTGCACCAAGCCTCACCACTGTGCTGCGCCGCGACATGGACGCGGCCAGACCAGCGCCTCGCTGCGTCCCAGCCGTGTTGAGCCCATCGCTGCCGTGCTTGGCAACGCCTTGCCGGAACCGTTCCCCATCGCCAGTGAGCTTCCATGACCAAGCCCATGTCCTTTTCCATTTTGCTGTCACCACTGTGTCGCTGAGATCGGTCGTCGTGCCGTTGTGTCGCTGTGAACAGCCATCGTGCCGTGGTTCACGTCTTGCAGGGAAGCAGCAAGCCCCCACGACCCCATCCGTCACCATGCTGACACCTTCGTCGCTGGTGAACACGAGCCGGCGCCACGGCGAAACCACCGCGCCGAAGCACGATCTACATCTCGCCCGCCATCGTGAACGTTCTGCCTGCACCGACCCCGTCCCGCGTCGAGCGACCTTCCATCCGCAAGTCCTCGGTGAGCCACGACTTTTCCCCTATGGTGAGCACCGCCACCGTGACCGGACCCGCCATATGAGCCATGGCGTCCCACCTCAGGGACGCGTAGGCCGAGCCTCTCCCGGCTCAGGACACTCGCACACACGGCACGGGACTCTTTCAGCCAAATCGAACCACCGGCGTTCCAAGAACGTCGGCGTGGCCGAGGACTACCCAAACCACCACCGTGATCCCGTTCCGGATTTACCTTGTGCCTTGGACATTGAGACCGTCGCCACTCTACTCATGTCACCGAAGGACACGAAGGATGTCGATCGACAAAGGAGAAGATCTCTGGAAGTCTTGCCTGATCGCCCCGACGCGCACCAACGCCCCGTCCAATCTTCACCGTAGCTACCGCGCACACCGTTGGAACCCGGCCAAGTTCTGCCACCTCCCGGCCACTCAACGCCACCTCCGGCCAGCCACAGCCTCGTTCGGCCAGTCACTAGCCTCGCCCGGCCAGCCGTGGCCAGCCGCGACCAGCCTACAGCAAGCCACAGCCAGCCATGACCAGCCAGCAGTAGACCACGACCAGCCAGCAGCTAGCCGCGACCAGCCGAAGCAAGCCATAGCAGGCCAGAGGGTACCTGCAGTTGGCCCAGTGGAGCCGGGACGTGTAGAAGCAAGCCTCGTCACTTTCCTTTAACAATGGCCCTGTCAGACCTTGTGCCATAGCCCCGTTGCAACCTCTTGAGGCCCCATAGATAATGTTGGACGGTTGGAAAGCCAAAGTGAAATACGACGCTGGACTATTGGACCGCTGCTCTTACTCCTTGTACATCTATCCATCATACTGTATCCTATCCTTACGATATGTCTGTTCATATATCTGTTGTACCCTGTCCTCACGATCTGTCTGTATCTAAATCTGTAATGCAGGATCCATCTATCATAATGCTATGGAATTGTGCTACTCCGCAGTTTTATAATAAGTCTTTTGAGTCGTGTCATTGGTTCTTGTTGCTGGTTGTCATGTTGTTTGTCTGTGTGACGTGCCTTCGAGCCGGTTGTGGGATCGTACTTCGTTCGGATATTGCGATCGCGGGATTCGTCTCGCCACGGCCGTAATGACCGAGTGTAATCTGACCTCGCGTTGCCACTCTCTGACTTCTCGTGCCTGACCCTCGTATGCTTGTACCCTACGCGACCGTCGCATTCCTCTGATTCTTGTGGTGACAACCGCACCGCTATGGATCCGAGTAATGACTTAGTGCCAGTGCACCTAGGTCGTGGTACCCTACGAGTGGTTTGCGCACTTGCTTCTTTCACCTGTCGCTCTCTTCTAACGCCCCGTCTTTTTCGTGGCGTGTGCGTTGGAAAGAGTAGACCACTACTATTTTATGCTTCTCGCTATCTGTTCGTTTAGCCCGCTCTGTTCGATTTCGTCTTACTCACAGTGACCGGATCAAAGACCGGACTGACTCCTTTTGTTAGCGAAGCTATGGTCTATATTAAGATCTCAGACCTATGTAGGTCGACTCGGTTGACCACTTAAAACCATCTTCACTGAAGATGTGACTGAGAATATAATATGGATGTGCCTAGCTAACTTTTCTCTCTCTTTTGATTCTTGGTGTTTAAGCACATGTATGATTGTACCCGTTTGAATCACAGCCTTGGTACCCTACATGTGGATTAAACACTCGCACTATTTTGTGCAACATTTATTGTTGGAAATTCCTTGTTCTTTCCTGCTAATCGGCCATCCTCCGATTCCCGTCTTCCCCGTGGCGGACAGATCGGAAGATCGTGTGCGGTGGTGTTTGGTATGGATAAGCTTTGGCCTAAACCATTTATTATAAAGCCATATTGGCTTGGCTGTGACTTATGCTTGTGCTTAGCAAACCACCACTCCTGTTTCTTTGGCCTGATGAAATCGGACATATGCCGAGAGGGCTAAGGCGTGTACCTTTTATTATCTCCTTGCTGTTAATGGGTCTTTCCCCTTCCCATCATCTTTTGGTGAATTGGGTGTTTTATTGTATTGCTTCGCGGAGTAGCCGTTTCCGGATTAGCGACGATCGGATCGAGACCCGCTGGAAGAGAGCATGGACGGCGCAAGGACCCACGGAATGGAGTCACCCTGGAGGAGGTGATCCAGCAGAACGACTACACTAACTGAGGAGTGCTCATACCACTACTTCCTCGACAACGCAGGTGTCATGGCAGCACCTCCTTTTAGAGAATCCTATTAGACATTGCAAATCTAGAACTGCTAGCGCTTTATATTTACTCCTTTGCTAGTATATGATGCATGTTACTACCTAAGCCGTTACTACCCCGCTTGCAACCACTCTACTATACCACCCGGCTTCGCGCTCACGCTATTTTATACATGTTTCTATCTACCTGTTTGCTTGCATGTTACATCACTATATTTATCTATTAACTCCACTCGCATTGTATCTATGATGTGATACTGGTGGTGAACCCCTAGGAATGGTTTGGCTTGGGATGCCGGGCTGGTGGAATGTGAGCGTGCTGCGTGAGTTTTGGGTGTGTGGTGAGGGTCGAGTCGACCAAGTGGGATACGCGACGAGCTGTGTAAGCAAGTCTTGCCGGGAGTTGCATCTGGGCATTCCCACGAGAGATACCTGTGGCGGGTAATGACTTATGAGGTGGTTCTGGGATGTGCATTGAAGTCCCGTGAATGGAGGTGCCATGGTGGCACGGGGAGAGTATCCCCTAAGAGGAGATGCCTACTTGGACAAACCTAGGAAGGACTAGCACAGGTTCATGGGAATCCCTTACTGCTCATTCGCTTCTGATGGGCGGGAGATGGCTGGACTACTTGGTAGGGCGGTGCCACTACTGCTAGGTTGTAAGGTGATGGGGTGGGCGGTGGCAGATGCAGGAAGTTCCTGCACCGTTCTAGATGCGCTGTACCACTGATTGGGCCCGGTACTGCGTCTCCCAGTCTCAGCGTTTTGGCGTAGGGCCGAAGTTACCCAAGGCTGAGTGGTAGGGTGGCATCGACCTAGGCAAGCAAGCACCCAAAATTCTGCCTAGATGATTGTACAGCATCGATGATGTCTAATCTTGTGAGTGGTAAAACCTCTGCAGAGTGTATGGTTGATCGATCGATACATATGCCGATTTGTCGGCTATGGACCTTTCCTGTGAAGCTCTGTCTAGTGTAGAGAGCGATATTCTTTTCTTTCCTGGTTGATGATTGTCCGGCAGTGTGCCCGGAGTGGCAGTGTGCCGTTGAGACAGGACCCGAGAGGGAGTTGGGCCTGTCGACTGAGTGCGAGGTGTGGGTGTGAGGTGGCGTATGGGTGGAATGATGGATTGGAATGGGAATTGATGAGATGGGTTAAAACTTGACAACTAATATGATATTATTACTTGATGCTACTTTGCATAGGATGCAAACCACAGCCAAATACTAGGATCGCCAGATCCTTTATTTTCTCTTTTCCACTAAAGCTCATCGGTGCTGACCATGGCCTGCACATATCTGGCGGTGTGCAGATTACCTGACTAACAGAGAAATTGAGATACGAAGGATTAGACGGTCTCGTGCCTACGCTCAGGTTTGGTTTAGGAGTTGAAGACTATGCTGCGCCAAGAATAACTCTGATGGTACCCGTGAAGGAGAAGCCTTCACTCGACGACATATTCTGCCAACTCTGATGACGACTAGATATGCTTCCGCTAGATTAACCCTGTAATAGGTGTCCCCTTAGTTGATGCAATATTTTGTAAGTATTCTCGATGTATGACTTTAATATCAACTGATATATGATAATGCGATAAGATCAATATATGGTTTTATCACATTATATCTCATTCTGTGGATTTTCCCTTCGTGGAAAATCGAGGATGTTTCAGAGAACGAGGGAGAAAACTATGAAAAGCTTTTTTTACCTTCATCCAAACTTAAGAGGAGAAAAAAATAATTTCACCTACGAAGCTATTTTTTTAAAAAAAAGATGTTTGAAAGTATAAAATAGCTCACAACAGAGTTGTTGGTAAGACTGTACCAAAAAGGGCCAGGTGTCGAGAAAATTTTCTTTATTCTACTATAAATCTCTACAACTAATAAGGCTAAAGAGGAGGCAACTTTTTGGTGCGACATTTGTTGGGGTCGTCCGTCCGCCGATCAACCGTGCGAGCTCGCGAAGGAAGGAAAAAATTCCAACGCCCGTGCGACCCTGCAACGGAAGAAACAAATCTCCAGCCATCTCCTCCGCAATCTCCGTCACAACCATGCACCGAGACCTGCCCGTGCCCGTGCGAAATTAAGGGACGGGACCAAAAAAAATCCCGTCCGCAATCTCCTCGCCCTGCGTCGCTCCCCTACGCTCGTCGTCGCCGTCGTGCTCAATCTCGAGCTGGTGCACGCTCCCCGGCAATCTCCTCGCCCTGCGTCGCTCCCCTCCGCTCGCCATCGCCGTCGCGCACAATCTCGAGCATGTGCGCGCTCCCTGTTGTCGTTTCCCCCGTGCCCTCGCCCTTGCCTTCGCCCTCGCAGTCGGCTTCTCCTCCCTCCTCCCTGCCGCCGCGACGCCTCCCTCCTCCTTCAGACACCTGGCTGTGCATGCCCTCGCGTTGCCTCAGCCTGTCGCCGTCATCATCGCCGCCATCCTCGCCGTCACGGGCCCTCAGTCGGGCGCCGTCATCGCCCAACGCGAGAGGGCCGTCGTCGCCCCATGCGTGGCCGCGCACTGCCCTCTCCGTCGCGTTTACCTCAGCCGGGAGGGCGCCGTAGTCGTCCGCGCCATCCTCGCCGTCGTGAGGCCCTCAGCCGGGAGCCGTCAGCACCCCACGCGCGGCCGTCGTCATCCTCACCAGCCGACTCCATCTCCTGGCCTTCCGTCGCGGTTCTGGTAGGGGAAGACATCGAGCTTCGCGGTGCTCGCAACTGCTGTGCCGAGCTACACGATTTCGGCCTCGCCAGCCACCTCCTCCGATAGTGCCGAGGTGCCGAGCTAGGGCGCGTGTGGTGCTGTGATTCATTTCTATTTTGTACAGAGGCCCACGACATCATTCCACTAATGACAGCCTCCTCGGGAGAGCTCGCTCCGATTCGCCCGAGCCTCCTCGGGAGAGCTCGGGAGAGCGGCGTCCTCGGCGCCCAAGTCTCCGACTTGCCCGAGTCTCCTCGGGAAGAGCTCGGGAGAGCGGCCCAAGCGCCCGAGCCTCGTCGGGAGAGCTCGGGAGAGCGGCGTCCCCGGCGCCCAAACCTCCGATTCGCCCGAGCCTCCTCGGGAGAGCTCGGGAGAGTGGCGTCCTCGGCGCCCAAGTCTCCGACTCGCCCGAGTCTCCTCGGGAAGAGCTCGGGAGAGCGGCCCGAGCGCCCGAGCCTCCTCGGGAGAGCTCGGGAGAGCGGCGTCCTCGGCGCCCAAGCCTCCGATTCGCCCGAGCCTCCTCGGGAGAGCTCGGGAGAGCGGCGTCCTCGGCGCCCAAGTCTCCGACTCGCCTGAGTCTCCTCGGGAAGAGCTCGGGAGAGCGGCCCGAGCGCCCGAGCCTCCTCGGGAGAGCTCGGGAGAGCGGCGTCCCCGGCGCCCAAACCTCCGATTCGCCCGAGCCTCCTCGGGAGAGCTCGGGAGAGCGGCGTCCTCGGCGCCCAAGTCTCCGACTCGCCCGAGTCTCCTCGGGAAGAGCTCGGGAGAGCGGCCCGAGCGCCCGAGCCTCCTCGGGAGAGCTTGGGAGAGCGGCGTCCTCGGCGCCCAAACCTCCGATTCGCCCGAGCCTCCTCGGGAGAGCTCGGGAGAGCGGCGTCCTCGGCGCCCAAGTCTCCGACTCGCCCGAGTCTCCTCGGGAAGAGCTCGGGAGAGCGGCCCGAGCGCCCGAGCCTCCTCGGGAGAGCTTGGGAGAGCGGCGTCCTCGGCGCCCAAACCTCTGATTCGCCCGAGCCTCCTCGGGAGAGCTCGGGAGAGCGGCGTCCTCGGCGCCCAAGCCTCCGATTCGCCCGAGCCTCCTCGGGAGAGCTCGGGAGAGCAGCGTCCTCGGCGCCCAAGTCTCCGACTCGCCCGGGTCTCCTCGGGAAGAGTTAGAATCAAATGGGTTTCCAGAAACAAACCTTCCTTTTTGGCTTACAATGCATTTTTTTCACTTAATTTATATTGTAAAAGGTTTATTTTAATTAACGCTATATTTTTTTTCTTTTGCCATGGCTACAACTTCAAAGAATCAGCAATATATTGAGTGATTTTGAGTCATATATTCCACATTTTATTTAAATTTCAAAAACAAAGTCGTGTAACACCATTATATTTACTCGAATATTATATTTAAGTTTGTATGTACGGCCGTTTTTATCCTGGGCGTAGCACTAGCTTCAAGAGGTGGATGATGATTTATGTATCATATGCACGATTGGGCCTCTAATTTGCTTGCCATGCATGCATATGCAGGGGGCGTTGTTAGAAAATAGAAATAGCATAAAAATAATGGGACACAGGTGATATCACAATGAAGGGAACGTGGGTGGTAATTTCTTTCCTATTTCCTATTTTAGTGCCGTGATTAAGAAGGGAACGTGGTTGGTAATTTTTTTTCCTATTTCCTATTTTAGTGCTGTGATTGATTCCTTTAATACAAGCTTCTGATTTCCTGGTTTTTCTTTTTTTTTCTGATCCCATCGCGCTCCCTCCAGAATTACCCTGCCTGCCCCTGATTTCAGTTCACGTAATAGATTAAAAAGGAAAGCACAGATCACCTGATTCACGCCCATGCTATCTCCCTGCTCCTAATTCACGCAATCTGCTCGACGCACATAACGCTCTACCTCTCGCGGCACACCCATAAGGCTACTACTCCTCACCAACGCTCCTTTCTCACAGGCCCGCGCACCCGTCCCCACCACTGCCCGAGCCATCGCACACAAAACTCCATGCCGCTGCCGTCGCTCGTCGCCGTCTGTCGCGCCAACTACGCTGTCGTTGTCACCTCGCGTCGCCATCACACCATTAAGCCAATAGAATAGATTTCCAGTGCCATCCCGCCAGGAGCTCTTGTCTTCTGGAGACGTTCGCCAGATCTTTATCTGGTCATTCACCGACGACGATCTTGCCGGCTTGCCGCGGTGCCACCATCATCGCCCTCGCCCTCGCCGCAAGCTTCTCCGCCTGCCCGCACGACCGCACATATGCTGGAGACTCTGCACCGCCGCAAGGTGCTCGCCCATTGACGCCGCCACCGTGCGTGAGGCCTGGAGGTACAAGAATAGCTTTAATTGGTGTGAAATACTAGAATCATCTTTTATACCATATATATTTCTCAGGCATGCTAATTAATCTCAATAATGCTTTTCCTAACATATTTCACTTTTTTTCTTAGTTGGCGTGATTTATTCTTGATTATCTTCAACTTTATCTATCCTTCTTAATTGTGGCCGCAATGACTTGTATGAGTGTTTTTTTTTGAGTGAACGACTTGTATGAGATTAGGCTGAAAATGACAATGTATTTTTGTGTTACGGATACATTAATTTGAATATGTGGGATTTTTTGTACACCAAGGATTCTACTACTTCTCTTTACCCAGATCAATATAACAATTTTCCTTCTTATGGGGGTAGAATACTCTACTGAAAACTTATAATATTTTCAACCTAATTTATAAGGTCTATATTGAAAAGCTATTAATTTGTACAGAGCTTGTGTTGCCTTGTCACATGTATATTCGTGTGTTTGTTGAGGTTGGGTGATAGTAATCATGTCTAAAACATGCTGAAATTGACAAAAAATTTAACATTTGCATTCACTAATAGTTTAGTACTGGAAGCTGCTTATGGAAACTGATTATGGAAAGTGAATATTGGTGCTGGTATTGTATTCTATTTAGTTAGTGAACCAGCATCCAATTTTGGTATTGCAGTCATTCACGATTTACAAAGCCGGTGAAGTTTAGGCTAGCGTTTCAGAGTAACTTCATTTTTAGGTCTGCCTCTACCACTGTTTCATGTCCGACAAATTCAATTGTGCGGTTTTTTTTATTTCAAGTTACTCCTTTCAGTCCTGCATGCATTGTTTTAGTCCACCACTGGATGTGGTCTTCATCTTTTTCCTACACTGTTGTGCCTGGGTAATTAATATTGCTTTACCTTTAAACATTAACAAAATCTTTATATACAGGGTCATACTTTCATAAATAGGATAGCTGCATATTGACAAGTCAACATCGAGTTTTGTCCTGGCAGTTTGCAAATTGTTTTAATTTAATTAATGTTAAAACTTAAATTGCATTGTAATTGTTCGTCCATTATGAAGCCGGATTTACAAAAACAAACTATACATGCACAATTGAATTAGGCAAGGTTCCTCGGTCTAGCATTATCCAAAGCAAATCTATGTTAGCTTTCTATTATGACAATGCATAATAGTAGCTTGTTATTTATATTAATTATTAATTAAACTAACTACCAATGTAGAACTATTTAGGGTACTCAACCATGGCAAATGTTATCTGGTTTCCAATATTTGTTGTACAGGCTTGTATCGCCTTTAATTAACCTATTTTATCATGTCATTACAGATTAAGCACTACACGGCCTGGTGTGTAGGAGGCCAATTTTCCATTTAATCCACCTCAAATGCGAAGTTTTTTTTGATTTCCAAGCATTATATCCTTATGTGATTAACGTGACATTATATATTTTATCCTATATATAACGAGATATTTTATATTCTTGAACTATTGTATGTATTATTTATTCATAAAATTCATGGACTATTTTTTTTCTTCTTTATTCTAAGCTCATCTCCAGAATTTTAGAGCATCTTAGTGAATGTGATTTCTTCATTTCATATTTTAGTAATAAGATAATAGATTGTAGCAGCGCACGGCATTCGTTGCACATTATATATCTACTATTCACCTTGTGTGCAGGAAACCATGGAACAAAATGTGCCGACCATTAATCCAAATGATAGGGATGAGTCACCTGTTGAGGAGGCAAACTATGATATGGAGACATTACAATTAGATGGTTTCCCAGATGGTGATAGTGATATATGTACAACCAATATGGAGCACAGAGAGTGCGGTGACCGGGACGATCAGGCACACATTGAGGAGGAGGTCGTTGAGGACAGGTAAAATAGGGATTTTTTTAATCTCTTTGCGTTTGGAGGCTACAAAACATAAAGATTTTTATGTATTTACATGTGGTGTTCTTGTTTTCAATACATAGTCCTCAGGTAGCAGATCATGGTGAAACAAAACAGCCAGAGCACAAGGAACACGAGATCGTGATGAAAGACACTGCTAAGCATAACAAACCAAAAAAATCTTCATCTACTCGCATCGTGTCATCTGGTAGTGTACTTTTCATAAGTTACGCAATTCATTTATTATCTAATTTTATAATAATAAAAAAATGCTAAATATGTTGTCCTCTCCAGATTATGTTTGTACCGAAGGCGATCGAGCTATAATTGAATCCGCTAGAAAAATTCCATATTCACCAGGAAAGGAGCAGCTTGTGCTCATCGATGATACTGCAGTGTTGAGATGGCACATGGAAAGCCTTTTTCAACCAAATGAATTCCTGGGTGATGAGGTTAGAGATGCAATTCATAAAACTCAATCAACCATAGACGTATTCAATGTCCTTTCGCTCTAATGACTCAATGTATGCAGGTCATAAATGCTTATATTAACCTGCTGAGGGCCCAGGAGGGTTTGAAAAATAGATCGGAAGGTAATGTCTATCTTGAAACTACACACATTACAGCATTGATGAAGCGGGATGGAGAAGAGGATGAGACCATTGAAGCCAATTACCCTACGCGTGGCACTTCCCAGATGCTTGGTTTAGTTCATAGGGTGCTAACTTACTTGGAACATGACATGGTACCAATTTTTTAAAATGATATATTATTCTTTGATTTATCAAATCTATATGCCTGACAAAATGTTTATTATTTGATTTGATAGGTGTTCCTTCCCATAAATATTTTTCAGTCACACTGGTACCTAGCCGTTATAAACGCTGACAAACGTGAGGTTCAAGTGCTAGACTCTTTGGGTGAGAGTTTTGGACGTGTTGACCTGAATAAAGCTGTGGGTATTTCTAGCGAAGGTATTTTTACAAGTTATATAATTTATAAAAGACTAAATGATTCCTTTGTCTATAAATGTATATAGCTACTTGGATTGCGGAAACGGATAGATTATGTATCTGAGATGACAAAGCTAAAAGAGCACAAATGGAAGGATCTTGAAGTTGATATATGGCCATTTAAGGAGATCTTCCGCGGCAAACCTCGACTACAAAAGGATGGGTATGTCAGAAAAAGCATGTGTCATATACGTGTAATATTACGCGTCTTTGACCTATTTTAGCTAACGAGTGCTAAACCTCTATTGATGTTGCCCGTAGTTGTTCGTGTGGTTTATTCTTAATAACCTTTATAGAGTATTGGACTGGGAACGGTTTGTCAGACGAGTTCAATCAGGTACATCGCTATGGACTATGCATCTTACCCCAAGTTCTGAGTGTGCACTAGATGTGGGTATTTTTTAATTATAATTAATGATGGTCATACTATCGTGCAGGATGATATGAGAGAATTTAGACACAAGCTTGCGGCCATCTTGCTATCGTCAGATCTAAATAAACGAAAGGGGTTTCCATATCTTGATAGTGATGATAATATTGGAAGCCCAAGAGATTGTACCATAATAGAGAATCCAAATATGCATGAAGCTTCCACGAAAAAGAGGAAGCATTCGGGGGAGGCTGAAACCTCACAAGTCCATTCTGATCAAGATCCCGAAGAGTTTTGGGCATTCTATGCTATGAAAGATATGGAAATGAACAAAGAAGAGATAATTGAATTACTGTGTGACTATGTCATGGCAATTGAGGGTGAAGCGACGCTTAAGTAAGTTACATGTTACTTTTAGTTACTTTATTATTTTAATTATAATGTGCCCTCTTTTATGATGATAACCACCATCTCTGTCTAATGCTCCACAGGAGGCCTTGGGTTAAAGGTTTTTATCCCTACAGGATTGCTCTAACTGTGAAGGACCTACAAGAGTTGTTAATGACGGATCGAGGTATCTCTTCCGATTGTTTCAACTTAGGTGTCCGGTTTCAGGCGGTTCGAGAGTACAAAACATTGAAACAATACAGTAGTATTACGAAGCATCACATGGACCTGCGCTTCTGTGTAAGCACTCATTCATAATTGATTATTATACTGTTATATTACTTTATATTAATGGTTGCCATTCTAATTATAATTTTATTTTAAAATAATCAAAATTTTACTAATCCTAACACTGTATCCTTTTATTCAAGAAAATATGTGATTTGACAAAAATGCCAGAATTTCGTAAAAAATATAGTACGAAAGAAAAGGTTGAAGCGATTGGTGTATGTGAGAAGATGGAATACAGCTTAGCACAGTGCAGATTCGTAAGTCGTTTGGTACTGCTTGATTACTTGTCTCCCATATATATTATGCTAATTGATTGATATCTGTTTACAGTTCCTTTTGCCATGGTTGTGTACTGGTAAATATATGCTATATGTTTTTGATCAGCGGAAGAAGGAGCTTACCATGATTGATCTTAGACCAATTGAGGACTGGTGTAAAGACACACCGGCACTGATGTATGCCAGACAAACTCTTGGATTTAACCATTTGTATCAGCTCTTAATGAGCGAATATATTCCTGGATGAAAAGAGGATATCTTCAAATGGAAATTCATCCGTAAGAAAAACATTACAGATGACATAGATAGGTAACTAACTCAGAGTCATGGTCTCTAATATAACACTTATGATTTAACTATGTCTCTATGTTACTGATGATGAATTTTTTCACAGACGCTTAAGTGGATTTCTTGTTCTACAGTATATGTCAGCGTGGGGTAGACCCAATGCCGCAAAAATTTGTATGGTGAGTATAACATACTTTGATTCAAGATTTTGTGAGATTGTTCAAAGAATACAGTATGTATAATATTTGCATTTATTTCGAACATATGTATAGAATGGTATGGAGATGCGGCGGAACTTATTTGTGGAATTATTGGCGCACGAAATAAACGGATATCGGAGACATCTTCCTGCCGATATAAAACATTACCTTAGGAGAATTACAGAAAAATCTATACAGTAGATTTTATGAGCTTGAAGCATCGTGTTATCATTATAATATAAATTGGTTGTGATGAACCCTTATAATGTTCCATGATTATGCTAATTTGCTATTTGGATTAAATGTTATTTTAAATCAGTGTTTATTTTTTTATAATTTTATCGTGCGATCCATATATTTTAAACATAAAAGTTTATTTATCCCGTAGCAACGCACGGACACGCTACCTAGTACTCTTAATATTTTTCAACCTATACTTTTGGGATAATAATGTTACTATGCAAATCATTGAAATTCCCTGACTAATTTGTGGCTCACCAAATAGAAGTCCGTTCACTGAATTGCTTATTGAATTGTCAAGCTAGAGCCTGTTTGGTTCCCAGCACACGCATGAACCAAACCGACGTGATGCAGGCATGAGTTGTATAAGTTTGTCTACTCACGCAATTCGGCCAGGCTCTGTGCACGTACGTGGCACCCCGTGACCAAGCTCTGTGAAAATTAGTAAATCGAATGTTCCTGTCGGGCCTGGCTTTGGATGCAGGCGTCGCCTAACGACTCTATTAGTATACTATTACTGAATATTAAGTGATACTAATATATTTTAAAGATATTTATGACATAATTAGATAAAATATGTACTTTTAGAGTATATTTGTATAAAATCAAATAAAAATCATAACCAAAACCTTATAATATTTTTATCTCATGCAATATGTCTTTGTAAAGGCAACTAAACAACATCTTTTCTCTATCAGACTAAGTTGATGTAACCAACCAAACATGATAAGTTTATATGGACTCAACCTGTCTTATATGAGCCAGGCTCTAATAGTACGTGAACCAAACAGGCCTTAGGGGCTGATTGGTTGCCCTCCTCAAGCCATCCTGAGGAAGGTCCGGTATTATTCGGTACAGTTGAACCATGTTTGGTTCCCCTACTAGTATGATTTATCTGCTTCCACTTGTGCACTTACGGCTCTCCGTCCCCGCCACCATCTTCTCAAAATCACAATCCCTCTCCATCTCGGCTAGTATGGTACAAGTCTGGTGCAGGGGCCCACATCTCACACACCCAAAACTATAATACATGGATACAACCAAACAAAAACTAGAATCGTACTGAACCAATAACAAGTACAATCAAACACGGCTAGTTGCACGATTTGAGCTTGCATCTCAGCATCCCGGACCGACACTCCATCCCAGCACCCTAAACCTTTTGCAACCAATCACACCCACTACTACAGCAGAGGGCGTCTCCTGTAGCTTACCATGACTTCCCCTTTGGGCCTCATGGAGATCATGTTCTCCGTCTCGGGGAAGGGTGAAACCAGCTGGAGCTCGAAGTTCCTGAGGAGATGGCTCAGTATCACTTTGATCTGCAGGTAGGCGTAGCCCTCGCCCATGCAGGCATGCTTCCCGGCGCCAAAGGAGGTGTAGGCGAGGTCGCCGGCGACCTTGTCCTCCTCCCTCCCGGCGGCGAAGCGATCCGGGTCGAACACCTCAGGGTCCCTGTAGATGCTCTCGAGCAGATTATTCACCACCAGCGGGCTCGCCAGCATGCGCCCCTCGGGTACCTCGTACTCAGCGCCGTCCTGAGCGCGCACGGTGAACGGCCTGCGCGCGCGGCGGAGGATCATCGGTGTCACCGGGTGGAGCCGCAGCGCCTCCTTGACGCTGCGGTGGAGGACGTCCATCCGGTGCAGGACGTCGTAGTCGATGATTCCAGCGTCGTTCTGCTGCAGGAGCAGCCGCCTCTGCTCCTCCGTGGCCGCGTGCAGCCACTCCGCATGGCGGAGCAGGCGCGCCGCGGTCCAGGTGGTGACCGTGGCGCTGGTGTGATGGCCGGCGAAGAGCAGCGCCACGAGCAGGCCGGTGACCTCCGCCTCGGTGGTGCCGCGGCCGTCTCTGTACCTGGAGTCCAGCAGGCCCTGCAGCATGTCGTCGTGGTCGGCGCCGGCGCCGCGGCGGGATGATGAGCTCCTTCGCAGCCTGGCGATCCGGGAGAATATCTCCTCGAACCTGGCGCGCGCTCGGTCGCGGCGGCGGTGAGCCGGGGTCGGGAGGTACGGGAAGAGGAGGCTGACGAGGTGCAGGCCGCCGATGAGCTCGGGGAGGAGCGAGGACACCTCGTCGTGCATGTGGTCCCGGACCTCCTTCCCCAGCAGGCACCGGCTCGCCATCAGCAGGAGCACGTTCTCGACCTCCTGCTTCAGGTCGACGGTGCCGGACTGCCCCCACCCGGCGAAGTATTCCTCGGCCTCGCGAACCATGAGGCGGGCATGGCTCCTGAGCTTGGCCGGCCGCAGAGTGTCGGCGAAGAACCTGTGCTGCTCGTTCCGCGTGTCGTTGTCGACGTCGTAGCCGACCCCTCTGCCGAAGATCGGGACGGTGACCTTGTAGACGTCGCCGATGCTGACCTCCGACTCGGCGGCGTGGAAGAAATGGGCGGAGGCCTCGGGGCCCACCAGGAACGTCACCTTCACTCCCAGGGAGCTCAGCGTGAACACGCTCCCGAGCTTCGAGTACTGGTCGCAGATCACGTCCTTGAAGCTCCTGCTGAGGATGGCAGGCAGAACTCCAAGGATAGGAGCGCCCTCCGCCACCGGCGGGCCTCGGCGCTTGACGGTTCTTCCCATCTTGGTGGTGGCAGTCAGAATCAGGACGGCGACGATAGGGAGAACGGCGATCGCCATCGCCGCCAACCACGTGTGCGCATTCGTTGCTGTATGATGATGATATTCCATGGCTCAATCAGCTGCTTCACGTACTGTCCTCCAACAAAATAAAGAGGAATTAGTGTCGGTCTATTCTGGTATGATATACTACGTAGATACGCAAGCACCAGGATGCATGGATTATTCGCACTGAATCAGAGAAGGTATAAACTAGTACAGAGAAGATTCTCTTGGCGCTGGTTTTTCTTACATGCTATTTCGGTTGAAGACCATAACAAGAAATAAAATGATGAACCCAAAAAACAAGCCGTCAGTATAAATCTATTTACATGTACTAATGGTTCTTTCAAACCAACCACCAATATAAATATGATTTATATATATAATAATGATTTATCATTAATAGATCTTACACTATATCAGAAGCTAAATACTTCGGTGCTTAAGTCGCTAGTAAATTAGTACCAGACCGAAGCCGAACACACCCGCAAGTAGAGTCTTTTTTTGTTCTTGTAGCGGCAAGCTACTTGAATAAGAATGAGCCTCGCAGCGCAGGGTGTGGCTATTTATACTGGATGAACGGCGTGCTCCGCCATGCCTGTTTTTTTATTTGGGTGAACAATAAAGATAGTGAAAAGTGCCCTAAAGTAATGAACAGTGATTGAACTGTATTTAAAATTTCAGGATAAGGATGAACAGTATTTTCGCTATCCCTATAGTACCGTGACTGTAGCAAGGTGGGCACGGCCATTTTTTTTTCCTATCTCTACTTCCTTCTTTCTAAATTATAACATTTTAGTTTTCTCAAAACAACGGGAAAAAAAATCTAACAGAAAAACGTGTGTTCATAGAGGCTGCAACAACCAATTTTTGGAGAGCACATGATCAATATCTGACGGTATCCACTCATCTTTTTAGCACTGCTATAGCTCTGGAGTGTTTAGAATCGCTCCACTCATATTATTTTAGCTCTGCGTTGCCAAACACTTCGAACTCTAGAAACTCTGCTCAAACAAAAAAAGTAGAGCTCGAGATCAACTTCACGTTTTTCTGAAACACCTCGATAGATACTTCAGTTTTTATTTATTTTCAAATTCTCAAGATAATCACACATCTTGCTATTAATGCATTAATGTACAGTTCGATCTGGCTCCGGTGCCCTCTCGTGCTTTTGCACAGTGCATGCGTAGAGCCGTTGAACCCTCCGTATCGCATCTATCATTTTCATTAGATTATTTGTATAAGAAAAGCGTCTATAATCTAAAGCAATAAATAGCATTAAGCCAAATGAGATATGTGCCCTTTTGAGATACTCGCTTCGTATAGAAAAGGATATCATTTTGGATAAAGTTTTGATCAAACATGAATAAATTTTAAATTATTAAGTTTGAAAATATGAAAACTATATAAATATATTTGTCTTCAAATATACTTCTATAAAAGTACGGATATATCACTTTTCAATAAATATTTTTACAGAAATATGAAGTCAAAGTCATGTTTTAAAGATCGTGTCTTTTTTAGAAAACAGAAGGAGAAACCCCACCTAGAATCAATTTTATAGGTATAAGTCTGTACAAAAATACAAAGACAAGAAGCTAAAGAAAACTAGAAACCAACTAGAAATAAAAAAAGCCAATCCTTAAGAAGAGATTTCTTTGAGTTGAAGATCGTGTCACTGTTCTAAACGACATAAAAATCATATATGTCATAAATATTTGGGACAATGGTACCGTGCACAATATGGAGCTAAAAATTAGAACATTGAAACTATATAAACAACATTAATAAAATTTACTCAGAGCATCCATATGAACATGTACTATTGAACAGTTGTTCGAATTTACAATTAAGGACAATTGCTCCAATTATATTCTCTAAATGATTGCAGATGCTGAAAACATATGCCACATAGTGCAAGAAAAAACTCGCTTTAACAATAATTTCTATGGATTGCATATCTCAGATAAATATATGCCAAATTGTCTGTGAATCAAGAACGTAAGAAAAATATATGCAGGTATCAAACTATTTCAATGTATTGCAGATATCGGAGAAATTTATTTCAATGGATATCATATTATTCAAAAGAAGATTACAAACTATTTCAATGGATTGCAATCAGAGAAATTTATACCAAATTGTTCGGAACGAAACATATTTTATAAATTAATTTTATGGACTACAGATATTAGATAAATATATCCTAAATTGTTTAAAAATATTTTACAGATTGTTATTATGAACTCATAATCAATCAAGTTCTGAACTTTGGACGGCAACGGGGGCAAGGATGACCAGGAATGTAATGAGGAAGAGAAACAGTGGGGGCAAAACGGAAACAGAGAGAAAAATACACTTGAGAGTGTTTTATACTCTAAAATTTTACACCTCATCACATCGAATGTTGAACACATGCATTGAACACTAAATGTAGATAAAAAAACTAATTACGCATTTTACATGTAAATCGTGAGACAAATCTTTTGAGTCTAATTAAACCATAATTAGTCATCTTTTTTTTTTTGCTAAAGTTAACATATATGTTATAGTATAAAAAACTTTACCTTCAAGGAACTAAACACCCCTTAAAATTTTGACACTTGAGAGTGAGACCGACAATAAATGATGGATATGCATGCCGGGTCCCTGATGCGATGCAAGCAAAGGCTCGAGGAAAACGTGACAGCCTGACAGGGATATACGCCTAGGTTTCCATTTCCATGGCTCTCAACATCACTGGGATCCATTTCCATGGCTCTCAACATCACTGGGATATATGTACATAGCACGTCTCGTACCGATTGATAATCTTTGCACGTATGGGGTGGCGTGCTGGGCAGTGGGCACGCAATTGTGCAATTTGCCTATACGGACATGAGCCATTATGTACATTGCTATTAGATGCGCGTAGGATGTGTGCCAACTACGCATTTCAACAATAGGCTGCGGACATCACTCTTATTCAGTGGCTGCCACTCCTTCAAGATTCACGCCAGCCTTTGGGGGAGCTGGGACACAGCACGAGGAAAGGGTGTCCACGAGAGGCGGGTTGATTGCGCGCGAATCCTAAAGCAACAGTGAACGACGACAGATAAGGAAGGCGGCCGCATGCCGTTGCGGCTTTGTTCATCCGGGATGTGTGCATATCTCAGTTCTCTGTGCACGCATTCAACGGTGTACACGTGTGAGGGTACATGTTCTCATGGCACGTACAATAATGGATCCGTTTGTTCTGTCTTTTCACCGCTACTTTTTTTTTATAAAAAAAAACACCCTATCTAAGCCTGTAGATGGAGCCATCGTCGTCTCGTGAGGCGACGGAGCTACCCCGTGCTACAATGTTGAGAAGATGATGGGAGCAGCAAGCGTTGTATAGCACGTCTCTTCGTCTCGACGGTGTGCAGATCCTGGGCGCTGGCGCGAGCATGGATGTGGTTTAATTGGGTGCGCCGGAGGAAAGCCGCCAGGCCAAAATCGTCTCCCTAGTTGCCGAGTAAGGGCACCTGTGTTCATCTACGGATGTTGCGTCGGCGGTGGCACAGCGGTGGCGTCCAGAGTGCAAAGCTTTGGTCGCAGAAGCAGCTCAACGGTGACGGCTCACAACCTCGGCTCCCGCTTGTATGGCGTTGGGTGCCCTTGCTGCCGCCCCGGCGACCGAGTTGGTGCCGCGCTCCGTGGAGCTAGGCTCGAGGACGAGGCGGCTCTCGCAACCCGTACTGACCAGAGATGCAAAGCTAGTCTGCAGTGGTTACATGACTTGTCTTTATACCTCTAGATGCTCAGAGACGGATCCTCGTCTATGGATTGTACAACCCAGAGAAGGAGGATTTGTTTCTAAACGTCTCGAATCTATCGTACAGACAGGTATAAAGAAATATCATACAAATCTATAGACGAGGATCTGTCTCTAAGTTTTTTTTTATACTTTGCATGTACTATAAATAAACTTGTGTATACCATTATGTAGCTATTTGATAGAAAAGGTATCAAGAATAAATAAGAGCAATATGAGTATATTCACACTAGCTAGTGTAGAAAAAAAAACAGTAGTGGAATACTAGGCATTCAGAATAATCTATACTTCTTATATAAACAAACCCCACTAAGCTATTTCTCTGGCTCCTCATCGCGCCACGTCAGCAAATTTCTGTTTCAATCTGAACACCGTCGTACGCCCATCCGAGAGCATCGAGTGGATCCGTTTCCCTACCGCTCGTCTACAGAGGATCCCACCTCCACCCCGTACGCCAGCGCCGCCTCCACTGCTCAGGTGCGCCAAAGAAAAGGAAACGTCATCTGTCCCGCTTCCTTCCTACGTAAATGCCCTTCCACGAAATGCCACCCAGAAACCGAAAATAAAAAGGCTCGTGGCCTGCCGCTCCACACGAAAACATCGTTCTTCCTCTCTGTGTCGCTCCAGCCGCCGTTGACACCAGCGTTCCCTTCCCCACCGTCCTCTCCCACGTCTGCCGCCACCTGCTGCCGTACTCATCAAACATTTGCTCTGAGTTACTAATACGTTGCTTTCCGTTGTCATCGGTCATCTGGCTTGGATTTGGACCTACATACCCTACCCAAGAATCGAGTCCATGCGAGCAGCCGCCGGCGACACACATCTGTTCTATACACTCGCGCACGACTGGTACGTACTGCGTTGCTGTTGCCAGCCAGCTTCCGGCCCAAGAAAGCAATCAAACTGGTCGCCACATCGCCTTGCACCATCGACGCACAGCCCACCCGCCAAGGCTGAGCAGCGGCATCTATCCGACTGCAAGGGCTGAGGTGTAGGCGTACGTGAGGCCACAGCCGGGCTAGCTATGACACCAGACCGGTTCTAATCTATTCCCTTGTGATTTGTGCAGGTTCATAGTACATCGATTCTTGGTGCCATTTGTTCTGAATTGTTGCATTGTAAGTTTCTCTCGAAAATACACATATATTTTCGTGACATGGATACATATCGATATAGAGTTAAGTTGTATTGTTCTATGTGATTTACTCATTTTCCAATAATTATTTCAATTTCTTACACCGTAAGTTCATAAATGTGTGTACATTAATAACATAATATACACATCTATACTTCTAATTTTTAGTGGTCAACATTCTAATCAATCCTAATTTTTCTTGAAGACCCGCGGCAACGCGCGGGGAATCCTTCTAGTTCTCACATGTTCATGAAAGCATTCAGATAACTAAGAAGCATTCAGGTAACTCACATGTTCATACAAGAGCATTCAGATAACTGATAAGCATGTTCACATGTTCAGATAACTCGCTATTTCAGAATTTTAACTAAGAAGCGTTCAGGTAACTCACTAGCTAATTCAAAGAACAGTACACAAATTTAACTAAGAAGCATTCAGGGAACTCACTAAGGCCCTGTTTAGATTTACCACCAAATACCAAAAGTTCTGTCATATTAATATTTGGACACATACATGAAGCATTAAATGTTAATGAAAAGTAAAACTAATTTGACAATTTCGTAAAATATTATGAGACGAATCTTTTGAGTCTAATTAGGTCATGATTGAACATTCATTATAAAAGTTAGCATGCATGATGCTACAGTATTTTTTTTTTTTTTTTGGGTTAAAGTGGGCAATCTAAACACTCCCTAATTCAAATAATAGTACAGAAATTTGACTAAAAAGCATTCAAGTAACTAGTACATAACATTCATCAGGTAATTGCTACAAATCTATAGGTCGATCAAAAAATCTGTTCAGGTTAAAAAAAACTAAGGCTAGAATGCTACGGCAGCTAGCAGATGATACTCCGACAGTAGTCCAGGCAGATAGATCAATATGACAGCTCTAGACAGATAGATCAACATGAATACATGACAGCTCCATGCGCCATCATAGCTGTACACAAGAAAGTTGTTATTCAGTTTAGAGATTACCATAGCTTTCATCTACCGCAGCCATAGCAAATTTTTTAGAGTTCAAGGGCCAAGCCGCCCCAGGCCTTTCACATTGATAAAAGACAGCCATAGCAAATTCATCAATCATAATTTTCAAAACTGGATGTAGTTTTCAGAACTGAAAGTAATTGATAGCATGCATTTTCCAGAAAGGCAGAGACGCAATCAAAGTACTATCCTCTAATCATCTAATGTAGGAATCATTAGTTACCTCGTTCAAGAAGTTGTTAGTTTTGTCGATGGAGGCTTCCTGAATGACCTTGATAGCTATTTCTGTGTGATCAAGGGTGCACTTGTACACATTGCCATAACCCCACTCACCGATCTTCCTTTCTTCAAAGAAGTTGTTAGTGGCAAGCTCTGTATCTTTCTGCACGTTCACAGCTACTTCTGCTCTTTGACAAAATAGCATCAACAATTCGCACCTTATCGTGAGAATGTACACTATCTGACAGGGTATAGAAGGCCTATCATACACTACGACAACCGTCCCAGCCTCATCATCCTGATCATCACCAAACACGACGATCGCCACAGATTCTGAAAAGTGCATGACAACCTTGGCACCAAGCCACCAACTGCCTCCATCTGCATATCCGCTCGGCAGTTGTCTCAGCCTCCTTGGATGTGCCTTGATCTTGCTCGCATATCTGAACATGCCTTAGGGAATTTAACTGGTTGGGCCTATTGCATTGTTCTATTAGATGTAGCGTGATTGTTTGCCCTTGTTGTCACATTGTGAAGATAGTTCTACTGCATCCCTCTTCTTATTGAGTGTGCCTCACGAGCTTTAAGCTCTCCCTCCTGACACTTGATGACTGCTTCACGCAAACTTAACTCCTCCCTTCTCCTAGCAAGCTCATACTCCTTACCTTTGAGACAGATTTGGTCGGCCTTCACGCGGCACTCTTTGTCCTCCCTGTTTTTGTGTGGTCTACCTCACAAGACTGAGTGAGCCTCACAAGGTATTGATCTTTGTCTTCAAACTCATGCGGGCGCCTTTGTGGCCATGGGGGCATCTTTCGATCCACCCATTTGATCTACTTGTAAGGCTACATGTGTGGATGTAAAGGATCAAATTGAGAAAAGTTTGTAAGAAACGAAAGATGAACATGTTACTACCATGAAGTCGTCATCCGGATATGGGCACCCAAAGTACCTATAGCCGTAGTGCCGGTCCAACTCCATCCACACACACACACAACCTAGTGCGAAACCCACGACGACACTTCGGCCCCTCATGTCACTTCGAAAGTTGAGTTAGGTCAGTCCTCCGGAACGACATTGTAGTTGAATGTGGAAGGTTGCAGAAGAAGATGTGTGGTATGCTGAGGCCTTTTAATACCTGTTTTCTGTAGTGTAGTGGACATAGTTCATGGAGGAGATAGCATTGTACTATTGCCACTTTTTAGGCGTAGAGTGAAGCAATAATTTCATGGACCCTAGACTTCTTTGCTGAAATCCTTCTTGCCCTGCAATGGGAAATGCTCTAGTGGATCTGGGTACTAATCATGACCATAAGTTTCTGGCTAAATCACTAGAGCACCTCCCTTTCCTTTCCCTGATTTACCCAATATTGGTATGGATTCCCTCTACTAGATGATATGTTCACTTGTGCGCTTGGTTGTAGATGAAGAAGTTGGACCCTTCAATTTATAGGTCATGGGCTATGTAGCTCAATGTTAATACTTTCTAAGAAGACTATGCAGCATGCATTATACGAACCAAACAGTGTAGAAGTGAATGGTCACTAAAGAGGACGGTGAAATTAATGCTCACTAAAAAGGCTAAAAAGCTGCAGGATGTTGAAATTACCGATCTCTAAAAAGGCTACATTTGTGGTACCCTACTTTGTTTCAGTGATATGACCGATCTCTGAAAAGCTACAAAGCTGGAGGATGGTGAAATGAATGCTCACTGAAAAGGCTGCAACCTACATTTGTACGACCACTACTACTTTGTTTTGGCGACATGGCCAATCCCAATAGAGGCTTAAGGGCTACATGAAGGTGAAATGAAAGGACGTTGGATGCTACAACGTTTGTCTAGTCACTTGTCCTTTGCTTCGATGCAGGCATCGATCGGACTGTATTGGAGCGTTGCCTCTATTCAATACAATGGAAATGACAAATACAATTGGACGCTACAGAAATGCATTAGTACTATATGTAACATCCATGGCATCTAATCATACATCCATGTGCACTCAACCTCCATGGCGGCCACGCTTAGCACCCGACGCTCCTTGGTGATGAACCTAGGCCGTAGGGAAAGTGAACTGGTTTGGAGGGCGACGTTGGCGTGGTGATGGAGTTGGCTCTCGAGGCTGAGAAGCATGCATCGGCTGGTGGGCTGCCACTACTACATTATGATTTCTAGTCGCGGGCATTTTAGGTTTTTGGAGGCGGGCAAAGCAACCGCCTCCAATGATATGCCTCGGTTAATCTCAGATTAACCGAGGCGGTTGCTTTGCCCATCGCGGTTAATTGATTAATGGAACCGGGCGACCTACAATGCCCGCCTCGGTAATTGATTTAAAAAAATTAAAAAAAGCCCACTGGAGCCCAAGAGAGCCCGTATCCAGCTCGATTTGAACCCGGCATGGTTGGATCTGAGCTAGATCTGGACCTGCTTGGACTCGCATTATGGCCCACCTTATGCGCCGTCGGCTGCGAGCGTGGCCTCCCTGCGCGCCGTCAGAAGGGGCCCGCGCCGTGCCCGCTCAGGTCCGCCGCCGGGAGGGGCTAGGACCACGCCGTTGCCGGCCCAGCACGCCGCCGGTGGCATTGTGACCTGCCTGTGCACCGCCAGGAGGGCCTATGGGAGTTGCTCGCACCACCGGTGAAGGAGAGGGTGGCCCGTGCCGCCGATGAAGGAGCATGGCGTGCGCCGTCGGTGGAGAGGGTGGCGCTGCGTGTCGCTCGTCGACCGCCCACGCACCATCCGCCCGCGAGCTGCTCGATGAAAGCCCATGTTTGGTTTTGGGTAATTGATGAAACCTAATTTGCTAAATGTTTGCTCTAAGTGTTTCATGAGTTGGATTAGCAAACAATAAGATGGAGCAAAGGACCGGGTCGGTGGAGGCCACAAGTGAAGGTCAATGACGGCATCCATGCAAATGGTGTAAGTCCATCATCAAAGGTGTCCACAAGCTTCATCAAGAGATGAGAAGGAAGATGGTGAAAGGCTAGGAGCTCAAGGCAAAGGTATAACCTTTAGGAGCTCTTTTGCTTTTGGTGATCAAGACTCTATAGAGAGAGTGATCACATTTAGGATAGATAGCCGTACTATCAAGAGGGGAGAAATCGTTTGTGAAATGCGGTTATCAAAGTGCCACTAGGTGTTCATATTTATTGCATATACATGTAGATGCTAGTGACACTAACAAAACCCATTGAAAACTCTTTTGAAAGGCTAACACACGTGCACTGAAGTGAGAGACACTTTGGGTTGTTAGCCCCTTTGGAAACAGGGTGAAGTTTGAGGGTTAGAGAGGGTTTGGGACCTTTCTTCCTCCTGCTGATTCAGCGAATTTTCGGAGACGTTCTAGTGCAAAAATTAGCGTCAGACGCTAACCCTGCAGAGTGTCGGACCATTGCTTGTGTCCGACAGCTAACTTAGCGCTGTACAGTTTCAGAGCGTCGGACACTCAGTTTGTGGGCGTCGGACCATTGGTTCATGGTCCGACGGTGCGGCGTGGCAAGTTCACGTTCTGGGTGTTGTGACTGAACCGCCTTAATCATAGGGCCCACGTGCCCCGTCATCGTCCCCAAGAACCTTTGACTAGTCTACACGAGTTCCCCTTGACCTAGGTGGTCTGTCGGGTCTCCTAGGAAACCCTGATTTCCCCGAGGATCTCATTGTAAAGACCTTGCAAGTATTACAATAGTTTACACAAATAATTTGAATCAGAGTAAAGAGTGCGGAAGTATTACAGAAATATAATTTACAAATTTAGATTACATTATCCCAAACCAGAGTTTTGTAGTGGAGCAGCATTTTACAACTAGACACCCTGCCCAAGGGTTACATCTTATACACAACTTCGTCCATGCACGGTCCGTTGACCGGCCCTGTCCCACGCAGAACTTGTACACCTAAGTCACCTGCAATAGTGGGTTAACAAAACCTGAGTACATGGGGTACTCCGCAAGACTTACCCGACTAAGAAAAAAGAATGAGACTCAGGAATGCAGCCTGAGGGGAGTCAAGGTAAGGCTTTAGCAAGAGTCAAAGTATTTTGTGGAAAAGCATTTTTAATCCTACTTTCAGTTTTTTTTACTCAATATTATTTTACATAATATCAGTAGTTCTCAATTCTTTCTCAAATATCCTTCAGTTCCAATAACTCATTCATTCTCAAAAACAACCTAGTTCCGAACCACTCTTCGTTGAATGGTCGAAGGATCAAGTCTCCATAACCGAGGAGCAACGATGATTCGAATCGATTAGTACCCAGCTGGGGATCCCTATCCACACTGCATATATAGCACTTAAGCTTGCATATGCCAACCCCGCCTACCACGGCTTTTCGTACCCCGAAACCGGTCCTGCGCCACCCGAGAGCACAGTACCCCTCTAGTCTCCAGGCACGACGGCCACGAGGGTACACGCTACTCTCGCCATCTCTCCACTCCCAGTGTGTGGTTGTCGGTTCCAGCAGTAGAGCCACCGGAGTTAGAGGCTTTCCGTAGTATGTGGCTAGTTGCAAAGTCTCGATCCAACAGGCCTACAACGAATGGTCCCTAATGCCTTTTCCGTCGGCGACAATGCATTGAGACTCTAACCCAAGTACAAATGTCCCTTCGGTTTTCAAATCCCGTTTCCGTCGGTGACAATTGTTGGGACTCTAACTCAATGCCACGATCACCGAGCAGGAAATCCCTTCCCGTCGATGACAGTGTACTGATCAGGTGCACAGCCACCGAATGAGAATAATACCAATTCCCTTTTTCATGTTTAATTAACATATCATAATAGCTCAAAATAGCATTTATGCAAATCTACATTATTTAAGCAGGGCTAAGCATTTTCCAATGTTTTCATTTTAAAACAGGTTTCCAGGGATAAGATATCAAGGTAGTTAATGCAACAAGTAGGTGACAATCAACTCCTATCAACATAATGCATTAGATTAACTCAAGTTATAAACATTTTGTAAATCACAAGGAAGAGGCTGAATGCACCGGGGCTTGCCTGTTGCTTGAAGTAGACGAAACCCTGAAGTCAATCACCGAGAAGGATCCACGTCCACCGAGTGAAGACCTTACTCGGGACACGCTTCAGATAATAATCACCGCGCGTTCACTACACAAAATAATAATGCAACACTTACATGATGATATGTATGCCATGATGCAGGAGATGCACAAAATCACTGATCAATAGTAAGTAAACTTAATTTGAAAGTTGAGTACAACTTTCCTCCACGATAAAGTTGCAAGTCAACGAAACTAATTACCATCGAGTATTAACTACTTTGGTTTATTGACCATTTTAACAGTGGTTGAAACCTGAACTAGCTCTCCTATAATAATGGCCAGTACTCTCTTAAGTGATTCATAAAAATCCTATTATCATATGTGTACAATATAAATTACTAATGTTTTAATCAACAATTAGTCTACCTACTTGAAGTTTCTTTAAATATCTTAATCAACATGATTAGCATAAGCCTTAACAAGTTAGTAAGACACCAAGGGTCAGCACATGATAATGGCCCAAGATTAACACACAAATCCCAAGTCGCACAAATCCCTAAATTGATTAAGGTTTCTATTTATTTTATTAACCGACTTGTAGAGTATTAAATAGTAATCAAGTAAACTATTTCCATTTGAGCCCAAACTTTTTATACAGATAGGTCTTAGCCTAACATAGTGCCATATTAATTTTCATGATTTTTGGACATATACTTCTTCTTAGAAACATCAAGGAAATTCCATTGATTAATTAAAAGACACATTTTTATTTTTGGGGAAAATGCTGAATCCCCCTCATCCAATATTTTTATTAAATACTACATACTGAAAAGAGCCTTTGTAATTATTTTCATTATTTAAGTTGTAGCAGAAATATTCATAAAAAAACAATATGTAGCGCTATTCATTTGTTCACCAAAATGGAAAATACCACTAAATCTCCGAGAAAAACGAAAAACGGCAGCCGGCCCGAGTGGCCCAACTGGGACAGGCCGGCCCAACGTTTTCGCGCTCCCACTACGCGCCCTCCCGCGTGGCCAGTCTGGCCCAACACGGCCCGCGCGGCCCAACCGACTCCCTCTCTCCTTCCCCGTGCTTTGACAGAGCAGGGCACCAGCGGTCGGCACGCTTCTCCCCCGGGCTCGCCGGCGGCGACAACATCGGCGATATAGGAGACACCCCCCCGAACCCAACACCCACGCGGACCCATCTGGGCGACTAAGGCAAGACCTAGGGCTTGAGCGCGGACTAACAGGCGGCCATGGCGGACCGGTGGCGCAGCACATCGCGGCGAGAGGCGTTCCGGCCAGATATGACTGGTAGAATTAAAAAGGACGACGGGGATGGAACCATTAGCTCACCGCGAAGATTCAGCATCCACTGGCAAGAGCATAGATGAAGTGGAGACCGGTCGTGGACGTTCGCCGCAGCCTCGGCGGTGCGCTCTGGTGATACGAGCCCTGTTCCGGCGTCTGCAAAGAACTAAATAAGGATACACCGCGCGCATGAGCTGCACTGCATCAAGGCGAGTATAAAACACGAACTTAAATGTCTTGGAGATCACCCAAACGACCTGGACATGGCGAACCCGAGCTTGGTGGCGTTTTTGCCAGCCGCGGGGAAGAAGGTGGGCGCCAAGGCGTTCCCGGCAGAATCACACCGCTACAAAAGGCTCGAGTGGTGCTCAATGGGTAAGCCAAGGTAGTGCCAAGGTGAATTGGACGGAGGCAAGGGGTGAATGGTGAATTTTGGCCGGGCGGAAGAGCTTGGCCCGGCGGCAATGGAGAAAGGGGAGAGGAGACGGGGATGGCAGGGTGCTCATAAGGGCATAGGAGGGATGCGCGACGGGTAGATGACCCCCACGGGCCCGGCGTCAATGGCGACAGGTGGCCGGCCGGCCCCGGGTGACGCCGGCGTGCGGCGCAGCACGCGCGCCTGCGCGGTCAGAGAGGATGGGGGGCCGGTTACTGTAGCAGGGCCCTGCCCCCTTTGTTTTTTGTGAAATTATTTCTTATTTTATATGATAACCTAAAAAATAGCCTTAATAAGAGTTGTGGTAAATTTTGAGATATACAACTTTGGTTTTTGGGTCATTTTCAAATTCTGCCAAATTTTGAAACTGTTCAAAAGGGGGTAAAAAGGTATTTTGAATTTCAAAAGCAATTCAGCCCAATTCTCCATATTCTTCTTAACAACTTGAATTTCTTCAAAAATAGAAGTTGTTCTATCTGACAAGGCCCACAACTTTCATTAAATGGGTTTTGTCAGATTCTTCATAGTTTTTGAAATAGCATTTTAAATTTAAATTCTAAAATACTCTTTACGTTTTAATTTAAAATCTAAATGCATAAGTTCAAAATCCCCAAATATAAAAGTTGTTCAATTTGAAAATCCTTACAACTTTCATTAATGGAGTTTGTCCTAATTCTAGATATTTTTTGAATTAGCATTTTAAAGTTGAATAAACAAACACTAATTGGGTTTTAATTTAAATTTCCACTGGTAAACTTTAAAATCTCCAAACATGAAAGTTGTTCCATTTTGAAAGGACTAAAACTTTTATTAAAATACCATCATTAGATTCCTTTTAGTTTTTGAATTCATATTTCAAGTTTAAACTTTAAAACCTAGATTAAGATTTTATTTGAAATTATTTTTAATAACTTCCAAATTGCCCAAACTAGAAGTTGCTCAACTTTTAAATATTTACAACTTTTGTTTAAGGCCCAACACTTGATTCTATTTAGTTTTTGATTTAAGGTTTTAACTCCGATTAGGGTTTTTAATTGTTTTCCTTTTTATTTTCTATTTGGATTTAATCATAAAGTCAATCAAAGGTACCTAAACACATTCATATGTGAAAATAAAAATTATCTTAGTGATGCACAGTAACAATGAGTTTATGCGGGATGACTTACTTGAATCATGATGACATGGCCGGTTTTAGTTATCGTAACACCAGGGGTGTTACAGCTGTGTACGCGGTGAGCTTTGTTCACGGCGTCGGACGCTGAGCGTTAGTCCGACCCTGAGCCTTGGACAGAGTCCAATGTGACCTACACATTTTGGTTACTCTCTGGAAGCATCAAACCCTGCTACAGTTTAGTCTGACGGTGAGCGTCGGACCACGCTCTCGGGAGCTCTCTGGAAGCGTCGGACTCTGGTGTTCAATAGTCCGACGGGATGAGCATCCGACGGTGGAGAAGTTGGTGCGAGAGGTAGCCGTTGAGATCCAACGTTCGACTTCAAATGGCTAGGGACACGTGGCACGTATCAAGGGCGTCAGACCGAGGACAATGGTCCAACGGTGGCGCGCGCGGGCGCCCGACGGTTCCGTCCGACGCCACGCAGAGAGGCATAACGGCTAGGTTTGAGTAAGGGGAGTATTTGTAGTCGGTTTGCTAGCTTGTGCTCCCTCTCTTGGCCATTCTCATAACTCCTACTAACTAGTGAGCCTCTCCACTCATCTCTCACACCTTCTACTTGATTGAGATCGTCATTTGGTGAGATTAGAGAGCATCAAGTGCATTGCATGAGTGTGTTTATCTAGAGGCACTTGGTGATTGTCTTTTATAGTGGATTCTCTTGTTACTCTTGGAGTTTGCCGACTCCTAGACGGCTTGGAGCTGCGAGGATTGTTGAGGAGAGTTGGTGATTGTCTCCGCCTCCGATCAGTGAAGTTGTAAGGGGTTCTTGAGCCTTCCCCATGGGAGATCGCAATTGGCTACTCTAGTGGATTGTGCATAGCTTGTGGATCCCCATCTTGTGTTGGTTGTGCAGCACCCTTGAGAAGGGTTTGGCGTATGATGCCAATTAACGCGTGAACCTTCAAGTGGGTGTATCGCTACAACGAGGACGTAGCTTGCCGGCAAGCAAGTGAACCTCGGTAAAAATCTTGTGTCATCTCTCTACCGAGGATCTCTCTTGTGTATTGTGATTGATTGTATTGGTTTTCATATCATCACTTCACCGGCGGTATATCCATCTCCCTCTCCTTTACATTTGAACACTTACCGTCTTGTTCTTACTTGTTGTGGTTGCTCACCTAGGAGTAGAGTAAAGTAGTGACTTAGCTTCTTGTGTGTGAACTTAGAGACTATAGCCTAGAACGGTTAGGTGGCTTGCATTTTTAGTAGGCTGGCGCAAAATTCGATTCGCCATTTAATTGTCTAACCACTTTGTCTTAAGTGTTGTTTATAGAATATTTATAGGCTATTCACCCTCGTCTAGCCATTTAGGACCTTTCAAGTGGTATCGGAGCCGAGGCACCGTTGATTTGAGGTTTAACAACATACGGTGACAAAATGGCTCAACTCAACATTCACATCAACAACACCAAGAAGCCACCCCAATTTGATGGCACAAATTATGCTTATTGGAAGAGAAAGATGATCTCACATATCAAGTCAATTAATAGAGAGGTATGGAAAGTTGTGGAGACCAAGATTGAGATTGCCAATGCAGCTAACCCCACAACCGCCGAGAAAAGATTGCTCCAATTGAATGATATTGCGGTTTGTGCTATTCATGAGGCTCTAGATGAGAAGGTGTTTGAGAAAGTCAAGAATATTGAGAGTGCTCATGAAGCTTGGAAGAAGCTTGAGGAGTCATATGAGGGCACCAAGGGTGTGAAGACCGCAAGAGCTTACATCTTGAAGGACAAGTTTGCTAGCTTCAAGATGAAGGATGATGAGAGTGTGCCAGAGATGTTCCATAGATTGCAAGTCATTGTGAATGATCTCAAGGCGGTGGATGAAGAAGTGAAGGATAGTGATTTTTCAATGAAGTTCTTGAAGAGTTTGCCCAAGAGGTTTGCCACATTGATCACAGTTTTGGTGAAAACTACCTTGAGTGAGTTGATACCAAACCAAGTGCTAGCAGAGGTGATGACCGATGATGCTTATAGAGATGACGATGACAAGGAGGAGTTGGTAAACAAGAAAAAGAAAGAGAAGGATGAAGACTCCAAGGATGAGAAGAAGAGAAGTGTGGCATTCAAAGCCACATCATCATCAAAAGGCAAGGGCAAAGCAACAATAGAGTCAAGTGAAGATCCATCAAGCACAAGTGAGAGTGATGAAGAGATGGCTCTTCTAGTGAGAAGATTTGGAAAATTCATGAATAAGAAGGGCTACCGGGCAAGAAGAAAAAAATTCAAAGAAATTTTATGGGCCAAGAAGATGCTTCAATTATGGAAGCAAGGATCACTTGGTGGCCAATTGCCCACATTATAGTGATGATGAGCACAAGGGCAAGAAGAAGAACAAATATGAGAAGAAGCAGAAGAAAGAAAAGAAAGAGTCATCTCACAAGAAGAAGAAGAATTACTCTCATGTGGCAACATGGGATAGTGATGCATCTTTAAGTGATGAAGAAAGTGATGATGACAAGAAGAGTAAGAAGAAGTGAAAGGTCCTAGTATGGCTAGAGGGGGGTGAATAGCCTAACAAAATTTCTACAAGGAACTTAGGCCAAGAGGTTAGTAACAAATATGGCTAAATGTGCAATGCTAATGCAACTACTAACCTAGGCAAGCCACCTACACAATTCTAGTTAATTCTTAGTTCTAAGCCACACAAGCAAGCTAGCAAAAGCTAAAAGGCTACACAACTACACAAGACAAGAAAACAAGCTACTTTGCACAAGAATAAGAAATGAATGATCGTCGATTAAACCTTTGCCTTGTGAGGAAGCCAATCACCGGGACAATCAATAAGTCACTCACTCGAAGGTGAGGAAATTAATAGAGACACCAAGATTTATCCCCGAGGTTCACGTGCTTGCTGGCACGCTACGTCCTCGTTGTGTCGACTTCAACCGGTGATTCGGTGGCTAATCGGTATCACACACCGAGCCTACACTAGGCGCCACAAGAACCTACCACGGAGGAAGTAACTCAAAGACACGAGCAATCCACTAGAGTTACCTTTGAGCACTCCACTCGGGGAAGGCACAAGAACCCCTCACAATTGCCTGGTGTGGGCAAGCACAATCACCAAGCTCCTCCACACCTTCTTCTCCTCCAAGCCGTCTAGGGACACGGCAATGTCCCAAGAGAATAAGAACTGAACCAAGGCTTGCTCTCAAGTGCTCTAGAATGCAAATCACAAGCAATGATGCACTTGAGGTTCACTCAATCTCATTAAAGATGATCAAAATAATGAACTAGTGAGAGAGGTGGGAGGCTAGAATGCAACAAAGTGTATGACAATAATCCAAGTGTGCAAAGGTGTCACCAAGTGACCAGGGAGGGAGTATAAATACCCCCAAATGCAAATCTAGCCGTTACCCCACTCAAAACAGCCGTTAACCATGATTTCGGGGCGTCGGACCGACCGTCGGACCAACAGCGTCGGACCAAGCGATAGCGTCCGACACTCTAAATCTCGCCACGTGTCAACAGGTTTAAACACCGTTCGTCCGATCTCAACGGTCGACTTCGCGCCAATTCTTCCACCGTCGGACTGGGAGCGTCAGACTAAACAACAGAGTCCGACACCCTCTCACAGTACACTGCACGCGTACCATCGGACGATCACAAGTCAGTGCGTCGGACTAAAAATTCCTAGCGTCCGATGCTTCCAGAGAGGTTCAGAAGCGCTAAAACACCGTCGGACTTAGTCCAACGACGCTCGTCGTCGGACTATTCACCAACGTCCGACGCTTTCAGAAAGTGCCACGCGTCACGCCTCGCTGCTCTCCACCGTCGGAGTGAAGAAGGTAATGGTCTGACGCTCGTAAAACGAGCGTCCGACGCTCGCCATTGGCCGGAACTAGGGTTAGGCGTCGGACTCTACTCAATGGTCCGACGCTTCCCCTCTGCACAGTCCGACGCTCACTTCTCAGGGTTTTTCAAGTCTATTTCTCACCCCTTTCTTCTATGTGCTAACACTCAAGGTCTCCAACACTTGTGCACAATGTGTTAGCATTTTGCAAACATTTTTCAAGGGTTTTCAAAGAGGCTCTCTAGGTTGGTTAGATCAATGCACATGAGATGCAACGTAGAGCACTTGAAAGTAATCCAATAGCTTAGTTCTCCCCTTGATAGTCGGCTATCTATCCTAAATGTGATCACTCCCAATTGGAGTCTTGATCACTAAAAGAAAAGCCCTATTTGGATATACCTTAGCCTCTAGCTTTCCTTCTTTAAGTCTTTTTCTTTCTCCTTGATCATTCCATCTTGATCTTCACTTGAGCTCATGTCATCTTCCTCCTTATCACTAATCTTCTCTTGGCTATACATACTTAGCACTTAGATTAATAACTAGGTTTTATCAATTACCAAAACCAAACTAGGGTCTTTCAAGAAGGCACATGCAAGCATCGCTATTCATGACAAGCCTTCTATCTTCGACACTCCTTCATGCTTCATGGCCAAGGGTTCAAAGGTATCATCCAATAGTGAATCTAGTGATGATGATAGTGATGATGACCTAACAAAAGAAGAGCTAATTGACATGCTTGATGATGCTCGTATTCATTTTGACTCACTTAGAAAGGAATGCAAGGGCTTGCGCAAGGATAAACAATCCCTTGAGCAAGAACTTGGGGAGCTTAGGGCATCTTATGAGAGTCTAAAAGACGACCATAAGAAGCTTCAAAAGTCTCACACTAAGCTTGATGAAGCTCATTCCTCTCTAATGCCTCAAAATGAGGACTTGCAAACTCAAGTACAAAAGAAGGAGACTAAAACTTGCAACATAGGTGTAACTTGTGACATACCTTGTGAACCTATTGTTGTTGCCACCACTAACCCTTCTTGTAACACTTCCACTTCTAGCTCACCCACTAGTGATCCTTCACTAATGGATGAGAACAAGAACCTAAAGGAGGTTAAAAAGCTCAATCACTCCTTACCTAAGGCATATGGTAGTGAGGACCGCTTACTTATGTGCTTGGGTAGCCAAAGAGCATCTCTCCACAAAGAGGGATTGGGCTATACTCCCAAGAAAGGCAAAGCCGCCTTAGCTCCTCGCAAGACTTGTTTTGTGAAGAGAAATGGCCGGTATTGCACAAAATGCAAGCAAGTTGGTCATTTAGAGCATGAATGTAAAATCAAGCAATCCAACTCTCATGTATCCTCAATTAAATTTTATTCTTGCTACATTCTTACAAAGGGCTCAGATAGCGTGAAGGTTAAGTTTGTTGATACATCCATGTTGGGTCCAAAGAAGAAGACCATTCGGGTACCAAAAGTCTAGACACTAACCTCTAAGGACCCAAGCAACATTGAGTACCTAAAAGGAATTGATCTCTTTTTTAGGTCAATTACAAAGCCGGAGGAAGGCATTGGGTGCTTGATAGTGGATGCACTCAACATATGACCAGAGATTCTCGTATGTTTGATTCTCTCAACACAAGTGCAAATAGTGGCTATGATGCAATTACATTTGGTGATAACAAGAAAGGAAAAGTGAAAGGACTTGGTAAGATTGCAATATCCAATGACATGTCCATCTCAAATGTGTTGCTAATTGAAAGTTTGAACTTCAATTTGCTCTCGGTTGCTCAATTATGTGATCTCAGTTTCAAGTGCACATTTGGGGTTGATGATGTTGAAATTGTTAGTGTTGATGGCTCATGATATTCAAAAGCTTAAGATATGACAACCTATATCTTGTGGATTTCAATGCTAGTGAAACACAATTGTCAACATGTTTGATATCTAAGTCAAATTTGGGTTGGTTATGGCATAGAAGGCTTGGTCATGTTAGAATGAAACAATTGAACAAACTAGTGAAGCATGATCTAGTTAGAGGCTTGAAAGATGTCACTTTTAAAAAAGATAAGGTTTGTAGTTCATGTCAAACCGGCAAACAAGTTAGAAACACACATCATAAGAAGAGCATGATAAGTACTAGTAAAGCTTTTAAGCTCTTACATATGGACTTGTTTGGACCAACCATATATGCTAGCATTGGTGGAAAGAAATATGGATTTGTGATTATGGATGATTACACTAGATACACATGGGTATTCTTTCTAGTTGACAAGAGTGAAGTTTATGATTTATTCAAATCTTTTGTCAAGAGAAGCCAAAATGAGTTTGAAACAACCATCAAGAAAATTAGAAGTGACAATGGTAGTGAATTCAAGAATACTATGATTGATGAGTTGTGTGATGAGTATGGCATTGGACATCAATTCTCACCCAACTATACACCACAATCAAATGCCATTGTAGAAAGGAAGAATAGAACTTTGATTGATATGGCAAGATCAATGTTAAGTGAATACAATGTTAGTCATTCTTTTTGGGCCGAGGCTATCAACACCGCATGCTACTACATCAACCGGTTATATTGTCATGGTATGCTTGCAAAGACTCCATATGAATTGTTGAATGGTAGAAAGCCCAACATTGCATATTTTCGGGTTTTCGGTTGAAAATGCTACATTCTCAAGAAAGGCACAAGATTGAGCAAGTTTAAAAAGAAATGTGATGAAGGTTTCTTACTTGGCTATTCACCCACAAGCAAGGCATATAGAGTTTGGAATTTGGCTAGTGGTACTCTTGAGGAGGTGCATGATGTTGAATTTGATGAAACCCAAGACTCTCAAGATGAAGTTAAAAATCTTAGTGATGTGAGAGGCAATGACTTGGCAAATGCAATGAAAGATATGGATATTGGTGATATTAGGCCAAGACAAGTCAATGATGATGAAGATGATGGTGCTATTCACACAAGTGTGAAAGTTGCTAATGATGCAAGTGCAAGTGACTCACAAGATCAATTAGTAGATATCTTTACCAAGCCACTTGATGAGTAAAGATTTTACAAGTTGAGAAGTGAGCTAAACATACTAGACTACTCCAACATGAAGTGAAAAGCATCCCACATTATATGACATGCCTCTCCTTCAACTAAAGCAAGGTAAAATTGTGTGACATAGCATTCATACTTTATTTAGGACTTGTGTAGTGCATATAGACATGAAATGCATCTTATAGGCCTATTCATGAAAAATAAATAATTTTGATGTATATATGGTACCACTATTGTTCCTTGTGCTTGTATGGCCTACTGATAGCATATGACATATTGATCGGCTTGAAAACCTAGTGTTGAATCTAGAACATGTGCTCATGGTGTGTAACTTAACATCGTCAAGATAACCCTAATAGTGAGGTGTGAAGAAGCTTGTCTTTGGATCAAACTTAGTTACACATTCTAGGCAAGTGATCTAGATTGAACCAAAGTGAAAAAGAACCTAACCCCATTAATTGACTTGTTATTCCCATAATTTGCACCATTTCTGGTGATTGTTGACAAAGGGGAGAAGAAAGTCACAAAGATAAGAAAGGAAAGGGGTCAATTCAAAATTTGAAAGCACACAAGTAGGGGGAGCAAGCTCATGAATAAGTTATTGCATTTGTGTGTGCATTAACATATGAATTGTTGCATCGTCAAACTTCAATTCCTATGACTTGTTTGTTTGGTGTAATGCTTAGAAATAGGATTTGAATGGTGTTTTGACAAACTAGCATGTATAGGACTTACTTTTTCCTAAAGTACCTCTCTTGCTTAAATGTTGATCTCACGAGGTATTTTGAGTTTGTGGCGCATGACTAGTGAACAATGGTGCTAAGGGTGGTATATTTTCGCAACTCCGATGGTATCACGCTTCAAAGGTCCATTCTATATACCTTAGCATCATTTGGTAGTGTTAGCTCACCGAAAACTTAAAATCCATCCATGTGTGAAAAATTGAACCAAATACAAGGAATCACATATGTAGGGGGAGCTAATACTACCAAAGTGCAAACTTGTATTCAATTCATATTTTTGTGAAGGTTGTCATCAATTACCAAAAAGGGGGAGATTGAAAGCCCATGTTTGGTTTTGGGTAATTGATGAAACCTAGTTTGCTAAATGTTTGCTCTAAGTGTTTCATGAGTTGGATTAGCAAACAACAAGATGGAGCAAAGGACCGGGTCGGTGGAGGCCACAAATGAAGGTCAATGACGGCATCCATGCAAACGGTGTAAGTCTATCATCAAAGTTGTCCACAAACTTCATCAAGAGATGAGAGGGAATATGGTGAAAGGCTAGGAGCTTAAGGCAAAGGTATAACCTTTGGGACCTCTTTTGCTTTTGGTGATCAAAACTCTATAGAGAGAGTGATCACATTTAGGATAGATAGCCGTTCTATCAAGAGGGGAGAAATCGTTTGTGAAATGCGGTTATCAAAGTGCCACTAGGTGTTCATATTTATTGCATATGTATGTAGATGCTAGTGACACCAACAAAACCCATTGAAAACTCTTTTGAAAAGGCTAACACACGTGCACTGAAGTGAGAGACACTTTGGGTTGTTAGCACCATTGGAAACGGGGTGAAGTTTTGTAACACCCTAAAAATTCATTTGCAATTTAGAAATTAAATTTAGAATTTGATTGATTTTTCTTTGCATCCAAACATAGGCTAAATAAAAAATTTTGAACAAATAAAATAAAATATAGGGTGTAGGAACGTGTTTGTTGCACTCATGCTGGAGCATATTATTTTTGGTTGAGTGTTAGTCTAGTTGGGTGGAGTAATTTCAAAATCTTATTGAATTTGTTTTGTTTTGAAGTTTGCAGAAAATAAAAAGGGCAATTCTTTTATTTCCCCTCTCCACTCTCCTATCTAGCCCAGCAGCCCACTGCCCACCTTTCTATTCCTGCACTTCTCCCCTTGGCCTTAGGCCGTTCACAGCCCAAGCCAGCCAGGCCCTTTTCCCTTCCCTTCCCTTGGCGCGCACGGCCTGTTTGAGTGGGCCGAAGCCCAGCTCGGTGGCCTGCTCGACCAGAGTGGCCGAGCCTACCCCCTCCACGCCACATTCCCACTCTCCATCTCACTGCACAACGGGGCCCGCTCACCAGCCACTGCATCAGCGAGCGCCCGCACTTCCTCTCTTCCACTGCGCAGTGGGGCCTGCTCGTCACTTCATCCTCGCACTAGGAGGCCTGGCAGGGCAGTAATGCAGTTCCTTCACTGCACTTGATAGTGCAGAGTGAAGGAGACCATCAAGCACCCTCCTTCAAGCCGCGCATTGACACCGGCGATAATCATCCCGTCCGTTTCCGTGTTTACCGCTCCTACTCGCCTATATAACCCCCTGCTCGAGCCTCTCATCCTTTCCTTTCGTTCTCTGTCGCAAACCGCATACACTGCCACTCACGAATTCCGCCGCCGAAGCTTCGGTCGTCGTCGATAGGGTGTCTCGGAGCTTCGTTGTGCTCTACCGCAACCGTAGGTGTCTCTTTCGTCTATTTTTAGTCACTAATTGCTCGGCTACTGTGCTCACTGGCGGTGACTCTCTCTCTCCAGATCGCCACCGTCATCGTTTTCCTCTCTCAGGTCACCAATCTTCGACGAATCCGAGCCCCGGAGCCTCGCAGTGACTCACCACAGCCGTATGTGCCTCCAATTTCATCTTTTGCCCATAGGTTGTCCGATTTTGTGCTCACCGGTGGCGTTCTTGCATCCAGTCTACTGCCGCGCGTCGCTGGGATCTTCGGAGCACGCACGGACGCCGCGAACACCATAGTTGCACTCGTGGTATACCACTACTCCTCCTCGCACTGTCAATTTCACTTCTAACACTCTGTAGCGCTGTAGCCATGAGCTCAAGTGGCTGCCGCCCATGGCGCCGCCACGGGATGTCGTCTTGATGTGTTCGCCACGCTAACCACCCGCACCCATGAGTTCGCGAGTCTCCCCGCATCATTTCGGTGTAGATATTTTTGGCTGTAGTGAACCCGAGCGTCGGATTGGCGTTTTCCGGCGATCTTGAGCCACCGGCGGTGATGGCGCCGCCGTGTCTGGCTCGGAGCCGTCGGGGAGAACCTCCCCCTTCTCCCTGAACTGTCCATTTCCAAATGAATGGCCAAAATTAGAACATACCCCTTCGGGTGTGTAATTGGTCCACCGGTCCACCGTGGACTTAGTCCACAGCGCCACGCAGGCACGCCCACAGCACGCGTGGTGAACCACACCAGTCGGATCGTGCCACGTGGGCGCCTAGTCAGCGCTGCGTGTCAGCAGCGGTCAACCCGCCGACCGGCTGTGCCATTTTTGCACAAAAGTATTTTGTTTTCAATCCAGTCCTAGTCAAAAGTATTTTGTTTTCAGTCCAGTTTCTTATGTTTTAAACCCTGTATTTTTTAAAAATAGAACGCACCGTCCAGTTACAGAGGAGGATTTCTTTTTATTCAATTTAAATTCAAATTTGAGTTTAAACTAATTACGAAAATGCCATTAGATCTTATTTTGTGCATAACTTTTGCGTTTTAAGTCTGTTTTGAGTGATTTTCGCGCTCACGTGTTCGTAGAAATGCGTAGAATTGTTTAATAAATCTTTTATGTTCTGTTTATACTGTTTGGTGTACTATTCTAATAGAAGTTTATTTGTTTGCATGTATGTCTTGTATTGGATGATTGAATGGTGATTTGCTACGCGTTTAGAAGGTGATCAGGTTGAGTTTGTTGAGGACCAAGGTGCTGATCAGTACTACTAGGAAAATAACTTTGTGGAAGGCAAGTGTTACAAAGACTCCTTGTACCTATTAACAATTAATCCTTCATATTTGCATGTGTTAATTTGATGAACCGTAGGGACCTACCTAGTTTATTCTTGTACCACATATCCTTGTTCCCTATGGGGTTTGGTATGCATGTTGGATAGTTGCTGCCGCGCAAAACCATGATTAATTATTTAACTTGACTAATGGTATATGCAATATGATAAAATGATGCTTTTTAGCAACAAGGTAATAGGGGCTTAATCCTGAAGCGGCCACCCAGGAGGTTCCGTACAACCTCGAGTACTAAATGGCTCTAGTCTTAATCATATAACTAGTGCATCTCTGGCTTGTTAGTGGTTACCGAAAGGCGCAAGAGAGGGGTGCCTCGTGGGGTCACGGATGTTCCTACCTCGTGTACAGTGCTGCGACCACTTACACATGTTTTGGTTTTTGAGGAGGATATGTCTGTGCACACTTGCCATTTAAACCTCGCGGCCACTAACTTGTTAGGGTGCCTAGTGAAAGATTTCGTAGTGAAACCCTGTCATTCTTCCAGAGAGGAGGTCTAATGGGGCTCACGACCCCTGGCATATGGGAATCACGACTCGATGGGTAAAGTTGTACAAATTCTGCAGAATTCTCTCATCTGATATATCAGCCGTGCTCACGGACACGAGCGGCATGGATTCTTCATGATTAATGTTTCTGGTTTACCTTAAAGATTGGATATGATGAGATAATGTTTCAATTATGATTTACAACTGGGAAAGGGTTACTCATTTAGAGTAGAAATAAGATAAATAAAATCTAATCAACTTAAAATTGCGAACCGCTGTCAAACCGAGTCAAGCCTTTGAGCCTCATGAACCCTTTTGTTATACTTGCTAAGCATGGTGCGCTTACACTTGTTGTAAATTCAATGAAAATCCCAGATGAGTAACTGATGATGGATTTGAGGAGTTTCTAGAAGACGACCAAGAGTTCTAGTTGATATTCACCAGTCAAAGTCCCTGTGGCAGCACGGGCTAGTTTCCACTTATGTAATAATTTGCCGTTGAGCAAAGACTACTGGATAATAATATAATGAATTATTCGATATAATAAAGTACTTTACTTTGATATTATGCAATTTGGTATTATATGTGCGTTTTGGACATCCTGGGCACACATATATGAGTACTTAGTTTTGCTTTGCAAAACTGGGTGCGACAAGTTTGAGGGTTAGAGAGGGTTTGGGTCAGCGAATTTTCGGAGACGTTCTAGTGCAAAAAATAGCGTCGGACGCTAACCCTGCGGAGCGTCGGACCATTGCTTGCGTCCGACAGCTAACTTAGCGTTGTGCAGTTTCAGAGCGTCGGACGCTCAGTTTGTGAGCGTCGGACCATTGGTTCATGGTCCGACGGTGCGGCGTGGCGAGTTCACGTTCACGGCGTCGGACGCTGAGCGTTAGTCCGATGCTGAAGTGTCGAACCCTGCTACAGTTTAGTCTGAAGGTGAGCGTCGGACGCCGTCTGGCGGTGTTTCGCGCTCTCGGGAGCTCTTTGGAAGTGTCGGACTCAGGTGTTCAATACTCCGACGGGCTAAGCGTCCGACGATGGAGAAGTTGGCGCGAGAGGTAGCCGTTAAGGTTCAACGTTCGACTTCAAACGGCTAGAGACATGTGGCACGTATCAAGGACGTCGGACCGAGGACAATGGTCCGACGGTGGCGCGCGTGGACGTCCGACGGTTCCGTCCGACGCCACGCAGAGAGGCATAATGGCTAGGTTTGAGTGAGGGGAGTATTTATTGTCGGTTTGCTGGCTTGTGCTCCCTCTCTTGGCCATTCTCATAACTCCTACTAACTAGTGAGCCTCTCCACTCCTCTCTTACACCTTCTACTTGATTGAGATCATCATTTGGTGAGATTGGAGAGCATCAAGTGCATTGCATGAGTCTGTTCATCTAGAGGCACTTGGTGATTGTCTTTTATAGCAGATTCTCTTGGTACTCTTGGAGTTTGCCGACTCCTAGACGGCCTGGAGCTGTGAGGATTGTTGAGGGGAGTTGGTGATTGTCTCCGCCTCCGATCGGTGAAGTTGTAAGGGGTTCTTGAGCCTTCCCCGTGGGAGATCACAATTGGCTACTCTAGTGGATTGTGCGTAGCTTGTGGATCCCCATCTTGTGTTGGTTGTGTGGCACCCTTGAGAAGGGTTTGGCATGTGATGCCAATTAGCGCGTGAACGTCCAAGTGGGTATATCGCTACAACGAGGACGTAGCTTGCCGGCAAGCAAGTGAACCTCGGTAAAAATCTTGTGTCACCTCTCTACCGAGGATCTCTCTTGTGTATTGTGATTGATTATATTGGTTTTCATATCATCACTTCACTGGCGGTATATCCATCTCCCTCTCCTTTACATTTAAGCACTTACCTTCTTGTTCTTACTTGTTGTGGTTGCTCACCTAGGAGTAGAGTAAAGTAGTGACTTAGCTTCTTGTGTGTGAACTTAGAGACTATAGCCTAGAACGGTTAGGTGGCTTGCATTTTTAGTAGGCTAGCGCAAAATTCGCTTTGCCATTTAATTATCTAACTACTTTGTCTTAAGTGTTGTTTGTAGAATTTTTATAGGCTATTCACCCCCCTCTAGCCATTTAGGACCTTTCACTCGAGCGCCATCCACCAGTGTGCCATCCTCCGCGGCTCCAACGCGCGCACCGCCCGCCGCCCGTGAGCTACCTGAGCGCCGCTTGCAGAGAGAGAGGGCGTGAGCTGCCCGTGCGCCGCCCCTTCAAGTCCTGGACAGAGAGAGGCTGGTGAGAGAAGAGAGAGGGAAACAGAAGTGAGAGAGAGAGGGGACCAGTGGAGATCTCGGACCGGTGAGAGAAGGTGCGTGAGAGAGAAGGAGAGCGGCGCTGAGAGGTACTACTGCTCAGGGAGTCTAGGGTTTCATCTTCTTATATACTGAGTGGTAGTTATTGGGCCTGAATTAATATGGGTTGGGCCAGATGTTAGGATGCGGGCATTATAAAATAACCGTATCCGTAAAAAGATTTATGAGAGGATCATCGAAGAGGTACCTAGGTGTGTAGGACATGAACAACCTCCAGATCCTGTTCCGGTAAGGAAAGGACTAGGTGGAGGCATCCCTTGGTCACCGTAAGCAACGACGTCCTACAAAGTGACAGTGACCTCACCAACAAGAAGGTGGAATGTGTGTGTCTCAGGTCCCCAACGGTCGATCCAAGTAGAGAGGAGTGCACGGTCGACCAAGAAACACGCATTCCTGTGGCAGTGTCGCTCTACGAGACGAGCGAAGGAGAGCAGACTAGCTACTCGTAGCATGTATATATAAACAACATTATGTATGGATTAATGAAATTCAACATTTGAGCCAGCATGCTACAAGAAACAAGATAGGGACAACGGATACCTAGGAACCTAGCTCGAGTCAAGCAGTCATAGCTCGTTGTGCGTGGGTACGAAGCCGAAGGGTTAGTGGAAGCTGCCCGTCCAGCAAGTGTGAGCAATGCCTCTGGTCGACAACGAGGTCGATCAGCTTCATACCTGCCATTCTATAAAAAATGCGACAAATATCGAAATGTTAAAAAGTGGGATCGTGATAATATAATTTCTATTGGCGGTATATATATATATATATATATATATATATATATATATATATATCGTAAAGACCCCAAACCCTAACTCCCACTCCCTCTCTTAGCCATCAAGTGTTGCCCCCTCCCTCTCCCCGTCCCAGACCCACGGGCGATGGCGGCCCCTTCCCTCTCCCCATCTGAAGCGGACCCCCTCCCCCAGCCCGAAGGTCGACAACCCCTCTGCTCCCCGTGCCGGTGGCCACCGGCGCCCCTCTCCAACATCAGCTCCCCGGGCGACGGTGTCGTGTGGTAGAGGCCGTGGTGGCGTGCGGGCCTGCAACCCAACAGCGCGGGGCTTGCTCCCGACGGCGCGGGTTTGGCTCCCCGGTGGCGGTGGCACGCGGGGCCTGCTCCCCGGTGGCGTGGGTTCGGCTCCCCGGTGTTGGTGGCGTGCGGGGCCTTCTCCGCGGCGGCGGTGGCGCGCGGTGGAGACCGAGGTGGAGGCTGAGGTGGAGGCCATTGGCGGAGCACGGTGGAGACCGGTGAGGGCAGTAGCTCTCCTCCCTAAGCGGCTTCGACGGTAGCTCTCCCTCCCTTCTACAGCGACGGCCCAAATCTAGCGCCCAGGTAGCCGATCCGGCGGCTAGGTTGCCGAATCAGGTGGTGGACATCGAAACGGCTGGCGACTGGGCATGCGCGGATCTGGCGACAATAGGGCGGCTGCGGGCGCATGGGTCCTATCCCAGCGACGACAGGGCAGCTCCGGTGGTGGTTAGAAACGGGCTCACCGGTGGGCTTAGAAATGGGCTCACCGGTGGGCTCTGGATTTTTTGTTTTTTAATTTATTAACCAAGGCGGGCAGATAACTGCCTCAGTTAAGGTCACGATTCAACCGAAGCGGTTGTAAAAACCGCCTCGGTTAAAGGATTTTGACCGCCACGGTTAAAATTAATGTAGTAGTGGTGGGTACGAAGCCGAAGGGCTGGTGGAAGCTGCCCATCTAGCAAGGGCGAGCAGTGACTCTGGTCGACAATGAGGTCGATCAGCCTCATACCTACCATCTATTAAAAAATACAACAAATATCGAACATGTTAAAAAGTAGAATCATGATAATACAATGGGTACTTGTTTAGTAGTCATATATTATAGCACGTTCGAAAACATAAATATTACACATTACAAACAAGCACAACGAAATACTACAAGATTACAATGTTAGTCTATTAGGACCGTCTAGGCATAGATCTAGTGGGGAAAAACACTTCTATTTGGTATAAACAAGTAGATCGGGATGAGAGGATAGGAGATTCGGGATTTATACCATCCGAGGGGAGAGGCTTGGAGGGGCTCGATCCGGATCCCGACGCGGCCATCGCAGGTTCGTTGATGATAATCTGCGCACGGGCAGCGACGTTCGAGGAAGAGGGTGAAGCAGTGGCGACCGTCGGAGCAGTGAGGTCGAGGCAGTGCAGCAGAGACGGTGGCGGCGGCTGGTGGCGATCCCCTCACTTGCTGTGCCCCTCTCTAGATCGGATTAGGGTTTAGATGTCGGTGGGGAGAGCTGGCTCAGACGAACCTCATGAAGAGAGCCGTCGGCCCCTACCTCTTTATGTAACGCAGTGTGACAGGGGCCCTCCAGCCATAGTGGGCTGGGCGCCCCCGATCAGGGCTTGAGTCAAAGGCCCAACTGGGCCGTTGGGTCCAGTTAGGTGTGGAGATCAATCTAACATTCTCCCCCTTGATCTCTTACCATATCTTTAACTTTTAAACTTTGATACTTTTACATTTACTCATTCCAGCACAGATTAGTGCATAGAGCATGCTTCAACGTCAGGGTCAATTGCAGATAGATTTGACAGCTACAACACACCTTTCTATTCGGAAACAGTTACTTAACTTTTGGGCCATATGTTTGTCCAGGAGTCATAGGCTTTCCTTTAAACCCATGCTGGCTACATGTTCTCTGAACACGTTGGGTGGTAAGCCTTTTGTAAGCGGATCCACGAGCATCCTTACAGTACTTATGTGCTCAAGACTTATAATTTGATCCCGGACTTTATCCTTCATAACATAATACTTTATGTCAATGTGTTTGGCAGCACCACTTGACAATTGTTGTGAGAATACTATACTGCTTCATTGTCGCAGTATAACTTCAGTAGTCTATAGATGTCGTCAACCACCTTTAAACCGGGTATGAACTTCTTTAGCCAGTTCACCTGCCCAGTGGCCTCATAACATGCAACAAACTCGGCATACATTGTGGACGATGTAGTGACGTTTTGTTTTGAGCTTTTCCATGAAATAGCTCCCCCAGCGAGAGTGAATATATATCCTCACGTCGACTTTCTATCATCTCCCGCATAATCGGAATCTGAGTACCCCACTATATTTAGGGATTCTGATTTTCTATACGTTAACATGAGGCCTTTTGTTCCTTGCAAATAACGCAATACTTTTTTTTACTAAATTCCAGTGTTCTATTCCTGGCTTACTTTAAAATCTACCAAGTAACCCGATTACAAACGCTAAGTCAGGACGCGTACATACTTGAGCATACTGTAAGCTTTCGACAGCTGAAGCATATGGAACCGTTTTCATGCGATCGATCTCATATTGGTTCCTGGGGCATTGATGATCCCCATATCTGTCTCCCTTGACTATAGGAGCAGGTGAGGGACTACATTTGTGCATACTGAATTTCTTTAGAACTTTTTCAATGTATGCCTTTTGTGACAGTCCTAATACCCCTTAATTTCTATCTAGGTGAATCTCGATTCCTAAAACGAACAACGCTTCATAAAGATCTTTCATATCAAAATTTGAGGACAAGAACTTCTTTGTCTCCCGTAGTAGATTGACATCACTACTAGCAAGTAAGATATCATCCACATACAGGATTAGGAAGATATACTTTCCATTCTTGAACTTTGAATAAACATAATTGTCCTCAACATTCTCTTTAAACCCAAACCTTTTAATTGTAATATCAAACTTCAGGTACCACTGTCTTGAAGCCTATTTTAACCCATAAATCGATTTCTTTAGGCGGCATCCCAACTGTTCTTTACCCTCCATGACAAAACCTTTCGGCTGTGCCATGTAAACATTTTCCTCCAAATCCCCCTTTAGGAATGCCGTCTTTACATCTATCTGATGTAACTCTAAGTCATAATGTGCCACCAATGCCATTATAATTCTAAAGAAATCCTTACATGAGACTAGAGAAAAGGTCTCATTGTAATCAATCCCTTCTCTTTGCGTAAAGCCTTTTACCACAAGTCGTGCTTTGAATCTTTCTATATTCCCTCGCGAGTCATATTTTGTTTTGTAGACCCATTTACAGCCTACTATTTTGGCTCCTTTAGGAATTATTTCCAAATCCCACACTTTATTAGCACTCACTGATTTCATTTCATCTTCCATGGCTGCACGCCACTCTGATGCATGTTCACTTCTCATGGCTTCTTCAAATAAGGAGGGACCATCCTGCATTTGAAATTCCTCTATTTGATACACTTCATAGTCAACAGGAATAGCAGACCTTCTGACTCTTTGAGACCTTCTAGGGGCCTCCACATTTGGCACATCTTCTGTTTGAGGCTGTGATTGCTCCCCCTCATGTGTGGCAACCTGTTCTGTAGGATTTTGGACAACAGGGCCCTCATCCTCATTTTGTGTTACCAGAGGAGGGACAATAACAGGTGCTGGCACCACAATGTCCTGCATCATCAGCGCAACAACAACAGGTAGTGAGAAAAATGGCTCCTGAATCGGATTGGGCGCATAGACCCGCTTCTCATCGAAGTCAATTTCTCGAGAAACCGTACTCCCCCTCATCATTTCGTCCTCTAGTAAGACAGCATGTCTCGTTTCTACAAATTTTGTATGCCTGTCTGGACAATAGAAACGAAAACCTTTTGACTTTTCAGGGTAGCCTATAAAATGGCAACTCACTGTTTTGGGTCCAACTTCCCAATATTTGGATTAAATATTTTTGCCTCAACAGGGCTCCCCCACACACGCAAGTGGTTTAGTGAGGGAACTCTTCCTGTCCACAACTCATACAGTGTTTTGGGCACCGACTTGCTCGGTACCCTATTGAGAATGTGAATGGCTGTTTTTAGCGCCTCCATCGACAAACTCAATGGCAATGTGCAATAACTCATCATACTTTGCACCATATCCATCAAGGTGCGGTTGCGTCTTTGAGCAACTCCATTCTGCTGAGGTTCGCCCGGCATCGAATACTGGGCTACTATGCCATTTTCCTGTAAAAACCTCACAAAGGGTCCAAGAACTTGGCCATATGGGGTATGGCGACCGTAGTATTCACCACCACGATCGGATCAAACTATCTTAATCTTTAAATTGTGTTGGTTTTCAACTTCAACTTTAAATATTTTGAATTTATCCAATGCCTCGGATCTATCTTTAATTGGATAAATATAGCAACGAGAGTAATCGTCTGTGAATGTTATGAAAGAATCAAAACCATCCACACTTTTCACAGGAAAAGGACCACAAATATCTGTGTGGATGGTCTCTAAAATTTCCGCGCTTCGTTTGGCACTTTTCTTTATTGTCTTTACATATTTTCCTTTAATACATTCTCTACACTGCTCTAAGTCAGAGAACTCTAATGGAGGAAGAATTTCATTGTTTATTAATCTCTCTATCCTCCCCCTCGAAATATGGCCTAAACGACAGTGCCATAATTTCGACGATTCATTTTGAGTTCTCTTATGTTTTCTATTTTCATTTGCAGATGAGAGTACGCTTTCATTGTTGCACGCAACGTTCCCATTGTTGACGGTAGTTATATATCATTTTTATCCATCAACTAAACATGAATCAAGGGCATAAAATAATCCACAACATAGTTACAGGGTTTGATTCTAACAAGTTCCACGAGTTTTGGTGTTCTCACCTATTTTGCAGGGTATGAAGAGATATTCAAGTTTTTACTGAATAAAAGTATCTCAAATAAGGAATTGGAGTCCACCATTGCGTAGAGCTTGTCGAGACAATCGAAACGGATATATTACTTGCTATTTTTGGAGTCTGGAATGAAAAGATATAGATTTTACAAACACCGTAAGATTCTAGAACATGAGCTGCGGGATTAATTGAGGGCTGCGGGATTAATTGGGCCTAAATCAGAATTTGGCCCATTAAGGCCTATGTGCACTTTAATGAGACATGGTGGAAAGGTTTAGTACCACATGGCTTGCTCAAGGTGGAGGAGGGGAGGCCGCCCCCTATATATACAGCCCCAGGGACCCCTTAGGCTCCATCCCTTTCATTATCATAATTCATATTTTCTAGTTAGGGCTTGGATAGAGAAGTGTCCCATTGAAGGATAACCTCTCTCCAATGTAGTAGATTAGTTCTAGTTGAGAGTTAGGGAGAGCGGAGCCATGCTCGGGTTCTGGAGGAGTCTTCTGAGGTCTGGTATGACTTGTATCGTATCTCTGTAAGACTTATGCTTTTATATATTTATCTTCTCTATTTACTTACATGCATCATTATGTGATTGGTTAGCATAGTTGTTATACTTTGGCATGGGATCTTCGCTCGTATTGAGTGCTCTAGTTATAGCGCATGATTAGAGTAGTATTCATTGGTGTAGATGTGGTGTCTAGACTAGTGTTTACCTGAGTTTGCACCCAATTCTTACGGTTAGTTGTGGTAGCCCCAGAGGTGACAGCTCTGGCGGTCTTCGTATTCCACCACGTCGGAGTTGGTGTTTCGTAGAGCTTTTTGGCAGCCTTCTCCCGATTTTCCCTTCCCAGTCTATTCGAGAATCGGAAAGGTACTGTTGCTCCAAAGTGCTATTGTGTGATTGCTTCACCTAACTATCTTTCAGTTATCTTAGAACCCCAAGTAATAGAGAAGTAATTAGGAACCTGAACTCTCCCGTTGTCCTCTCAACTTAGCTAGACTACTTATTTATCATTCAAGTGATTACTATGCATAACTCCTATCATTTATCACTTACTCTTACTATAGTCTAGTTGGTGTATTAAGTTAGTAGATGCATGATGGTAGCTATCAGATTCTTTAACCATTGCTTCCCTGTTGTAAAATATAAATAACGATACTCTGGAATACTCCCGGGTAAAAGCTACAATGGTATTCTGTGCGCTTGCGGAATCTTTCATATTCTATTTACACTTAATAAATACCAACACCCATTATCGCATACAACATTCACATTATCACGCAATGTTAACAAATAAAGCTTATCATATAAGATAGCATTACCAACTCATTCATTATTAAATGTTATCTCACATTTGCCATTTCCAAAATGACAACCAAAACCATCTTTGTCCAAAGCAGAAACACTAATCAAATTTCTATTCAAAGAGGGAACATAAAGGACATTTGTCAATAAAAGTATGAAGCCATTGGGAATCGCCAGAGGAACATCGCCAACAGCTTCAACATCTGCTCGGACTCCATTTGCAACTTCAATGTGTCTTTCGCTTCTTTGCGTAGTTCTCGTCGAACGGAATCCCTGTAAGGAATTTGCAACATGAATAGTTGCCCCTGAGTCAATCCACCAAGTACATTTTGAATAATTCACATACAGGGATTCATTTACAAACGTGATAACGTTCTCACCTTTGTTTGCCATGATCATCTTTAGGAACTTGGGACAGTCCTTCTTGTAATGTCCCTTTTCCTTACAGTAAAGGCATTGATCTTTATCCACTTGAAGATTCTTTTACTGATGCTGAGGGGGCTTGCCCTGCTGGTGCATTGGAGACTTTCCCTTCCAGTTAGGATTAGGATTCTTTTTCTTGTTCACATAGTGGATAGAACCACCATTTGCAACCTTAATCCTTTCCTCCTCTTGCACACACATGGCAATGAGCTTTTTCATGTCCCATTTTTCAGGCTGAGCATTGTAGTTGACAACAAAAGTGTCAAACTCTTTTTGGCAAAGAAGCAAAAACCAGATGGATAAGGAACTGATCCTTGATGCCCAAATCCATTGGCTTTAGCTTATTTGCCAAATTGCTCATTCTCAGTATATGCTCTCTAATGCCACTGCCACCTCTAGTGTACATTTCTGTGACCAGCTATTTAATCAGCTAGGTAGCATATGTCTTTGAAGAACCAGTGAACTAATTCTTTATCTTTTCAAGGTACTCAGTGGTTGTGTCACACTTTGGGATTGAGACCGCGATTGCAGACTCAATGGTGTTCTCTATCACTGCCAAACATTTCTTGTTGGCAATGCCCCATAGCCTATGCTCAAGTTGATAGGCCTCCACTTTGGACTGATAGTCCCTTTCTTTAGTCTGCCAAGCAGCATCAACCTCATCAGCTCCCCTCACCGGTTCCACAGGCTCTGTGGGACACGGTGTGGAGACAACCCAATCGACCTCAGCAATAATGAAGGCCAGGTCAATCTTTTTCTTCCATTCAACATAGTTGTCACCTTTGAGAGGAGGGATATCCTTAACAGAAGCCATCAAGGAATATCCGCCTGAAATTACAATTCATTACAGTGAGAACATAATGACAACAATAATAATTACATGCCTTAATTCCAATGTTGGTCAAAAAATAAAATATACAATTATTTATGCATTGAATCTACATCACCGTTGGGCAGAAATAGCGATAATACATAATTTAAAACCATTAACATCATAATATTGTAATTAATCAACGTTGGTCAGAATAATAATAATATTATTATAATGCATAGAAAAATATTACTTTATCACTTTTCTTTTAAAATTAAATTTTCCCGTTGGTTCGAATTTAATAATAAAAGATATAACAATTAATTTTCGCAGCGGAAACATGAAACAATTACTTTAATACAATATTTTCCAGAAGCATTTCATCAATATTCAACAATTCTATGAACAAAATTATCGTTGGACAAAAGTTGTTCGAAGAATTTAAAAGCATTTAATTAAAATTGCTTCTGGATATATTAAAACGATGTACAGTTCATTCGCTCTGCAACCGAGAAGTCAATCAGCCCAGCCAATCGTGTGCAAGCCATCTAAATCTGCAGTGCGCGCATGCAGCCCAGCTGCACTTTTTTTTATTCACTTATTCGCTGTCTTTGCTGCAATTGGCCGCAGCTCACACGCGCTGCGCAGCTCGGTTAAAGACAGGCCTGCATCCCAATACGGAGCAGAGCGTGCCCTCCCCCGCACCCAGGCCGCAACATGGGCCTGGGCCGGAATTTCGCTCTCCCGCCTGGGCTGAATCCCAGCCCACTCGGGCTCTCTCCTAACCAGCGGATCGGCACCGTCAATGCAATCCGACGGCTGGGAGCAATTTTCGCGGGTATAAATAACGTGTGGACTTCTGTTGCCCTAACCCTAACCATTTTCTTTTCCATTCCAGCCGCACACGGCTCCACAGCGACAGCGGTGGATAGGGATAAAAATGGTACGGATATTTATTCGACCATCCGTTCGACCGAATCTGTTTAGAGGTGTTCAGATCTGTCCGTATCCGAGTTTGGATATTCAATATCCGATATCGTATCCGTATCCGAATACTCAAATCGTATATTTATGATGTCGACATCCAATCGTATCTTATCCGACATGACTAACACTATCCATATTAGAATTTGAATCTGACTAGAAATATGAAAACAAATATGATATTAGTGGTATCCATTCATATCCGATCCGTTTTCATCGATAGCCATGGATGCCGTAGGCGCCTATGAAGGACGCCGCCACTGGATCAAGTCCAACCGGCTCCTCTGCTCCTCCTTTCTTCTCTCTCCCCCGGCTCCTTTCTTTCTGTATCATGCGCCACCGCCCACAGAGCAGCAGCAGCATGGCCATGGCGGCCGTTGGAGAGGAGACAGCGCCGGTGCGCGCGCCCGCCGCGAGGTGGACGCGCCGCCGTCGAGCGGGCCAGTGGTAGCGCACAGGTCTGAGTGCGCACGGCGTCTCGGCCTCCATGCCGCGTGCCATCAGAGTGGCATCGCGGTGCTACGGCGTGAAGGGTCCCGGGTAGGGCCCTTCACCTGATCTGTATCTCTTCTTCTTTTTTTTTCTTTTAGGGTTAGGTTTGCACTTTCTGTTCGATCCGAAATTGAATTGATTTTCGCTCTTTTCTTTTCCCACTCTAGATCTACACGCTAGATCTAGGCGTCTGATACTATTGTTAGTCTATTAGGACCGTCTAGACATAGATCTAGTGGGGAAAAACACTTTTATTTGGTATAAACAAGTAGATCGGGGTGAGAGGACAGGAGATTTGGGATTCATACCATCCGAGGGGAGAGGCTTGGAGGGGCTCGATCCGGATCCCGACGCGGCCATCGCAGGTTCGTTGATGATGATCTGCGCACGGGCAGCGACGTTCGGGGAAGAGGGTGAAGCAGTGGCGACCGTCAGAGCAGTGAGGTCGAGGCAGTGCAGCAGAGACGGCAGCGGCGGCTGGTGGCGATCCCGTCACTTGCTGCGCCCCTCTCTAGATCAGATTAGGGTTTAGATGTCAATAGGGAGAGCTGGCTCAGATGAACCTCGTGAAGAGAGCCGCCGGCCCCCACCTCTTTATGTAGCGCAGTGTGACAGGGGCCCTTCAGCCATAGTGGGCTGGGTGCCCCCGATCAGGACGTGAGTCAAAGGCCCAACTGGGCCGTTGAATCCAGTTAGGTGTGGAGATCAATCTAACATACAATGCTACACGCTAGGGCCACCTCGCCTGGCCTGTCTAGAGGACCGCTGTGGAAGACATGGTGTTACACGATTCACGTCTTTAGGATTGTAAGTCCGAATGTGAGTGTCAAAGTTTCCACTAAATAATACGTAATGTGTTACCTTCACCTAAGGAAAACCAGGCGCTCGAGTACATGCACGCGTCCATCGGCAGAAGGAAGAATCCGTGAAGGTCCGCACATTTGTCCTGATCCTCCGTCTCCCCCGCCGAGTCATTTGGAGAGCACTACTAGCTACTGGCAGCGCAATATGACAAGGAGTAGTGGGACGCCTGTTGCCCCGTTGGGATCTGGGCTCGGCTCCCGGCCCTTTCGGTAGATCCAAGTATCCAATGCAAAAGTGCTGTGCATCCAGAGCAAAAACAAACCAAAGGAACTCGAGGAGAAGCATTGGATCGGTGATGCCAGCGACATCTCGCTCGCAGCAGCAGCTTTGTACAACGGGAGAAGCGGCTTCTTTGGCCTAGCTAGCTAGGAGAACGGACCCAAAGACGACGATGAAATAAACCGTCTCTCTCCCCGGACGTCACCTATTCGTGCAAACGGCGCCGGGCACAAATCTGCTGATGAGTTGCACCTGAGTACCTGCCCTAAATAGAAACGGCGGGTGATTTTGCCCAAATCTCTCTCCTCCGGTGCTCAGAATAATGATTACTCCAACGAACACTCGAGGTATCAGCGTCATCCAGCAATGTGGGTTTGGTGTTTAGGGAGCACCGCATCCAGTTTTTGGTACTATTATTTGGTGATGATTGTGACTGATTGAAGGACCACATGCATGCATAAAACAACTGTGGCTGGCCTGTGTGGGTTGCATACTTGCGTTTGTACCAGCAGCACCACCAGCTTCCACGTTAATTCTGACAGTGAGTTCCACCATTTACACGTTATATTTATGATGACTTGATGCTTTTGATAAACAACATGCATGTTGCATTGGAAGAGCAAGACTGATGATGGGCCTTATGATGACCAGCCAGAAGACAATCATTTGTGTCCAAAGGAAACATACCCGGATTAGTACCCCACTGAGATCACCTCATCACCCGCACATATCTAAATCACCCTTGGGTATGCTGAGAAGAAGAATCATCGACCGACATCCATTTCGCTGCCTCCCCACCAGCTGGTTTGGCTCCGCCGGGCAACGCACGGCCGGTAAGCGGTAAGTGAAGAAGGACCCGCACGAACAACCCGTCCCCCAAACTCAACACACACACCTTTTATGGCTCGCATTGGCCGCGGACGGCGGCGTAGAAAATTGCCTGTTGCTGTTGCGCGGTCCACACGTTTGCGGCATGCAGCAGTAGCGCACCATGTGGCCATGCCATGTCACACGGCGTGGTTTTGTCTGTTGGGACGGGCAAATAACCACGCAGACCATGCAGGAAGCCATCCGAATCGAATCGCACGGGCGCTCTGCTTACCGACAAGACTCGTTGTTCGTCCTGTGTGTACATCCAAGGACAAACTTCGTCTCTATTTTCTGAAAAAAAAAATCGTCTCTGTATATCCCTCTGTAAAAAAAAAGGTTCATCTCGCTTAAAAACCAGCAATCTTCAGGGTCTAACTGTTTAGTTTCTAGCATAATTTTTTTACACCCACCACATTGAATATTTGGACATATGTATGGAATATTAAATATAAATGACAAAAAAAACTAATTATACAAATTATGTGTAAATTGCGAGACACATCTTTTAAATCTAATTAATCCATAATTTGACAATGTTGTTCTACCAGAAAAATTTACTAATGGCAGATTATTTAAGTTATAAGTAATTTTGTCTCGCGGTTTACAAGTGAGCTATGTGATATGCGAAGTTTTTATGTCTCGGATTTAAACCGTTGAGGCCAGACTCAATGCATGATTTCACCTCCCAGTTTACAAGACAATGAAACAAAACATGAAATAATTATTCTTCTCGGTGTATAGTTTCGTTGCACGGTTTCATAGATTATTTTAGCTTTTTTTAAGGTCCCACCAATTTGTTCATGCCCTCTCTCTCTTCCCTGTATTCACCGATTGTCCACGCCGGCTAGAGGAGTAAGATGATCCACGCAGGTCGTGACAGGAGGACGACACTCGCGCTCACGTCCCGTGCGGCAGAGTCGGTGGGGGGGGCTCCCTCGCGGCCGTAAAACGACACAGCGGACCTCCTTGGTCCCCCATGGCCGGCGGGGCTCCCTCGCGACTGAATGACAACACTGCGGAGCTCACGCCCGCGCGTGGCCTGATGGTGGTGCTCGCGCCCGCTTGGCTCTCCCATGCTTTGCTCACCCAGCTCTAGGGGCCCGGCATGGAAGAAGCGGATGAAACAAATCAGCCCTCTCAGTGGAGGTTTCGTGCTATTTCCAGCATGTTGAAAATCGCCCTGAGTCATGTCGCGATAATTTCCTCTCTTTTTTATACAAAGTTTTTTTTTTTCCTGATGTGTCACATTATTAAATGTGGAAAACACCCATAAAATGTACATTGAGACGAACCTGAGTGCTTGCTTGCTGTTAATTTAGGTTTGGGCCGTATTGAATTACTGTCGGTGACCGCCCGCGCCCGCTCCTGCACGAAGTCACGAACAAATCTACGACAGTGGTTACTGTTACCTCGGTGACCCAGAGTCGCCGGCGGACAACCAACTCTGACCCCGCGCAGACGCCGAGGACAGTGGTGACTGGACGGGCACCATAAAAACGCCACCTGCACCCGGTTCCACCTACCACTCGATTTATCACCAGTCGGTCCGTCTCATTCCCCAAACCCGCGGCTCGATCGAACCAAACCTATTTGAATCGCCAAAGCCGGTGGCGGTGGGCTCTCACAGTCTCCGCTCCTCGTCCTCCTTCCCCTTGCTTCGCTCGCCTTGCCGCGTCCCCTGCTACCTCTGAAGACGGCGCCGCCGCCGGCCATGGAGGACCCCCTTGCCACGGCGCCGCCGCCGCGGCGGCCCCACCGGGAGCGGCGGCACCGGCAGAAGGCGTCGGACGCCGCGGCGGCTGCACTGGCGGCGCAGGCGGCGTCCTCCTACGGCGACGTGTTCGGCGGGCCGCCGCGGTTCGCGCCGCCCCCGGCGTTCGCCGCCGCGGGGGCGGGGTCCGCGCCGGCCGACTACGCCGAGGTGTTCGGCGGAGTCGCCGCCTCCTGCTCCATCCCCTACCTCGACCTGCCGCCGGCCGTCGCCAACGGAGACGGCGCCGGCGCCGGCGGGTACGGCGAGATCTTCGGCCGGTTCGACTTCGGGGACTTTGCGGTACCGTACGAGGACATGCTTCCTGGTGCAGAGTCTTTGGTAGAGGAGATCGTGTCGCCGAGCGCGAGCTCAAGGTACGAACTCTGCCACCATTTCAGCATTTCGTTTTTTTCCCCTTCCCATTCAGTGTGCTTGTGCCACTGTTGTGTGTGAGGCTCACTGTCCGGGCTAAGAATTCTGCTCCGGTTTTAGCGGGGGTGGGTGGGGGCTTGTTTTCCTGGCGCTTTTACAAATAATAACAATGGGTTAATGGGGCTAGGTTCTGCACTGTAGAGGGATGGGCCATCTTTACCGCACACCATTTTGGCGATAAAATGCTGCCCTTGCGTTACCAATTTACGCCTTGGTTCCCCTCTCCTTTACTATTTCGGCTAATTTTGTGGAAGTAGGATGGTGGAATGTCGGTTCCAAGCTACGTGTACTGCAAATTTTCTTATCCATAAAGGTGATTTTTGTTAGGTAAAGTGCCATATTTCGTCACGGGCTCAATGCTCACCTTTCGCACAAAAGTAGTTCCTTCGGATTTAAGTGCTGTGTTTTTTCTTCTCCACTTTGGAGTTGTTGTGAACTGGAAGAATCAGCAAGGTGCATGTGAAATCCTGAATTTCACTTATTAAATTTAAATTGCGTGTTTTCATTACTGGCTATTTCTGTGTTGACTAGATATGTGTCATGATGATGACAGTTAGTTACGAATTCAGATCCTAGGTTCCCAAAACATGTTGTGGTGACATTTTACCTAAAAGTGTACTCCTGTAGTGCAATGGGGATGGGGCACTGGCTGAAATCCTGCTTCTCTCCTAAGTTCAACAACATAATTCCTTTAGATACTTTCATCTTTTTTAATTCATTATTTTGTAGTTCTTTGTGTCTTTTCGGGGAATTCTTAGCTGTAGAAAGTGGACTGACCTTTTGATGTTATTGACGAGAGTGAGTGCACATGCCATGTTTTATTTTTTCTGACTTGTTCTCATTAATTCCATATTTACAGATCATCAACTAGAAAAGAATCCGCCCAATTGGATGCTGAGCCATCTGTACTCTGTCAACAAGTTCCAGATGCTGGTTCTGGCAGGCACTTTGATGACGACCAATTTCATGCAGTCTCCTTTCCTTCAGATGGTGAGCAAACGTTCACTATGTCATATAACAAGATCACCAGGGGAAGGCCAGATGATCTTGTTGAAATGACCGCTTGCATATTAGAACCTTCAATTAGCTATGTGGTCGACTCTTGCAATTTGTCAAATGATTCAGAAATGGATTATGTCCCTGTAATGGACAGTGGCACACATGCTAACGGTGTGAAAGAGAAGATGAGCCCACCAAACATTGCAGATTCCAACCTGGAGAGTGCTGATAGTGCTTATGTAGTTGATCAGCAGCCACATATCCCAACATGCCCTCCCATCTCTGAAAATATTTGCCAGGATGAAAACGACAATAGGAGGTCTAGCATGCATTCAGTGTCAAGCGAGGAAGCACCTTCCCCTGACTATCCATTCTTAAGGGTATCCAACATCAACCTTCCAGCAGCACCCATCAAAGTACAACCACCACCGATGCCCCCATCTAAATTGCTTAATAAAAAGGGAGACAACGAAAATGGACATTCTCATATCAATCCTAACTCAGTTGCTGCTGCTGCTGCTATGAAGGAAGCAATGGAATTTGCTGAAGCCAGATTAAAAGCTGCAAAAGAATTGACGGAGAGAAAAGGTGGCAGTTTTAAAATCCGTAAGCGACCAGCTCATCACAGAAGCACAAAATCAACTGAAATTAAGGAATACAATGCACCTGAAGAAGTGCATCTATTTGAAGAAAAGCTGAATATGAGAAGATTGGTAAAAGAGGAAAATCAAAGCAATGATATAGCTTTGCTGGATAAAAACACGGGCAGTGGTGCACTTAAGCACAGTGATCATGACAAAAAAGGGATTATATCACCAGGGAAGCATCAGGAGATGATGCAAAGAAGCAGTGAACTAGGACAATTAGAAGAGTGGACATCGGGTGCTGATTTTTATGAACTGGTGAGCAATGATCAGAAATGCAGAACTAATGAAGCTGAATGCAGAGGAGACAATGGTCTGATGACAAATTCCTTAGCCAAGCTTGACCGGTTTGAGAACGAATTAAATGAAAAGTCAGGAGGCTTTGCAGGTGAGTCAAAAAGGTTTAGGAAGTTGTGGGATACTAACAACAGAACATGTCTGCGGACTGAACATGTAAATCAGATAAAAGATGGTATAGGTTTGTTGGAGGTTGAACAAAAGACTCCTAGGTCTCCCGAAGTTACGGAACCTGTAAATCAGGGAAAAGATGGCATAGATTCTGTGCAGGCTGAACAAAAGACTCCTAGGTCACCAGAAGTTACTCCTTGTGATGAAAGGGTCACATATCAAGAGCCAACCAAAGGAAATAATGATCTGATGACAAATTCTTCCACCAAGCTCGACCAGTCCGTGAAAGTAAAGGAAGGGGGTTTTGCAGGTGAGCCGAAAAGGTCTAGAAAATTGTGGAGTAGTAACAGTACAACAGTTCTGAGAACAGAGCATGTAAGCCAGGGGGCTGAAGAGAAGGCACCTAGGTTTCCAGAAGTTCCTCCTTGTGATAAAAGGGTGGCATCCCAAGAGGCAACTGATTCCCATTTAAAACAATGTCCAGGCGCGGGGAATTCTCTAGGCCACAAACATGATGCACAATTTGAGATTTCACGCGTGAATAATTTACCTGCAGAGGTTCATGCTGACCCAGAAATCCCCAGTTCATTTTTGGAACCTTGTTTATCTGGAGGTCATGCCAATGGTAATGAAAATCATTCTGAAAGCATAGCTCTGGAAACTCCATTGGTAGGAAACTCTAACCAAGATGTTAACAATAAAGAGGAACTTGAGTTTCCATGCATTGATGGGTTGCCTTGTGCTTCAGCAAGGAATCAGATTTTACAGGAACATTCTAATGTTATTAATGCTGATGAAATCAAGGAAATTGGAGTGAGAATATCAAAATTAGAAGAGTCTTCTAAATCTCATTTGAATTTTGAGGAAGAAAAGCTACCCAATTTTGTTGATGAATCATGCCTACAGAACAAAAATGAAAGAGCAAATGAAGTAAATTCAAAATCACTCATCCATGAAAAGATGGCAAAATTTGGGATTGAGGACAAAGCTGATGCGCATGAAGATTTTCAAGAGGCAGATATGGATCAGGTTGCTGGATCTGCTGAAGAGGAAGGTTATGTTACTTCAGGAAGTGGTATTGCTAATGAAAGCGAATATGAAGAAGCAGAAGCTGATATATTTGTAGGAGACAAGGAATCAAATGTGAGAAGTAGTTTTGACAAAGATTCATATCAGTGCCAAGAATCACAAGGGTCACGGGGACCTCTAGATTTGGATAATAGAATGGACAGAGTCAGTGATGCAATATCTGATGGAAAGGAAAGAGCAGAAGAAGTACCAAACCATGACAGTAGGGAAGGGCAGAAATCCATGGAAACCGCTATCTACATATGGCCCAATGATGTATGTGCAGAACTTAATGTAAGTAGTGACACAGATGGTAATCTATTCGATTCTGCTGATGAAGTTATCACTGATGATGGCAGTGATTATGCCATGAAGATGAGTACAATGTCAAATAATCTGCAAGCTTCGTTTTCAGAAGCATGCAGTAGCATGCAACAACTTTCTCAAAAACCTGAGTCTATTTCTGCTGAGAAGGCTGATGAAAGCACTCCTGTTCTTGAACATCTTGAAGTGGATTGCGGAGAAGCAGGTAGAAAAATTCCAAGCGAAAATTGTACAGCGCCAGAAGAAGGGCAAAATATTGGAGGTGAAATGGAAGAAAGAGAGACAGAAGAAAATATATCAAATGTAAGGTTCATGGATCAGCAATCTTTTTACTTGGACAGTGACATTAGACCTAAGACCACAGAAGATACTGCATCAGAAACTATTCTAAAATCAAGAGAAGAGAATCTTAATGTTCAGAGAACTAAAGTGAGGAATGACGTAAAAGAGGCTGAAGGAGAAGCTGAGAAGGAGGTAAGACTTGATGAAGAGAAAGAAAAAGAATGCAAAATAGAAAAAGAGAAGGAACAAGATAAAGAGAGACGGAGAAGAGAGTTGGAAGAAGAGAAGGAACGGGAAATGGAGCGAGCAAAAGATAGGCTTGCTGTTCAGAGAGCTACAAGAGAAGCACATGAGAGGGCATTTGCAGAGGTTCGTGCTAAGGCTGAAAGAATAGCATTAGAAAGGATCACCTCAGCACGTCAAAGAGCATCTGCAGAAGCCCACGAGAAAGAAGAGAAGGCAACCGCTCAAGCAGCTCAGGAGCAGGCTTCGAGAGAAGCTAGAATGAAAGCAGAACGTGCAGCAGTTGAGAGAGCAACTGCTGAAGCTCGGGAGAGGGCTATTGAAAAGGCAAAAGCTGCTGCTGATGCAAAGGAGCGAATGGGGAAGTTCAGGTCCTCTTTCAAGGATAGTTTTAAGGCACCTAATCAGGTAGCTGATGTCATTATGTATGCATTTTTTTTTGTTGCATGCACAAAATAAATACTGTTCTAATCAGCATTCTTGACACAGGATAATCAACAGGAGGCATCATTTCAGAAGACAGCTTACAATAAGCATGGAAAAAGCATGGATTCTTGTGTTGAAGGTATTGCTAGAAGTATATCCTACTGCAAAATAGTTCAAGTATTTGTCCGTGCCAATTTTCTGTAATATTAGTGTTATCTTATTTGACACTTGGGACTTGGCTTGCTCCGTCGTGTTTCCTATTTATAGTAGTTGAGGTTGAGTCAGCTCTACGACATAAAGCAAAATTGGAAAGGCACCAACGCACAGCGGAGCGAGCGGTATACTCCAATGCTATTGCTATGTGGCCTTCTTTACTTGTTTGTTTGCCTAGCCTGTGGCTGTCCTCATCATTACCACTTTTCAGGCGAAAGCCCTTGCTGAAAAGAACATGCGGGATATGTTGGCACAGAGGGAGCAGGCTGAGAAACATGTAAGATAGTTGGTCATCAGGAAAGAAAACATATTCCTATGTTTCTAAATAACATTTGTTATCCATGAAATTTTTACTTTTGGATACAGAGATTGGCTGAATTTCTTGATCCTGAAGTCAAGAGATGGTCAAATGGAAAAGAAGGAAATCTGCGAGCATTGCTGTCCACATTGCAATATGTACGTGTTTTGGCTTATAGGACTTCTGTTTGAACTATGTACATCTTGGTTACTGTAGGGCTTCCACTGGTTCTTATCAGAAAATTTTCTCGTGCCCATCATTAGATTTTGCCAATAAATAATACTCCCTAGTCATGGATTCTTCAGTAAAAAAAAACATGGATCATATGCAAATTCATTTCAGGAAGTGTAAGAAATGGTTAACTAATATACACCAGGTTTAGCTCATTCTGTAAAATATAATAAAAAATATATCTTTTGTTCATGTTAATGTCGTTAAAAGAGTGTCCGGCATAAAGCACCATGCATCCGGTTATGCCCTCCCACTAATTTATTACTTATCTTATACCATCTTTTCTGTTTTGACTTTTGAGAATTTTCTTAGCATGCATAATCTTTTTATTTTAGTATCATGCATAGTCCAATTCGTTGGAGATTCAGTCTTGGTTGTTTTGGACAATAATTCTGAGAGCTCTTCCTTGAGTTCACTTATCTCAATTCTGCATTTTATCATTTGAGCTGGCATGCTGAATTTGAACTTCAACTACTGGAATCAGACACCACTCCAATCATGCAAATTTCTTCTTCTGGGCAGATACTTGGTTCAGACAGTGGTTGGCAGTCAGTTCCCCTCACAGATCTTATTACAGCTGCTGGTGTCAAGAAGGCATACAGGAAGGCAACCCTTTGTGTCCATCCAGATAAAGTGCAGCAAAGAGGTGCTACGATCAGACAGAAATACATTTGTGAGAAAGTGTTTGATCTTCTTAAGGTGTGTTCTTTGCTTATCTTGCTTTATAAACTACTTCATCTGTCCCAAATTATAAGACGTTTTAGCATTTCTAGATTCATAGCTTTTACTATGTATCTATACATATTCAGATATTCTATATCTAGGTGCATGTCAAAATGTCTTATAATTTGAAACGGAGGGAATAGTTGCTTATCTACAGTTGCTAAAGTTCTGATAGTTTTGTTGGTACGGCTGCTGCTTTACTCCCAAATTCTGTTAGCCTCAGTCACCTCTGGGAGACTGGGACTCTGTTGATGTTTCTGCATTGCTGTGGTGCCAAGCATTAATTTTTTTCCTTCCAAGTGGAGCACCATGATTCTGCGCTCATACCCAGCTATCCGTATTCTCTGTTCCAGACACGGATATCTGTTAGATGGACCTATATATGGGCTATATGCATTACGGTCTCATTGCTGGTTTATTGCTGTTTCATTCCCTTACGTTCATTTCTGAATGCGTAAGATATGTGTTCATTTGGATATAACAATACAACTATCATAGTCAAATTACTGTGAATAATAAGACATGTCAAACAAAGGCTTACTTGCGAGCAGGATTTCAAGGATATCCAGTTTTTTTTGACAAAAAGCCTACTCAGGCAAACTGTAGAACTGGCTGCATGAAAGAAATGCAAAAAGTAATACCCAATTAATACTGAATTAATAATCTGTAGTTACGAACTGGCATCCGTGACAGAGTGGCAGTAGACCTAGCAATACTGGTTTCTTAAATGTTTGCTCATTCTAAATCGCGGGCATGTCCCTGGCCACACGGCCCACACCACTAGTAAAATCTTTGAAAGTTGTGCCTGTTGACTAGCGAAAACAAGTCTTGTGTTGATAAATTGATAACTTTCTGAATATATCGTGTTACTTGTTGCGATAAATGGAGGCTAACTTTTTATCCCGTGATTGTGCAGGAAGCTTGGAATAAGTACAATTCTGAAGAGCGCTAGTGGGAATAGGTGGTTCCTTATTAATTTTTTAAGGGGGGACAGGAAATTGGTTAGGTATTTCTGTAGCCATTGCCATACTGATTATTTTTTACATTGGTGTAAATATGCAGCTGTAAAGGACATCTTCTGGTCATTTTTTATCCATATCAATGGAATAGTAGGGCATGCGTCGCCTCCCATCTATCATCCCCAAGTTTGTCTACGTTTTGTGATAATTTTGCTCATACTACAAAACTAGTGTTTTTTTGGGGGTGGGGGGGGGGGGGGTGCTGTGGTTCGCAGTTGGGAGGGCCTATATTCGAATTAGTAGCTGCAGTGCACAGTAAAATGAGTCAGGGCAAGTGGTATATAACTTTATGTGTATATAGGTAGATATGCTCATGAAAAATTTGTATCCTTTGTATTCCAAAAATATCATGTACATTTGATACACATGGCTAATTACTAGTTGGGGCTGCGAATGGGCATGTGGTCCAGTGGTAGGGTTGTCTAGTGGAACGTTATCCATCAGGATTCAAATCCTGATTGTCGTATCTTTGCTGGATTTATTTTAGGATTTAACGGCGTTGTGCTTTCAGTGGTAGGTGAGCGTCTGTGCTGACAATCTCGAGATTTGCCGGCGCAGTCTTTTGGAAGTGCTCATAGTGATAGGGTTTACGTGCGTGTGTTCACAGGAGTGAATGTGCGTACGTTGTGAACGTCTGTCTGTAGGATGTAATTCGCAAAAAAAAAAAAAAAAAAAAAAAGGTTCCTAGCTGGGGCTAAAAATGAGCTCAGATTAGCTATCATTGGTTAGCTAGTTGCCTAGTTGGGTAACACCTAGTTGAAGACTTGACTTCAAAATTAGCCCATCCATTAGCTCCTCTTTGGATGCACAATTTTAGCTAATTTTTTGCTAGCTAACAATTAGCTCTTATATCAACATCAGCATGCCCTTAACTTAAAAAATGTTCCATAGACATAAATACTTGTCATATAAGAAGTTTTGTTTAATTTACGAATGGATGTGTTTTGAGGTGTTGCAAAAACAATAGGGTTATTTTTGGATTCGTACAATTAAAATTTTTAAGTTTTGAAACTACCATTACTATTCACCCATTTGGAACGATACCATTACAATTTGGAGTAAATTGAGCTATGCCATTTTGTACACTACCAAGGATGTTTGGGCCACATGCAGTGGATTGTATTGTATAGAAGAAAATGCCCTCGCTACCTCTGTCTCCTTCCACTCATTGACGCATGGGCCCTAAAGGTCAGCTCCTTCAATCCGTGCCGCGGCGATGCCAGTGAGCACGAACCCGGAGGCAGCCACGTCGTGGCCGTGGGAGGATGGTCTGCACGCCAAGTCGTTTCGGGAGATCTTCATGCCAGTGTTGACTGCTGAGCTCCACCACGACAGGTTAAGAAAATCGTCTCTTGGTACAAGGGCAAGGGCGACCGTGTCTCCAAGGACGCCGCTACTAACCTTCTTGGTCACGGTGGCCTCGCTCCCATCGCCGCCAAGGAGAGGGCAGTGAGCTCGGCTCCCGGTGGCAGCCATCGAAGGAGTTGGCTCGCCATGGCAGCCCCTGACACCTACACCTTCTCCGTCATGGGACCCACGCCCATGGCTGCGGTGCTAATCCTCACCATGCCAGGATGCCAAGCTTCGGCGAGGGGTCTGAGGGTCAACGAGGCCGGGCGGGTCGGTGACCAACGGCGATGCGCGAGGGGGCAAGCCAGTAGGGTCGACAACCAACGATGGCATCAGCAGGAGCAGTACGTCGCGGCATATTTCAAACAGAAAAAATATAATGGTAGGCGAACAGGAATGATAGTTTTCAAATGTCGAAGAGTTGAAATGTTACTAATCCAAATAACATAAAGCAAAATTATACCAGAGCCTCTGGAGAAGTACATACAGCTTATTTGTGGGATCTCTACCGTAGGGGTTAACTGTAATCGTGCCTCTAACGGACAGACTCTAACTGTAGTCGCTTGGCCCCTAAACTCGAGAGGCGGAGTCAAGATAATATGCACAGTGCTTCCCAGCACTCGTAGATTTAGTGCGAGGAACGTCGGATCTAACCACTGGGTCACTGGAACCGTAACCAGAGGAGGGGCCGTTGCCGGGTAGCTAGCACAGAACCACACTAAAGCACCGTTTCCAACTGAGCAAGAGAGGGGGAGAAGAAGCCCTGCCATCACCCCCCCTTGCAGCACCTACAGTTGAGATCCTACAAATAAGCTATTTGTAGAGGCTCTGATGTAATAATGTTATGAGATTGATTCCATCTCAATCGTCTGATTTATTGCTTCTCTAACAGTCACATGCCTTTGTTCCCACCGGTAAGCTTACATGCCTTCTTCACCAACTCCGGCAAGCTCCTCCCCTACGGCAGCGCCCATTCCCACCGCTACCACACCTGCGCCCGCCGCACCCCCTTCCCAAACTCCGGTGGGCTTAGAAGAGAAGGGGTTAAGATGGAGGTAGACCAGCTAAGATGGAGGTGGCTGAGATGGAGGTGGCTGAGCCAGGTCGGGGCGAGAATGCCAGGCAATGGTGGAGGCGGAGCAAAAGGAGGTCGCTGCGAGCACACTAGAGTTTTGCTGGAGCTCCGTGGTCGCGAAGCTCCAGTGAAACCATACCATAAGGAAGTCGGTAGCGACAGGGGTGTCGCGGTGAGTTCACGGGGGTGATGCCATAGGGTTAGGGTGGATAGGGTCAAAGGAGGCATTGGCGGAAGATGAGGAGGGGTGCGGCCACGACGGGGGTGGAGGCCCCGGGAGAAGGCCGGGGCAACGAAGGAGGAGCTTAGGGAAGAAGCGAGGACGGGGGAGGTTGAAGATGAAGTGAGGAGCGACATGAGTGTGAGGTTGAACGTGCTGACGCCGAGAGCCTGAGATATACCCTATTGTTATTACAACACCTTAAAACACATCCGTTCATATAAAACCAACAAAACTACAACTATTTAAGTCTTGAAAACATTTTTTATTACAAATATATATATATATATATATGATATTTTTGGAATACAAAGGGTATAAATTTTGAGTCCGTGTTTGAAAGGTCCAAAAAGACTAGAGGGAGTGAATAGTATATTAAAATTTCTACAAATAACACTCGATCAAATTAAAGATTAGTAAAATAACAAGCGAAGCGAAATTGCGCTAGCCTATTAAAATGCAAGCCTCCTAACCGTTCTAACTAAGTCTCTAGTATCACACAAGCTAACCTAGGTTGGACAACTACTTACTCCTAAGTGAACAAGCTAGAAGAACTACCACTACAAAAGTAAGTGCACAAGTGTAAAGCGAGTGGTGAGGAAGGTTATACCGCCGAGTAGTGAAGATTTAGCCAATCACCAATATAAATATATCAATCACTCGATGCTGATGACCACAATGAAGTCCAAAGATAAACACAATGAAGACAATCCAATTTATCTCGAGGTTCACGTGCTTGCCGGCACGGTAGTTCCCTTTGTGTCAACCACTACTCGGTGGTTCAGTGGCTAATTGACAATCAATGTCAAGCTCAACAAATGAGCGCGCCATAAGAACCTACCACGAGCAAAGTAACTCAATGACACGAGCAATTTACTAAGCTACCTTGTAGCTCTCTGCTGGGGAAGGTACCAACCCCACACAAGTTCACCGGGAGTGGCCGGAGGCAATCTCCAACTCCGCCAACTCCTCTGCTGCTCCAAGACTATCTACATGACGGCAATCACGAAGAGTAACAAGAGAATTCTGCAACAACAACGATCCACAAGTGCCTAGAGATGATCTAGATGAGCAAATGTACTTGGATCAGTCCCAAACTCACTTTGGATGAGAATCAAGGTCAAGAGTGAGTGGAGAGGGTTGGGAAGGCTCAAGAGATGCTTAACAATGAGTGAAATGCGCAAGAGAGACTTTCTAAATCGTTAGAGTGGCTATTTATAAGTTAGAGTAAAAAACTAACTATTTTGTAGTATCTGTGTGCACAGCGGATGTGGCAAAACCGCCTAAATCACAGGGCCCACATGTATCGTCATCGTCCCTAAGACCTTTGACGGCCATGCAAGTGACCCGAATGACTTAGAAGGACCTGCCGGGTTTCTTCAGAAACCCTGATACACCCGAGGATCAACAATGGGGTGACCACAACATTACAATATTTGTTACAAAAATACATATATCAGAGTGCAGAAGAGTAATAATAATAAGTTTACAAATTATAATCAGTATCACTTTTACAACTTAACTTAAATTGCGGAAGATGAGTGGATCTGCATGAGAGAACTTAGGTGGACAACCTAAGTAAGGAGAGAACATCTAGACATGTCGTGCCCACAAACGTAACCTTGGTTAGGAGCAACAGTCAACACCTGCAACAGGGGGTTAACAAACCTTGAGTACATGGGGTACTCCGCAAGACTTACCCGACTAAAAATTGAGGAGAAGACTCAGGAATGCAGGCTGAGGAGAGTCAAAGTAAGGCTTTAGCAAGAAGCAAGTCTTTTGCGGAAAATAATCTCAATTTTTAGTTTCTACTTTCGATATTTTATCTCAGTATTGATCCGTGGTCCTGAAGCTAAGTTGGTTCACATGTATCCTCCAAATTCCAATTTCCTATCCATTCATAAAAACCTAGTTCCGAACCACTTTTCGGTGTAAGTCAGTGGATCAAGTCTCCATAACCGAGGAGAAATGATGATTCGAATTGATTAATACCCAGCTGGGGATCACTAACCACACTGCATATGTAGCACCTAAGCTTGCATATGCCAACCCTGTCTACCACGGCTTTTCCAAAACCTGAATCGGTCCTGCGCCACCCGAGAGCACAGTACTCCTCTCCAATCCAGCACGCCGGCCATGAGGGTACACGCTACTCTTGTCATCTCTCCATTTCCAGTGCGTGGTTGTCAGTTCAAGTAGTAGAGCCACTGGAGACATGGCTTTCCGAAGTATGTGGTCAGTTGCAAAGTCTTGATCGCAGCAGGCCGACAACGAATGGTCCCTAATTCATTTTTCCGTTGGCGATAATGCATTGGGACTCTAACCCAAGTACAAAGTAACCAAGCTTTCTTAAATCCCTGCTCGTCGGTGACAAATCATTGGGACTCTAATCCAAGTGCTCAACCACCAAACGGACAAATCCCTTTCCATCGGCGACAATGTATTGGGCTCTAACCCAAGTACACAACCACCAAATGGATAAATCCCTTTCCGTCAGCGACAATGCATTGGGACTCTAACCCAAGTACACAACCACCAAACGGACTCATACCCCTTTTCTTTCTCATGATTCATCAATAGTATATCACCATATCTCAAACATAGCATTTTATACAAAACTAAATTAATTAAGCGGGGCTAATCATTTTTCAAACATTTTCATTTTAAATCAGGTTTCAGGGGTCATATTCAAGTGGTCAAGAATGGTAATGCATCAATTGGATTATCACTCAACTCCTATCAACTTAATGTAGCAGTTTAACTCAAAGTGATAAACATTTCATAAATCACAAGGAAGGATTTAAATGCACTGGGGCTTGCCTGTTGCTTGGAGCAATAGAACCCTGAAGTCAACCACCGAGAAAGATCCACGTCCACCGAGTGGAGACCTTACTCGGGACTTGTTTTAGAAAATAAATTATTTCGCGTTCACTACACGAAATAATAATGCATGTTTAACATGATGCTCAATGAGATGATTATGAATGCATGATGAGGAACATACAAGTGCATTACGTTAATTAATTAATTGAAGAAAGTTGAGTGCAACTTTCCTTCACGATAAATTTTCAAGCCAACAAAACAAACCTATCGATGTTTAACTTAGGATTTCTTTTTAACAGTTGTTGAAAGCCGCTGTATAGCTCTACAATTACTACTAAAGCTAACCATGGAGAACTCAATCTAAATTGCCTAGGGTCATTAGGGTGAAGGACCCAAGGTCAACAATCAATCCAAAAATCACACCAAACCTAAAATGATTAGGGTTTCTTTTTAATTTATTAATCGATTAATAGAGCATTGAATAATAAATAAATAAACTATCTGCAATTGAGCCCAAATTTTTATACAGATAGCTCTCAGCCTAAAACAGTGGCAAGTTAAATTTCATGATTTTTGGTTATATATATTCTAGCCTACAAAATTCCTGGAAACTTCATTTATTAATTAAAAGTGGCATTTTTATCCTATACAAAATTTGCTCCAAATATTTGTTTCATATTTTTATGATGTTCAGTACATTACAGATAACCCCCACATTTAATTCCCTAATTTTTGGCGCAACAGAAATATTCATACAAAAATAACAAGGGGCCTTACTATTCATGCCAGCAGAAAATCAGAAAATAGGATTTAATTCCCGAGAAAATAAAAAACGTCATTTTGGTCCAAGTCAGCCCACAACCGCAGACCGGCCCACGCTCCCTCTCACTCTCTCCACTGTGCCCTAGCGGGCCACTGGGCTGGCTGATCCCGCCCGTGCGTGGCCCAGCCCCAACTCTCCCTCTCTCCCGCGCCACTGGGCCGGCCTGAAACGGTCCAGCACGCCGGCTCTCCTTCTTCCCCCCTCAACGCTCGGGCACAGAGCGCCCACAAGCGCACGCGCGGTGGCTGGCCGCGGTACCTCACTGGCGGCGACTGTTCCGGCGAGAACTAGCCCCCAACACACTATGCCCCACCTCTCGCACCGATCTGGATATCCAGCCCCAACGAGAGGGCTCGAGCGCGAGCTCCAGAGCGGCAATGGCGGCCCTGACCATGGCGCACGGTGGCACAGCTACGTTCCGGCGGTGAAATACCTCAACGGACCTAACCGACTAATCAAAAAGCATCACGGAGCTCACCACACGTCGACATGCGAATTGGTTGGAGTAGAGATGCATCAGAGCCTGCGGTCACCGTCGATGGCGGATCCGGCGGCTTGAACCGGCGGCGAGAGGTCGTTCCTGCCATCCCTGCACAGGGATCGATCAACCGTCCAAACTACGAGCTTCACAGGTGTCCAGTAAACTCAAAACGCAAGGAAAAATAAGAAGAACATGACTAGACACGACTGACCACGGCACTCCGAGCTTGGCGGCGCTCCGGCCGGTCTCAGAGACGAGGCCGACGCGGCATAGTCGGTTCCGGTGATGAGAACGGACACGGGCAGGCTCAAACGACGCGCAATAGAGTGACATTGCTATCTGTGAGATGGAGAGGGTGATGATGGATCACCAATGACTAATTTGGCTTTAAACCGAAGGATCGTCGGTGCCGGTGAGAAGGAAGGGAACGAAGATCTTGCGGCCGTCAGCTTTTATATGTGCCAGAGGGGAGGGGAACACGGAAGACAGGTCCCCGGGGCCCCCACGACCTCAGCGTCCTCGGCGACAGGCCCCAGCCGGCCCGGGCGGCACCGGCGCGCGGCGCGGCACGCGTGGCCCTGTGTTCGAACAGATGAAGGAGCAGGCACTGTAGCATAATTACTCCCCCTTTGTACTATTTTCCATCAATTACTTTTTATTTTATATAAGAACTGGGAAAATCATCAATGTAAGAGTTGTAGCAAATCTTGTGCTGCACAATTTTGGTTTTTGAACTATATTTAAATTTTGAATAGTTTGGAAATTATTCAAAAGGGGATAAAATCACTATTTGAATTTTATCCGCAATTCAGTCAAATTCTCAAAAATTTTCTCAACAACTTGAAAATCTCCAAACATAAAGTTGTTTTATTTGTTAGCTTTACAATTTTCATTAATTAAGTTTGGTCAGATTCTTGATATTTTCTGAAATAGCATTTTAAATTTGAATTTCAAAACACTAATTAGGGTTTCATTTGAATTTTCATTCAATAACTTCAAAATTAGCCAAAATAAAAGTTGTTCCATTTTAAAAGAGCTACAACTTTTATTAAGGTTCCACCATCAGATTCTTTTTAGTTTTTGAATTAGAATTTCAAATTTAAGTCTTTAAGCATAGATTAGGGTTTTATTTGAATTTGTTTTTAATAACTTAAAAATTGTCCCAAATAAAAGTTGCTCAACTTTTAAAGATTTACAACTTTTGCTTAAGGCCCAACATCTAACTCCTTTTAGTTTTTGTATTAGAATTTGGGTCCGATTTAGGGTTTTTAATTGATTTTTCTTTTTGAATTAATGATTTGTTTTCATTTGAATTTTTACACACAAGAACTTAGACAATCACATCATTCTAGGTCACCTATGCACAATCACATAGGGGAAAAATTTATTTTAGTGAATGCATAGTAAAATGGTTTTATGCGGGATGATTTGCAGATGTAGATGATGACATGGCAGGTTTTTAATTACAGTAACACCAGAGGTGTTACAGTGGACGCAGCGTCCGGTGCACAGATGCACGCCATGTTGTCGTTCCTTTGAATGTCGCTCGTCGGATCCCAACGGTCGAAACCTTCCCGCTCGCTGCAAGTTTACACCGAACGCTGCGCATATCACACCGGACACGCGCACGAGTGTCCGGTGACTGTCCAGAGAGCTCCCAGACGCACCGAACACGTCCTCCGCTCTACCACCGGGCACCATAGCGTCTGGTGTAGTCACGAAGTTAACTCTACGCGAAAACCACACCAGACACTTTTTTGATAGCACCGGACGCGATGAGGTTTCTGTTTCAGCATCCGGGGCAAGAACAGCGAGGTTCCAGAGATGCTCTGGATGCATGATAGGTCCAAAGAGATTAGAGGGGGGTGAATAGCCTATTTAAGAATCTACAAACAACACTTGACCAAAAGATTAGTAATAACAATGGCGAAGTGAGTTTTGCGCTAGCCTACTCAAAAGTGCAAGCCTTCCTAACCGTTCTACCTATGTCTCTAGAAGCACACACAAGCTAACCTAGATTGCAATTACTTACTCTTAGGTGGACAAGCAAACTACAAAACTACCACTACACAAGTAGATACAAAAATGTGAAGGAGAAGGTGTAGAAAGGTTATACCACCGAGTAGAGTGGATAGCCAATCACCAAATGATATACCAATACATTCGAAAGTGATGGTCACAATGAGATCCAAATCAACACAATGGAGACAATGATTTTATCTCGAGGTTCACGTGCTTGCCGGCACGCTAGTCCCCGTTGTGTCGACCACTACTTGGTGGTTCGATGGCTAATTGACAACCAATGTCAAGCTCAACCAATGAGCACCATTAGAACCTACCATGAGTAAGGTAACTCAATGACATAAGCAATCCACTAAGCTACCTTACGGCTCTCCACCGGGGAAGGTGCAAAACCCTCACAAAGACCTCTGGGAGTGGCCAGAGACAATCTCCAACTCCACCAACTCTTCCGCTGCTCCAAGACCGTCTAGGTGATGGCAATCATCAAGAGAATAGATGAAATCCGTAGCAACAACGATCGACAAGTGCCAATAGATGATCTAGATGAACACAATGCACTTGGATCACTCCCTAACTCACTATGGATGGGAATCAAGCTCTAAAGTGAGTGGGGGAGGCTTGGGAGGCTCAAGAGATGCTTAACAAAGAATGAAATGCGCAAGAGTGGCTCCCAAAACCGGTTGATCGGCTATTTATAAGTGAGGGTGAAAAACTAGCTGTTTTACAGTTTCTGCGTGCACACCGGACGCTGGTTAAGTTGGTACCGGACACGTCCGGTGGTTGTCCGGTGTACCGCCCGTTGACACGTGTACTAACCGTTTGAATTACCTCGCTGCACGCTAACACACCGGATGCTCTGACACAGTGTCCGATGGGTGTCCGGTGTCCACTCAGAGAGCATCCAGAGAGCTCAAAGTGGCACCGGACGCGTCCGCCGTTAGATCATTGGACTCTGCCAGCGTCCAGTGCTTTCACTCAGTCAGAAAGCACGTTGTCCCACCGGACGCTCGAAAAACATCACCGGACGCGCTGGAGTCACTGTACCAGCATTCGGTGCTCACTCAGAGAGGTTCCAGAAAGGCTCTGGCGCGTCCGGTGCGCACCCACCGGACACGTCCAACGTCCAGTGCACCTCTGAGAGCTGTTTTCGCCCTCTCTTCAACTACCTTGCTTCTAGGTGCTAACAACCAAGTGTATGAGCACTTAGGCATGAGTGTTAGCTAGATTTTTAAGTCAATTTGCAAGGTTTTAGGTTAGTGCTCAAGATCTAAATGCATATGCATAACTATGTCAACTAGAGACACTTGATGACCGAGGTTGTTAACGAAGTTTCATCCCCCTTAATAGTACGGTCATCTAACCTAAATGTGATCACACCCTCTATAATGTCTTGATCACCAAAATGAAAAGTGCCCTATTAGTTTCACCTTTGCCTTGAGCTCCATCCATTGCACCAAGTGTAGAAGCATTTGATTTTCATGTTGATGGTCTTACACCAAAGACTTCGACGCCGTCATTTCTCCACACTTGATCTTCCAACCACACTTGTAATCACAACACTTAAACACGTTGTTAGTGTTGATGGTAGTTATTGCTCATTTTTACCCATCAACTAAACATGAATCAAGGGCATAAAACAATCCACAACATAATTAGGGTTTGATTTTAACAAGTTCCACGAGTTTTGGTGTTCACCAAATAAAAGTATCTCAAATAAGGAATTGGAGTTCACCATTGCGTAGAGCACGTCAAGACGATCGAAATGGACCTATGGTTTATTATTTTCAGAGTTCAGAGTAAAAAGATATGAAAGTCACAAAGGAAGGCTCTAGAGGACACCAGAGACCACCACGGCAAAGCAGACCGTGAGAGGCCGCCAGGTGGGGTCGACCGACCCTCGGGATTCATGGATCACCCTCGGCTTCTCTAGAAGGTTCCCCACCGCCATGGAGAGTCCATCTAAGCCGTTGCTTAAGTTGGTTTGATCCAAGGGCTCACGTTTCACGCTCTGGACTATATATACAGCCCCAGAGACCCCCTAGGCTCCATCCCTTTCATTATTATAATCCATATTCTCTAGTTAGGGCTTGGATGGAGAGGTGTCCCATTGAAGGATAATCTTTCTCCAATGCAGTAGTTTAGTTCTAGTTGAGAGTTAGGGAGAGCGGAGCCATGCTCGGTTCTGGAGAGTTCATCAGAGGTCTGGTATGCCTTGTATCTTATCTCTATAAGACTTATGCTTTCATATAGTTATATTCCCTATCTACTTATATGCATTATTATGTGATTGGTTAGTATAGTTGTTATACTTTGGCATGAGATCTTCGCTCGTATTGAGTGCTCTAGTTATAGTACTTGACTAGGGTAGTAATCGATAGTGTAGACATGGTGTCTAGACTATAGGTTACCTGAGATTGCGCCTAATCCTACGGTTGGTTGTGGTAGCCTCAGGGGTGACAGCTCTGACAGGCTTTCGTAATCCACCACGTTAGGGTTAGTGTTCGTAGAGCTTTTTTGCAGCCTTCTCCCGATTACCCCTTCCTAGTCTATTCGAGAATCGGAAAGGTACTGTTGCTCCAAAGTGCTATTGTGTGATTATCTCATCTAACTATCCTTCAATTACCATAGAACCTAAGTAATAGAGAAGTATTTAGGAACCTTGAACTCTCTCGTTGTCCTCTCAACTTAGCTAGACTACTCATTTATCTTATAAGTGATTACTATGCATAATTCCTATCATTTATCACTTACCCCTACTATAGTCTAGTTGGTGTATTAAGTTAGTAGATACATGATGGTAGCTATCAGATTCTTTAACCGTTGCTTCCCTGTGGTAAAATATAAATAACGATACTCTGGAATACTTCCGAATAAAAGCTACAATGGTATTTTGTGCGCTTGCGGAATCTTTCATATTTTATTTGCACTTAATAAACACCAACAGTTAGATACTAAGTGTCATCAATTAGCCAAAATCAAACATAGAGCTTTCAACACACCGGACGTGTCCAGTGCACCTCTAAGTGCTGATGTTCATCTTTCTTCTACACGCCCTTTGTCACACCCCAAAATTCTTATTTTGGGATGTGACTAGAAAACATTAAAACAAAACAAAAGATTTTTACCCTTTTCTAAAAATACCAACTTAGCTTAAGTTATTTACAATTTAGATATTGAAAATGTGAGTTTCTAAAATTTTTGGAATTGAATTTAATGGTTTGTTGCATTCATGTCTCTGCATAGTGTTTCGTATGAAAAATGATTTAAAAAGTTTTCAAACGTGCATAGGGTTTTATTGGAATCAAATGTCTCAAGATCTTTGATCAAGTTTCCATTCATGATCAAATCCTTGGAAGCCATATACCTTAATCCTTGTTCCAAAAACCTTGATGGCCCTCTAAACTTTCATCTTGCAAAACACCGAAGCTCATGTTTTTGAAATCCCTATCTTTTCATCTCCTAACTTGTTTTCTTTTTCCTCCTTATATTTGAGCTCTTAATCCTTTTTGATGGAATCTTCTCAAAATCCCAATTCTATGCTTAATGATCAATCATTGTATCCCATTGCTCTCATGCAACTCTATCATCACTTTGTTCAAGTCAAAACAATCACATGTTGTGTACCCATGTTAATCTCAATTCCAACTTTCTTCTCGTTTCCTGACCTTGGGCAACATACACATGGACCCTTTCTCCTCCACTCACTCTCCTCTTTATCAAAGCCAAACATATTTTTGAACCATCTTTGAAAACCATACGGCCTTGGTCTCACCGTTTTGAAATGCTAAATTTCCCGAAAACCATAATCGTGTCTCTGAGAATTTAGCGGCCGAGCTCAACACTACCATTTTGTATTATATTCTTATTTTTGTACAAGCACCTAATCTATACCATTAGTAAATCATCTCTCCCATCTCTCTTTCTTTTGCTAATGGGTCAACCCAACTCATTTCGTCCTCTGACATCGCTCCGAGCCGAACCCGGTCCAAACCTTGCCTTAATTTTTGCCGTGGGTCGAAGCCCGACAATCCTCCTCTCATTTGTGGTTCAAAATCAAGTCCAACCAGCCCTCTATGACTTACTCTCACCTCTCCCACATCACCCACCTGAAGACCTCTCCACCTTGCACAAAAATATCAACCAAGGCATCAAAAAATCAAGACACAACCCTTTGCCTTCCTACCCTTTGGTCTTGCACCCTTTCCCCTTCACATACACCTCCCCTACAGCCCCCTCACGCCTCCCCCTTCATTTCTCACGTCAAGAACAGAGGGGATACGCCCCTGCTCCTCCTCATCCTCCCCCATGGCTGCCCCAACCAATCCCCAACCTTTCCCCCTTCCCCTTTATGGAAACGATGCGTCTCGGCGATTGGAACCCATGTTGCCTCCTTGATTCCCTTCTCAAGCACCCAACAAGGATTTGGAGGACATCATCATCATCACCCTCCCTGCTGTTCAAGTCGTGGTGATGACCTCTACCACCATGGATGTCGCCCCGATCAACCGCATCGCGAGAAGGATGCGCCGTTGAACTGCGTTGTCATCACCGGTAGTCGTCGATGTGTTTCCCCGCTCCACCACACCAATCCCCATAGTGAGAACCCTCCATCATCTCTCTGATCATGTTTTCATATTGTCCTCTGCATATCAAGTACCATGGATGATGTATGGTTGATCCCCAATGAACTTTACGCTATGTATGTGTTGCTGTCCTGGCGGCCAGCAGCGCTGTTGTTTGTGGCAATGGCGTTCCTCGCTGTTACTTTGTTCAAACCACCAAACCCTTTGGTGGAATTGTAGTTTATATCCTTGAACACGTCCCTGTAAAATGGTTTCCTCATAGGAGTTGAGAAACCTGAGATATGGAAATCACCGTGCCACTGTCCCTGCTATCTGGACAGATTGGCATCTCTGAGTGGTTTTGGCGTTCCCCGCTAATCCGCTGTCCAAATCACCAAGCCCTTAATAAACTTGTTCATTACATCCCTGCACATGATCCCACAAGTTGGTTTGGTTATACAATTCATGATGGCCGAGATATCGGCACCAACATGCCTTCCACCCCTGCTGTCCAAACTGCAGACACGCTGTTTTTGGCAGCGGCGTTCCCGTTGATCTAGTGATTCCCTTGATGAACCTTTGGCTATATTATCCTTTATATAGTTGCACACACCTATGAAATGTTTCATGGCTATAGTATCAAGTATGAAAGAGATATGTTTCTATCTTGTGCTCGCTGTCCTGCAGCCACGCTGATGCCGGTTGACATGCGTGTTCCTGATGATTCGTCGCTCCGGTGATCAAACCCTTCAACCACATTGTGTATCATATACCTACTCACATCCCTGCAAGTTGGTTTCAACATACGAATCATGACACTTGAGTTATAATCATCGCCATGTCACTGCCCTTGCTATGCCAACAGCCATGCAGTGCCACCTTGCAATTTCGTTCTCCGTCAAACCAATGGTTGAAACATCATATAATTTTGATACAATATGTTCCATGCTGTTCCTTGCAACCCCAAGTAGTTGATCACTACTTGTTTTTGCTATATAACCATGCAATCTATCATATTTGCCGCTGCCCGTCACCGGTTACGCTCAACCGATGCACAAATCGCCATAGTCTTGTTTTCCTTTGATCTAGCATCCACCTCGGTGCATTTGTTGGTCATGACATGTTCCAAAGTAACCTATTCACTTATCCAAAATCATTCCCACATATCTCTATGGAATATTCATAACTCAAGCCATTTGTGTAACCTCTCTTCCCACCTTAAATCCATAGTCTCCATGCGCTTGACATGATCTACTTGTCTAAACCACCACCACCATATTTGTCATGTGATGTTCTATAACCAGTGATAAATCTTGTTATCAATGTCATATCATGCTATCCATTATTCAATCTATGTCCCCCAATGGTGCCTACTAGCCTACTACCAACTAGCAAATTTGTTTCGTCCTAAGTGCATCTCTGATTGACATGCCCTCTTCATGTGACATGCCCTTACATGTTGCATGCATATTCTCTATATTTTGGTCATCATTTAAATCATACAGGAAGAACCATGAGCTATATTTTAGTTAATCCTATCAAACCACATCACTCCATCATGATCTTGTGACCACTAAACATATTTCTCCTTTTCAAGTCGTGTTTTATCAAGTCTCATAAACTACATCCTCACCATAAATAAACATCTATCCTTACTATCAACATTGATATATCACTCCAGCTTAGTGATGGAAACATCATATCACCAATTATCATATATCCCTAAGAGAATGCCACATGATGTATATCAATTTAATCTTTTTCTCCAATGCAGTCTATTCCAGTTTCTCTACCACACACTATAACACATATCATGATCTCCAAAGCCAAACCCTGTGTTTAGAACCTAGTACATATTCAATCTTTTTTGTCATGTTAAATATGTTCTAGTCCAAATTCCTCCTTGCTCATCTAATCCAATCCTTGCCACATATACCTTTCAACTCTCAGATCATTTTATTGTGGTTCTTGTTTTGTTTAGTTTTCGCGCTCACACGACTATAGAACAAGCCATAGGTTTTCAAAACCTTTGTAATTTATTTTTATAATGCTTGGTGTACTGTTTCTAGGTTTGAATGTGAAGCTTTTGCTGGTTGTTCTAATCATTAGAAGTGCAGCTATGCAAGGATAATCGTGAAGAAATTGGAGAGCCTGGAAAGCTTTTGGAGGCAAGTGTAACATGAGTTCCCTTGTTACCTAATAACCATTTAATCAACCTTTCATATGCATGTGTCTAATATGATAAACATATAAGGATATTACCTAGAACTATTCATATCTTGTATCCTTGTTACCTATGGGTTATTGCATATGGGTAGATTGGCTTAGTTTGCTATCATCAACTATAATGATCTATAATATTGATTAATGGTTACTCAGCTATGGATTAAAAGATGTTTTTAAGCAACATGGAAACAAGAGGGCTAGAGCATTGGGCCTTTTTGGTCGCTCTAGTTTGCCCTCCGTGGGCATCTGAATCTTAAAGCGGCCACCCAGGATTTTCCCGTACAACCGTGAGGATCATATGGCTCTGATCTTAGATGAGTAAGTAGATCAACTCTAGCTTGTTAGTAGTTATCGAAAGGCGCTAGAGGGGGGTCTAGGTTCAAGAATGGGTTCTGAGCCTATCAAGATGTGTGCTGAGCTGCGGTCACATGGTGTGCCATTCTCGAAGGTGGTCTCCATTCGCCTTGCCAAAACCTTGCATCTACTAACTTGTTAGAGTGACTAGTGAAAGGATTCGTAGTGGTTCCCTGCCCGCTCACCTTGGCAGTGTTTGTGGGTCGACGGGCCCGGGCATCTGGGAATTCACGACTCATGGTGAAAGTGTACACACTCTGCAGAGTTTGATCAAACTAATATATCAACCGTGCTCACGGACACGAGCAGCCTGGATCCTTTTTGAGACAGATGGTTCTATGGATGGTTCGAGATGATGAAATAATATTGATGATAATTATTATACTCTCACTGGGGTGCTAAGCATAACTTAGTTACATAGGCTCTTAATAAGTAAAATGTGACCAACTAAAAGTGCTTACCGCAGTTCAACCGTGTCAGCCTTTTTGAGCCTTGCATCCCCTCATGTTATACTTGCTGAGCATGGTGAGCTGACGCTTGTGGTTGTCAACAATAAAAATCCCGGATGGGTACCAGATGGTGGTTCAAGTAAGGTGCTTCCATGAGCAGTTCCATGAGTACTAGGCGAGTGCTCCCCAGTGAAAGGTCCTTGTTTGGTTTTGGTAATTGAGTGACAACTTAGGTGGACTAATATGTGTTTAAGTGTTGATTACACAGGTGATTATTCCACAGGTACATGTGTGTGAGCATTTATGCCATGGAGGTGGAAATGGCTTGGAGATGATGCTTAGCTCACACATATGGTATGAAGGAGCTAAACGCATGAGACATGACATGGAGTCATGTGGCTAGGTGGAGAAGATCAAGACATGACTTGGCGTCGATGGACCGGTTGCAAGTGTGAAGGGCAAGCTAGTGGGCTTGGCGCTGATGGACCAACGCTATGGTGAAGAGCAAGTGAAGTCGAGGATCGACAAAAGCCACGTGATGATATGAAGTGGATCATATCATTCTTGAGGTGTTGGTGCATATGTTGCACCGGCATCAACCGAGTTGGAGATGGAGAAGGTGATGAAGACAGTGATTGGAATGGAAAGCGCAAGGCAAAGGTATAACCTAGGGCATTTCCATTTCACCGGTCTAAGGTTGAGTGGAGAAGTGTTTGACCGGATTTAGGATAGATGGCCGTACTATCAAGAGGGGAAAACTTGTTTGCATATCGGTCATCTAGTGCCACTTGAGTGATCTAACTTTGCAAACGTGTTAGGATCGAGTGGCGCGGTGAAAAGAGAGAAAATCCTCTGTGAAAATGTTTATGAAAAGCTAACGCACATGCACATGAGGTTGAACACTTGTGGTGTTAGCACAATTGCAAAGGTGAAGGTGTTTGGAGGTGAAATTGTGAGGTAGAGAGGGTTTGGTTCTCGGCAGGATTCAGAGGTTTTCGGCAAAAAGGAGAAGCGTTGGACGCTAAGGAAGAGGGGCGTCGGACCATTGGCTTCGGTCCGACAGCTTACCCTAGTTTTCTGAGCTGTGACGAGCGTTGGACCATTGCCCACTTCAGTCCGACGGTGGCGAGCAGTGTCGGCGTGACGCGTGGCGTTCGGGAGAGCGTCGGACGCTAGAGCTTCGTCCGACGGCGAGCGTCGGACTGGAGTCCGACGGTTTTGAGCGAGTTGTAACCTCTCTGGAAGCGTCGGACCATGGCGATCATTGGTCCAACGGCTAACCTCGCGAGAGTCGAACGGTGGCTGAGCTGTGTCTCGTCTGTGAGAGTCGAACGGTCCGACGCCTGGAGCAGTGCACGCGTCGGGCCATCAGCTTGAGCGTCCGACGGTTGGGAAAACGGCGCGAGAAGTAGCCGTTGAGATCCAGCGGCTGTGGTTGAATCGAGCTGACACGTAGCGACCATCGGAGGCATCGGACCGTGGTCTTTAGTCCGACGCTCTTGCGGCTGAGCGTCCGACGCTCAGTCCGACGGCCAGTTTGAGAGAGTAACGGCTCTTTTGGCTTGAGGGCTATTTATAGGAGTGTGTGGCCGGCTGTGAGAGGGGTCTTGCACCTTGGGAATGTGTTTCCCTTGCTTGTGCTTGGCTTAGTGCTCTCCAACTCACTTGTGCTCATACAATTCACATCGGAGAAGTGAGTGATCGATCGCTAGTGCATTGCATTGTGAGATTACTTCGAGTGGCACTAGGTGATCGAGTTGCAAGCCGGTGGTGCTTGTTACTCTTGGAGGTTGCCACCTCCTAGACGGCTTGGTGGCTTGTGGCTCCGTGAAGCAAGCAAGAAGATTGTGCTTGGCTCCGGAAAAGCTTTGTGAGGGGTTCGAGCTCACCCCGCGGGAGATCGCGAAGAGCATCGCTAGTAGAGCGAGACGTGAAGAGCGACAAGTGGTCCGGCCAAGTCAAGTGCTAGAGCTTGTGGTAAGCACTCCACGTGGGAGAGTGTGACTTGCGGGTCACCACTAGCAAGAGGACCGGCGGCAACCTTGGAGCTTGTCTCAACGGAGGACGTAGCTTGTGGCGATAAGTGAACCTCCGGGAAATAAATCATCGCGTCAACATCTTTCCATCCTTCGCGGTGGTTTGCTCCCTTCTATACAAGTTATTTATTTTGTGCATTACTTTACTTGTGTAGGTGTAGTTGCTCTTGTGAGACCGGTTAGCTTGTGTAGCTTGCCACTCACGTTCTTAGCTTGTGTAGCTTAGAACTAGTGTCTTGCTTAGCTTGTGTAGCTAAGTAAGTTGCGCTCCTTGATTAGGATTGTGTATCCTTGTCATTGAGCAAGTAGTGAGCTTAGGTGCTTAGTGCACTTTTGCTTGCTAGTTGGTAGAAGTTTCCTCCGTGCTTAAAGTACTAGTGCTTAGGTTTGTGTGACCTTGCGGTAGAACGGTTTAGGGAAGCTCAAGTTAGGCTTGCACATTTGTTTTTGTTAGGATCTTTTACAAGGTGCATAGAGTTATAGTTAGAGGGGTGAATTATTGCTAGAACCAAATAGGTTTTATTCCGCTGCGATTAGTTGTTAAAAAGGACTATTCACCCCCCCCTCTAGTCCGCCATCTCGACCCTACACCCAGTCAACCGTCCCTGTGGAGTATGGTGACCCCAAGATAAAAGATGAAGACTAGTTTCCATTGTGTTTTGATATATTTGTAAGTCTTAATGTAAATATGTTTCGCTATGTAATCAAGCATTGCTTATGATATTAACCATATTTGTCACTATATGTGTTGTGTGGACATCCTGGGCACACATATAGTTAACGCTTGGTATTTTTCGGAAAACCGGGTGTTACACCCTTACTTCTAAGTGCTAACACCCAAGTGTTCTATTATTAAGAGTAGGGTGTCTTATCATTTTTCAAGGCAATTTCGCGGGCTTTATGTTAGTGCTCTAGATCTAAATGCATATGCTCAAACTATTTCAAGTAGAGGCGCTTGATGACCGAGATTGTAAGCATATTTCTCCCCTCTTAATAGTACGGTCGTCTAATCTAAATGTGGTCACACCCTCTTGGTGTCTTTATCACCAAAATGAAAAGAGCCCTATGAAATATACCTTTGCCTTGAGCTCTTCTCCAAGTTCCAAGCCGAGGAGCACTTGATCCAACTTGTTGATGGGCTTACACCACGTGTATGGACGCCGACATAGCTCCTCACTTGGCTCAACTAACCATCATTGTAATCACAACACTTAAGCATGTGGTTAGTACATAGGTGCCATCAATTAGTCAAAATCAAACTAGAGTTTTCAGCGTTCAACCGATTGTTCGAGTTCCATCCCAACTGCAAGCCACAGGAAAATATAAATTCCACACCAACGATAGACGATGCTCATATGGACGGCCTAGGTTTATCTGCTTCTACTGCTCTAATCCAAATTATTGACAAGTTGATAGAATCATTAAGGGAGGATGGTAAGCCAGATTTGTAACTCTAATTGTGGTTGCGACTGATTTGTAGGACTGATTGTTATGAGAGAAAAATAAAGTTTTATGGCTAAAAAGTATGGCTAATTCTGGCTGATAAGAGCATCTTCAAGAGTCTCTAAAATTCACTCTCCAAATCATAATTTGAAAAGTCATTTGTATAAAAATCGTTTTCCATATCGTATCACTCTCCAATAATTTTTCTATATCTCAGCGTACTCTAAAGAGCCATTCTCACTGTCTATCTTTAGCTAGCGAGACGATAACTATATTTGGATAACCAATTAAAAAATATGTTAGCGAGTTTTTTTCTAAAAAAATCTCCAATCCTAACAATTAGAAGCTTAAGCGACACTGTTCGCTGGAACTAAAAATAAGCGCTGATTTTGGTTAATGCTGATTTGTTATGAGCGTAATCACTGTTCTATGTAGAGAACTTATGGGACCAACCGTGCAGGGCTGTCTTGGATATAAAGGCACGCTCACAACAAGAACAAGAACTTCTAGAAAACGATCCAAAAACGACCTGCATCTAAAGCTAGCACAGGAGGAACTGTAGTCTTTGTTGTTGACCTTGTCTGTTCATTCCTCTCTAGTACTTTTCTTCTTTTCACTAGTGGAACATCCATGTAAATAGTTACCTTTGTTTACTACTGAATGAAAATTGAGAAAGACCTGCCAAGTTTTATGATGCTGGTCCTAAAGAAATGTTTTATCTGCTGCGGTCATGAACTCATTATCAGTTCCTACCTAGTACTAGCTAGGCAAACACAATTCGTTGGGAGCATGATCGGATCGGAAGGACTAAACGGCAGAAACGAATGTACTGCCTCCCAGTCCCAGGTACATATATGAAGGGCAGGTAGGTGCATCGTGCGGTGTTGAGCGGAGGAGCCGGGGTGTCAAAAGGCACGCAGATATGCAGGTAGGTGCGTCGTGCGGTGTTGGACGGAGGATGCGCTCGATGGCGCCGGTCGGTGCACATGCCGGTGCCGCGCACGTACCGCCGCCGACTGTAACAACCTTATACACTCACGTTGTGACGGCATCATTATATATATCGACATCACACGGGGCTCAAGAAGCATGTCAGCTCGATCAGTCCTGCAAGAAGAGCTAAGGGAAAAGAAAAAAAAAAAGAAATGGCGGAGGCGGTGGCGATGGAGGGAGCCGCGATCGCGAAAGCAGGGGCCACCAAAGGGCCGGTGCTGGTGACGGGGGCGTCGGGCTACGTCGGCTCCTGGCTCGTCATGAAGCTCCTCCAGGCCGGCTACACCGTCCGGGCGACCTTGCGCGATCCCGGTGAGTTGCATTGCCTCGTACGTCCTGCGTCGTCGTCGCAAAGTGCGTGCAGTGCATCCAATTCCATATATTGCAGCCAAATTAACTTTTATTCGCTCGTCCATGCCGTGTCCTCCAGGGAACGTTGCGAAGACGAAGCCATTGCTGGACCTTCCCGGAGCAACGGAGCGCCTGTCCTTGTGGAAAGCCGACCTGGCGGAGGAAGGCAGCTTCGACGACGCCATCAGGGGCTGCACCGGCGTCTTCCACGTCGCCACGCCCATGGACTTCGAGTCCAAAGACCCTGAGGTAAATTAAATAAACTAAACACAAGCGTGTGTCCGGTCAGTTTCTGGCTGCACAAGTCAACGTACGTCCGTCATTGCAGGTGCACATATATAAATACATATGACATATGGTTTCCATTTGCAGAACGAGATAATCAAGCCGACGGTGGAAGGGATGATAAGCATCATGCGAGCATGCAAGGAGGCCGGCACCGTGCGCCGCATCGTCTTCACTTCCTCCGCCGGGACGTGCAACATCGAGGAGCGGCGGAGGCCCGTCTACGACGAGGACAACTGGACCGACGTCGATTTCTGCCGTCGCGTCAAGATGACCGGATGGGTACGTACGTGCGTAGCGACTTCTTTGCATGCATGGCGACCGAGCTGACGACCACACGTTTTGTGTACCCGTACCCCTGCTGGCAGATGTACTTCGTGTCCAAAACCCTGGCGGAGAAGGCGGCCCTGGCGTACGCGGCGGAGCACGGCCTGGACCTCATCAGCGTCATCCCGACGCTCGTCGTTGGCCCGTTCCTCAGCGCGGGCATGCCGCCCAGCCACATCACCGCGCTGGCGTTGCTCACGGGGAACGAGGCGCACTACTCGATCCTGAAGCAGGTGCAGTTCGTGCACCTGGACGACCTCTGCGCCGCCGAGATCTTCCTCTTCGAGCACCCGACCGCCGCCGCCGGGCGCTACGTCTGCTCCTCGCACGACGCCACCATCCACGGCCTCGCCGCCATGCTCAGGGAGAGGTACCCGGAGTTCGGCATCCCGCAGAGGTTCCCTGGGATCGAGGACGACCTCCAGCCCGTGCGCTTCTCGTCCAAGAAGCTCCAGGACCTTGGGTTCACTTTCCGGTGCGCGACGGTGGAGGACATGTACGACGCCGCCATCCGGACGTGCCGGGAGAAGGGCCTCATCCCCCTCGCCGCCACTGCCGGAGCCGGAGGGGACGACGGCTCTGCGGCCTCCGTGCGCGCACCCGGCGAGACGGATGTGACGACAACGGCCAATGGCGGAGGGGACTGCTCGGCCTCAGTGCGCGCCCCAGGCGAGATGGATGTCACGATTGGCGCTTAATTAGGCAACAATCGCTCGCTGGTTTGAGCAACATATACGGCTCCCCGGCCCGTCGATGATGCTATATATCAGCTATCTATCGTCTATCCCTTCGAGTGCCGCTGGCAATACCCGTCGACGTACGAAGTAAATTTGGTGTAAACATATTTAAATTCCTTTTTTTTTCGGACTAAATGCCAGTGCATTGCACGACACGATAATTTGAATTTAAATGTGTGTTGTACTATTATTACCTAAAAAAATAAATTTTCGAGTGTCATACTCAGGTACATCAATACAAATTGATTTTTGTGCATGCTAAAACTAAGAGTAGAAATTCTGTCATAAATGTATCTTCTCACGAATATAAGTTCCACCCTATTCGGCTGGCTGGTCCAGCCAGCACCAGTCAGCCATTCAGCAGTGTTTTTCTCTCAGAACAATCAGTCAGCCAGCCGTACCGTACCAGCCAGCCGAATAGAGTGTTCTAGGTCGTCGCAAAAAAAAAGTAATATCTAGGTAGTCTTTGCAATTCTCCTAGTTGTGTTGGTTGCATCGTGCAGGCTTTTTTTGCCTGGCTGGATTGTACGGCTGGCTGGCTGATTGTTGTGAAAGAAAAACACTATTGAATGGCTGGCTGATGCTGGCTGGTAAGTTGCGAACAAGGTGTTTGTTGATAATTTCTTTACATACAAGGTCTCAAATGCCCGCAAGCCCCGAATTGCTTTTTCACGGGCGTTTATCAGTTTCATTTGCAGCGAACCATCCGACCGGGGGAATCCTCTTCCTTTGTGGTCCTATCCTTCAGCATCCCAATTTCAGTTACGTGGAGATTCACCCGATTCCTTTCCAACACACATACTCTTCTCCTTACAGGCTTTTTCATGTGATGACATCACCACTAACACAGGCTTGAAAAAAAGCAAAAAAAATATTTATTTTAAAATGCTATAACTTTAGAACGGTGCATCCATTTTTAATTTCGTCTGCAATAGTGTACATGATGAGACGAACAAAACTAGATTTCACAATTAACGATTTATGTGTATTAACTTATAACATATAACTTATGTATACAGGTTGTATTTGATAACTTTTATGCATACGTTGTGTTTTATAGTTTTTGTGTTTCTAAATTTTAGAACGAGTTAATTTCTTTCTTTTTTGTTTACTAACCTTTGTGTTTATAAGATTTGGCATAAGATATAAGTTCATTTGTTCTCTTATGTTTAATATCCTTTGTACATAAGTTATGTTTCATAATTTTTTATATAAGTTATATATTAGAAGTTAATATATATAAATTGTTATCGAAATAAATTTTTCGAAACATATGCAAGTGTAATCTAGTTTTATTCATCTTATCACGTAGAACACACTGGTGCAGACGGAATCAAAAATAGATATACCGTTCAGAAGTTATAGTAATTTAAGGTAAATGTTTTGCATTTTAATTTTATACTCTCTCAATGCTGATGCCATGGGCACATGCATGAGTAAACAGACATATGTGGAAGAATGAGTGTAGGTGTGTTGTGCTGTCAGAATATTGTTCACTGGATTTGAAAGGAGTGATCGTTCGTGATTTAGTGCTCTCGAGAGACTAATTCGCAAATGTTTATGTGATTCAGCAGCAACAATCGATTTTTTTCAAACATCTAAACTTTTCTTTTTAAGTAAAAAAGCACATATTTTTTAATTTTTGGCAAGCGCTGCCCATTTCTCTAGGTGTGTGCAGACTCCCCTTCCATGCTCTTTGTCAGCTCATGTTAGCGCCGGCACAAATTACTAAAAAGCTAAATATTTACTTTAAATTGTTATAAATGTTGAATAATGTATTAATTTTTAATTTAATTTTCACCAGTGTGTTCTATGCGATGAGACGATCAAAATTAGATTCTACTTACACATGTTTTGAAGAAGTTCTTTTACTAGTAAATTAGGTATACCAACTTTTATATATATATGTGTGTGTGTGCGCGCGCGCGCGCGCAGCTGCATGCATAGACGTTGACTGTGCAGCCAGAAACTGACCGGACCGGACACGTACGCACACGCTTGTGTTCAGTTTATTTAATTTACCTCACGGTCTTTGGACTCGAAGTCCATGGGCGTGGCGACGTGGAAGACGCCGGTGCAGCCCCTGATGGCGTCGTCGAAGCTGCCTTCCTCCGCCAGGTCCGCTTTCCATGAGGACAGGCGCTCCGTTGCTCCGGGAAGGTCCAGCAATGGCTTCGTCTTCGCAACGTTCCCTGGAGGACACGACATGGACGAGCGAATAAAAGTTAATTTGGCTGCAATATATGGAATTGGATGCACTGCACGCACTTGCGACGACGACGCAGGACGTACGAGGCAATGCAACTCACCGGGATCGCGCAAGGTCGCCCGGACGGTGTAGCCGGCCTGGAGGAGCTTCATGACGAGCCAGGAGCCGACGTAGCCCGACGCCCCCGTCACCAGCACCGGCCCTTTGGTGGCCCCTGCTTTCGCGATCGCGGCTCCCTCCATCGCCACCGCCTCCGCCATTTCGTTTTTTTTCCTTTTCCCTTAGCTCTTCTTGCAGGACTGATCGAGCTGACATGCTTCTTGAGCCCCGTGTGATGTCATATGCCGTCACGCCCGTGCGATCGCCGACGTCTTTGAGAAGGACCTCCCGGCTCAGCTCCAGGTAAATCTCTGCGTCTTGTAAAATTTTTCTGCATGTGAGCATCGTTGTTACCGTTTTCGCTTATTCCTTTTTTCTACGACCTCATGCACACCTCCCGGGACAAGTCTCGCTTCCTTCTCGGCGGGCTCGGGCTCTGGAAGCAGCTCGATCTCAAAAGGAAAGCCCTTGCCCGCGCCCAGGGCGAGCTCGCTACCGCGACCTCCAAGCTTGCTGAAGTTAGTGTCGATAACACTATCCTGAAGGGGGAGGTCGCGGAGGCGCAGGGCCGAGCTGCTGCCTCGGTGACGCGAGTGCACGACTTGTAGAGCGCCCTGGCCGCGATGACGAGGCAGCGCGACGCCGCCTGAGAGCTCACCGCCGAGAAGATTTCGGCCGTCGAGGCCTTGGCTCTCGACCTGGATGAGACTCGGGACGCGTTGCGCCTGGCACTTGCCGCGGCAGACTTGGCCGGGAAGGAGGCACGGAAGGCTCGGTAAGAGGCTAACCGTAAGCGCGGCGTTGTATTTTTTCCATTCTGCTCGTCTCGGTTGCTCGCTGTATTTTTATTCATCTTCGTGCTTTGTTCCCTCAGTTCTGCAGGGGTCTTACGACGGCAAGGTGGCCGAACACATGGACCTGCAGAAGGTCGCACGGACGCTGTGTGACTCCGTCGGTACCGGTGGAGAACCTTCCGGGATGTCACTCCGGAGCCGACTGGAGGCACTCCACGGCAGCATGAGCAGCCGCGTCAAGTAGGCCCTTCTGACGGGTGTCCAAAAGACACTGGCGGTCGTGAAGTCCCACTACAGGAATTTTGACGCCGGCCCTGTCAGCGAGGGCTTCCTTGAAGCCGACGACGCCGAGCTCCTGGCGCTGGAGGATTCGATGAAGGAGCCGGGAGAAGCGCTGGCGGGCCTCTTCCAAGCCGAAGTCGAGCTCCCTCCTCTGAACCTGCCGTGAAGAAGGAGCGGGCCACAGTGCCCATGTAGAAAGTAACCTTTCGTGAGTGGCTTGAAAGGAAACTAACAATATGGTCCTTCGTGGTCTCAACATTTATGTAAATATTTGCTAAATGTTTGTTTCGTTTTGTTTCGTGCTTTTTTTTTCTTATGCGTTTTTTCTTGCCGATCCTGTGCCCGGGTCATCGAGCCTCGGGGGGGGGCTTTTTGGGCGTCGTAGCTTTAGCGGCATGGACGCAGCCGATGGCCTAGGAACTTTGGCAGAAAGAATCCTTAGAAAAGAAAGCTTAGGTGTTTCCTCCCGGGCTTCCTCCCTTGGCCAAGCGTAGATTTTATAGGTTTTCTTCCGAGTGCGGGTTAGCCTTCGAACACAGAGTGGCGAGGGGAGATGCTGTGGCCCTGGAGCATAAGCGGTCTCCGACTCGGTCGGCTCTCTCCTCTGGGGCTACCCTCATTCTTTGAATTCTATAAGTTCATGCTTGATGGAAGGAAGCGCGTTTTAGGAAGAAACAAATTCGACAAGTTTTAAAATTTTTGCGTTTCCAAAATTGTTGAATCTTGGGAAAGTCCGGGGGTGCCCCCCATCCAAGCCCGCGAGCGAGGGTCAGCCTTTTCGTAAGTTAGGCCGAGCCTCGCTTTTACTGTGCGGTGAGATAAAGGGTCATTTCACTCCCGAGTGTAGGCTCGGATTGAAAATCTAAAAATCGTGTAGAAATAGTAGAAGTCGGGTCTTTTCATTGATTTCAAGATTTTCAAAATAGTACAATGCTCGAAATCTTAAGGATAAAAGCGACGTAACTGTTCAATATTCCAAGCGTTGCTGTAGACCTCGCCCTTCTTGTTCGCGAGCTGGTATGTGCCGGGGCGTAGCACCTCGGCGACGATGAACGGTCCTTCCCACGGCGGAGTGAGCTTGTGGCGCCCTTTGTTGTCCTGCCTGAGCCGTAGCACCAGATCGCCTACGCTAAAGGCTCGACCTCGGACGCGTCGAGCATGGTACTTGCGTAGGGATTGCTGGTACTTGGCCGAGTGTAGCAGGGCCATGTCCCGAACTTCGTCGGCTTGGTCCAGCGCGTCTTCGCGAGACGTTTGATTGCCCTGTTCATCGTAGGCTCGGACCCTCGGGGCGCCGTACTCCAGATCCGTAGGGAGGACGGCCTCTGCACCGTGCACCATGAAGAAGGGCGTGAAGCCCGTGGCTCGACTTGGCGTAGTCCTTAGACTCATATCACTGCCGGGAGCTCCGTCAGCCACCTCTTACCGAATTTATTCAATCGGTTGAATATCCTTGGCTTAAGGCCTTGAAGAATCATGCCGTTGGCGCGTTCTACCTGGCCGTTCGTTCTCGGGTGGGCGACGGCTGCCCAGTCCACTCGTATGTGGTACTCGTCGTAGAAAGCCAGAAATTTCTTTCCGGTGAACTGCGTGCCGTTGTCAGTGATAATGGAGTTCGGGACGCCAAACCGGTGGACGATGTCGGTGAAGAATAACACCGCTTGAGCCGAGCTGATTTGGGCGATCGGCCGAGCCTCGATCCACTTTGAGAGCTTGTCGATGGCGACAAGCAAGTGGGTGAAGCCGCCGGGCGCCTTCTGGAGGGACCCGACAAGGTCTAGTCCCCAAACAGCGAACGGCCAAGTAAGCGGGATCGTCTGGAGGGCTTGAGCCGGCAAGTGAGTCTGCCGAGCATAGTACTGGCACCCTTTGCAGGAGCGTACCACCTCAGTAGCATCGGCCAAGGTGGTTAGCCAGTAGAAGCCTTGTCGAAAGGCGTTACCGACCAAGGTTCTTGGCGCTGCATGGTGACCGCAGGCTCCGGCATGTATCTCTTCGAGCAGGCGTTTGCCCTGACTGAAAGGAATACAGCGCTGAAACAGGCCAGAGGGACTCCGCCGGTTGAGGCTACCGTCGATCATAGCGAAAGACTTGGCTTTGCGAGCCAGTCGTCGTGCTCTGGTCTTGTCCAGGGGCAAAATGCCTCGGACGAGCCAGCTGACCAGCGGCTCACGCCAGTCTGGTTTGTCGTCGTCCATCTCGGCTTCAATCTCCATTGCCTCGGCTTCGTCGCCGTCCTCAGCCATGGTCTCGGGTGACTCCCCTTCGCCGGAAGGGTCGGCAGCCCCCGAGGGGCTTGCGTGGCTTGGAGGCGGTCCGGGTTCTCCCGGGGGCTCGGGGGTCTTCTTCTTCCCCTCAGCCCCCGAGAGATCGGTATTGACCGAGGGCATGTGGAGGTCATTGGCGAATACGCCCGTCAGGACCGTGGCCCTTTCGGATGCGATTTTTGCCAATTCATCGGCCTCCTCATTATACCGACGCGCAATGTGGTTGAGCTCGAGGCCGTCGAATCTTTCCTCGAGCAACCGCACCAGCTTGCAGTAGGCGGCCATTCTGGGGTTCTGGCACGTTGACTCCTTCATGACCTGATCCACGACGAGCTGGGAGTCGCCTCGGACCTCGAGGCGTCGGATCCCAAGCTCGATGGCGATGTGGAGACCGTTGACCAGAGCCTCGTATTCGGCCACGTTGTTGTAAGCCGTGAAGTGTAGCCGCAGTAGGTACTTGAGCCGGACCCCGAGGGGTGAGATGAAGACGATGCCTGCGCCAGCACCAGTCTTCAACATCGACCCGTCGAAGTACATGACCCAATATTCCTCATGGGTCGGGAGTGGCGGTAGCTGTGTTTCGGTCCACTCTGCCACGAAGTCCGCAAGCACCTGGGACTTGATGGCTTTGCGTGGCGCGTAGGTGATGCCATCACCCATGAGTTCGATGGCCCAATTGGCGATCCTCCCAGTTGTTTCCCGATTTTGGATCACCTCCCCGAGGGGGAAGGATGACACCACGGTCACGGGATGGGATTCGAAGTAGTGCCGCAACTTGCGTCGAGCAAGAACGATCGCGTACACTAGCTTCTGGATCTGAGGGTAGCGTGTCTTGGTCTCGAACAAGACTTCACTGATGAAGTAGACCGGCCGCTGTACCGGTAAGGCGTGTCCTTCTTCTTGCCGCTCTACGACGATCGCTGCACTCACAACCTGGTTGGTAGCAGCGACATACAGCAAGAAATTCTCCTCCTTCGTAGGAGACACAAGAACCGGTGCTTTTGAAAGTAGAGTCTTAAGCCTTTCGAGGGCTTCCTAGGCCTCAGTGGTCCAGGTAAAGTGCTCGTTTTTCTTAAGCAACCGATACAAGGGAAGACCCTTTTCGCCGAGCCTTGAGATGAATTGACTCGAGGCCGCGAGACACCCCATGAGCTTCTGCACGCCTTTGAGGTTTCAGATCGGACCCATCTGTGTGATGGCCGATATCTTTTCCGGGTTGGCTTCGATGCCACGCTCGGAAACGATGAACCCGAGGAGCATGCCCCGTGGGACCCTGAAAATGCACTTCTCGGGGTTTAACTTTATGTTTTTCTTTTTAAGGCAGTCGAATGCCTTTTCTAGGTCGGCTACTAAGTCACTCGCCTTCCTGGATTTTATCACTATATCGTCTACATAAGCCTCAACGGTTCGCCCGATGAGGTCCCCAAAAACTTTGAGCATGCAACGCTGGTAAGTTGCGCCCGTGTTTTTGAGGCCAAATGGCATGGTTACGTAACAATATGTGCCGAAAGGAGTAATGAAAGAGGTCGCTAATTCGTCAGACTCTTTCATGCGGATCTGATGGTAACCGGAATAAGCATCAAGAAAGCAAAGTCGTTCACAGCCAGCAGTAGAATCTACTATTTGGTCAATGCGAGGTAATGGAAATGGATACTTAGGACAAGCTTTATTTAAACTAGTGTAATCGACACACATTCTCCATTTTCTATTTTTATTTTTAACCAAAACAGGATTTGCTAACCATTCTGGATGGAAGACCTCCTTGATGAATCCGGCCGCCAAAAGCTTCTGCACCTCCTCCCCGATGGCCCAGCGCTTCTCCTCGTCGAATCGGCGCAGGCGCTGCTTCACCGGCTTGGACTCGGCCCGAATGTCCAAGGAGTCCTCGGCGACCTCCCTCGGGATGCCTGGCATATCCGAGGGACTCCACGCAAACATGTCGGCGTGTTTGCGGAGGAAGTCGACGAGCACTGCCTCCTATTTTGGATCGAGGGTGGCGCTGATTTTCAGCGCCCTGCCGTTGGGGGAGCTCAGGTCGAGGAGCACCTCCTTCACCCCCTCAGCGGACTTAAAGGTGCCCGTGGCCTTCTTGGGGTCGGGGACCTCGTTTTCCAACCTATCGAGGTCGGTCATGAGGGCCTCTGACTCCACCAGCGCGTCGGCGTACTCGCAGCACTCGACGTCGCACTGGTACGCGTGCTGGTAGGAGGCGCTGATGGTAATCACCCCCTTTGGCCCCGGCATCTTGAGCTTGAGGTAGGCGTAGTTTGGGACTGCCATGAACTTGGCGTAACATGGCCTCCCGAGGATGGCGTGGTAGGTGCCGTGGAAGCCTACCACTTCAAATGTCAGGGGCTCCTTTCTGAAGTTGTCAGGAGTCCCGAAGTAGACGGGCAGATCGATCTGCCCGAGGGGTTGCACGCTCTTTCCGGGCACTATCCCGTGGAACGGGGATGTCGTGGCCCGGAGGAGCGAGCGACTGATCCCCATCAAGTCGAGGGTCTCAGCGTAGAGAATGTTGAGGCCGCTGCCTCCGTCCATGAGGACTTTGGAGAGCATCGTGTTGCCGACAACGGGGTCGACAACAAGTGGGTAGCGTCCCGGTGATGGGACGTAGTCCGGGTGGTCGTCCCGGCTGAAGGTGATAGCATCGTGGGACCAGTCGAGGAAGCGTGGTGTCGCTGGTCCGACGGAGTAGACCTCCCTGCGCTCGCGCTTTCGCTGCCGCGGCGTAGGGGCGGTCCCGGGCCCGCCGAAGATCATGAGGCATTTGTCGATGGGCGGGAACTCATCGTCTTTCCCGCCCTTGTCCTCCTGATCCCTGGCGGGCTTCTTGCCGGCATCGTCCTTGAACGGCTGCTGGCTGTAGTGCTTCTTGAGCATCACACACTGTCCGAGTGTGTGATGCACTGGACCTTGGTGATAAGGGCACGGCTTGCTGAGCATGTCGTCGAAGCGGCCTCGAGGGGGTCGTTCCCTCTTGGGTTCGGTGGCCGCCACGAGGAAGTCGTCGCGGAGTGGGGCCTTTCCCTTCCCCTTCTTCTTCTTGTTGTTTGGGCCTCGGGAAGAGGTGCCCTCGGGGGCCTCCTCCTTCCGTTTGCCCTTGGGGTCGGAGAAGAGGGCTCCCACCGCCTCATCCCCCGAGGCGAAGTTAGTAGCGATCTTCATGAGCTCGGAGACATTGGTGGGTGTCTGGCGTCCGAGCTCATGAACAAGCTCTTTGCAGGAAGTTCCTGCGGCAAACGCTCCGACAACGTCGGAGTCGGCGACCTGGGGCAGCTCGTTGTACTGCTTGGAGAAGCGCTGGATGTAATCCCGGAGGGACTCGCACAGTTTCTACTTGCAGCTACGGAGGTCCTAGGAGTTACCAGGGCGCACGTACGTGCCCTGGAAGTTCCCTACGAAGATCTTGACCAGATCACTCCAGTCAAAGATCTTCCGCGGGGGAAGGTGTTCCAGCCAAGCTCTTGTAGAGTCGGCGAGGAACAGGGGGAGGTTGCGGATGATGATGAGGTCATCCTGTGCGCCGCCAAGCTGGCACGCAAGATGGTAGTCCGCTAACCAGAGTTCGGGGTTAGTTTCCCCTGAGTACTTGGCTATGTTGGCCGATTGTCGAAACCGGGACGGGAACTTGGCCCTTTGGATGGCCTCGCTGAAGACGCGAGGTCCTGAGGGCTCGAGTGAGGGTTCACGATCCTCATCAGAGTCGTAGCGCCCGCCCCGATGGACGCTGTAGCCGCGCGCGGCTCCGTCAGTCTTTCGCCGACCGCGGGCTTGTAGAATGGCTCGGACGTCGACGTCCTTGCCAAGCCGTTGGTGGACTGGCGGGGCCCTTGGAGCCTCGGGTCGAACCGAGGCTTCGCGCTCGTGACGTGCTATGGCTCCACGCTGGTGACTTTCAGCGCCACGGTGTCGCGATGCTGAGCTTTCCGCCTGGAGGACGGCTGCATCCTCCAGGAGGTCTTTGAGCTGATTCCTGAGCTATCGTGCCTCCTCGGTGGAGGGCTCAGGTATGCTCCGGAGCACATTGCTGCTTCCGCGAGCTTTCGGCTTGCCCGGGTGGCGGCCCCCGGTGTCTCAGCCCCGTCGTCGGCAACGATTCGGGCCTGGACATCTCGGGCTCGACGCCGAGCTGCTCCTCCATCCCTTTGCCGCTCGCCGCGCTCCAGCGTAGCTCGCAGCTGGGTGAGGCGCAAGCGGTCCTCGTCCATCCGTGCCTCAAGCTCCCGGAGCTGCTCTAGCTCCGGGGTTTGAGGTGCGGGGCGAGAGGTTCCTGCCCCCTGATCCAGCGGCGGAGCTGACCATGCGGGCTGCGGGGCCGCTGGAGGGGGCGTGACTTGTTCGTGCTGGGGTTGCGACGGAGGGGTATGTCGTCGTTGCCCCCCGAGTGGACATCCTCCACCCGCCCCTCATCAGGGTGCATCAAGTTGTAGCACTCCCAAGAGGGGTCGATGTAGGATTGGTCTGAGTTGGAGATGACGCTCAGTGCGTTCTCCCCCGAGTCGTCGGTGTGGGCGGCGTAGTCCACATTTGCCCAGAATTCGTCATCATCGTCGCTGTAGCTGTGACGAGACGACGAGGTCTGGTCATAACGATCCCTCCCCTCCAAGTGTCGTCGAGGGGTGAGGTTGATGGTGGTATCTGTTTTCCCACCACCATGTGTCCTGGCACTTTCCCCAGGGGATGGCGGTGAGGATGCCACGTGGTCTCCCACGAGGCTGTCCTGGCGCTCGAGGCGCTGGACTGGAGTGTCCGACAGCTCGTGCAATAATGCATGAACTGCACGAACGTGGGCGTCCATGGCGGTCTGGAGCCCAAAGAGGGACGACGGCGCCGTTCCCCTCCACCGGTGAGGGTGGAGAGAAAGATCGGCTGGCGTCGCGTTTCATCCCTCGCCCGTCCTTCGGGCAGTAAGCGGATACGTGACCGCTGGTGCCGGAGATCCCGGGACCGCGGCCGGTGCAGTATTGGCTTCCCCCGTTGGGGGTGCCTGGTGGGCCGCATCTCCCGTGGCGAGAGGCTGGTTGGCGCTGCTGCGCCTCCTCCTCCTGATTCGCCGAGAGCGGCGTGCAACGTTTTCCCCATCCTCTGAGGCGGGTGGAAGCGTTGCGGGGGTCCCTTCTCTGGCCGCCTGCGGGGCCGGAGTTGGGATGACAACGACGCGGGGCACGATCGGGCACAGGTTCATCTCGAGCCCTTGGCCAGTGGCCACGAACACGAGAGTCCCGAACCGGAGTACCGCGCCAGCGGGAAGCGTGGTGGAGCTGGCTGCCATCCGAAACCTATGTCAACGCGCAAAAGGCCCCTACCTGGCGCGCCAACTGTCGGTGCTAGTTTTAGTTTGGGCTAACACCGGCTAGTAAATATGCATTTTGCGGTTGAGGCTACGGATGGTGTGCAAAGACAAACACAGAGATTATACTGGTTCAGGCCAAGCAAGCCCTACGTCCAGTGGGGAGGAGAGTCGTGTTGCCTTGCACCGGAGTGCTTGTAGTAGGGGGTTACAAGCTAGGCGAGAGAGGGAAGTGTTCCCAGGTCTCTTGTGAGTGTCTAAGTGTGCGCAAGTTGTTTGCTATGAGTGTGTATGTGTGGGTGAGAACTTAGAACTTCCGGTCCCCCTAAAGCTGGCCTCTGCTCTCCCTTTTATAGCCGCAAAGGAGAGACAAGGGCAGCGCTTACAATGCTACGTATCTTACAGCGACGAGTTGCTGTTCCCCGTTTGACTATGGTCAGTTACGGTCTTTTCTCCGCGTCTCCGGGGTATGGCTGTAGTGGTTTGCACGATCTTGGTGAGTTCCAAGGCGGGAACAGTCATCGGATTACGTCATGTCGTCAGCTACGGTCTTTTCTTCGCGTCTCCAGGATATGGCCCTAGTGGTTCGCACGATCTTGGTGAGTTCTAAGGCGGCAACAGTCATCGGATTACGGCGTGCCGTAGGGTCACACCTATCGACTGTCCTTCCGCACGATGTGACAAGAGGGTGAGTCACCTCGGGGCGTTGTCTCCCGAGGCTCGGGACTCCTGAAGGCATGATGGGATAGAGCAGGGATATCTCCCCTGGTCATATTTCCGGCCTTTGAACAGTACTTCCCGAGGGTTAGGTGGGCCCGGATGGAAGGCGTGCTCGTCCTTTCGAGTGGACAGTGCAGTAGGCGTCTTTCCCGTTCTTGCGTAGCCCGTCGTCAGGCACTCGGACTGTCGCAGTCGGAGTTGATAGACCCCGGCAGAAAATGGAGCGACGCACCATAGACCATACCGTGGAGAGGACGGCCGTAGTGGGCCTATTAAATCCGCTGCCAGGGAAATCCTGACAGATGGTACGGCCGTCAGGGGCGTGCGAAGCACAGTTGCGTCGAGAATCTCGCCTGACGGGACAGTACCTGTAAAGTGGTCAGGGAGGTCTCTTGTGGTCCAAGATTGTTCTGCTGACATCACCGGTGCCTTGGATGCCTTTGTGAGATTGTGCTCGAGGGGGATGGAGAAGCTCGGGCGAATCAGAGAATGGGCGCCGGGGATGCGGCTCTCCCGAGCTCTCCCGGGGAGGCTCGGGCGAATCGGAGATTTGGGCGCCGAGGGTGCCGCTCTCCCGAGCTCTCCCGGGGAGGCTCGGGCGAATCGGAGATTTGGGCGCCGAGGGTGCCGCTCTCCCGAGCTCTCCCGGGGAGGCTCGGACGAATCGGAGATTTGGGCACCGAGGGTGCCGCTCTACCGGGGAGGTTCGGGCGAATTGGAGAATTGGCTATCATTGGTGCAATGATGTCATGGGCGTCCGTAGACACGGCCTTCCTTGGCTTCGGGCGCGGCCTTCATGGACTTCCACTGGCCTTACTTGGGCCGGGCTGCGTTGGGAATGATCGTTTTTGCGTTAAAGCTGGGTACCCCAAACTTTGGTACCCGACAAGCTGGTTCCAAGCTGGGCTTGTTTGGATCTCCAAGTAGCTTCTGGAAGCCATTTTCATAATCCGGAAGTATCCAAACAGGCCCTTAGATGCAGGTCGTTTTTGAATCGTTTTCTAGAAGTTCTTGTTCTTGTTGTGAGCATGCCTTATTAATCCAAGACAGCCCTGCACTGTTCCTTCCATAAGTTCCAAACTTAGCATGTTCGTTTAAGATGGAGCATCTCCAAAAGACTAGCCAAATCATTTTGTAAATCCAAATATTGCTAGTATTAGAAAATATCATCTTCAAGAGACTAGGCAAATACTCTCCAAATTTATTAGCCCTGTATCTATAGGATCTCTGGACATCGAGAGAGGGGGTGAATAGGCCTGTAAAAACTCAACTCGAACGGAGATCAAATCCAAGGGGACACTGTCGCATCTGCAAAGCTGGTCCAAAAACAAAGTGCCAAGTATCAACAGAAAGTGCACAGAGTAAAAGCTTATCTTCCTGTAGTTGTAGATAATACAGATCGAGAACAGGAATCAACAGATTTTGCACATGTCGGGCCTCTAATTTAGGGTCCTCTGTGCATCACGTATCAGTCCCTGGATCAGTTGCTGATACGCACAGTTGAACAAGATTGATATAAAAAATCCATACTTTTATTGCTATCGGGGAAAAAACATGTTACATGGAGTGGCCTCTGGCCTTATATCAGAGTTCTATCATAACGATCCTATGACGTCATGGCTCCAATCCAACAGACAACTTGGAGTGTGGACGTAACCCCTAGAATTAGTCTCATTCTTATGCGTAAATCGCAGCAATCCTATCGTAGTTCTCCTGCGTAGTCGTACGGCTCCGTCTTCGGGAATACTCATGTCGTCCTATTCCTTGCGTGGTGTGAATAACTCGACGTCGAACTTACTCTTGTAGCTTCCTTCCTAAAAACATAGAATGGAGAGGGTTGAGTACAAACATACTCAGCAAGCCCTAACTTGGGTTTGCGTGGAGTGGATGGCGGAGGCTTATATGTGGAGAGGATAATGGTAGTGGAGGTGAAAGATGATGATGGAGGTGGTGGAGTAATTATATTAGAGTTGGGCCCTGGTAGAGTATTACCATTCTCACCAGTTCCCGAGTTAGTGTCATAGCAGATAACCATGTAATTAAGATATTAGTTTGTTTGCGAATCCTACTCATAGGGACCCCATCCTGGCATCTGCCCATTCCAAGGACGTGGCTATTCGAATAGATTTAGTTAACTCTGCAGAGGTGTACAAATTTTCCCACACAATGAGCACAATTCCTAACCATGCACGGTGGCAGGAATAGGCCCAACGAGACCCTGTACCCGCTTGGGAATGACCCTAAATTTCCATATAAGTCTACACGGTCCCTCAGGGGTTAGAAACAGGGGGTCACTTAGTCCCCCTCGGGTGTCACTTAGTCACCCAAAATATCAATTAAATATGTGGCCAGAATAAAGAAGTTTAACGTGGAAGATCACTTAGCAGTCCACGCCAACCGGACCATGGAAGATCACTTAGCATCCATGTCGGCTCCTAAGTTTCCGTTGCCAACACCGGCCTCCTAGTAGAAATTATACTTTCATCCAACGGGGTGTGAGATCCAGTCTGCCCATGCAGACGTGTGGCTGTACGGATTATCTCACCAGGCAAGATGGCTATGAACTATTTTGCGTGTGACAGGGGTGAGTATCTTCCAACAGGAACCCTCACTCGGTGAACCTGCCAAGTTAACTTACATCGTGTAAGCTACCCCTTCACTCGCCCCCTATTGGGTTGTCCAGTTTTATTGTTTATGGTTCCATAGTCATTATTATTAGGTTCAATCATATTCCTCATAATATCCATCATTTCATATACCATTTGTCATGATCAAATCCACGATCAAATATTGCATGAATAGATTAAATAAGTATAGTAGTTATTGGGATGGGAGGTGGAAGAGAGGGAGTATGGTGGAGATTAGCAAGAAGTGATGGTAGGGATTAGGTGGAGTGGTGGAAATAGAGTGGTTTGGGTATGGTGGATTTTGTGGAAGGGGATAGGGTAGGTGGGAGTTAGGACTTGCCTCCGCTTGCTGATGATTATACTCATAATCTCCACTTGCGTACTCCATCGTCGTACGACCATGCTTCTAGACATCGTCAGGTTCTACACGCGCCATTTTGCGTTGACAAACAGACAACACACCAAGCAAATAAGAACATACATGATCAATCAAACAATTCATAGAACACCAAACGTGATCCTAACTAGGTTGATCCTAACGGGTTGGTGGGTTGTTTTATAAAACTATCATTATTATGTGAATCTGAAGGAGAACGGCTTGACCGACTTTTACAGGTCCACAGGGCTTGGCTAAGCATGGTGCAGGCCTATGTTAGCGGGGTTAGGTACGTGCATACGTATTCACATACAGGGGTTAGCGACATATACACATGCGCATATGTATATGACTAGGGTTATATAGTTATGAGGGTTAGCCATGCGTAGGTGTGACCCGATACGTATACATATTTATACGCGGTTATATAAATATGTTTACACCTATCGTGTACGACCTAGCATGTGAGCTATCTATGTGCGTGTATATTCAGATATACATGTACGTGATATTGTGTACATGCATATACGAATATACGGTGCTAAGTGATGTTAGTATTTAGGTGCTAACTATATATTTATTTAAATAAAACAAAGGACAATCAAACTAGAATTTAAATGAACACCAAAAATTAGGGAATGGGTATAAATAAATAGGGTTGGATTTTAGAATAATTCTAGTGGAAAAATTACGAGATTTGGTTTTAGGACAGAGGAGATATGAATTTTCCAAGTTTATCGACTAAACGCGAATGGAAATAGGCTTAGGAATTATTCTGAAATTTTAATTTATGGAAATGGTATGGAAAAGGTTTAGGTAGGCTCTGGGACGTTGGTTAATTTAGAAATTTTCTGGAGTTGAACAAGGCTTACTTCTAATCTCCCGTGTACGTCTCCCGTGTGCGCGTAGCAATATCCTTTAGGCTGACGCGCGGGTCCAGCGAGCTGGCAGGGCTGACCAGCACTGTGTTTGTGCTCTCATGCACCGATCGGTGGACTGCCTTGTTTCCCCTCTCTACTTCATGTGCACCACGTTCATGGAAAAGAAGGCATAGTGGTGGATTCAATGACAGGCGGGCCCCGCGGCTGAGGTGGCACCTTCCCATTGGGCCGAGTGGGGTGGCAGGGGTGTCGACATCCTTGCTGTGGCCTCGGGAGAGGGTGCATGTGCCGCTGCATGCTGCTCTGCTCCCATTCTGAGCTCTCAGCAGAAGAGAGAGGAGAGGGAAAGGGAAAGGAGGTAGAGAGAGAGAGAGCACGCAGTGGGAAGGAGAACACGGCGGAGCAGAGAGCAGAGGTAGCTTGGCCGGCGACCGGTGGCCACGGCTCCGACGTAGGGCCGCGGCACGCAGCTCCGGCATGACCGGCTGTGCGGCAAGGCGAAGGAAGCAAAGAGGCAGAGCAGAGCACGCGACGGTGACTCCGGCGGTGCTCGAGCTCGACTACAGCGCCGTGGTGCAGAGGCTCGGTCCCTACGGCTGGAGACCTGGAGTAGCCCGGCGGTTCGGGGCTCCGGCGCGGTCCTCGGCTGTGCTCCTGGTGGCGCCGAGTGTAGAGGAGCGCGGGGCGCAGAGGGCCAGGCGGCCAGCGGCCTGCTTCTCGTCACCTTCCTATCCTTCTCTCCTTGCTCTAGCTCGACCCGGTGATGGCGAGGCCGGGGAGCTCGACGCCCCTTTTATAGGCACGGCGAGGCGGTGGCTCAAGGAAATATCTCGTCGACCGTTGCCGGCGGCTTTATCCGCAGCGCTCTGCTGGACGACGGATTTCCCGGAGAGGATAAGCTACGCCGGGAAAACGACATGGAAGAGAGGCGGTTGCGCACAGTGAGTTCGCCGATATTTTGCCGGGACGACGTCATTGGTGACGTCAGCGACGCGGTGCGAACGCGGGGAGAGGTAGAAGGAGAAGCTGACGGGTGGTCCCGAGCTGTAAGTGAGAGGGAGTGGTGGGCTGCCTGCTTGCTGCTTGGGCTGTGTGGCCGAGTGGGCCTGCCAGGCCTGAGGCTGGCCCAGCTCAGGAAAGGGGACAGAGGAGGAGAGGGGAGATTGAGCCCGAAGGGCTTTTCTCCAACTTGTAAACCTTTATTCATTTCTCAGAAAATGTTTAGAAGCTTTGGATGGATTTGAATTGGGAAAGTGAAAAATTTTCTATAAAGAGTTAGACCACAAGTTAGTAATTAACAAAGCGATGCTACGCACTAGCTCTAAGCTACTCTATGCAAGCCACCTAGCACAATATACAACTACACAAGTATGCACTCAATCGCTAGAAACTCACTCCTCCGAAACCCAAGGAGAGAGCACATAAACAAGTGATAAGCGCAAGAGAGTAGTGAACGAGAAGGCTATACCACCGTGAAAAGTAGAGGTTGAACCAATCACCGGGAAATGATCAATATGACAACCAAGTGATCAAACACTAGAATACCAAAAGACCAATCATCCACTCGAAGGTGGAGAAGAGATAGAACACTCGATTTTTTACCGAGGTTCACGTGATCGCCGTCACGCTACTCCTCGTTGTGGCCTTGGTGGATTGCGAGCTAGGCTTCACACGCCAATCCCTCACCGGGAGCTGCTCACCAACACAAGAGAAGTGGCTATCAACCACGAGCAAACCACTAGAGTCGGTTTTGGCACTCCGCCGGGGAATAACCGCAAGAACGCCTCACAATCAACACTTCGGTGTGGGTTTGAACAATCACCAAACAATCTCAACACCGGAATCACCTCCAAGCCACTAGGGACACGGCAATGCCCCAAGAGAATAAGAACTCAGCAAAGGCTTGCTCTCAAGTGCTTTAGAATGCAAATCACTAGCAATAATGCACTTGAGGATCACTCAACTCACAAGAATGATCAATGTTATAACAAGTGAGTGAGTGGGAGGCTAGAGAGTGGTCACAAGTGTATGGCAATGAATCAAATGTGCAAGAGAGTCACCAAGTGACCAGGGAGGGAGTATAAATACCCCCAAGTGCACTCCTAGCCATTACCCACTGAAAAACAGCCGTTAACACTCTTTCTGGGGCGTCGGACGCAACCGTCGGACGCAAACCGTCGGAATAATGGTCACGATCCGACACACGGATTCTTGCCACATGTCAACAGGATTCAACCACAGCCGCTGGATCTCAACGGCTAACTGATCGCGCCACTTCCACAACCGTCGGACTAGGACAGCGTCGGACTAAAGCACAACAGGGTCCGACGCTTCCAGAGAGTTCGCAGAGACGATTTTGATTGTCGGACCAAACAACAGCGTCCGACGCCCTTCTCTAAGCTCGCCGCGCACTGTGCCAGAGCATGAACTCGCCACGCCAAACCGTCGGACTGTCAGCCGATAGTCCAACGCTCACCTTTCTCCACTCGTCGGACTGTCCGATTCTCACAGCTCGAACCACTGTCGGACTCAACACAGTCGGCACGTCGGACCAACGAGCTCCATCGTCCGACGCTTCTAGAGAGATCCAGAAACGCTAAACCACCATCGGACCAAGCCAAAACGTCCGACGCCTTAGCACAGAGAACAACACGTCTGGGGACCGTCGGACCCTACCAAACAATAGTCCGACGCCCTACATCCCCAGAGTCCGACGCTCGAAACTTAGTATTTTTCTATTGCGACTTTCTCCAGAAAACGCCGAATCCTGCCTCGCAAGCTCGGCAGGAGGGAGAGAGACCCCAAGCACCTCTCTACCACTACAACCCTTGTTTCTGAGTGCTAAAACCAAAGAATCTAACGATTATGCACAATATGTTAGCTTTTGAAAACATTTTCCAAGGGTTCTATGTTGATCTCTAGGTTGAGTTAGTCAATGCACATGAAATGCAACCTAGAGTACTTGAAGGTAATCCATAACCAATTTCTCCCCTTGATAGTCGGCTAACTACCCTAAATGTGATCACACCTACTTGATGTCTTGATCACCAAAAGAAAAGCCCTATTAGGGTTATACCTTTGCCTTCTCTTTTAAGTCCTTTTCTTTCTCCTTGATCATCTCCACTTGATCCATCTTGGTCCATCTTGGTCCACTTGATCCATCTTGGTCCATCTTGGAATGAGGTGGAATATTTTGACGCCACAAATAAATTCCAGAGCACACAAGCACACATCCAAACAATCATGCAAGCATTCAATCAAACACTCATTCCAAGCATTAATTTAAATGCGACGCGATCTTCTAATCCTAGAAAATATTCCTAACACTACAACTAAGTCCTATGAGACACACAATATGCATATGGTGAATTTTGAATGCAGGGTTTTGGAAAATATTTTCGGAAACGGTTTTGCGGGAAATAAAGAATCAAAGTTTTAATTTGTTGTAAATTCTAAAAAGTTCAAATTTTTAGTGAATTTTATATAATGCAAAACACAGGGTGTTATAGCACAAGAGTGAGGATTTGCCTCAAACCCTAGGTCACCGCAACAACAAGTAAATGCAGAAATAAAACATCACACGATTATTTATCTCGTGGTTCAGCTCACCACTTAGGTTTGCCTACGTCAACGTTGTTGAGGTGAGCCACAAAAGGATTAGACTTGCCACAAAGGCTTGCTCTTCCTCGTTATCAAATCAAGAGAGCTAACTCTTGAAGTGAGGGGTAATTTCTTAGCTTCCACACAGCTTACAAACTTCCCTAGGCTGTCAAACATGAGTTGGCAAGCTCTAGGGCGACGCCTAGAGCAAAGCTCTAAGAGTAACAAACCCTAGAACGCTGGTCAAACATTAACCAAGTGCTCTCAAAATTTAGGAATTAGTAGATCAGGCCTCCAATCGAAGTTTGCTGCCTTTTATCTCAAGTTTTACTGGCTGGAATGGCAGATTCAAGAGAGAGGTGAAGGAGCGACAATGGAGGGGGGAGAGAGAGAGAGGGGTTCTGTTTCTGGGCTGGAACGGTAAGAATGCAGGTAGGAGGAAGAAAAGACCATTGTGAGGAAGAAAAGTAGTATTTATACGATTTCATCGATCATAAGGAGAGCCGCACTGCCACCTGGCAAAAATAGCCAGAAAGTGAAACTGTTTGAACTGTTGTTGTGCCAAGGTAGTTAGGATGTTCTGATTCAGATTTGAGCACTTGGTTCAACACTTTTTGGCAAATGTCTTAGAATCCCCCTTGAAAGTATGGATTTTTCTAAACTCAAATTCAAAATAGAAAGAATTAAACCTTCTTCGAGTAGGTTACAGCCACCACAGTAAATTGGGGACTCCCTTGTATCGTTCAACATCCCTCAATAACCATACCCTGCTCATCATCTCAATAAAGTTCATCAGTTCTCTAATTTGGTGGTCATTAATAAAAAAACCCATAATAGGCTTGATTGCAATTTTAGTATCTCAACAAGTTCGTTCTCTATTATTAGATAGACTCCACCACTCTCTATCTCACTAAAATAGGGAGAGCCCCGCTTTATAGAATCCGTTAGAGTACTCTAGTAATTTTTTGTCGAATCTATTTTTACAGAGTAGTTAAATCACTAAATTTGGCTATTTTTTTTTAGCTAATCTCTTGGAGATGCTCTGAACTTAGAGCAACTTCAAGAGACTCTCTAAATCCTTTCTAATTGCTAGAAATGGAGATTTTGGTAGAAAAACGCTCTCCAACAGACTCTTTAATTGGTTATACAAATATAGCTATCCTCTTGTTAGTCAAAGATAGATAACAAGAATGGCTCAATAAAATACGTAGAAGATATATAAAAGTTGTTGGAGAGTGATGAGATATAACTTTGTTCACTTGAACTTACCAGCCAGCATCAGCTAACCATTCAGTATTGTTTTTCCCTCACAAAATTAGCCAGCCAGCCAAACAGAGCCATAGAAAACAATTTTTATGCAAATGGCTTTCTAAATAATGATTTAGAGAGTGAATTTACAGACTATTGGAGATGCTCTTAACAGCCAGAATTAGTCCTATTTTTAGTCATAAAATAGTGTTTTTCTCGCATAACAAATTAGCCCTACAAATTAGCCGTAGCCACAATTAGCCCTACAAATCTTGCTTGCACGTCCTCCTCCCTTAATGATTATGTCAACTTGTCAATAATTTGGATTAGAGCACTAGCAGCAGATAAACCTAGGCCGTCCATAGGAGCATCGTCTATCGTTGTTGTGGAATTTATATTCTTGTTGTGGCTTGCAGTTGGAATGGCTTCTATTCGAACTAGTGGTTGTGAAACGCGAACACAAAATTTGTACCCTTGTATTCAAAAATATCATGTTTACTAGTATTAAAAAGATGTTCCCTAGACTTAAATAGTTGTAGTTTTGTTGGATTTATATGAACAAATGTGTTTGAGGTGTTGTAATAACAATAGGGTGTATCTCACGTCAACACCTTCAATCTCATTCTCTTAACACTCCTCACCTCATCTTCAACCTCACTCTTCCTCGCTTCTTCCCTAAGCTTCTCCGCCGCTGCCCACACCTTCTCCTAGGCTAGCCACCCCCCAGTCGTGGCCGCACCCCTCCTCATCGTTCGCCCACGCCTCCTTCGACCCTGCCCACCCTAACCCTAAAGCATCGCTCCCCTGAACTTACGGCGACGCCCCCATCGCTACCGACCTCCTCGTGGTGGTGTGCTAGGGTTTCACCAGAGCTTCGCGGCCATGAAGCTCCTGGGAAATCCTAGTGCGCTCGCAGCGACCATCTTATTTTTCGCCTCCACCACTGCCCTTGCAAACTCCAGCCATGGCGCTCCCGCCCTGACTTGGCTCGGCCACCTCCACCTCAGCCAGGGCTCTAACGTCCCGATCGCTGTCCACAACGCCTAGCCAGTCTGCTTCCCACCGAACCCCTTCTCATTTAAGCCCACTGGAGTTGGGGAAGAAGGGGGTGTGATGGGCGCGGGTTTGGAAGTGGTGGGGATGGGCTCGGCCGTAGGGTAGGAGCTCGCCGGAGTTGGTGAAAAGGCAGTAAGCTCGGTGACGGCGTGGAAGAAGCCATGTGACTGATAGAGAAGCAAATCAGCACTAAATCAAACGACTAAGAAGGAGTCAATCTCATAACATTATTACATCAGAGCCTCTACAAATAGCTTATTTGTAGGATCTCTATTGTAGGGGCAAGATGCCACAAAATGCTGAGTAGGCAGAGCTAGAACAAAATAAGTGGGGGTGCATTAGCCTCGTGGGTGTATTGATTTTTATTGTGTGGATACATATATGGTGAAAAGTTGAACATAATCATTGTATAAAACAAAACGTGACCAGAAAAAGAAACAGGAATTTAAACATCAAATAGGCCTCCACAGGGTATACTTCGTACGTTGAAGGCATCTTTGTTTGGGACTTTGAAATTCCGGCATTGCCAGTGCCGCTCTAAGTCTAAGGGATATATAGCTGATAGCATCATCGACGGGGAGCCGTAAATTTTCTCAAACTAGCGATAGTTCTCTAAGCGCCAATCGTAACATCCCTCTCGCCGGGTGTGCACACTGGAGCAGAGCCGTGAGCCGTCCCCTCCGCGGGCGTGGCGAGCGGGATGAGGCCCTTCTCCCGGCACGTCCGGATGGCGGCGTCGAACATGTCCTCCACCGTGTACCTGAACGTGAAGCCATGGTCTAGGAGCTTCTTGGACGAGAAGTGCACGGGCTGGAGGTCGTCCTGGATCCCGGGGAACCTCTCCGGGATGTCGTACTGGGGGTACCTATCCCTGAGCATGGCGGCGAGGCCGTGGATGGTGGCGTCGTGCGAGGAGCAGACGTAGCGGCCGGCGGCGGCCGGGTGCTCGAAGAGGAAGATCTCGGCGTCGCAGAGGTCGTCCAGGTGCACGAACTGCACCTGCTTCAGGATCGAGTAGTGCGCCTCGTTCCCCGCCGTGACGAGCGCCAGCGCGGTGACAAGGCTGGGCGGCATGGCCGCGCTCAGGAACGGGCCGACCACGAGCGTCGGGATGACGCTGATGAGGTCCAGGCCGTGCTCCGCCGCGTACGCCATGGCCGCCTTCTCCGCCAGGGATTTCGAGACGAAGTACATCTGCCGGGTCATAAAACGTGCTGTCGTCAGCTAGCGCGCGGTCGCCATGGACGACGACGGCGACGACGACGACGGGTCGACGGCGGCGGCAGAATTAACAGCGCAGGGCAAGTCGTCGTCGTGGCTACGTAGGTACGTACCCATCCAGTCATCTTGACGCGCTGGCAGAACTCGACGTCGCTCCAGTTGTCGTGGTCGTAGACGGGCCTCTGCCGCTCCTCGATGTTGACCGTCCCGGCGGAGGAAGTGAAGACGATGCGGCGCACGGTGCCGGCCTCCTTGCAGGCTCGCATGATGCTCATCATCCCTTCGACCGTCGGCTTGATCACCTCGTTCTGTAAAACCATATGTGTGGGTTTGCAAATGTAACGACGTTGACTCGTGCAGACCGCACGCTTATTTTAAATTTAGAGACCTCAGGGTCTTTGGACTCGAAGTCCATGGGCGTGGCGACGTGGAAGACGCCGGTGCAGCCCCTGATGGCGTCGTCGAAGCTGCCTTCCTCCGCCAGGTCGGCTTTCCATATGGACAGGCGCTCCGTTGCTCCGGGAAGGTCCAGCAATGGCTTCGTCTTCGCAACATTCGCTGGAGGACACGGAGCAAATCGAAATTTAGCTTCTTGCCATGGAATTGGATGCACTGCACGCACTTGTGACTTTCGAGTTGCGATTGCGACGCAGAACGAGAAAACTCACCGGGATCGCGCACGGTCGCTCGGACGGTGTAGCCGGCCTGGAGAAGCTTCATGACGAGCCAGGAGCCGACGAAGCCCGACGCCCCCGTGACGACCACCGGCCCTTTCACGCTCGCGCCGGCACCGGCGCCTGCCTCCATCGCCTGCCGCGGTGCCACCACCACCTCCCCCATGTCCTTCGTTTTTCTCTGAGCTTGCAGTTGCAGAGGCCTGAGCTGACTTGCTTCTTGAGCTGCTGCTCCAGTAGCCCCGTTTCGATGGCTATATATAATGCGGTATAGCGCGAGTGTGTGTGCCTGTTAGGTGGTGGCAGCTGCGGCACGTGCACCGACCCGCGCGATCGAGCACATCCTCCGGTCAACACCACAACTGTCCCACGCTGCACGCCTATCTCTCTCTACCTGCATATCTACGTGCGTTTTTGACGCACCGGTACGTGGGAAGCTGGGCACTACTGATCGGATCACTCATGTCGCTACGGTACTGTACGTGTCAAAATTCTTTTTTACATTTGTTTGTATGAGAATCGTTACGGTGCTTGAGAGGAACCGTTAAAACTATTTGCCGCGGGTATTAATTAGGAAATTAATTAATTATAACTAAGGGCAGTTTAGTACTTTTATTGGTGCAGTAATCTACAACTCCCTAACCCAATTCGGCAATTCGACAAAAGCTGCTCCGCTCCTTGCGTCGCGAGATATCGCCGTCTCCTGCCTCGCCGCATCCCTTCTCGTAGCTCGAATCACCGCCTCCCTGCCTCCTTGCTCGCTGGCTCGCCACTCCCAGGTTGTCGGCTCACTGCACGCATGCTATTGACCCCTGCTCCCACCACCGGGGTCCACGCCCAGCGAGCGCCACCGGGCCTCGCGCTCGGGAGCCCTCGCACCCGCCACGGAGGGCCTCACACCGATGAGCCCCGCGCCCAGGGGCAGCATGCCAAGCCAGGGAGCTCCTACGCCCGTCACTAGGGGCCAAGCGCCGGAGAGCAGTTGTGCCCGCCAGGAGCTCGCGTGGAGATGAGAAGTAGAAGTTGTTCATTTTTTTTTATCCCGAGAAATAGCTTCTAGGATACCAAAATACTGTTATACCCTTCATATTTATTTAGAAGTCAGTTACGGGCCCAAGTATTTCCTAGTTCTGGCTCACAATTTAAGTTTCTTCTATCTGGTTCTTCCTATTTTTAAACCGTTATCTAACGAGATGGAGGGCACTCATTATTCCCAAGCATAGTAAAATTTCTCTTGTTTTTATAAAATAATAGTAAGATCTATATCTTCATATAGATTTACTATAAAATTAAATTATTTCGTGATGTTAATTATGTATTACTAGACTCACACTACTACAGATTCAAACATCACTGCCGGCCCATCACTGCCGGTTTGTTTTGGGCCGGCAATGATGGGCCAGTTCAAACCCCAAATTATTGGGCCAGCAGCCAACCGGCAGTGACGCTATGTAACACTGCCGGTTCATGGCTGGAACCGCCAGTGATACTGCTGCGGTATACCTCTCTCCTCCTCTGTCCGAAAGGAACAGAACATTGTGCGGCTGCTCTTCCCCTCCATTGTTGCGGCTGCTCTTCCCAACGACCTCCATTCTTGCTGCTGCTCTTCACCAAATTGCTCAAGGAAACTCTTGGAAGCTCAAGCATGATGAAGATCTTCTAGCTCACGGTTAATAACAAGAACACTCCTTTGGATTCATAGATTGACATTGCTTTTGTGTTTGGAGATTAATTCTTACTGTAGTGGTTTACTTCCTCTATTTTAGAGAGCATATTTGGATCGGATCTTGAGGAAGGCATCAAGGTTGTGGTAAATCCACTTTTCAAAAGGTTAGTTAAAACCATTGTCACCTTTAATTTCAATTGGAGCTATATATTATTGTTCATGATCAAGAAGAGGGGTTGCATTTTATAATTTGTTTCTTTATTTTTATATGGCATGTTGTAGAATAAATATTTTTGGCAATTGTAATTTATGTGACAACCATTGTTTGCAGCCACATTATTGTTTCTAGAATTTTTTGTGCAATTAATATTGTTTATGATGGAGCCTCAATTTTTTTTATGTTTTTTAATCCATTTTTACACGACATGTTGTAGAACAATTATTTTGTATGGGCTATCTATTTCAAATTTATAGCGCGACCGATTTGAATTTTTATAGGGTAAACAATTTTAATTTTTTTCGAAGAATACATTAAGGTTCTATGCTTCAAATAATATGGTTGCGAAAGGCATATTAAAAGTTTCCTATGTTTTCTCCGCCCTGCCCATTTTTCCTCTGCAGGCATGGATCGAAGGTGGATGTACGATCTGTCATGTATGGACCGACTGTACTTGACGGGCATCGATGATTTCATCAAGTTCGTCAGAGCCAATGCTGGGGACTCACGGCCTGTATTCTGTCCATTCAAAGATTACAAGAATACGAGAAAATAGGGCGACGTGGAGCATATACGATTGCACTTGATTACCAGGGGGTTCATGAGAGACTATATGATTTAAACTTTGCATGGGGAGGTTGGTCAAAATGGTGGACAAGAAAACAATGATGATGTTCCCATGCCTAGCATATCCCTAAACGAGTTTCTGCCTACTAATGATTACATAGATCCTGTGCCTACCAATAACAGTGTGTTTAGCAATACGTTAGCTGACGACACAGAGGAAAACGATAGCATTTCTCAGCTCCTGCATGATGTGCAGGGCGGATTCCTTAGTGCTACACAGTTGAAAAACTGGAGATCATGAGAAAGGATGCAAAAACAACATTGTATCCGACCTGTCCAATAAGCAATCTGGAAGCCAACATCATGCTTTTAGAGTTCAAATCAACGAATAGATTGAGTGATAAAGGCTTTGATAACTTGTTAGGTATAATACAGAAACTGCTCCCAAAGGGTAACGATTTCCCAGAAAATACTTATCTGGCCAAGCAAATGATTTGCCCAATGGGCCTCGAGGTTGAGAAAATCCACGCGTGTTCCAACAATTGCATATTGTACCGTGGAGAATAATACAAAGACTTGGATACGTGTCCCAAATGTAAAGCTCCCCGATACAAGCAAGGGCCGTCAAATGAGGGTAGCAAGACCAGAGGAGGGCCCGTAAAGGTCGTATGGTATTTTCCTATAGCTCTGCGAGTGCATAGGTTGTTTGCAAATGCAAAGTCAGCGAAGCTATTGCGCTGGCACAGAGAAGAGCGGAAGAAAGATACAATGTTGAGGCACCCCACTGATGGGTCAGACTGGAGGACTATCAACACTATGTTCTATAAGAACATCGGTGGAGAGATAAGGCATCTTTGGTTAGATTTGAGCACAGATGGGATGAATCCGTTTGACCAGGTTAGAAGCAATCATAGCACTTGGCCAGTGACGCTATGTATATACAACCTTCCACCTTGGCTTTGTATAAAACGGTCATACATCCAGATGCCACTATTAATCCAAGGCCCAAAACAACCTGGCAATGATATCGATGTGCTTCTAGAACCAGTGATCAATGAACTACTACAGATGTGGGAGACGGGTGTGAAGGATGTTTGGGATGAGTATAAAAAAGAACATGTCACGATAAAGGCTATACTCATCGCTACAATCACCGACCTACCAGGGCGAGGTTGCTTGTCTGGAGAGAAGACAAAAGGATACACTGGGTGTGTCGAGTGCTTGGACGAGACGAATGCTATACATCTTCCAAAAGGCAAATGATCCTCATCACTTAGGATCACGTGGCTATGTCAGGAAGATTTCAGAATGGGAAACGGAGAAGACTCCTGCTCCTCCTCCACCTCCCCCTCCCCCACCGCCAAAGAAGAAGACTCCTGCTCCTCCTCCTCCTCCATCTCGTTCTCTAAGATCAGGTTCGACCTCCCAACAGAAGAGGTCATCGTCTTCAGTTGGTAATGCTCCCAAGATAAACAAGAAGAAGAAGGTGGATGCTAGCATTACTTCTTTGATGAAGGGCAAGACTGTGGAGCAGCATCCAAGAACCAAGGAAGCATATGTTTCCTTCTTTAAGCGAATAGCTAGTCTCCCTCCATGGATGCAACAGACAGAATTTGAAAGGCAGAACAACAAAGAGAGCAATCAGACTAGAGAAACAGAAATACAGACCTAACATTTGCTACAGATACAGAACTTGGCCAACAACATGGGCATATCCATGGACGAGGCCGTGGAGTTATATTACGGAAGAAGAGAGTTTGAATCAGCAGCTGTCGCATACCAGTATTCAAGAGGCAAACCTTTGGTCGTCACCGAACAAGAGTATAAAGAGTTGACAACATATCTGCGACAGTTGCATGATTATTACACCCTCGATACTGCCAAAGGGGAGTACATTGGCTTTGAAATTTGTATCCCTCCCGGGCTGATTTTTAATCATCCTGAAGAAGTGCATAGTGTTTATTATGAGGTCCTCTTTCAGCTCTTCCAATGGTGCTCGCTCGATGTACAGATTTTGATGTTATGGACTATGTAAGTACCCTACCCTCACAAAGTTCTAATAGAGCACGTGATCTGCATTGCAATATATCCTGTGTTTATTATGCAGGTGTATGGCAAAATGGTGCCTACGGAAGCGCCTGATGCATGTAGACTTCTTGGATCCCGTATTTGTCAACGAGACAACATGCGCTGCCGGGTGTCAAGATGACTATGTGCCAAAAAGTTTGAAGATTGAGTTTGAAAGGATGTTGAAAAACAACAAAACAAACATACTCCTACCCTACAACTGCGAGTATGTGTTCTCGGCCCTCACTTTGGTGTTCATTCGCTTAATATATATGACATTTAGTAACATGGACTTTTCCTCGTGATTGCAGCAACCATTATGTCCTCATAGAGATTTGTCTTGTAAATTCGCATATCGAGGTGTGGGATTCCAAGAAGAGGCCACTTTCTCAAATCGACGATCTACTCAATGTGTTGAATAAGTAAGTGAACCCAATATCACAACACTATTTTCTAATCACATAGGACATTGTAATGTCCATGGCCTTAAAACTTTGTTTATAATGTCACACAGAATGAAGGCCTTACCTGACTGGAAAAATGTCGATAGCAAGAAGTACAAGAATTAGAGTGAACCATTCACGGCTAAGTATATGCACGATATCAAGACCCTAGACCAACCGGCGGGGAACAACGAATGCGGGTTCTATGTGATGTGGGCTATGCTTGTCTACTTTGGTGCAAAAACCGACAAAGGAGATGAAACAGTATGTAGGCTTCCCAATTGTATTGTTTTTACTTATGCTTTTGCATCTGAATATCATCTTGATTCAATTACAGCGCGAAGCACACGGTCACAACCGGTTGGTCGATTTCGAGATAAGAGGAATTCAAGAAGAAGTCGCAAAGTTTATCACCGACGAGGTATTGAGTAAGAACGGATCATTCTGTATTGCCAGAACCAAGAAGTTCAAGAAGGCATATGGAAGAAAACATGTGGATAGGCTATTGTAATGTGACTCTTAATTACTTCGTTACTTATACGTTTTATTTTGGAATTTCTGTAATATAAACGTTAATAGATTTGTAGTGACGTCGAGATCCACATCCATATCCAATTATTCGATTGCATCACCACCAACACAACTCCCACCTCCCCCCAAGATATCCCTTGAAATTGAAAATAAAAGAATTAATAAAATACAAATTATAAAAATTATATCACTGCCGGTTTGTATTGCAAACCGACAGTGATTGCTTAGCTATCACTGCCGGTTGGTAACACGAACCGGCAGTGATGTTATAAGCTCATCACTGCCGAGTTGGTTGTGCCGGTTCAAAATCCGCCAGTGAAGGGGGTTTTGAACCAGCAGTAATGTGTGAATATGGTGTAGTGTCATGTCCGTGCGTTGCAACGGAAAAAAATTACACTTTTACTATATTGTCCGGGTAATTTTTTCTTTTGTGCTAGCATGCACAAACGTTTTTGTAGTGCTAACCACTTGCAAAGCACAAGCAAAACAACGGCATGGACACCCAACCAATGCCACATATTCAGAGAAGCATGAGCAGCACTGAAATATACCACAACATGCACTGCATATGCAATCGTGGTCAAAAGTTCCAGAATACTCCCAAGGGAAGCCACATATGTGGACCAAATTTTGCCTAGTTCCAGACCGATGATCCTTTGTGCGATTCACAAATTGCTACTCCGAACAATTTGAATATAAAATTCAGAAGATAAACTAATAGAAAGATTGAATGTCTGAAAATTTGAACTTACACAGAAACTTGGGGCTTAACTCGGTCAGAATTGGACTATCGGAGCCTCAGACTCGACTCACTGATATGTTCTGCCGTCCTCCACGGCTCCACTGCTCTCTCCCAAAGTTGCCCCGCATCAGACTCCATGGAAATCTTTGAGTGACGATTTCAATGTTTTCAAATTTTTATATCCACAAATGATATTTGCCATACATATCGATATAGCGGTGACAACTACATATGACGCCAACAACTAGTTGTTGACGAAGTCGAGTTCACGCATCAGCTTCTTTTGGGCCCGTTCAGCCACCGGCACTGGCGAAGGGCACACCACAAGGCGCACGCTCGAGCGGGTGGCGTCCATGGTCTTCCGCATCCTTCCCGTGCGTTTATTGTTGGCCCGAAGGGGTGGGGAGGTTGGGTGCGGGGGTATTGGTGTTGGTGTGGAGTTCGGGTGAGGGAGCAATGGTTCAGGGACCTCTTAAAGATGGTGCGGAGCAATCACGAAGCTTGGAGGAGATGGCGCGCGGCTGACGGGCAGGCCAAGAGCGGGAGAAGTGCCCGACACCCATGCACGTGAAGCAGCGGACGGGATCTCGGCAGTCTACAACCTGATGGTCAAAGGCGAGGCACCTAAAGCAGCGACCGGCAAGTCGGTTAAAGAAGTCCACACGATTTGCACCCAACTGGGTGCGTTGAGGGACGTACTCCAATGCAGGCTTGGCGGTGCTGCCGACGAAGCAGCCGCGATGCAAAGGAGGGAATGAGATGCGGTTGTGGATGCTTCCTATGGGAAATGTTACCCTAGCACGTAGCTTGGACTTGGAGGAGATTGCCCGCGACCGGTGGGCAACGCAGGAGCAGGCGAAGTGCCCAACACCCTTGCATGGGAATCAAGTACGGGTCCCAGCAGTTTGCAACCAGATGGTCAAAGGCAAGGCACCTGAAGCAGCAACTTAAGGAAGGCCTCGCGACCTACTTCCAGCATGCGCCTGGGCTTCGGCATGGTAGCAGTGGCGTCCCTATGTGGTGCGGCATCTCTTCAGCGGCTGTGTCCAGTCTTCACGCTCTGCCATTTTGGCGAAACAGAAGCACTTTGCAATGCCTTTCACAGATAAGCCTCAAATCACACTGAAGTACCTAGGATGATCTCAGCCTCGGCGTCGGGGTTGGGGAACGGGTAAGGGACGCCGCGCCCGGGGAGGACGACGACGGCGCCGTGGACGGTGGCGCGGAGCCAGGCGAATGTGCGCGTGCCACCACAGCGTGCCGCGCTGCCCCGTGACGTTGAAGTCGTAGGCGTAGATGGCGCCGCGCTGGATCGGGCACTGCGTCACGTACGCCGGCCCGTCCGCCCACCCGTTCCGGCGCTGCTTCAGCCCGTGCGAGTGGATCGTCACGTTGTGCTCCACGCGGTTGGTGACCACGACCACGACGCGGTCGCCCTCGCGGGCGTACACGGTCGGTCCAGGGTAGCTGCCGTTCACCGTCACCATGGTTTTCGCATGGCACAGCCGGCTCACGTTGCTCATCATGGAGGAGTGGGACATCACTCGAAGCCAACTGTATGTCAAACCAGGGTTCGTTCTTGGCACTGATCGATCCTAGGTGGAGCACCTGTGTGTCCTTTGGCTTAAAGGAAACACTGATGTACGTGTGGACACACCACACCGTTTGCATACTATACTATAGTTGTTCCTCATTAGAAACAAAAGTTCTCATTGCTTGTTCGCCTTTATCGGGGCAGGCGTATTCTTGGTACCAACATCAACCGACCATAACGGGCCGAGAGAGATGGCCGCTGGTATCTAAAAATATTAATCTACAAGTACATTGTGCACTCATGGCAAAATCTTTATCTGAAAGGAACGAATGATACCTTTGTTCAGTTGTGACCTGAGATCGCCATTCTGCTGCGTCGATTGCACTCGATTTGCTAACTGCAAATGCAATTTACCCCCGCCCGTTGTTTTCCCTGTTTTGGGGCGTGGGGCCATGGCTAGTGCATCTTCATCCTGAGATATACTCTCTCCGTCCAAATTTATAAGTCCTTTGATTTTTTTCAACCCTAACTTTGACTATTCATCTTATTCAAAATATTTACACAAAAAGTTAAATTTAAATCATTCTTGAAGAACTTTTATTACTAAAGCAATTCATAACAAAAGAAGTGATATTTTGTACAATTTTTTTGAATAAGACAAGTTGCAAAACTTAGGTTAAAAAAAGTCAAACGACTTATAAATTGGAACGGATTTAGTAATGTGTTTTCAATTAGTTGTCTGAATTCACTAGTAGCATACGTTTGATTAAGCTTTTCGGATGTCATCATGTAAGTATTACTAGATACCTTACGAAATGCATTTTTATAGTTTATCTATTTGAGGTCGTCATGGATGTTAATACTTTTGTTATATATAAATTTAGTCAAATTTAGAGTAGTAGGCTAAGTAGTAAAATGTTTCGTGTGAACAACGGTATCTTGGAGTTGAAGAGACGATTATAAGTGTGGCATGCATTCATCCTTGACTACTGGATTAACAGGTGATGTCACAGGAAAATTAAAGAAAGAAGGGCCAAAAACAGATCCCACGGCAGAAGATCTCCGCCAAATCAGATCTAGTGGCCACGCGAATTCGCCAAATGGCAGACTCCTATCACTCAGACTCGAGTGCTCTGTATCATTCCTGTTTCCCCTATCTTCCTCGCTGCAACAAATTAAAGCCTCCCTGCATTAGGATTGTTTAAAACTAGGAGTTTTGAATCATCTGCCCATTCTCAACGCGACAGCCAGCCTGCTCAAGCGCAGCCGTGACGAACGTGCCCCCGTCAATCCTTGAGTCCATGCACGGCGGGGAGAACAAGGAGATGATGTCCCTTGTCGTCACCACCCCTTCGACGTGCCTGTGCTCGTCGACAATGAAGCTGCAGCTGCTCCCTGAAGTCGTCAGCTTCTCCATCGCTTGCTTCAGGGTGTCGGATTTCAGGTTGGTGGCTGGTAGGCCCACCATACATGGCTGCCGGTTTCTGAGGGGAAGGATGTTTTGGCCAGGTGCAGATGAATTTTCAGCAGTGCTGCATTTGCTGTTGGCCTTGTTTTTTAGGTTGACGATTTCTTCCAAAGTACTTGTCCTAGGAATCAGGAAATGTGTTGAGGGATCGTGCTTAATTATTTTGAAGAAGATGGCGAAAGGAGATGACGGTACTTACGTTCTCTTGCTGAAAAGGGAGCTATCATCCAGAAACAAGTAGAGATCACTGCACTGCATTGATCCAATTAGACAGCTGGTTTTCCTATCAATGACTGCAACACCCATTTTTCTCTTTGAGAGAATATGTAGCCCATCAGCAAGAGTTTGATCTGAGTACACCAGAACAGGCTTCCTCACATTTGCAAACCTGCCAACAAGTCAAATGCGGCATTTTAGACTTACAGAACTTATGTTCGCTGTGGTACCATACATGCTGAGCACCATGCAGGTATGGGCTCGCTCATGCGCTTGACTAGTTCGGATTTAGCTGACTGTTTTTCAGAATATTTTCACACAAGGTATTTCTTTTATAGCATACTCCAGGAAGAAGAAATTAATGAAACCTATGGAACATTTGACATTTTGACATCTTCACACTGCAAAGCATACCTCACAAATACAGTTTACTTCCTTATATATTGAAACGACCTCGATTTCCACGAAGGGAAATCCACAGGCTCGAATTGTAATTCAACAGATTGCTTGGGACAATTCATGAAATTACCCATATCTCAGTTGACACCAGGATCCATACAACGATAAATAAGTCTTACATAAATATTTATTACATCGCCACACTGGCGGAATCAACAATCAGAGAAGCTTTAGAAGATGCGGAAGCGATTCATCCTTCACGGCCAACTTGAGTGTAGCACGTGACCCTATTCCTCGTCATCATCTCCCTCGAAGTCGTACTCATTCTCGTCACCTGACAGCAAATTTATCAGTACGATTTGTACTGGCCACGGAGCCCACCTATGCAGCATTTGCTTTGTGGAAAGTGGATGCAAGGCTATACAAGCAGACCTATAGGCTGAGGTTTTCCTATGCAGCTGTAATCAATGTTTAATTAGTCAAGTTTTATCACCAGTTAACACCATTTTCCCTTTTCCCATCACCACACCTCACATACACACACCTCGCTCTCATTCGACAGGCCCAACTCCCTCTCGGGCCTATCTCAGCGGCACACTACCACAACGGGTACACTGCCGGAACAATGTTATCCAGGGGGAGAAAAGAATATGCTCTCATCTAATAGTGGTTGCAGAAACATTAGGAAAGGTCCATAGCCAACGAGTTGACTTATGTATCGATCGATCAACCATACACTCTGCAGAGGTTTTACTACTCACAAGATTAGCCATCATCGATGCTGTACAATCATCTAGGCAGAATTCCGGGTGCTTGCTTGCCTAGGTCGGTACCACCCTACCACTCAGCCCTGGGATATTCCGGATCCAACACCGTCATGCTGAGACTGGGAGACGCAGCACCGGGCCCAATCAGTGGTACTGCGCATCTAGGACGGTACGGGAATCTCTCCATCCGTCACCGCCCACCCTTATCACCTTTCAACCTAGCAGTAGTGGTACCGCCCTACCAAGTAGTCCAGCCGTCTCCCGCCCATCAGAAGCGAGCGAGTAGCAAGGGAATCCAGATGTTTCCGGTCACTAGTCAGATCCTAGGTTGTGACCAAGCAGGCATCTCCACTTAGGGGATACTCTCCCCGTGCTATCACAGCACCTCCGTCCACGGGCTTCAAACCACCAAGGCTATCCCACCCGGAACCTCCTCCACAACTTTACCCGCCACAGGTATCTCACTTTGGGGATGCCCAGGTTGCACCCCCGGCACGACTTGCCCCATGGGCTTGTCTCACATCCCACTTGGTCGACATCAACCCTTACCACGCACCCAAGACGCACGCAGCACTCTCTCCCAGTGGTTATAATCAGTTATACACCGTCCCAATTCCACCACATAGCATATAGCAAGTAGAAAGTAGTGGAAGAGTAACAGTAAATTAAGCAGCAGCTAACCTAACAGCGGATAGCAGGGTAAAGTCTTATCAAGGCAGGGAATTCAAATATACTACCATGCAACCAATCCATACATAATCATAAAGCAATAGCAACAATGTCATTTGCAATGCGTAATAGGATCTAAGGATTTGGTGGGACGTGGCACCTTCGTAGTCGTCTCCTAGCTCTTGGAAGTAATCGTGGTCGTCTTCCTTAGTCAGATCCTCCTCCGGCTCTGAAATCGAACACGAAATAGTCGCGTCAGCGACTCCTATAGAGTATTCCAGAAAAATCCAATAAAATAAAGAGCCAAATGCACACAAACACAGTCTTAGATTGTAGATCTCATTTTTCTGAGAATTTTGATATATGGTGCGCAATTTTTGGACTTCATATGAATAAGTTATGAATTTCCGAAGATTATCCTATTTTCTGAAAATGGGAAAACTGGTTGGTTAATAGGGGCAGCTCGGGATTGGTCCACGTGGCGCGCGGGTCCAGTAGTGCGGCGTGTGTCGCCTCATCAGAACACAAACCCGAGGGTCGCCCACCAGGTGTTCCATGCTGGTTCCCAGAGAGTTGCCGGAGTTGGCGTAGCTCGGCGTGGCTCGGCGGTGGTCGGTGGTAGCTCGGCTGTGGTTGGGGTATCTAGGCGGAGCTCGGCATAGTTCGGTTTAGCTCGGCGGGGCTCGGGCGAATCGGAGATTCGGGGCGCCGAGGGTGCCGTTCTCCCGAGCTCTCCCGGGGAGGCTCGGGCGAATCGGAGATTTGGTGCGCCCGAGGGTGCCGTTCTCCCGAGGTCTCCCGCGGAGGCTCGGGCGAATCGGAAATTTGGGTGCCCGAGGGTGCCGTTCTCCCGAGGTCTCCTGTGGAGGCTCGGGCGAATCGGACATTTGGGTGCCGAGGGGGGCTGCTCTCCCGAGCTCTCCTGGTGAGGCTCGGGCGAATCGGAAATTTGGGCGCCCGAGGGTGCCGCTCTCCCGAGCTTTCCCGGTGAGGCTCGGGCGAATCGGAAATTTTGGGCGCCCGAGGGTGCCGCTCTCCCGAGGTCTCCTGCGGAGGCTCGGGCGAATCGGAAATGTGGGCGCCGAAGGGGCTGCTCTCCCGAGCTCTCCTGGGGAGGCTCGGGCGAATCGGAGATTTGGTGTGCCGAGGGTGCTGCTCTCCCGAGCTCTCCTGGGGAGGCTCGGGCGAATCGGAAATTTGGGTGCCCGAGGGTGCTGTTCTCCCGAGCTCTCCTGGGGAGGCTCGGGCGAATCGGAAATTCGGTGCTAGCAGGGTTCCAGGGCGTCTGTTCAAGGCGGCGGTGTCTCTCCGGTGCGGCGGACGATGACAGGGCGGCGATGACCATATCTCGGCAAGGCAGGGCTCGGCTTTCTAGCGGCGGTGCCGAGGCAGACTTGGCGAACCTCGGCGGCCTTTCTCCGCAGCGCGAGGCGACCGGGGGTACTCGGAACGGATCTTAAGCGAGGCGGAACCTGTCGGCGGCGATGTCGTCGCGACTGTGAGGTTCCGGCGGGGCTAAGGAGGTCTTCTAGGAGATGTATACGCGTCCAGGGTCTAAGGCGATGGTATACCAACTACTAATTTTGGCTACCGAGCTTTCCAAGGTGCTCGGCCGTGGCGGCGGCGTGTCGCCGACGACGGCGGAAAGCGGCATCGCGGCTACGACCAAGTATTGGTTCAATCGAATGCGGTCTTGTCAAATTGGTGAGGCCAGAGAGGCATACAACACTCTGGTGGCGAACTTAGCCATGGCATGACCTTCTTTTGGCTACGGCTCGCGGCGGCGCTCCGGTAAGGTCGCGGCGCACGCGGCCAGGGCGATTCAGGCTTCCTCTAGCGCTTAGATCCGCGTAGCTAGCTCAAGGGGGTCGTGGCCGTGCTCCACGACGCTCTAACCTATACGGTTGCTAGACGGATTGCTCGGAACGGGTGATTCGGCGTCGGAACGCGTCGGTGGTGAGCGCGCTCCGCCGAGAACGCGTCGTGCTGCGTTCTCGGTCTAGCAAGCTTGTAGTCCGGGGGTTTTGGCTGGTCGAGTGAGTGCATGGTGCAGGTGATCTTCCCGAGCCGGTATAGGCTCGTGCCTGCGCGTCCCGAGGGTGGAACGCCATGGCAAAAGCAGGGCAAGGTTCGGACATGGCGTGCGGTGGCTCACCGTGGTGTCGGTGAAGCTAGGATGGCGGTGCAGTGGCGAGTCGGAGCCGTGCAGAGCGATCGCAGTGCCGTGCCGCTCCTCGTCCGCAGCTCGGCTTCTCCTCCGTGTCCGGCTCCGGCGTGCTCCGCGGCGGCGGCGCTCCGGCAGCTTCTCCTCCTCTGCTCCGCCCTTCTCCTACGCTCTCTCTCTCGGTTTGGTGCGGTGTGCCGGTCTGTGCTGCGGTGGCGGCGAGGGGAAATGAGGGTAGGGCTTCGGGGTGCTCCAATTTATAGGCGAGCTTGGCCAGTCTCCAATGGCGAACGGTCTCGATTGCGCTCGGCCGATCGAAGGGCCGTGGCTCGAGTGGATCTAGGGCTCCGGATGGCGCGGGTTCGCTTGGCGGCCAAGAAAGGAGGGGACAGGAGGGGGACAGCGGGGTCAGGGCTCTGCCATGCGGTCGGCTGTGGGACCGGGGTCACGCCATTCGCGCGACACCCCCGGCAGGCGCGTCGCCTTCGTGAGGAAGAAGAACAGTGGGGGCGAGAGTGGCTGACAGGCGGGGCCGGGTTGGCAGCGAGCGCGAGCGCGTGTGTGCTGGTCGTGCGCGTGCGCTGCCGAGCCGCGACGTGGGCCGCGCGCGGTGAGATGAGGAGAGGAAGGTCGGGCGGGCTCGGGCTGGCTTGCTGGCCGAACTCTCTTTCTCCTTTTCTGTTTTCAGTTTAGTGTATATATACATATATTGCCCATTTTAATTTATTGAGTAAATACAAACATAAATTGCAATAAATCCCAAATGTGATGCATAAGTTATTATTCTATGTGATTGGAATTAAAATGCAAACTACACTCCTTTATTTACCAATTTCATAATGAAACCTATATGCTTGCACAAGAAAAATGGGTTTTCACAATAAATAAATGAAAAATTTTAATTGGTTGGGATTTTTAGATTGTGTGGATTTTTAGGGTTGTTACATATATGTTGCTTCCTTTTCATGATGCCTACGAGATATTCTAAATAGTACTGTGTCATGGTAACTATTTTCACCCAACTGCACTAAACTACTTTTTATTCAGGCTCAGGGCTTACCTAAATTCAGAAAGCCGCTTGTCTGCAATTTTATCGAGCCACTCGAGGCCACTTGACTCGAGAAGCAGCTCCATCACTGCATTCTAGTGCAATGAGTCAACAGTTAGCATCACGATTGAGTTCAGTATCCAGAATCACTGAGCATAAAAAGAGCACTGACGACAGTGACAAACATCAAGGAAGGCAGCAATTACCTGCGTGACAAATCCAATAATGTTCGAGTTCAGCGACTCAACAACAGGTGCCACGTTAAGCCTGTGGTGTTTCGAAAAGAGAAGCATTGCGTGGAACAGCGTGTCATGGGTTCGAACAGGGAAGAAGGGCTCCCATAGGAACAGCTTTGCTAACCAGGCGATCTGTTCAGTTCATCAGAGTAACAGCCGCAATCGTTAAAAATACAAAAATCATCATTTTCGTCCCTAGCATTCGTCCTACTTCCCTAAGAGAAGGATATTCAGAATATAAATGTTCTCCATCATTCCAGTGTACAAACATAAGTGAAGGGTGACATTTGATATGTGGATTGGAGTAGGGAGTACCTTCGTTTCTGCAATCTGATGGTGCTGTTTCAGACTAGAGAGGAAGTCAGAAGTAGTCTCCGTTGGTTCACTTTCCACTTTCCCAAGTTCCTATGAATGAACAACGCAACAGACGAATTTGTTAAGATCGGACGGCAACCAAAAGTAAATAATCGTTCATTAATTCTTCACAAAACAGGCTGCATGAACTGCTTGCTATAAGACGAATTTCAGCACAACGTCTTGTTCTCCGACGGGCAAACTCTGAACAATTTATTAGCAACTTGATGAAACACATATACTCGTAGATCGATCGTCAGGTCAGGTACGTTACCTCAAGCGCCCACAGGACTAGGCTCGAGAACTCAACGAAGCCGATATTGCGATCGACGTACTTGCTGAAACCGCTCCGCACCACGTCGACGATCACCGCGCCCGCGGCGTCGCTGCTGTACATGGCGTCGATGGCGCCCAGGACGGAGCCCTCGAGCTTGACCTCCACCGCTGCGTGCAGAACAAGTGAACAACAACAACAAACACGAACGAGATCGAGCTGCTTAGTGGTCGGGTATGTAGAAATGGAATGGATCTCGTGATACCTGGGGAGGCAGTGGGTTGGAGCGCGCCCGGGACGGAGGAGACGGGGATGTGGTCCAGGAACGACTTGAGCGCTTCGCTCCAGCTCTCCCCTGCCGCCTCCGCCTCCGCCTCCGCCCCGCTGCTGCCGCGGCTTGCGGTGGCTTTGCTCGCTGCTTCTCTCGCCATCTCCCCAGCCATCTCCGCGCCGCCGCAGACTCTGAGGTGGTTCGACGTGTGCAACGGACAGAGTTCTCTGAGCCTTTCGGCCTGCTCTCTCAGACTCTCACGGCGTCCTTCTGCACTGCACTTTCGCGAGAGGTTTGGTTGCCGGGACACGTCTGCGGGTGGGCCGGGAGCCCGCGACAGATGGCGCGGCCTGGGAACACCAGGATACGTGTTGCGGTTGAATTTGCCCAGTGATTATTATACTACTACGGTTTTAAGCTCCCTCCGTCCCCAAATGCCAAAACACACCAGACAGCTTTTGTTTGGAAGAAGTTTGGGATACGATGCGACGAGGTGATTCTAGGGTGTGTTTAGTTGTTGGGATATAATAGGATGGGGTGGGATTATTTTGGAACGAGAGTTTCTTTGATTTAGAGTCAGGCAAAGATAAGGATAATCTATCTAGGAATATCCGCGTTGGTGATTCACATCTCTTAAAGTCAAGAGGACGGGGTCATCTTAGGTGGGATGCGTAGTGGGGAGGCGCACAGGCCCTATCTGTCATGAGCTCATCCCACCTATGGTGTCTCTAAACTAAATAAAAAAATGGATTCATCCTATCCTTCTTCAACCAAATAGAAAATAGGCTCGTCCCGTCCCACAAATCAGAGTCAGGACTATCCGATTCCACCTTGACTTCTAACTAAACGTACCCTTGAAACTGCCTAGTTCAGTCGCTTGCTTGATGAGCCTTTTATATGTATGTCATCATGAAAGTTCGAAATTCCACGGAAGCCACTGGAAAGTTATAATGTACACTGATGTCACTGCTCTAAACTTGTTTGTCGTGCACGCTATTCCGTCCAACTTGAGAGTTGACGGTGGGTAACGGAGGTCGAAAAAGACCTAGGTGCCCTCAGGCTAGTAATACTGTGAGACCGGAGGACCAACCTGGGCATCCCTTGAGCGCGTGAACGACACCAGCGCCGCCGGGAACTCCGCGCGCACCTGCAGCTCCCGACCGAACTCCAGCAGCGCCACGGCCTCCCCGACGCGCCATGACATGGCCGCGCTCCCTAACCTGCAGCACGCGCGCCGGCGGCGGTGCTGGACTGCTGGTGATGTCCGTGAGGAGCAGCAGACCCGACGACGACACCAGCAGGTGCCGCCTCCCCCTCTTGGCCGATGCGATTGCTGATGGTGATGCTGACGCTGACGGCTGGGAGGAGGAGTAGACGAAGATGGCTGGTGGTGGCGATGGTCGCGGAGCCGGTGCTGCTGCTGCTCTGGCGCCCACCACCGGCGGCGGCGTCACGGGAGGCCCCATGCATGTGTACAGCGGCGGCGGAGGCGTACGTGGCGCTCACATGCCAACGTTATTTCGTCTCTCTTGGCAGCTGGCGAGGGAGGACCGGCGAGATAAGTTTTGAGAGGCTGCTCAAATACTGAGGACACATACATGTGGATTATTATTAAAAACAATTGAAACTGCTGTCCTCGTCGACATAACCACCTCCGATCCCACCCTCGCCGCCGAGATAGCCACCGCTGGCTGCTCTGGGCCTGCCCGCGCACTCCGAGAACGGCTTCCTCGCGAGTCGTTGTCACTGATGTGCGTGTGCAGATCGTGAGCAACGAGAGGTACAAGGGCGTTCTCCACCGCGCGGTGGTCGGCAGCGAGCACGCGAGGATGTCCATGGTGAGCATAAGGGTGCGTTCGAACGCCGGAGCAGGCCGCGCAGGTTGGCCTCGAAGAGCCCCGTGATCTTGCGCTCCGCGTTGAACGCTGCCATGGTGCGCAGGTTGGCGACGGCCTCGCCCGTGATCTGCATCGCCCTGGGGTGCGCGGACTCCAGGTCCCCCGAGAAGCCCTTCATGAACTTTCCTTCGCGATCTGCTTCTGCCCGCGGGAGAGTTGCAGGCCGTGCTCCCCATCCTGCACCGGCTACCACCGCCATGCACGCAAGGTCAAACAACGGCGGCGGAGTAGTATACGCCTATACGTGTATGGCTAGGTAGCTGTCGCCAATGTCAAATGGTAGCTAGCTTCATATCCTCCGTCGATGGAGAAGTTACTGCCCAGATGATTAAAAAAAAGCACTAGAGCTTTCATGAGGTGGAGAAGTTACTGCCCAGATGATTAAAAAAAAGCACTAGAGCTTTCATGAGGTCAGGCACGATACCCAGTGACATATATAACGGAGATACGTGGCAGTGCCGACTCATGCCGTCCGCTAAGACAGAGCAAGGGCAAGATATACTGGGACCATTTGTCAGGGCTCCTAAATCGTCAAGTGCTTACGGAATGGCATGCACGACAAAGAAATTTAGAGCGGTGATATCAGTGTGCGTTTTAACTTTTCAGTGGCTTCTATGGAATTTCAAACTTTCGTAATGGCATATAAAAGGCTCTTGCTTGATTGCTTCGTAGAGAGATGGAAGACCGGTGCTAACCACAAGCACAACGCGATGGCAGGCTGCAGCACCAACCATCAACTAAAACATTCTCAGTTTCTCAGCACACCAACATAAGTAGTAGCACAAGAGCCCAAGCATACTTTATTATGCGTCTGCATGTTCAACCGCAGCATTGTACGCACAGCATACATAACAGAGCCCAAGGGAGCATGCGGCCAAGGGCAAACCACAACACACTTGCTACAAAGGTGGCACAAGGATAACGCCACAAGGGCGTTCTAGTCCACTGATGCTGATACTGCAATTGGAATATCAGCTTTATACCCAACAGGGAACAGATCGACAGGGCTGTATCGCCCTATTGATTTTATCACGAATTAATACTCATGGTCTCATGGCATTTGGATCAGGTGGAGAGAAAGCCAAGACCACTAAGTGGCAGAGAGCTTATCGCTTCCTCCTGTTTGTTCGCCACTGCCTCAGGACAAACTGGACAGCTTCCTTTAGAGTCACCTTCCGGTTTTCTTTGAAGTTCCATAGCTCCCCCACAGGATAACTGCCTCTAGATTTGTACTCTTTGATTTCAAGCAGCGCCTTTGTCACCAATGCATAGATTTCTTCTCCATGTTCTTCTTTGAGTGCTCGAAGCTTTGCATCATCCTCGATTATTTCCTACATCACAGCATGCACCACTTTGTCAAATAAGGTAGAATAACCCAATGCATGTTACAAAATGCAAGGTATCCATAAAATCGGATATTGATCGAGGATGCACAGTTCACTAAATTAAACAGGAAACGAAGGATACAAATAGCACTCCCCTAATGAGCTACAGGTCAGCATCCATACGGGCCGACTAAATAGCGAACATTCACTCCATTCTATCTTAGCGATCGAATTTCCGACATGCAAATGCTTCCTTTTTTAGAAAAAAAATTCCACCTCATTCTCTTTTAGGAAGTATGCTTGGCTCCATGCACATTTGATCTGGTCTGCATGCGCCCTCCGCTTCTCACGATTGGTTATGACGTCACTGTAATGTAAGGCTAGATAAAAAGCACAACATTTATTTTAAAACGCTATATCTACCAAACGGTGTATCCATTTTAAATTTCGTTTGCACCAGTGTGTTCCACGTGACGAGACGAACAAAACTAGACCACATTTACATATGTTTCGAAGAATTTTATTATAATAACAATTTATGTGTACTAACTTACAAGGTATAACTTGTAACATATAACTTATACGACAAACTTATAACCTCAAGACTTATGAAAACATAGATTATTAACCAAAAACAATAAATACAAAGGCATGAATTAACTAATAACTTTTTTGGCAAAACTTGCAATACAAAAGTTATTAACACATAAAAGAACAAATTAACTTATAGGTACAACAATTATCAAACACAACTTGCGTACGCAATAATAACTTGTGTAAATAAGTTATCTAATAGAAATTGTTTGAAATATATGCAATCGGGATCTAGTTTTGTTCATCTCATCTCGTAGAACATAACTGTGTAGACAAAATTAAAAATAGATACACCGTTCAAGAGTTATAATATTTACAAATAAATGATTTGCTTTTTTAAGGTGATGTCAGCAATATAGGAATGTGCGCAGGTGGATGGACAGACTGTTCTCTGGAATAAGAGAAACCTCGAACCGCGTGAAGAAAGGAGCAGTAAATGGAAGGTGGTCCCGTAGAAGTTAAGTCGTATCTAGTCTGCCGTTCATCCGATTCTGATCGCGCGAACGACCGCGCAAAAGCAATTTGGGCATCCATACCAGTGCATGTACATGACTGTAAGTAGTTACAACTGAAACAGAAGGTATCCCCCCCCCCCCCCCCCCCCCCCCCCTTTTTCTTTCTTTCTTTTGAGAGAGAGGGGGAGGAAAGGAGAGATAAAGTACAGGATGTAGCACCAAATAATATTCATACAAGATATTAGATATGGGATCTGACATTCAGTAAGGAACTTAACAACCTCTACTTGACAGGATAGGATTATTCAGCAACTCAATTGTGTACTCCGTCCCACACAAGGTGCGTTCTATGATTATTTTGGCAGATCAGTGTTGTTAGGAAATGATATATATGCCCCAATAAAAAGTGTCACAACATGCAATGATTGCTCTTTGGAAACGGAGGGCAAGCCTTTTAGTGTTAGGTGGCCCAAGTTAGAAACACAATTTTGTTTGAAAAACTAGAATTGCACTTATTGTGGGACGGAAGGAGAAGGTTATAAAGCTAAGGACATGTAAGGAAGTAGCTAAAAGTAAAGATTCGTACCATCTCCTTTCCATCAACTGTAACAACCCTAAAAGGGAGCCAGTCAGGATTTTTTATTTCAGCCTCCCACTTTGAACAAAGAAAGGCAGCGGTAACTTCTGCATCTTCTGTATGCTCCTTTTGGCATGCCTTTGAAAATGCTTTTAGATCAAGCTCTCCCATTCTCTTGATTCCTATATGTGCCTGCCCACCTGAAAGATCAAGCAGGCCCTGTGGAGTGTGCCATAGAACAAAAGATGAATAGCCATGAAATACTGATCGACAATGAGTTACATAGATCTCATTGGTGAAACAACATACATTTTCTAGCTCTTTGCGAGCTTCTTGCAGTTCAATGTTGCTTTTGCTTTCTTTGATAACCAGAGTTTGGTTAAGTGACTCCATTCCGTCCAGTTCATCTATCTTTTCTTGCAATGCCTCACTCAGCTCATTAATTTTATTCTTTGACGCTGAATCTTCATCACCTGGCATATGCTCCATCACTTTTAGTTTGCCCTTCAACTGCTGTATCTCTAATTCAAGCTTTTGTTTTGCATCCAATTGTTGTTCCAGCATCAGAATCTTCTTTAACGCAGCATGTTTCTCTCTCTGTAGTTTCCATACAGTAAGACTACCATAGGACATATTGTTTAAAACCTAAAGCATATCATAGGGGGAGTCAAGGTACATACTTTTTGTTCTTCCACAAGCTTCAGCACATTCGCATCAGCTTTCTGCTGCTCCAATGTTGCCAATTTAAGATGACTCGATTTGATAGCATTCTGAGTTCAAGCAAAAACAAAGCACATATTTGCATGGATATTGTTAACTGATACAACCTTATCAAAATTGAAGATATGAAGAAGTTGCTAATAAAAAAGAAATATCTAACATGTCTCAAACTAATATGGAGCTAAGGAAATCAACTCTTTCCATTCTTTTAAAGAGGAAAAAGATGAAAAGATGGAAGAAATCGCACACCTTCTGTTTCTCCTGCTCAAGGTTCCTTCTGTCATAATCACTTTTTGCTGCAAGCTCATCAAGTTCCTTGGATCTCACATCAAGATCATTCATTTTTGCCTCAAGTTCAGAACGCAGCTTTTGATTCTCATCAATGATCTTCTGAGAATGCCTGCGAGCTAGCTGCTGCATCTTGCTAATTTCTGGTAATCGTTATGCTTATTAATTGATCTTTCAAATGAAACTTAACAGCTGCTGATGATAGAAACTGGAAATACAACTACAAACATGTGAAAACAAAAATAAGTAGCAAAAAAGAATAGCATAAACCTTTATTGTATGACTGGAGAAGTTGTTCCCTTTGCCCCATCATCTTCTCAAGTGATGCAGTTGTCTCACTGTATTTGCATTCAAGTTCCTGCAAATACCTATTTTTTACCTCAATTTGGTTAGCTAAATTAGCAACAAGCCTGTCAGTTTTACGTGCTCCTTCCTTTGCAAGATCATTGACAGATTTCAAGTCGCCATTTTTTCTCAAAAAGTCCGCTATTACTCCTGGAGAATTGTAATCTTCAGCCCGCGCAAGCCATCCATACAGCTCAGATCCCTTATTCTGTTTTCCAATCCAGTCCTTCTTGCCGTATCCTCCTGCTGCGAAGTGACTTTCGAAGGTACGCGCATTTCTGAAACCATTCCAGTCCTTTCCAAACTCAACAATAGCATTTCCTGTATGGCCTCTAAAAGTCCATAACGGGATGACCTTCAGTGGGCAAAAGTGTGATAGTTGCTCCTTCAAACGATTTCCACTTTCTCCAATTTGGCGCCCATCCTTCCATTCAGTAGGCACATTAACTAGGATGCCCATCCAGGGCCACACGAACTTCTCATCTCTGTTCTGAAGAGGTTGTGGCTCCACAGGAATTACATGTGGCCGTGGTTCAGATGATTTAGCAAGATCAATCTTCAAATATTTAAAGAGGGCACGATGGGCTGCCTTTTCTTTTGCCTTCCGATTAGGTGCTGCACTTACTCCTGAGGCATGCTGAACCAGACTACTTTTACTGTAATTATTCTTCTTCTTGCTACTACAGAAGAGACAACTGTAATTTTTTCCATTATTCTTTACCTTTAAATCTCCTGACATCAGTCTTGCATAAATTTTTCCTTCATAATCATCAATCTCAGAATCACTTATTTCTGTATCTTCGTCAGAACTATGATCCATTTTCAAAAGCGGAAGGAAATATAGGACAACCTAACCAGAAAAGATAAAGAAATTGAGAACACAACACTCTAAGTCAATTTTTTGAACTATTTTTTCATTATGAAATACAAATGAGCACTTGGGAACTTGCAATACTAGAAAACAACAAGCATGGAACACTGACATACTATCATGCAAGGGGGCGGGTCAACCCATTCCCAAACATGCCACTCCTAGACTGAGCCCACGGTTCGGAGCAGGCTGACCACAACAGGAAGAGGGTCCAAAGGGTCGGAAACCTGTTGAGCGTAATCGACCCTTAGGGTCGCCCCACTCATCAGTGGCGGCGTCCGCTCCCCTCCGCCTCACTTGTGACCTCCCCGCTCTTGGGTCTTGGCTGAGAAGAGATTCCCATAACCGATGCCCCTGCAGATGCAGGAGCTAGGGACGACCCCAAGTTCCCCAACCAACGGAATTACCACAGAACATGTTCAAGAGGTGCATCCTTCCACCCTCCCGATCCCTGAGACCCTGAAGATCCAATACATGCTTAGTTTTCTTTCTAGATGTCGGGTTGGTTCTGATTAGAGGATTAGTTTTCATTTCTAGATTTCTTGGTGGATTTTACCAGCTTTCTTTGAAGTGGATCCAACACATTCACTGTTGTCAGGGACCCCTCAATAAAGCAAACTCAAATAAAAATCTTTCCACTTCCTTTTGAAGTAATATCTTGCTTGGAATCATCTAACAACAATGTGGTATCATGTCTCGTTAGATTACTCTTGATTTTGAATTATTCTTTATTTCAGTTTGGGAAAGTCATGTTTGTATAAAAGCTGGTTAGCAAGCTACCATGAGTTTTTATTGTGGTAATGCTCTCAGCTATTAGCAGATTGTAACTTGTGTGGGGAACACAACTTTCTTCTAATAGGTTACTTTAAGCATGTGCAGTGAATATCTGAAGCACACTTGGTTGGTTTCATTAAGGGTTTGTAGCATGTATGAATTATTGTTTGTACTACCTGGCATGCAACGCTGCTTTTCCTGGCAAGACCTCTGAAAAAATGTGCACGCGGCGACAGATCAGAACCTCGAAGATCAGACCAAACCAAGGGCATGTGTCTGTAGTGTGTACTACTGCACATCGCCATGCATTATAGCAGGCTTTGTTAGAGTAATCCTTGTGTTTACCAGCTACCTAGCTAGTATTAATCATATTCTGTCCTAATTAGCTAGCTGCCGACTTCCCTAGGTCGGTTGCCCTTTTCTTAGACAGTAAGGTAGATATGCAGGATGGCAAACAAGTCGCCAAATTGATCAAGTGCATGTACTTTCTGATGTTGTCATCTGAGCTTTCTGATTTGTCAATGTGGAAACCCTTCAACTTGGACAGTATCTTCCTTTCCTAACTGATTTTTTTAGATAACAGACCGTTTGGTCCAGCTTTCATTGAAAGCCGACGAAAGAGTTCTTTCTTTCCTAACTGATTGATATTGTGATATTGGTAACTTGTTTTGTGACCTTAATCCTCCGTTTCTTTGGGCGGGGAGGGGGGGGGGGCATATAAGGAGGAAGCAAATCCTCAGGTATCTCAAGTGAGCTCGTACTAATTGGCAAGTTGGACTCTGTTGCTCAGAATGTCGGTGCCCATTCTTGAAGCTCCATTGTTGGAACACATTTAGGAATGGCTGCATGAAAATACTCTCACGACCAGACTTCACTAGCCTTTCTGAGGAAATGGTCACTGACCAAATCTTACATGTTTATGCAAGGAAATGTTACATGTACTGGCTTCAATATTTGTTCATTTGCTTTTGTAGATAGCTCCTGGTTCCAAGAGACAGGTTATAGGAGGCCTGCTAACATTTTGACCAGATCCAGCTGGTGTTAAACAGCATTGGCTTACTAACATTCCTACGAAATCCTTGTTGAAGAATCTGTAATTTGTTAATCTTTATTCAATACTGAACTTATATAATTTTATTCATTTTCGCTTCTATATATTTAGTCACCGAGTGTGCAGTGTGCTTTGCATGCATAGAGAAGTTGAAAGCAACAGGGTCGAGATCGCAGCAATCTCTACCTGCTAGTTTCAGGTCTGCTGCTCTGTTTGCAAACTTCAGTGTGAAGACATTCCTTAAAGCAAAGGTGAAGAGGGTCAAACCTCGATGCCCACGGGTCTTCATTGCCATTAAAAATCAACGGGAGGGTTGAATCCAGACCCTCTCAAATAGAGTAAACTGATTCACGGGTCAGGATTAGGAGCACCCCAGACCGATCCCTTTGCAAACCTAACTATCATCACCCTTTAACTATAGCTATACGGGTGACACTGGCACTAGTTATGACTCGAAAGGGATTATCAAAAACAATGCTACCAATCGTGGAATCCAGGGGCAGAGACATGGTGTTTTGCAACGAAGGAAAAACGAAGTTATTAGGCATGGATTCCTTCTAATTAGATCAGATCCGAACGAAAATAGCCAAATAGATTCGCACAGCAGGGATGGGAGAAAGGGTGCTCATACCTGGTGGGTGCTCTTCGCCGGCGAAGGACGCGACGAAATCCTGGGCAGCAGGCGAATGGCGCAGGGCGCCGCCGGCTGTCACCCCGTGTCCCAGGCTCCCAGCTGCCACACGAGAGTGAGCAGGCGCCACGCGGAGGGGACGCTGGACGGGAGAGTGAAAAACGGAACGGACGAGGAGGATTCCGCCTGACAAGCCCCCCTCGCGGAGGATTCGACAACAACAGGTGGAGCGCAGGATAAAGCTGCCTCGTGACTTGAGCCCTGTGACTGTGACAGGCGCGTGGGGACGGCGGGAGGGGCGGAAGAGGGAGGAGACGGGAGCCGGGACTGGAGCGATTCGGAAGGGAGAGGAGACGGGATTATCCAAATTTGTAGGGTTCGTGCTAGGTCTCCGTGCCGTGGACTTCAACAATTTGGAATAGAAGTATATACTTCCTCCGTATTTTTGCATTTCGAGAAATCTCGATGCTTTCATATTTGTCTAAATTTATTTTAGAAAATATGAATTCTTTTAAAGCAAAATAAATATCATTAGAATCCTTATGAAATATACTTTCGTAATATACTGATTTGGAGACATAAATGTGAATACTATTTACCATAAAACTTAGTCAAATTTGGATAACTTTAACGAACACGAAAATCATAGTTGCATCCTTTTCGTGAATGGAGGGAGTAGCTCATAATTTTGTGCTTTTGATCTATGGTAATAGTTGTTGATGCGAAATAAAAGGATTGACTCATCAATGTGAGATTCTATAGCAACAATATCCTTACCTAACCTAGTTCGATTTGTCAATAGATTTATGCTCCATTTTTAGATCATATAGTTGCATGTGATTTTATATCTATCATTTGGATCATACTACCTCATAGCATGTTTTTTTCCTTCTACTACCCTTTTGTGCATGTGTTCACTTAGATCATGATATGAGCTTATGCATTACTTGGTTAACAAAAATGCAGTTCATTAAGTTATTGATTAAAGACACTCGAATGGGCCTAGATTGGTTGGGGATATAGATTGCATAGATTGTACGTGAAAGAACTAAGGCACTAGTTGGTTGGGAGACGAGGTGAAGTTGGATGTGATGGTTCTATTTCTTATTTGGTTCAGAGAAATAGGACCATTCATGTGTTTGGTTTGAGGACACTAGAATGTGAGACAAGACTATGACAAATGTGGCCCACATGTCAATATTTTTAAAACTTTCTCGTCTTTTTTCCCCTTTGTTATTCCTCTCACCTACCCATATTTGACAAAGGACAGATTTTGAATCATAAAACGGAGCTAAAGGCTGCCATATGGCAGGACCGGCGACGGAGCTCGCCTCGCACGATTATGTTCGCCTGCATGGTGGCGCACCTGAGCCGGCGCGGTGCACGGCCTCCTAGCCGCACAATGAGCGAGCCTAGACGAGTCTCGAGCTCGTACAAGGCACAACGGAGCTTGCCACAGGTGAGCCGCGATGAAGAGAGACGAGCGGCATCGAGGACAGTCCCAGCCGCTCGATTCATAGGGGCGAGGGCGTCCCGCACCTCACGAGAAAACTTCCCTCAGCGACGTCCTTTATCCGGTTATTCCCTAACCAAACGGCACGAGAGGAGTTGGCACAGGAAGGCTGAAGAGATTACAAGCCTCGAAGAATAATTCTCTATTTATTTCTTGATTGAATCTTGAGTACACCACGAGACCACATCGGCATTAGTGGTATTTTAAAGAGAGAGTTCTTTATTTGACACCTAAAAATTCCTTGTTTTTGTCAAAAAAAAAAAGTTCACCTTTTCCACCAAACCTCCATCCCAGAGGAAGCACCAAATTAGCAAGACAAGGAAATTTTGGTAATATATAGGATGAAAGATAAAGTTGGTCCAAACCAGGCAACGGAAATACAAAGGTTCATAAAAGGTTTGCCGCAACTTCCAGGGCAGCTTATTAGTACAGTACATACTAGCAGTCCCAAGGTCCAAGGAGCAGCAATGCCAGGCTATGCATCTTGCGCCCGAACGCTGGACTTTTTAGCAAGCGGCTCTTCCCATACCAAGGTTGCACGATCCATCGATGTAATACCATTGTAGGTTCTTGTTCTGTAGGAGCCGATCTATATGACAGACCCATCCTTGATGGTTGCATTCTTCAAGACCACCACAATTCCAGACCTTATGTAGTACCCTTCTTCAGGGTGATCAGCCTCTTGGATGCCCTGTCACAAAGAGTGGAACAACCCATGGTCACAATCACAACACCAGCGATGGAATGGATAGATAAGCACACAAGTTTCTGCCATGTAAGGTGCGGTCGTTCACCTTGCTGTTTGTGATCACCACGTTCTTTCCAATCCTAGCATTCATGTCAACGATACAGTTCCTGAAAACCATCAGAGGATACCATCAGGTATCAGTGAGTGTGATACTTGCGACTACCAGTGGTTACACATATACAATAATGTTGTTCCACATCCACACCTTATCTTAGTGTTCCCTCCTATTCCAACTGGGACCTTCCCAGCTAACAGTAGCTTTGAAGCTTCCTCTTCAGTTTCATAGAAGTCCGCTCCCATCAATACAGAGTCCTGGTGTTATCAGAAAGTGCAATAACAAAATGAATTGCCACCCATTTGCAACAGTACCAACAAACAAAATAAACTCTAGATCTGGGTTCGATATTCTTCTTCTATTCATGTCGTGGTAATCTCTAATCTGGGCCTCTGGGGTTGGGTGGGATGTACAGTAACAGCAAGAATTGAGGTGGCCACGTGCTGAACAGATTGAATATTATATCAATACTAGAAGCTGGAGCAATCTTCAGTTTTAAGAAAAACACAAAAAGGAATTTGAAGAACCTGTCTGGGGTCCAACAGAATCTTATACAAAAACACTTCTGTGTGATTTTGTGAACCCTGGTGATGAAATGGTATACTAAACAGTAGATTGCAGTTGCACTAACTGTGGTGATTCGAATCAAATGCAATGCAAGAAAATGTATAAAACATCAGCATACACATTAGCAGAGTATGTACCTTGAGTTCACATCCATAGCTGACACGTGAGCAGACTCCAATCACAGAATGCTCGATGCTGCATTCTCTCAGTAAGCAACCATCTGAGATAGATGCATCTTTGATCTGCGGAGGAGAAAAACAAGTCTTGAAGTATGCGAACATCCTGCTGAGGTAACAATTGTGTCCATAAGACCTATACCTTGCACTTGTCCAATTGCGTCGGAGGCAAGTACCGGGGTGCAGTGAAGAAAGGTGTTTTTGGGTCATACAAATCGAACTTGGAGGGCTGAAGAGAGAAACATATTAGGTGAATTTGTGTTTAGACTTTAGATTCTAGTCACCAAATATTCGATGATAAGTTAACTCAAGAATAATAGAATGGAACTAAGATGCTCTAACACAGGTTCTACGCATTCAATTTCAGGTAATATATATATGCAGTACAGAATACAGATATGGCAGAATACCTGCTCAGTGAGGGCCAAGTTTGCATCAAAGAATGATTTGATTGTTCCAACATCCTCCCAATAGCCCATGAAAATGCATGCCTAATACAATATGTAAAATGCATTGTTAGTCTGTATGATGCATGGAAGCGGAATAAAAACTAGTGGAAACTGGAAACAACTTTTTGATAAGAAGACTCCAAACAGGTCAGACTTACCTGCACATTATGCTCTAGTACAGCTCTTGGGAGGATTTCCGATCCGAAGTCATGTAATTGAGTATATTTTGACCTAAGAATTGACAATGTTAGAAGGTAAACTAGGACTTGGATAGAATAAATCACAAGAAAGTGATTACTTGAGAAGGTCTAAAAGTGCATCTTTCTTGAAGACATAAATGCCCATTGATGCGATGTACGGATATTTCTGTGCATCACATATAGCATAGCTGAGGAAGTTGGTATCAACTCTCTGCAACATCAGTAGCTATTAGCTTTGCTGTCAGATTCTATAATCATTTCTGAATACGCCAGGTACAGATGATCCATGGAAAGAACTAAAAGAGGGGTTCATCTCAAGAAAGAAAGGAACACAACAGAATTGGATTACACAATGAATTGCTAACCATAGAATCCAAATCAGCACCCTTTGGTTTCTCAACAAACTGAAGTACACGTCCCGTATGATCAAACTTCACTAGCCCGTTGTTAGAAGCTCGGCTTACCAAAGAAAAAAAGAGGAAATCAGATTAGACCATGTGCATCATGTGTTGGATAACTAGATGACATATTCATATTAGGATAATATAAACAACTGATTTACCTCTCATCAACAGGAGCACATGATACAGTGATGTCAGCATTGTCCTCGACATGTTTCTGGAAATCATGCATGCCAAAAATAGTTGGTTAATTCAAAATCAGGACATACGTGAGACATGAGGAACAGGAGCACACCATACCTGCACAAGTACCATGTAATTCATCTGATAAAGCTGATCACCACTCAAGATTACAATGTGCTCAATAGATTTGTGATTGTAATAATCCTAAACAAGTACAGGAGAACTCAAAATTACAAAAAAAAAAAAAACAATGCTACAAGAATGAGTGAATGGCCATCCATAAACGAGAAAATATCAACCACCTCGAGTACCCAGATAAATTTTCTGATAGAATCTGCTGTACCCTCGAACCATCCAGCAGGCTCTTCCGGCATTTGTGTAGCAGCTAATACCTGCATGTCGGAACAATTAATTTTTCAATTAATCAATTTGTATGAATCAATAACTTGCCCCATTCAATGGAAAATTAAGGCAAAGTAATGACGCAAATGGTAGAAGTCCACAGTGTTTTGAATCACAATGCCTTTGGACCTAAACTTCTAGAGAAGAATCCTGGCATCTCTTTATTATTCTCTCCACACAATGTTAGTCCTTCTTACACATAAAAAAGATGAGGTAAACTACCTGTACAGATCCATCAGCAAAGTTGATCCCGCCTCCATGGTATGTACGATGAATATGGCGGTTAAGCAAAGTAGAATTGAACTGAGTCATCACAAATATCTTATTTATACCACTGTGGAAGCAGTTACTCATAGGGATATCGATAAGCCTGTAACATCCCCCAACAGGAACCTAAGTAGTTCACCAAATAAAAAATATGTATGAGAACATATGGATCATAGACCAAAAAAAATCTAAGAAATTTTGACTGAAAGTCTCCCAAAAGAATATAATTTTTAAACTGGCTGTCTTACATACTTCAATTATGGTTCAATTGTGTATCTTGAAAACGAGAAGAATCCACTAAATATTGTAGAAAACTAAGATAAATTCGAAATTTATAGTCTGTAATAATACTATAATAGAGGAATCAACATTGGATGTTCAATGTTATATCTTACAGCAGGCGTAGCTCTTGTGCTTGTCAGAGGAAAGAGCTGAGATCCAGTGCCTCCACCCAAAATGATAGCAGATACACGGTTTGCATCTGCATAACTTTTTCTAGAGGAGTGTGTTTGAAAATGCTGCAAACATGGGGCCCAGAGTTAGGTTACTTAATCCTAGATAAGTATAAGTGGTGTGTTTATACATGCCATTAAACAACAATTCAGGAAATATTACAATGGTGAGTGGTCTAAGATTTGCAGTTTTTTTAACTGCAACTAAGAGTTGCAGTTATACATGCAATGCAAAGTAGAGAGAACTATATATGATATCATAGCAATGATTTGTGGTAATCATGCAGCAACTCTAAGGTCTATTTCCATAAGTTATTCATGCAATGACAAAGAATACCCTTTTCCTGAATGCAGTGAAGCCACAGTTCCCAGATTTCAAACAATTAAGATGACCCTATCTGAACAAATCTTTGCAATAATCAGTCAATATAGAAGTATGCTAGAACTCTCTCAAAACACAAAAGTATAGTAAACTTCCCTTAAGATAGTAAACCACCATGTAAGAGCAAAATTCGAGTTGGATACTTACAAGAGTTTCAGGACAAGCATCTGAGGTAAGAATACATTGTGTAGTTGCAGCAACTCTACCACCAAAGCACCTACTCCTCAAAGCTTTCTCCTGCTTTCTGCCCCCGATACTTAATCGCTCCAACCTGTCAATCCCACCACCCTCACAAGATCTTCTTATCGGGTGAGGACCTGAGTTCGCATCCGATGCTAGTGAATACTGCATGTCTCCTCCAACTACTAGACACACCTGGGAAACATTTAGGATGAAATGAGCATTGAAGTAGTATATGTTTGCGCTACAATATGACATCATATGACCAAACCGAGATTGACTACTTCCACAAAACTGGACTCGAAGAATGCTTCTCAAGCAAACTAACCGAAACAGATCTCCTTTCCCCCGTTGACAAAAATTGCAGGCCACTAAAATGATTTTAAAACGAAAAACAGAACTTTTGATCAACTAGGAATATACCTTGCAATATATTGTTGGCAAGAATGGAGCAATTCAAATTATACATAGCAACCTGTATAATGTCAGATGCATTTACAGAGTATATAGATGATAGCATCTCGCACTCTTTCCACTAATACTTCCCAAATACGAATGAAGTTAACAAATATAGATGGAAAGGGAATGTAAACTTACAACAGAACACGAAGGTGGCTGCGAGATCGAAACCGCACTTGCTTCCCCAAGTTTTCTTGTGGCTCCAATTGCTGCCTGTGTCTGATTGCGGGGCTGTTGGTGTGCTTATATAGAGTGGGAGGAGGGCACATACTGGTGGAGATGAACTGTGTAAAGACATCAAAACAGTGAAAAAGCCTGGATGCTTTGGCGTTACGTCCACGTACAGAAATGAAAAGGAGTTCTCATTTCTTGCAAGTGCAAGTACTGTGAAAGAGGCTGGAAGCTTTTGGTTCTATGTACCCGCAAAGAAACAAAGGTTCACATTTCTCACAAGTACATCAACAAACTCACGAGCCAACCATCAATAGTGTTCCAATTTTGCCCTTGGTCTTTGGTATAAACATGATAGAAACCATTAATTAATTTTGATAAAAAACTCTCATAGGTTCCTACTTCCTTTTTGAAATTTACATTTAATGAAGATGCAGTGGTACTGTGCAAGAGCTCCCTAGGTGCAGGACATATTTTTCAAACAATAACTAAACTAAAGAATAGGACGATGATCTTTTGGCCAATTAATATATGTGCATATTGGTATGCCTATGCATGTTCATAAACTCTTAATGATTTTTATGAGCAGAAAGGGCAAGAAAATAAACAGACAGATGCCATCATAAGGCAGACAATTGTGTGTTGAAGCTGTTTCTGGGTAAATAACTTTGGCGTGCGGCTTTCCCCTCAACAGACATCTATAGATGATACTTCCAAAATGCACAGCAATGGTTTGTACCTTTTCTGTGACCTATTCATAGTTTTAGACACCTTTCTTCAGAAGAATATGTGTGCAAACAACATATTGAAGGTGTTTGAGTTGGCAACATTTCCCCACGGTACACATGAAACCTTTCAGAAAGAACATTTCTGAGCTGTCACTAATGCTTGTAATCTAGTAGTTTCCACAAAAGTTCACGCAAGATAAACTAACAAAGATCGATATTGCTTTCAGATAATGCCAAAGTGCCTTTAAGAGCATACGCCACATAGCTCTCCCTCTTATGATTAACGTTTTCCAGAATACCTTCCCCAGGGAAAACAACAACATCACATACTCCCTCCGGTTGCAGATGTATCCATGTATGTTGTTTTCAGGGGCAGAGGAAAGGAGAGGCCGAGGGGAGCCAAAAATAAAAACCTATGCTAGGTGCACCCCCCTTAGGTATTTCACCACATTTTTTGTTGAATTTTTTTGCACCCTCAATAGTTCAATCATGGCCCCTCATGAAATTTTCTGTTAACCCCCCCTCTTCCGCCCTCCTGGTTGTTTTAGCCTTTTCAACTATTCTCTAAATGTAAGTCATTCCAGGGCCTCTATGCATCTCTTTTTTCTTCCTTGGCCATGGTACCACTCACAGATAAATGAATAATATCACAGCACGAACTATATATCCTTTTCAAAGGAGAATGGGAATGTCCAAAAGAAACTGTTCTCATCAGACATTAAAATGTAACATTAATTATTCCACATTCTTGAAGATTTAAATTTAAGATAGTTATTTTCCCATTCTACAGTGGTTCTTGTAATATGAAAACTTAACTAAAGGCATAAGGATAAGTTTTCCCTATGCAAAGTTATTATTGAGATTGCATTTTACCTTTTTCATCAAGGTAACTCCCAAAAGAGAGGCATTTTACATTGCTCACAGAAGGAAATGCAGATCAAATTTTTACAGCATGATATATCTTTTTAAGCATTAGGGTCTTTTATAGAATGTCATGCAATTTGAAAATATTAGGTAGTCTATTAGAATACATACTTCTTCTAAACGTCTGTATCCCTTTCATTTTTTCCTAGGTTCCGGTTATCCCTGCACTGCTGTTCATCTTCAAATTATGGTGTATGGGTTTACAGGCACCAAAGGGTGGATCCAATTATCCAAAAAAAAAAAGTAAATAGTGCAAGATACCTGGCAGGATAAAACTATAGGGCTTGTGCGATGCATTGATATGAGTTATTGTTATCTACTGACTACTGTGGCGTAATGAACTTCATTTTTTTACCCTTTCCGTATACAAATCTTGCATGGCCCTATTAAAAAATGTCTAATTATCTCATAGGAATTCTTGAATCGTGCATTGGCATCCTATCTTAATGCATTTTCATCCATTACTAAAAAATAACAATGTTGTATACACAAATTTTTCAAGATACAATGCCTAGTGTGTGTAAGGTTTGATGTTTGGATACTTCGTGCTGTATGGATAAAATAGAAAGCAAAATTTAATATGAATGCAATGCGTCATTTCACCAATAATGGTTTTACCCTTTTTTACCAGCTAAACTACATCATCCTAAGTTAGTCCGTGTGAAATACAAATACAAGTACTCCACACACCCGAAGCGAGAGAGAACTAGAAATGTGACCTCGCATGCCGACCGAAGAGAGAGAACTAGAAAGGTAACTCACTAACTCCATAGGCCTCGCATGCTGGCCCGCCCCCAGCCCCGCCGCCTACTGGGACAACCACCCGGCGCCGCAGTCTGTCATGCCGCTGCTGGCTGGCCTCGGCATCGGCGTGCGGATGTCCGACGCCGCTCCCACCATGCTGCTCGTGTTCGCCCGGACTGGCTTCGAGCTCATCGTCGGCGTGCACAACGAGTGCCTGGACGCCGTAGCCGACACGGGCAGCGCAAGTCCGCTCGCACGAAGATCGACGCCGGGCATGAGGATCTTGCCCTTCGTGCCGAACACGCCGACGCAAACGGGGGCTAGAGGCGGGCGGAGAGGCGGCGGCGGCGCTCCTAGGGGCGGCGGTGCAGGTGGCGGGCCAGCGGCGGGGCTTGGCGGCGGCCTAGCTGTTGTTGGCGGTGTGTCACGTCGAGAGGGAGGGGGACGAACGACGGAACCAGAACTTTGAACAGAAGAGGAAAAGAGAGCATACCCTCTCCCTCCATCCACGGAAAAGATATCGTTTTGAAAAAAAAAAATTATCAAATGCTACGAATATAAATCATAAATAATTTTTAAATATTAAGTTTGGAAATATAAAATTATATAAATAGATCTATCTTTAAGTATATTTTGATAAAAATATACATATATCACTTTTTAATAAATATTTTTATAAAAATATGAAGTCAAAATCATGTTTTAAAGACTGTATCATTGTTCTAAACAACATCTAAATACGTAGAGAGTAGGACTCCGAACATTGGCAAGAAATGGGTGATTGAAGAGGCAAGGGGCAAGACAACCTGGTCATTTGGTTCCTCGATTCTATCCGGTTATGTTTTTTGGTCTTAAAAATATAGGAGTCAAATAGTTTTTTAAAAATTCTTCAAACTGATAATGTCAGTTTTTTCGGTTCGATTCCAATTCCTATGAGATAATTAGACATTTTTTAATAGGGCCATGCAACATTATATCCATTTTTATTAACCATAATTTATAAGACAACAATAGCAATATAGTAATACAAATATGAAATATGAAATACCACACATGAAACTAAACATAATGTTTTAAAATACAAGTAAGTGAAGTATGATACATGTAATTCGGTTCTTTCGGTTAGTTCGGTTAACTGAGAGTAGGAACCGAATTTTCTTCAGTTATTTCGGTTCCTCAATATTAGAACCCGAACAAGGAATTGATTTTTTTTTATTCCGATTCTTTCAGTTCAGTTTTTCGGTTTCAGTTATTTTTTACTAGGCTTAAAGACAGGAACTTCATATCAGTTTTCTTGCCACGATAAAATGAGACCTAAAATCCTCAAAAGGGGGTTTTGTTCGCGTCGCTTAGGGCAACCCTGCACAACATGATATCCTTTGATAGGGCAATCCATCATAACCTGATACAATAGGATTTCAGCGAAAGATGTTTTTTTTTTGTAAAAGATGTTTTTTTAGGCCCATATCATCAAATTGAATATCATGTCCACAAGCTTTAGTTTAGCATGTATTCATCATTGACCTAAGAAAGTATATAAATTCAACAAGCGACAAGCTTACCATTAAGGTCTAGTGACATATGCCTTCAGAAAACTAGCCCAAATTCTAAAATTTAATGAGCAAACTTGGTGTTATTATACAAACAAGTGCAAATGTAGCCCACATCGATCCTCCAACACTCAACAAAGGACCTATTGACAATAAATGGTGCTAAGTATCCAATTAATCCTTTGCCGATTAGCTAAATGTCGGCCAAAGATAAGTCAGCTGGCCTATTAGCCATTTAGGTTTGTCAGTCATGCGGTGGCCAATAAGGATATCAACTTTTAGGTTGCCAATAAGCCTTTAATTCCCTTTTCATATGTTGAACAACAACAAGATTATTTGAAAAGAATGAAATTCAAGATGTGATTTATTGGAAAATTTGACAAATTCAATTCTTTCTATGGATTTTTTTGGGTGCAATGTATAAATAGATGTAAAAATACTTTACATGATTGGACGGAGCGTGATGATTTTTTATATAACGCAAAGTAAATATGTTAAATGAGTAATAGAATAGATTAAAAACCATGGCAAAAAAATAAAATGGATTGTATTTCCTTATCCATAAAATGTTTTGAAATTTCTCTAAGCGTATCTTTATTTATTTATATAACTTTTAAGATTTTTTAGCCAATAAATATGGTAGCCAGACAGTCTCGTAACAATGTTTATTTAGAGAATCTAGATCCAAATTATTTCTGTTAAATAAAAATATGAATCTCTATACCCCTTTGGTAGCTGGCCGCTGCTAATAAAAAAAAAATTAAACTGGAAATAAATGAAGGAGAAATTAGGCACTGGAATTCTCGTGGGCCGTCGCATTTCCCACGTAGCCCAAAGCAAACCACTGACTTGAATGGAAAATATCGAGCCCAACCAAGCCTAGACACCGAAGCGTAGAAGAGAAAACCAGAGGCTAACATTAGCAAGGCGATAAGGAAAGAACAGAAGCAGGCGAAGCTCAAGCAAGGCCATCATCCGCCATGACGCTCTCCCTCTCCACCTCTTTCCTCCCCGCCCCCGCCGCCACGAGGAGCACCGCCCGCGCCCTACGCTCCGTCGTCCCCTCCCAGGTACGCACAGACCGGCCCTCCCTGTCGCAGTTCCTCGCTGCCGCCGCTAGTTCCTGAGACCTCGAAACCTGGGCGGCGCGGTGTGCAGGGGATGCGCTGCTCGATGCGCAAGAAGGGGCTGCACCCGGAGATCTACGAGGACGCGAAGGTGTACTGCAACGGCGAGCTGGTGCTGGTGACGGGGGGCACCAAGCCGGAGTACACGGTGGACGTGTGGTCCGGGAACCACCCCTACTACGTCGGCGACACCTCGGCGCTCGTGGTCATGGACAGCCAGATCGAGAAGTTCCGCAAGAAATGGGGCCACGTCAAGGAGTACTGGCCCGAGGACCAGTGGAGGGAGATGCACCCTGACGGCGACCCGGAGTTCGAGCCCGAGGGGGACAACTGATTTTGATTCATCCACGAAAATGGCTCCCGTCTTCCTCATCAGTCATCACCATCCCCGGTGCGTGGTCACCGGCCCTGTTTATCTCTGCCCTCTTGAATCGAATTGAGACTTGGTCACTTTGCAGTGCTTTCCAGGTGTTCGGTTAATGTTCGGAATGGGAATATGTCATTACGAGATACTACTAGTGTAGAAGTGTAATGCTTTCTGCAACTGCAATGCACTCTAGAGGATTGAGCAATACGCTTCTGCAATGCACTCCTCGAATACAGTAGTATTGATTGATGAAGCAAGATCCTGGCTCGAGGAAATAGATGTTTGTTACTACTATAGTCTATGCGGTCTATAGCAATACGCTTCTGCAATGCACTCGTAGATGCTAGTCTCTGCCCATCTACGAGTCGTCTGCGGTCTGCCTAGACCGCATAAATAGTGTTTGATCAAACTTAGCCTCCGGTTGCTAGGTGATCCAATTTCCGAGTCATGGTTTTCTTCAACCAAATTCTGCCATAAGGTTTGAATTTGCTTGGTGACAAAGGACAACACGTTTTCATGTCCTTTTACACATGTTCTCACGATATACTCAGCCCACACAAGTATTCTGAAGAAAAGGAAATGGATTCAGCCCACACAACTTCCATCAAAGCGGGCTGAGTCCAAACGGGGGACGTAGGCAGGTAGTGCAGGACAGGGCCAAACTCCTGCTCGTGCAGCAAGCCAGCTAAAAAAAAAAGTCAGTAACTTGCCTTGCACGTGCACCATTTCATTTGTTCTTTTTGAGGCCTTTGCTTGAATTCTGAGCCCGGCCCTTATGAGCTGTTTGGACAATTTTTTTTGTCCTTGTTTAAATTTAAAGCTGGCTTCCTAGGAGAAAAATGACCATAAAATATCGTTTTCCTCTTAAAATAAATTATTATAAGACGAAATCAACACTTATTTTCAAACAAATGAATAGGGTCTGTCACAAGAGGAAGAACTGAGGCTGAGGTAGGCACTTATTCACTCTGTTCGGCTGGCTGGTACGGTACGGCTGACTGGTTGATTGTTCTGAGAAAAAAACGCTGCTGAATAGCTGGCTGGTGCTAGCTGAATGACAAATCAACACTTAGAGGCCGTAGCCAGTAGTCCGGCCATCTTGGCCTCGAGCTCCCAACCTCCGACATGAACTCGCGGGGCGTGGGTGGTGAGGGGCCTCCGGACTGGACTGAGTGATGTAAAATCAGCTCCAATTAGAGCTACAGCGTGTGTTCATCGGCGTCGCCCACCGACTCCTCCTACCTCCGTCCCATAATAAATGACGCTATAGGAAATATGCGGTCAAACTTTCTCAACTTTAACTAGATTTATAAAAAATATGTACAATATTTCTATTTCTAAATAAATTTGTTAAAAAATTAGATTTAAAGATCTTTCCAATGATACTAGTTGTGTACGTTAATATGTTTTAATATAAAATTAGTCAAAGTTGAAAAAAAAAGCTGACTTCTTGGAAAGCGGGAATGACATCTACTCCCTCCGTCCCAAAAAGACTGTCATTTTAGATTTTTCAAACATCACGTTTGATCATTCGTTTTATTTGAAATTTTTTGTATAAATATCATTTTTTTTATGATTTGTTATATTATTAGAGATACTTTAATAATTATTTATTGATTTTGTATTTTGTACAAAATTTTTGAATAAGACGGATGATCAAACGCAATTTCTGAAAAGTCTAAAACGATAGTCTTTATGGGACGAAGGGAGTATTTTGGGACGGAGGGAGTACACTTCAGTTGAGTTGTTTTCAGCATGAGACCCCAAAAGTCAAGACCACTCGGAACCGATCCATCCATCAATCAACCCCTCTAAAGATACTCCCCCGTCTCAAAATAGATATCATTATCGCTTTCTGAGAAGTCGGCTTTTTTCAACTTTAACTAATTTCATATTAAAAAGTATTCATATCGAACGTACACAACTAGTATCATTGAAATAATCTTTAAATCTAGTTTTTTAACAAATTTATTTGGAAATAAAAATATTGTACATATTTTCTATAAATTTAGTCAAAGTTAAGAAAGTTTGGCCTGCACGTTCCCATAGCGTCATCTAATATAGGAGGGAGTAGGTAGCTCTAGGTTGCCCAAATTATTGGAGCCCTGAGCAGTGCTTCTGTAACGAACTTCCGTTAAATGGGCAATTCAGATCGGGTAGTTCGATTAATTCAAAATTCAGGTAATAAAAACTGGTAGTCGATATTAGCTAAAAAACAACTGCCCATAATTTTGGATACCGATAATTCGGGTTCGAGTAGATCTTATATACCCGAATTTATAGGATACCAACGAACTGCACATAATTTCAACATAAATTTGCAATTAGGTAGTTGTTAGAGAATCATACTAATAAAATGATAAGATTAACGGACACAAGTGAAAACAGGAATATGCAATCTTCGGGTAGTTCAGACATCTAGGGATATTAGGCTGACCGCGGTGCGGTGGGGAACGCCGTCCTGTGAGCTGCCACGGAGGAGAGAGAGGAGTTCTTTAGCGCATGAAGTTGCTGCACCGCCGTCCGCTGAGCAATCCTGTGAAGTGCCAGATCCGGTAATAGCAGCGAAACAGCACCTCCCGCGAGGATGGTACGGCGCACGCACGTGGGGCCAGGTAGGGAATCTGAGAGAGAGAGGAGAGATAGTAGCCGTAGGCCCCACGTGTTCAACTACAAAAAATGTTATAATTCACAAACTAAAATTTCAATTTAAATTTTGATTACACCATTAAATTCGTCTCAATAAGTCCTTCAAAGCAAGATGTCCCATGGATATATTTAGATAAAAAAATTTATAGACATATGGGACCCACTGCGGATAGAGGATGGATGGGTGCAGGAGAAAGAGATATAGAAGAGAGAATCTCGATGACCAGAACGAAATATTCCTTTTAGATGATAGATTTAGAGGATAAAGAGTGCGGATAGCCTTAGCCGAACTACCCAAATTAATTTTGAGTTATTACATTAATCACTATCAAAATTTAGGATCAGGTACAGGTACCTCGAGTTTAGGTTTGTATAGTAGGTAGCGAGTATTTTGCCCAGCTAGCCTAGCTGGTACACAAGATCAGCAAAGGGCCGCAAATATTTAATCACATATATACAGTTAGTTGATTCACGAGTATTATTTAACTAAAGTAAAATGGCTAACCATAGCGCCTGTAGCTCAGTGGATAGAGCGTCTGTTTCCTAAGCAGAAGGCCGTAGGTTCGACCCCTACCTGGCGCGTTTTTTATTTCATCTCTCCTGCTCTTTTTTTTTTTTTGTGCTTTTCTTATTTTGTATCTCTCCTGTTCTCAGTTTGGTTAAAAAAAACACGTCTCATTTGTCTAGGGACAACAAAGGGGTTCACAAACAACGTTTCTGATCAAAAATAAAAAAAATATTTTGCTTTGCTTTTATTTTTTTCATATATACTGTTCATAATTTCTGGTTAAAAAAGTTTATTTTTTTAAATTTTGCATCTCTCATGTTGTCATTTTGGTTTCAAAGTTTAATTTACCATGTCGAGGAGCGGAGCTAGGCCCCTTTGTTGGGCAGCCAACCCAAGTAAATGTTGCCAAAATCGACGAAAACCTACTTTGCACGAGCATCTCCAAAAGTCTTTTTTTAAAATTAATCTGTAAATGACCATTTAGAGAGACATTTGTGTAAAATAATTTTCTATATCTTTTCACTCTCTAACATTTTTTTCTATATCTGACGTGCACTCTAGAGTCATTTTTTTTGGCTAGCGAAAATCTGAAATAGAAGATGCTTGTATTTGATAATCAATTAAAGAAGTTGTTGAGGAATTTTTTTCAACCAAAATCTTTATTTTTAACGAGAGTTGTTCACAAACAACGTTTCGTCTTTTCCAAAAAGAAATAGTAATATTTCTTATTTGCTACTGTCGTTTGCATATCTCTAGTTCTTAGTTTGGTTTAAAAAGTTTGTTTTCTCAAGTCTCCTTTGTTTAGGGACAACGCACTACTAAAGTGATAGACTTCTCCTAATGTTTTTATTTTAATAGTAAAACACTACCACTAATTATAGCATATGAGAATATCACTAGGGGACGTTTAGTAAAGAAAATTTATACTAAATTTTGAATAGCAAAACATTAGGAGAAGCCCACATCACTAGTAGAAGTCTAAAATTCTGGTTGTGACGAAGCTGTTCACAAACATCCTTAATACGTTTCCAAAGAGAGAAAAAAAAATCAAGAAAACAAGAAGACGATGACACATGTTTGACCTCTGGTTGCTGACGGCGCCGCAGAACCCGACTGTGGCTAAAAAAGGGCGTCATTCTAACAAAGGACAACTTAGTAAAAAGGAATTGGCAAGGGAATCATAAGTGTTGTTCTTGTAGCCAAAACGAATCTATTCAGCATTTCTTTTTTGAATGCCATTTGGCCAGATTTATGTGGAATTTTATTTTTACCATATTTGAAATTCAAGCTCCCTCTAGTATGTCCGATTTATTTTGATCTTGGCTGCTTGGTGTAGGTACCAAGCTTAGATCACAAATATTGCTAGGAGTGGCAGCGCTTTGCTGGGTTTTATGGTTGAATAGAAATGATATGGTATTCAATAAATTAAAGTCTAATTCGTTTGTGCAGGTAATTTTTAGGATGACGTACTGGATTCGACAGTGGTCCGTGCTCCATGATGTGGAGGACAGACCAATGTTCAGGAGCGGGTGCAGGAAAATCGAAACTTGCATCATGGAAGCCTTCACCAAGTTTGGGTGGAGCTCTCGAAATCGAATTGAAGCCTAGCTTTTTAAGTCAAGTATTGTCATAGATGTTTTTGACGCCTTAGTGCGGACTGGCTGTTTCTTCTCTTGTGTTGGACGTGTTCGTTTGAAACCTTGTGGCTTTGGTTAGGTTCTTATATCTCAGCTGTGTACCGTCTCCAGACGGTAAAGGCTGGAACGATTGTTCCTTTATCTAAAAAATGTTTGACCTCTGGTTACCTTTTATACATACTCCTATATAGATACAGTACTGATACACATTGCCTTCAATTAACTGTTTCTATTTAAAGTTTTAAACCACTGTCGAACTAAAAGGTTCGTTTGCATTCCTTTTGGAGTGAAACAAAAGGCAGAAAACTTGCTTTGACGAACGAGTGGCGCTTATGAAATGGGGTAATCACGAGGCTATAACTAAATCATTATGTTTATATTTTAACATGGTACCGACCCTCTTTTTTTTTTTTGAGCATAACATGGTACCGACCTTAGGAGGCTACTTTGGTACGTGAGATAAGATTGTTTTTCTATCATCAGGCAATATTTGTAATACTAGTGGCTTTTGCTTTTCTTTTTGGCAGATGCGACTGTTCTTTACTGAACTCATGTTAGGGCCAAAATTAAGGTTGTTCTACTTTTGATGTTCCCAAAGATCCCTTGTAATGCAGGAACACGCCTAATGTACACATTAGCACAATATAAGAATGTTTTTTTTTTGACAACACAATATAAGAATGTTGAATGACCTGCAGTATCTCAGACCAAGAGGCACCTGTTTCGCCGGCATTTGTTTGATCGACCTTATGCTTTCTTGGAAGAAAGGATGAACAAGGCTTAGAACGAATCTTAAGCTTAAGCTTTCGAACCTTCCTTTATTTTTTTATATTATTTAGAACCTTACGTCCTTTCTTTCTTCTTTATGAACGTGCATACTGTCCTTTGAACTATTTTTTGTCGTTGGCAAGACTTTATTGTTTCTTCATTTTTTATGACCCGTTTAGCTGGAAAGGCAATCATGTAATATTCATCCATATAAGCTTTTTAATGTGTTGATCACGATTTTCATTAAGAAGACAGTCATACCAAACGAAGTGGACCAAGAAAGGTACAAAGAAGGTAAGAAAAGAAGAAAGAACCGGCTGGAATGCCCACAAAGACTAGCGGCGAGAACAACAACAGCTGACACATAATCCAATTAGGAGTGAACAACATCATGTTTCTTTGGAAGTGAGTAATAAATCCCATGCTCCCTCTGTCCCAAAATAAGTGTCGTTTTAGAATTTTGACTATCTCCTTTTGATCATTCGTCTTATTAAAAAAATTATAAAAAAATAGTTATTTTATTATAAAATGATTCATTATTAGAAATATTTTAATCTTGATTTGTTTATTTTTATATTTTCATAAATTTTTTTTAATAAGACGAATGGTCAAACGTCGATTTTAAATAGTCAAAAACGACATTTATTTTGGGACGTAGGGAGTATATGAGAGAGAGAGTACTCCTAGATTCTACACTTTCTAGAGAAATCTTAAGGTGATATCCCTGGCTAAGTCAGTATGCTATTACAGTTAGTATTATGTTTGAACCTCATACTTATTCATTTAGCTTTATGATAGACATATGGACTCGCAAAAAATTTGGGTGTTGACATTGATTCATTTATTGATTTAATTATTTATTTAGCCAGACAATAGTACGACGTTTTTCCTGCAGTGTAGTACAGTCCTACTCCTGCCACTAGCGGAAGAAAAAAGAATAGTAGTTTGACTGGCCGGCTTTGACCAACACGGAATATAAAAATGTGGAGCACGATAGTTGAGGCACAAAGCATCCCTAAAAAAGGGCCCGATCGTCCACCGAGTGCTGTTTAGTCGGTGAAAAGGGCGAGAAGTGTACTGTATTATTTTCGTTTGTATTTAATAATTTTTGTCTAATTATGGCTTAAGTAGATTTAAAAGATTTATCTCGAGCTAACCAGGCAAAAAGTATAAACATGTAACAACTACTACTTCATTTAGTACTTCATACAGGTAAAAAATACAATTGATATGATGAAGAATACTGCTAAATTTTGGCAACTAAACAGAGCCTCGATCAAACTTTCCAGACTCAAATGTAATCTGTATCTGTTGTAGTTCTGGCACCTGCACATTATCTGTTTGGATGACATTGGAGGAGTGAAGTGACCGCGCAACAAGGAGTGCCACCGATTTGGTGGCCTCGAGCACCGTCCTTGCTCGCTCCTAAACATCAGCGCCGAAGCAACGCCCCCTTGGGAGGCTGGGACCCGTGGCTCGACGCCTCTGCACTGCATTGCATCGATCCCTACGCGACCGTACTCCACGGCAGCGATTATCGGCGGGACACCGCGGCACTCGCTTCCACGTTCCCTGAATGAAGAAGAGAAAAAAGTGGGCTGTGCAATGCTGCCCCATCCATGATTTCCCTTGCGGTCGTCGTGATCGTGCTCGTGTCGGCGGCACTCCTGTACGCGCGCGAGCTAGGAACGATGCTTTTTTTTTCCCGAAAGCCTGCAGTGGCACGTGCTTTTCTAAGAAGTTAGAAATTTTACATTCTCAACGTCACATCATGGTAAGATGCTGAGTGATAGGGTTAAATACAACGTAAGACACCGCTAGACGGTGAAAAACATGAAGTTGTAACTAACTAAGAAATTAAAAGTGCGACTGAAGAACTTGCGACGCAATGTGAACCTTGGCTCAAGATACCTGCGTTGCCATCCGCCTACCGCCGAAAGGATGCCTCATTTCTCCCTTCGTCTCGTATTCCCCCACCCACTGTATTTACGGCGTTCATTTCATTTTTAAAAAAATCAGGGGTGTTGAGATACATTGATGCTCACCACTTATCAAAACGAGATACAATTCACGATGCAACTGGGTCAACACCATGCGACCCAAACACTGATCCACAATATCCAATAAACTTAAAAATTGTTTTGGGTCGACCCAGCACAATGCAATCATTTACACCAGTGACCCAATGGGTCGTCCCACTCAAGCAATCATCCACTGACGAATGCATCTGGTGACACTCGGCATCGAGGTGGACTAAATAGAATAATCGACAAAAGAAAGTTGAAGTCCTGAAGATAAGAAGGCTCCGATATGGGGATAGAATGAAGACAGATGACTGGATCTCGTCGGAGCGTGGAGGGGCCAAGAGTGTGGGGCGAGATGTCGACGTCGAGCACCGTGGCTCGGCAGCGTGCAATCTCTTCGTTAGCAGCACGGTGGCGATGAGGCCTGTGGCCGCCTCCTGCAGTTCCCACGCGGCATGACCGTGCAGCATCGTCGGCAGCCGCCGCCTCCTGCCTCCTGCAGTCCAACACGGCCGAGACGCATCTACAGGGGCCGCCGCCTCTGCGTCGATTTCGACGGGTGAGGATGATTCCACTGGACTCCCGAGCAGGAAGGGAGGTGGATTTCACAGCGGCCGCCACCTCCGCGTCGATTTTGGATCCTGAAACAGGCAAGCAGAGAATGCGTATGGAAACGGCAATGATGGCACATACAGGTAGCCGCGCGAAGCTGCCGGATGCTTAGTGGGTTACCCACCTGACCCACTGTATACAACATCATTTGACACCAAAATACTTTGGGTCAACCCAATGAGTATAAACACTATTTTTTACATTTTGGGTTTGGGGTCAGTGGGTCGACCCACAAATTTCTGCATCCTTAGATACGATTTCCTGATTGGTGTTGTAGTTTAGTTATTCGGTAATAGGCGCCATAGTGCCATTGGACTTCGAAGCCTCCCACTGTGACGGAAAGGCGGGGACCTCGTCTATATGCTGTGGGTGCTCCCTCTTTACGGTGGCCGACGGTGGGGAAGGCATAGCTCAACATAATGGCAGCAGCCAGCAGGGGCTTCATTCAGGAGTGGTGTGGCGTCTCCGTGAATTGAAACCGAATGCACCCCGTGCAACGCAGACGCATGCAGCGCGGATCCGGAGTTCCGGACACGGCCGGACGGTCTCGTGACGGATCGTCTCGAAATCAAATCACGCGCGGATCTCCACGCGACCAAGATTCACAACGTGCAGGCGGCACTGCCTGTGTCTGTTTGCCTCTGTCCCGCTGACAGGTACCGTGAGCGAGGCACCTGAGATGGAGATGGAAGCAGCACCTGAGATGGAGATGGAAGCAGCACCTGAGAGTCCGTGCGCCTTGCATAAAACCGTCCTCGTCCCCCGGCCGCAGACGCAGAGTGGAGGAGTACTAGTTTGCATGCCACGCTCCACGTGATCTCTGCTGAGAGAAAGAGAACCGTGACTGTGACTGTGACCACGCACGCACGCACGCGGCAGCCCCACCCCATCTACTAGCGGAGACGACGCAGCGCGCGCGCCGCGTTCAACTCTCTCTCTCTCTCTCTCTTTCTCTCTCTCTCTCTGGACGGTGGACCCCCGTCCGGAGACCACCTTCTATTAGCTCTACGCCTACGGGCGGTGTGTGAGGGTGAGAAGCGGTCAGTGGTGGGTGGGGGCTCAGGAGGTGCTCGTGCAGGTGTGTGTGGGCTCTGTCTGCCGTGCGCCCGTGCCGTGCCGACTGCCGATGGCCGATGCTGATGCTCATGCCCCAAGCAGCAGCCGTGTGCCTGTCAGCAACTGCTGCTGCGTGCATGTGGGGGGCTTTTCGGTCTGCTTTTTTGGGTTCCTCACCTGGAAAGAAACGTTTTTGACATGATGATCCATCCATACTACTGTCTTCTCTCCATCTAAAAAAACTATCGTTTTAGACTTCACAAAAATTACATTTGACCATTCATCTTATTTGAAAATTTTATATAAATATAATTTATCTTATTATAATTTGTTTTATCATTACAGATATTTTAATAATTATTAATTGATTTTGTATTTTGTATAAATTTTTTGAATAAGACGAATGGTTAAACACAGTTTCTAAAAAGTTTAAAACGACAGTCTTCGTGGGATGGAGTACTATATAGCTGCGGATGGATAAAGAAGGGCTCAGGCTACCACTACTAAGGCTGCGTTCGGTTGAGGGTATAAGCGCTTATAAGCGCTTATTTTTCAGCACTTCAGCAGTATTTTTCTCTCACAAGATTTCAGCACTTCTACAGCACTTCAGCGCTTATCTACAGCACTTCAGCTTCACCGAACACAGCCTAATGTTCTATTAAAACAAAGAACGGTCTACTAATTAATTACAAATAGCAGATGACGACTAAATTCAATCGTTATTGCGCCTTGCTTTTGAGTTCTGACGGCTGAGCGAGCTACAAATGATAGGTAGTAGTGGAAATGGTAAAAGCAGGTGGATACATTAAGATTCAGTGGGTACATTATAGCTTAGCTTTACTCCAGTATTAACAGTACTAAGTCTCAGTTAAGTCGGGTGTAGTGTAGACAATGATGCAGCGAAAGTGCAAAAGTTCGCCTATTGATTTGGAAAGTATAGCCGCCTGCAGAGGGACGATGAGCAAATGAATGGGGGAGGGACCCAAAGCGGTGGGAAAAAAATGTCTAAGATTTTATATATATTCTTAAAAGATAATTCTCGCTGGCCCATCACACGAACACTTCTTTGAGAGATGAGAACACACACTGCCAACGACCTCGTGGATAGTCGCATAGGATCGGAGCACGACCGAGGTCGTTTTCGGTTGGTCCAACGGGATCTCTCCAAACTAAACATAGACATATATTCTGAAAAGCTGTCTTGTTGTTGGTTTCCGTCGACAGTCCATCCCTATAGGTTTTACTAACACCACCGTCTCTGTCAAACTTGTGTAATGTTTAAATACCTGTGACATATATAGCCGATATGGCTAAACTTATATATTATCTTTTCTTGTCCCTGGTTATGTATGAACCCTAAGGCTAGCACACCGACACCGTTATACTCTACCATGTACTCCATCTGTTCCATTCGAAGACGCTATGACCTTTCAAAATACATAATTTTTGCTATACCAATGCACCTAAATATACATAGTAAGAATAATGTATCTAGAAAACCAAAACGGTAGATGAAATTCCTAGAGCATTGCTTGAGCCACAAAATCCATCAGTCATGCTACATGATACCGTAAAAAACTTGTCCACAACTAAGTAGTTTCTTCTACAATGTGTTCGGTGAGGATAACTAGTAGGATGGAATCCCTGTTTCGTTTCGTGACTACTCTACTAGACAGACATCATTGCTCTATCCTGCTATATCACACCGATCTAGATGACGTGATGAGGGTTTTTGGCATCCTTTTAGCTGGCATTCAAGCCTTGTGCGGTTCCTCTTGGAAGCGAGAAAAAGATTACTCATCACTACGCCGCAAACGTTATCTGTGATATCTATATCATTAAAGAACATCCTAACATATATCCGACGTTGGCGTGTAATTAATACTTTCCTCGGTATATCTGTATCGTGGCTCTAGCCAGCCAGCCAAGCTCTCTACCGTTACGATGCCCCGCTTTCCTCTGCCAACTCAAGCTTTATCAGTGTTCTCCGTGGATCGTAGCTCGTAATACGTTACGGCACCGCCAAAAAGAACGGTGCGCGGCATATTCCTCTACCACCCTACTGCTAGTAAACAAAATAATTTTTAATTAATAACTGAAATTTTTTTCTTGAACGGCATCACTCCCATCTCTATCATCAATCCACAGCCCAAATCGAGGGGGGGGGGGGGGGGGGGGGGGGGGCGTGTTCTTGAAGTCCTATAGGAGAAGCGAGCCGGGGCTATAGCATACCAGCCACCACCCCTCTCTTTCTCTCTCTCTCACTCACACTCCCCTAACCCACTGGCCGGGTCACGCAGAATAGCTAGCACTGCAGGCCTCGATCTGTGCTGTGCCTCCCCAAACCCCACCACCAAAAGGGCCGCCGCGACTGCGATCGATGGCTGCCGCCGACGCCAGGGACGCGACATCCCTCGTGGTGGCGAGGGAACTCGTGCTCGCGGCACAGGTCGTTGTCATGGTCGTGGCCGTCCTCAGCGCCTTCACCGACTTCCCATGGGCAGCCGCGGCGGCCCCGTCCATCGTCCGTGTCACCGCTTCCTTCTCCGTCCCACCGGGCGTCGGCTTCGTCGCCGTCAACGTCATCGTGATCGTCCTCGCCGCGCTCTTCCGCTGGGACGCGGCGGCCTCGTCGTCGTCCGCGGACCCTTCCGGCCCGCCGAGCTCCATCAACGGCGACGCCCAGAAGAACCCGTTGCTTGAGTTGCTGGAGGGGGAGCCGCCCTCCGGGGAGGAGAACGCGCCGCCGGAGGAGGTGTTCGAGGACAAGGAGGTGGTGCACGTGAAGACGACGGTGCGCGCCCAGGCCCAGCCCCCGCGGCGGACCATGTCGGAGAAGACCGGCGGCGGCGCAGGCGCAGCGGCCGGCCAAAAGGCGAGTGCGGCGGCGGCGCCGGAGCTTCGGCGAGCCAAGTCGGAGAACGGCAGGCGGCGGCAACGGCGGTCTGCGGTGGCGGCAGCGGCAGCGGCTCCGGCGACGGTGGAGCTGGGGATGAACGACGGAGAGGCGTTCCGGCAGGTGGTCGAGGCGTTCATCGCGAAGCAGCAGACCTGGTTCCACCGCGAGGAGTCCCTGATCGCCCGTGCCGCCGCCGCCGCCCGCGGGGAAGACGGCGCCCCGGCTGTGGCGGTGAAGTGAGCGAGTGATCGAGCAACGGCAGCCAGTGAACCAAGGCTGCTGCAATAATAAGAGCCGATGAGCGTGAAAGGATCGAGAGAAGAAAAAAAAAAAATAGCCTAGTAAACTAGTGTGAAGCAAGGCCTGTGCTTTGTTAATGAACAAGTTTTGCCTTTTGGTCACCGCTCGTCTTTCCTTCTTCTCCGTAGTACTATGTCCGTATCTGAAGTCTCCGAAGGCGTTTCTTCTTTTCGATTCGACTTTTGGCTCCTCTCAACAACGCCGAGAGCGGCTGCCAATTCTTCCATGCATTTTCCTTCAGTCCATGAATGCATTTATAATTAGGAGTTAGGATCCTCTAGTGATGATTGAAACCGTATACGTGGAGTGGTGTCAATAACCATCGCTAATTATCAATACGTGGAGTGGATTCGTCGCCTAATTAAGCTCTACTGGAGCGGCGACGAAAGGATGAAGCTAGAACAGATTCTCCGTCCTACTATTAAACACTTTTATTCAAGAGCTACTCTACTATTGCAAGAACAGATTCGTCGTTCGTCTCGTCTCCACTCCTGGGACACAACCGGATTAGACGGTTCATATCGTGCACAGCTACCTCGCATGACCCCCGCCCGATCGGTATACAGAGGCCGTGCCGGCCGGCCGTTTTCTCGCGCATCGCGCACACGCCACCCACCTCCAAAATTTGCCGAAAGAGACGACGCGGCCCCGCGCGCGCCATGGGTTTCTTTTTCTCACGAACACGCCGGCCCGGGCGATGCAACGCCGCGGGAGCTGTTACGCGTGCAGGTGCAGGAGAGAGACGCGCGTGGCCGGGGGTCAGAGAGAGAGAGAGAGAGAGAGAGAGAGAGAGAGGCGGCAGCAGAGCCATTGTTGCGAGAGAGGAGAGGCACTGACATGACCATTCTACGCACAAGGAAAAAAAAGAAATAAATGTTTTCTCTGGGGCTGACAAGACTTGGGCGATGGAGCAGCAGCATTTTGATGGGCTGATGATATTTCAGAACGCACGCGTGCATGTACAACCACGTACATGCGTGCGACAGCAAGGTACGCAGTTGCACGTAAACAAAAGTTTTCACCTCACCGGTGTGCCTTCCGTCCCCTTTTCCGTTCGCGGCTGCAGTAGAGCAGCCTGCTGCTGTGCAGGCCGGCGGAGGTTTTGACATGGCTGTGGTGGCCTGCTGTGGCTTGGTGAATTTGCGTGGAGTGCGCGCGACGACGAGGCTGCGTGCGTGCCTGCGTGCGTGCCTGAACTGTCCGTGTACCGCGTACGTGCACATGCATGGCTCGGCACTGTTGGTGTTAGACCAGACCCCAGCATCTGTCTCTGGCGCTCAGTTATACTAACAAGCAGCAGTACATGTCATCTTGGCGCTACCTCCATAGAAGTGGCCTCTGGTTTCGCAGATACACCTAAACAATGCAATTCTATTTGTACCGTAAGGCAAACCATTTTGAATTTAACTATTTTTAACAAGAATAAAAATTTTATACGAAAATGTGTTAATATTTATAATACATAATAAGGCACATAGTTCAGAGTAATGTTATATAGCTACTATTAGCCAGCTTGGTCAGACTAGTGAAATATTCTGTTAGTTGGATATTTATCCCTTAGTTAACAATTACTCTCTCTGTCCTAAAATATAAGACGTAATCACTTTAAGAAAAGTTAGTTTTTTTTCACTTTGACCAATTATATATAAAAGTAGTTACTGTGTAACCTTGCTAGCAACTAGGATATACTATAACGTTGTTTCTTTGTTTTTTGTCTTAAGAATGTTGCCTCTCCCCTAGTAGAAGAAGCCTAGGGTCAGGCTGAACAGGGACAATAGGCCGCCTTAGAGCACGGCGGCGTCCTTAGCCACAGCGCCTATGGGAGTAGGCGGACCCCTAGGCGGCGGCTGCTCATCGGCGGTGTTGGTGGGGGTGGAGGAGCGCCTAGCTAGCGGAGGTCGCCGATGGAGGAGGAACTGCGGGCGACGCGGGAGCTCATGCGGGCTTGTGGGGCACGGGCGCGGGTGGTGGCGGGGTGCGAGGAGGAGGCAGGGGAAAGGATAAGGTGGGGAGGTGGGCTGTTGAATAGTTAGGCTGCTTTGATGAGCTTCTTTGACTTAAAGCCCACTGGTCCCTTTTTTTTTTCTTTTCTTTTAGAGGTATTTATGATGTATATGACAAGATCTATGTCCGTATATTGCACTGCCTACAAAAACACCTTGAAGCGCTTAATCCTGCCTGAGTGCGCCTAGGCTCTAGGCGGTGCATCATCTCCTATAGAGCTCCTAGTGCCTTTTCCAACTATGTCTCTCACGCGATCAGATCAAAATAGATCTCGAGGGATTCAGGCCCTGTTTACAAAATTAAAAATCTCGCGAGTATGAATTTTTAGTAATTTTCTATTTACCGGTGGATCCTACCTTTTACGGAATCAATACCTTTTTAATAAAAATTTTGGGAGCTCAGCATGTGTGAAAGCACAACAGAACATTCTTTTGCTAGTTGACATTTAACCCAAACAAGGCCGCACGCTGGAGCCGCCATTCAGCCCGTCCACGTCACCCGAAATGTTCACGACCGTCTGATCTTCGAATGAACGGTTCAGATCGCTAGGATCGGATTTTTACCAGAACCGCGTCTATTGCTTCTCCTTACCTTCTTCGGCTCCTATCAGAATCCGCGAAAACAAATATATACTCAGCTTCCGATTCTCCAATCCACAGCTTCTCTCTCCCTCTCCTCTCCCGTCGTCGCGCCCGAAAAAAAAGAAGCCGCGGCCACGACAAGTCGCCAAAAAAAAAGGCCACGGTCGCCACGGCCACTCCTCCGCGTGCGGTGCCGCCGGCCTCCTCCTCTCCCCTCGCGTGACAGCATGCCTCGTCTAGCTCTCTCTCCCTTCCTCCCGATGTGCTGGGCACGGCCGGGCCCCTGCGCCCAAACCCTAGGTCGGGAGGTGGCGTGCGGCGTCGTCACGGCGGCGGCTGGCCTCGTCCTCCCCGGCCGCGTCACGGCGTTCCCCCACAGGTTGTGCATCTCCATCTTCCTCCCTCCCGATGCGATGTGCACGACCGGCCTCCTACGCCGAAGCCTAGGTCGGGAGGCGGCGCGTGACGCGGCGGCTGCCCTCCTCCTCTCCTGCCTCGCGTCACAGCGTGCTCGCGCAGGTCGCGCATCTCCCTCTCCCTATCTCCCTCTGCCTCTTGATGTGGTTCGTACGGCCGGGCCCTACGTGGAAAACCTACGTTGGGCGGCGGCGGCACCCACGGCTGCCAGCGCGACCGACACACGGCGGTCTCGTCGTCGGTGCTGCCAGCCCCCGTTCCCCTTCCACCGATGGTGGCGCACCAGACGGTTGGTGGCCAGCCATTGTGGTCCTTTCTGCTCCATTTGCTTCTTGGCGTCCCAGGTGAGGCAAGTTGGTCTCCCTTAATCTTTATCCCCATCCCTCCATTTATTACTCGATGCACTGATCAATAGATCCACTTATTGCTCCATTGATATATAAGGGTGTGCCTATGGTGCTCATTCATTTATTTTAGTCTGAGCATATGCCGTTGCTGATGATGTGTTTATCCCAATTAGATCTTAGGGCCATGCCTGTGAGGTGCTTTCGATTATTTTAGTCTAAGCATATGCCGTTGCTGATGATGTGCTTCTTCGAATTGGATCTTAGGGCCATGCCTGAGATACTTCTGAGCGACAGGCGTGGTCATATTTCCGTGCTATTGTTTTTTGCATCTTTTGTTGACCATATGTCAATGGAAATGCCTCTGCAAACAAATGTGTTTTCCTCAAATATACCATTGCCATGTGTTAAAGCTGCTCATTTTTTCATGTCATTGCTATAGTCGATTCTTTCCACCACGTCTCAATGGCGGTGATGGTGGACACAACTATCTTTTTCTCTGCTGGAATATATTCATGTATGCATCCCTGGCATTTGGCACGTGAGGCAACATGAACTGTTACATATATGTGGGCCTTTTTTTATTCTTATATAAACTGAGGCAATTTGGTATATACAATAATGACCTGTTTTTGTCTGCCAAAAATCCAATGTTGTTTCCTCCACTTTACTGTTGTCTGCAAAAAATGTTGGTATTCCACCTTAATGCTTGTATGCAATTCTGTTCTTATCTATATCTACCATGTGCTTCTCGTTCGACGGCCATGATCACTTATATCGGATTTTTATCGAAGCAGCTTCGATCACTTCGCCTTCATTTCCATCGTCTTTCCCTCTCCTTTTATCAGTGTTGGGGGTGCTCAGCAGTGTTTTATGATTGTCCATTCTTCTATTTTTCCCAAACTGAGGCATCTGGCATATGGAGTGATTTAAATCACTACATATACATGGTCCTTTCTATTATTAATAAACTGAGGTAATTTGGCATATGCAATGATGACCTGCTTTCTCCCTGCTAACAGTCCAATTTTGTTTCCTATGCTTCACAGATATCTACAAAAAATTGTTGCAATTCGATATAAAGGTTTTCAGATTTCTCCTTTTTTTTTAGTTATTCTATCCAGCCCTTTCTTTACCGATTCTTTTCTTCTTTGGGCCTAGGTCTGTACCTTTGATTTTGATTTCATTGCAAATTGTAATTAAATACTAGATACAAGGGCTGAGTATGCCAACGAGAAGGGCTTTCGAACCTGGTCCATACCCTGTGTGCCTATTTGAATTTGAATTCGATTTTATTGCGTTTTATAATTAAGTCCTAGGCACAGGGGCTGAGTCTCCTCTCCAGAGTTCATAGTAACGCCAATTAAAATTATCTCTATATTTTTTCCCCGGTACTACTTGGCTAATATTAGTTCCTACACTATTTTCCTATATATAAATTGCAGCGGCAATGCAGTTTCTCATAGTGTCTTCTGCTTTCTAATAATAGCTTCTAAAAGGTGATCATGCTACCTTTTAACAAAGGGATGACCTTATCAATTTAGGCTTGCATTTTACTACCTGTAATTTACGAGAAAAAAATTGCTTCTTTGTATGCCTAATCTGACTGGACGCCATTAGGTACAACCAAAAAATATATCTTTTAATCAGTATAAATCCATGATGACAGTCCATGTCATAGGTTCATGTGGTTCCAATTTCAATTAATATTGAGTGGTCAGTCTTTCCATTCTTGATTTATGCCTTATAAGTGTTACACAAGATGTCATGGTTTCGTACAATCGACAACCCTGCTATTTATGTTACAAGTAAAAAACATATGAACATAAATTCTTTTAATAACCAGCTCACTTTATGACTACCACTGATCCGAAAGTCTGCGAGAGATTTTATGACTTCTCCAAAATAGGTGGAGTGAACCCTTTATTACAATATAGTATTAATAAACAATATATTGCAGTACATACATATTTATGCATAGTCCAGGTTGATGAATAGATGATCATTGGTATGTTTCTGAGGCCTCTAAAAATCTTGTCCACCACATGCAGTCCTATATAGCTGTTGCAGTTTTGTATCCTATTTCTGTAGCAATCTCCACTCTATCCCAACATCAGCTTATTTTGTTAGGTTAGTGTTGTGCCTAATTAATTTATTTATTGAGTGCAGTTTACTTGGCCTTTTTTCCCACATAACGGTTTGTTCCCTTCACATTAGCTTATGATATCATGCTCAAACATTGGTACCCACTGCCCAAGACAATGCCACCTGACTGGTAATGGTAATGTCATATGTATTATAATTTTTGTCTTTGTCGATGTGCATATCTGCTCCTGCTATCTCTAGGTGATGTTAAGAAGAATTACATTGCTAATCATTTTTTTTCTTCTCTACTCTGTTGTACTCTTCTGGCATTTTCAGGTTGAGGGCACATCCTTCAATTCTATATGCTGATGCTTCATACATTCAGTTACACATCTACATGTCCCTTAGAAAAAAAAGGGTAAAAACAGTGAACATCAATTGCAAAACTATTCTTCGTTATAGTTTCTACATGTCCTTATATTATTTAGTACACCAATGATATCAACAGCTACCAACTTCATGTGTAGTCAGTGGAAAGCATATATCTGAATATAATGACTGATTTTTGGATTTCAAAGAGGACAAGGGCTATTTTAGTATTGCAAGGACTATTTTTATTGTTACTCTATCAGGGTGCACATGCTGTACGCAGTTTCAGATGGATGTTGCTGTGTTGTAGGCAGTATTCTTTTGTATTTAGTTACCAATGGGTTCTTGCCTGCTATAATGTCATCTGCCTCTTTCTGATACACTGTGTAGTTCTGATTATAGTTTATTGAAGATCTCTATTGTCTTTGTTAGTTTCATTATGGCTTTTGCAAATACAGAACCTCTACTATTTTCTATGCAAATCCTTCCTGACATGGTAGTTTAGCATGACCTGAATCAGATAAGGTACGGCCTATGGTTCACATCCGCAACCTTTTACATAACAGTTATTATTCGTTTATTGGTATGGAGACATTTAAGACCTTTTATGCCCATGTCTACTTATTTTTATGGAAACCTGGAGGTTTAGGTTGCACAGATGAAATGCTAGGCAAAATTCTATTCTTTCTCTATCATTTCTCTCTCTACTCATTATGACGTGCACCTATTTCCTCCAGCTATACATTCCTACCAGTTCATCCATCAGAACAAAGAGGAAAGTGCTCATTGTTCAGGTTGGAGTTGAGACCCAATCTCTTGCATATTTGATTGGTTCAGAATAGCGCTCTTAAACTTTTTGGGTGGCCATTTGTTTTCGGTAGATGTAATTCTACACAATCCTCTTATCCATTTTCTACAGACAATCTTATACAATACAGGCTTAACGACAATGACAACAACCTTTGATGAAGCTGGAAACCGAACTACAATTACACCACTCCCTTCAACAGAAGGTTGAAAGGTCCTTGTTTGGTTTTGCTAATTGAGTGACAACTTAGGTGGACTAATATGTGTTTAAGTGTTGATAACACAGGTGATTAGTTCACAGGTACATGTGTGTGAGCATCTATGCCATGGAGGTGAAAATGGCTTGGAGATGATGCTTAGCTCACACATATGGGATGAAGGAGCTTAATGCACATGAGACATGACATGGAGTCATGTGGCTAGGTGGAGAAGATCAAGACAAGGCTTCGCGTCGATGGACCGGTTGCAAGTGTGAAGGGCAAGTCGGGTGATGGCTTGGCACCGATGGACCAACGCAACGGTGAAGAGCAAGCAAGTCGAGGATCGATGAACCAAAAGCCACGTGATGATATGAAGTAGATCATATCATTCATGAGGTGTTAGTGCATGTGTTGCACCGGCATCGACCAAGGTATTGGAGAAGGTGATGGAGATGGTGATCGGAATGGAAAGCGCAAGGCAAAGGTATAACCTAGGGCGTTGCCATTTCACCGGTCTAAGGTTGAGTAGAGAAGTGCTTGACCGGATTTAGGATAGATGGCCGTACTATTAAGAGGGGCAAACTTGTTTGCATATCGGTCATCTAGTATCACTTGAGAGATCTAACTTGCATACGTTGCTAGGATCGAGTGGCGCGGTGAAAAGAGAGAAAAATCCTTTGAAAAATGTTTGTGAAAAGCTCACACACATCCACATGAGGTGTACACTTGGTGATGTTAGCACATTTGCAAAGGTGGTGAAGTTTGGTGTTGAGAAGAACTCAAAAAGAGCGTCGGACGCTGGCTTGGACAGAGCGTCGGACCATTAGCCTCGGTCCGACGGCTAGCTCTTGTCCTGCTCATTCTGAGAGCGTCAGACATCGCGTTTGAGGGCGTCGGACTATTCCTGCTCAGTCCGACGGTGCAGAGCAACGAGGAGGCAACGCGTGGCGAGCTGTGGTGCATCGGACGCGCTCCGTTGGTCCGACGGCGAGCGTCGAACTAACGTCCGACGGTTTTCAGTGCTCGGGGAGCTCTCTGGAAATGTCGGACCGTGGCTTCGTTTAGTCCGACGCGCAGTGGAAATTCAGTCCGACGGTGGCTAACCGAGGAGCGTCGGACCGTGGGCTTTGGTCCGACGGTATTCCGTCCGACGGTGAGCTGAAGCGCGGGAAGTTAGCCGTTGCGATCCAACGTTCGACTTCAAATGGCTAGTGACACGTGGCGGCCATTGGGAGCGTCGGACTCTAGTGTATAGTCCGACGGTGGCGCGCTGGTTCGGTCCGACGCTCAGTCTGACGGTCGGTTTGAGAGGGTAACGGCTCTATTCGCTTGAGGGCTATAAATCCAAGCACTTGGCGGCCTTGGCCGACAAGCTGAGCACCCTTGGGTCTGTGTGGTTTGTGTAGGTGTGCTTGGGAGCTCTCTAACTCACTAGTGTGCTTAGTGTTCATCCAATTGATCGCTAGTGAGTGATTCTAGTGCGTTGCATTAAGAGATTGCAAGAGTTGGCACTAGGTGATCGAGTTGCAAGCCGGTGGTGCTTGTTACTCTTGGAGGTCGCCACCTCCTAGACGGCTTGGTGGCGAGAGGCTCCGTGGAAGCAAGCAAGGAGATTGTGCTTGGCTCCGGAGAAGCTTGTGAGGGGTTGGAGCTCGCCCCGCAGGAGGTCGCAAAGAGCATCGCTAGTAGAGCGAGACGTGAAGAGCGACAAGTGGTCCGGCCGAGTCAAGTGCTAGAGCTTGTGGTAAGCACTCCACGTGGGAGAGTGTGACTTGCGGGTCACCACTAGCAAGAGGACCGGCGGCAACCTTGGAGCTTGTCTCAACGGAGGACGTAGCTTGTGGCGACAAGTGAACCTCCGAAAATTAAATCACCGTGTCAACATATTCCCATCCTTCACGGTGGTTTGTTTCCTTCTACACAAGTCATTTATTCTTTGCATTACTTTACTTGTGTAGTTGTAGTTGCTCTTGTGAGATCGGTTAGCTTGTGTAGTTTGCCACTCACGTTTTTAGCTTGTGTAGCTTAGAACTAGTGTCTTGCTTAGTTTGTATAGCTAAGTAAGTTGCGCTCCTTGATTAGGATTGTGTATCCTTGTCATTGAGCACTTAGTGAGCTTAGGTGCTTAGTGCTCTTTTACTTACTAGTTGGTAAGAGTTTCCCCTGTGCTTAAAGTACAGTGCTTAAGTTTATGTGACCTTACGCTAGAACGGTTTAGGGAAACTCAAGCTAAGCTTGCACCTTTGTTTCTTGCTGGGATCTTTGACAAGGTGCTTAGAGTTATAACTAGAGGGGTGAATCGTTACTGGAATCGATTAAGTTTTATTCCGCTGCGATTAGTTGTTAAAAAGGACTATTCACCCCCCTCTAGTCCGCCATCTCGACCCTACAAAGATGGAGTAATGTTTCAGCTTATACTTCCAATTTCTCTTATAAAAAGGATTTTTCAAATTTTCATTGTAAAATATAAAATAAATGACAGCTACACCTATCCAATTAACAGGTCTAGATCTGCTAATAACTCCCCCCCAAAAAAAAGAGCCAAAAGGAGATGCAAGAAACTAGGAGTTTCCAAAGAAAAATGCTTTTCATCTTTTCAGTACTACTATGTACATGGCCACAAAGCCTCCAGGCCTCCTTCATGTGTAATATATGGAAGCAAGCTTAGTCATCGTTAATTAATTAACAATGCTGGTCACCGATGTAAACTAACTCCACACCTTCTCAGCCAGTTCGATGTGTAATATCGAGGCAATTACTCTTTCACTAACTCTTGCAAAGACCAGATGTCTAATTGTAAACTTATCCATATGCATATCTACTTAAGTAATATAGTTATTGTAAGGACAGCTCTGTATAGTAACTGTGTAATTATACTTCAAACAATTAATAACCTACTTAATGCCTTAAGATCTTATTTCATTCCTTGATGCTTACAAATGCATATTGAAAATAATTGATCAATTGACCTCGGCATTGAAATAAATGACTTTAGCACTGAGATATAATCTATAATGCTCTCAATCAACACAGCTACATTATTCGCCCAACATAATCCTTTGTCCTCGCGCGCGAGGGCGCGTACCTGCCACTGCGATCTGAACTGTGAAATGTATTTCATTTTCCAGTCTTGCTTGCAGAAATATATTTAGTTATATGTCTACTACATATCTTGCCTATTTATTTGCCGTAAAGGGAAATGGGCGTGTGAATGCGCGCGCCTCAGATACTAGTTGCTAACAAGGATCTAATGAATTATGACTTTATAATAGATCCTCTTTAACAGAAAGACGTATGTTCCTTAGTTTATCACATCGAATGTTTGACACATACCTTGCTATTAAATATAAACAAAACAGCTAATTGTACAAATTACGTGTAAATTACGAGACAAATTTGAAACATAATTATAGTCTCTAATTTGATAATATTTGACTACAGTAAACATATACTAATGATAATTAATTAGATTTAAAAAATCAATCTTACGATTTATAAACAAGTTATGTAATTAGTTTTTTATTTAGTATTTGAAAAGACTTTTCAATATTCCATAGAATATGCGATGTAATACACTGAAAACATAACCTCCCGCATTTAGAACGCGATGGATGAACGAGCACAGATTTATAGCCGCCCGGACGCACGCGCTTTTCCGTTTCCGATAAACATGAGTCCGACGAGTCCGAGTGTCGAAGATTTCTAAACGTCCAGTAGTGTTAACACACTTGGCTATCTATTTCCATCCGCATTCATTTCCATATACTCCCTCCGTCTGATAATATATTACTTTTTTGACTTTTGACCTTCATCTTTGATCGTTCGTCTCGTTCAAAAAATTTATGCAAATGATAAAGTAAATAGATCATTAATAAAATATCTTTAATGATAAACTAAGTTATAACAAAATAAATAATATTTGTATAATATTTTTGAATAAAACGAATGATCAAACGTAAAGTCTAAAAGTAAAGAAAAGTAAGTTAATTTGAGACGGAGGGAGTATTTCTTTTGGATGCAATGATTCTTCCCGTGCGGCAGAAGGAGACTTGTGGGTTTATTAGTTCTGTGTCCTGACCCAGCAAAAGCTACCATTCTCAGAGATTTTGGTGGCAGTGGGAACAGGATGATGCCAACAAAAAATAGCTTTTGGAATGCCACTTTGTGCAGTGTGCACCCAGGAGGCTGCTTTAAATCCCCTTTGATTATGCTCCAGCCCAATCCATTACTACTACTTCTTTCAATTTTCATGCATTATGTTTAGGTTCCTATGATGACAATCTGATGCTTCCTCGTCAGCAGAGCGAAGGCATTCGATACTCATCAATGAAAATAGTGGCAGTGTTCGCCAGTCTTTAGTTCTGATATATCTGATATTCTGGGTGCATAAATTAAGAATGGCAGGCACACAAGATGGCCAAAGAACATCTGTTTCTTTCTTTTTTTTGTTCCGGTCCAAGACAAAGAAAACTAAGACATAATCTTTGCATTGTTTTGTTCTTGATTGATCCACTATTCGCTTTACATGACCACAGCTGATAACAAATGAAAGCTATGCTTTTCCTTTATTTCTTCTCGATGCAGAGATACGCATTTGTCCTGCGTGCACTCTATAAAAGCTCGAGAAAAAACTCTGCAGGGTGTAGCTAATGACATCCAACGCTACACGATGCAGGGTTTTTCTGAGTACAGCAACTGTCAACTGTAATGTAAAAACCTTCGACCACGATTTCGTATCACTCCAACAGAGGTTATATACTGCAGCTGCTAGTAATGATTAGTGAAGTGCTGGTGTCTCATGCGGAATCTGCAAACCCAATCCTCATCTTGCCGTAGTCAAAGATGGTATGGTAGGCTCCCATGAAGATGTCACCCAGTATCCTGCATCAGTTTCACAAATAACCGAATAGGATTCAGGGATCGCATCCCATGAAAAGCAAGCAGAAGCAGGCCATAAAAAGAAATGTTTTTTTTTTTATCATGATCTAGGGGGATTTAGCCAGGGAATGCAGTTCTTCCAAAGTAAATACATACTAACCGACCGGTGTATCAATCTTACCACAGAGGGCCTATCGGAGGGGGAATGTCCAGAGCCGTGAACCCGCTGACGCAATGTGCACCGAATCCCTCGCCGATCTTGAGAATGTACTGCTCGACAACAGGAAGATGGTATAAAACTTGTTGGCCTTTTCAGTCGCATGCCATTACTCCCTGAATTAATAAGCAGCAAAGTTTGTGAAACGATTCAGGAAAGCTAACCTGGTCAGGCCGGAGCTCAAATGCTCTTCCACCGATGCTGAACGCAACTGTCTGTAGGGAGCCTATGTGTCTGCAGTCCACGTGTGATCCCACTGGATCAGGCATGTTTTCGCAGAGCTGTCAATCGATGAACTCAACTTCTGGTTAGACCATGTCTCATGTACCAAAAACAGAACGAGGAATCAGTGGCTCAAGATAGCCTCTCACCCTGTCGACATACTCCAATGTTCCCTCCTTGGTCTTGTTCTGGTTGAACTCGCTTTGCATCCAGAACACTATCATCTCGCATGCATTACATATAGCTTCCGACATACCATCTACAGATCCTGATACACTCTCGATACCAGCGCTGCGATGTTGTATGCAGAAGAAATGTATGAGACCACTTGTACGCGCACAAAGCGGAAGGCTCTGTTGGAAATTAAATTGGTTTCAGAATAACAACAAACTTGCTAATCATTGCACGAACCTTACTCCATGTGTCCCGTCGAATGTGCAGAGCCCAATCTTCGAACACACTTCTGATGGTGGTGTCCGCTACATATTAACCAAAGAAGCTGAATTATTTACGTGACTCAATAAGAGCAGAGTGCATCCGTTTCTCTAACGACGTGGAAGAATTCTAGAAATGGCTCTAACCTGATCTTTCAGCAGCTCTACCATCTCTGGCCCGTAACCAGCAACGACTTGTTTGCACTCATGGTTGACCACCCCGGCGGCTCCAATTTGTTCATTGATCTGGGCAATGGCAACCTGCACAGCAGAGAATACTACTATGAAAACCCCCTCGCCTCACTTGACAGTAATTTCAATGCCAGTTCAAAGGCTTTTGTTAGTACATTCGTACTAATGAACATATGATATACATCAATGATATATTTTTTTTTGCCACCAGGCGCAATCTTGTATAAAACCTTCTATTTAATCTTATAATACAAAGATACACAAGCCTTTTACGTATTCGAGGAAAAAAAATATTTTTTTTCTGACGATGACATCAGTTGTATTAGGATGAAACATGTGGAATGGAAGCCTATGAATTGCTTACTAGAGGGCCAGCAATCAGCGAAGTTCCAGAGTCTGCAATGGCCGCACAACCATCCACACAAATTCCTATCATCATACACATTATCTATCAGATAAACGAATTGTTGCAACCATACATGTCTGGTGGTTTTGAAAGAGTAAATGAGCTTAACGCATTACCAGTGCTTCTTCCACCAATAAGAAAGTCACCCATTTCAAACTGCAGACATGGACAATAGAACAAGTACACTCTGAAGAAAAACATGCTATACGAGATAACAGCAGCTTCAGACAAAAAGGCCAACCTGCCAGTAACCTTTCCGAGTAACTCTGGTGTATGTATGACTTCCTTTGTAATGTTGTTCATCATAACCTCCAAACACAATTTCGCCTCCTTCTTCCCCATCGAATGGGTTTCGGTTTAACCAGAAGGAGAAAACAGGTTGTGCCACTAGGTTTTGGTTCACCATATTGTACCTGACATTACATTTCAAATGCCATTTTCCACAAAGTAGAAAACAATTCACTGCAAGTAATGTTCAGTTACAAACTATGTATGATAACTTCATGATGGAGCCTTCACTTGATGAATAAGAGATTGTTTCATCAGAATAGGTAATAAGCAAAAAATATTTGTTTGGAAAAAAAAATTCTATTAATACCATAATCGTGACTCGTGAAAGCAAAAAAAATTTGGCCAACACGTCTGTCCGTTGGCGCTTTTTCCATTGAGAGGGCGTCAAAGCAAAATTGTATTTAACTTCCAATGCAAAATTGGTAAGTTACTTGTGGATAAATTGTGTGTGTGTGTGTGTGTTTTCAGTTGATGCAATATACTAGTTACCTCTGGCATGAAATCTAAAGCGCACTCAATTGTGGTAAGTAAATACTGTATTATCACTTTACAGAAAACTAGGACAACGGCAGTTATCGTACCATACTGGAACTGAGCCTTCAACTGAAATTTCCTGAAATGCAAGCCCAAGGATGCCATCGAATTTCGCTAGTAAAAAGGTGAAACCAGGCTCATGAGTTGCTTCAATGAATTCCTGGGTGGTACAGTTGGGTTCAGTAAAACCAGTGTTGTTTATATTTCGTAGGTGAAATAAAGCTGATGAGTAGCAAAATGGGAAATGAAGCACCTGATTCTGAACTACTAGATTGCCAACCGTGACCTGATCTTCACTGTAAAAACCAGCAATTCCTCCTGTTCCATAGTGAATAGAAGCCGGTGTTCCTGAATACCGAAAAGAAATGAGGAGCTCAAACCAACAGGCAACATCAATGGTAATGTTACTCCCACTGATAAGAATACGCTCAGACCAGCATCAATCATAATGTTACTCCCTCTGATAAGAATGCAATGTTTATTTTTTATCTGGAAACGCCAAACTTTGTATACTTTGATCAACATCGATCATAACTGCAATGGAAGTGAGAATCTAAATATATAAAACCATACCATTCGGTTTGTAAGTGCTGGACTGACTTGAGTCATACTTGGGATGGAACAAGCACGCGAGCTGTTTACAGAGCAACCAAGATGAGTAACAGACAAAATAAAACCCCAAGTACGAAAGACATCCAAAACGAGAGCAAGAAGGACAAGAAAACAAAAGCAACAGCCACAGCAAAAGCAAACGCTAATTCTTACAGAGAAAAAGCACTTGGCAGAAGGGACCCAAAGGTTGGCGCTGCCGGTGTCAAAGACGACGGTGAAATTCTGCGGCGGGCAGCCGACCCCAATCTGGCCAAAGTACTGGGCGTTGAGGAAGTTCTTGAGCGCAACGATGCTCCCCTGGCCTCCGCCGCCATCACGCAAACGGCTGCTGCTGTTTGCCTTGCCCCCGCCGCCGTAGTCGTAGCTCCAGAAGTACCTGCGCCTGCGCTCCATGGCCGCGGCCTCGACCAGCATCTGGTGCTGCCGCTCACGGGCTCGCGCGATGGCGTCCCGCACCGGGTCGTCGTCGACGGCCGCCGCCGCGGCTCGCCTCTGATCCTGTGCGCTCGGCGGCGGCTTCGGCAGAAGCTCGCCGTAGATGCTGTCCATGATCGACCGCTTCCTCAGTGGGATGCGGATGAAGCCGCCGTCGGCGGTGTTGGATGACGACGCCGGCAGTGTCGTCGACGTAGAGAGGACGACGTAGAGAAGGATGAAGATGCCACGTGTCGTCCTAAACCCCATGCTACTCGCAAGCAGATGAGCTGTAACAGCTTCGCATCAGTTGTTCAATGGACGAGTTTTAGAGGTTTGCAGTTTGCACCAACAAAGTAGAGATCAGAGAGCGGGGAATTAAACAAAACACTGACCCAGGCGGTCGCATGCAGAGGGAAATTAGCCCAAGAATGGGAGGCGGCGTTGGAGCACTTTATAGAGGGAGTCATGGAGCAACTCGCTTGAGCTTATAACTTATAAGCAACTTATTTCGGCTTCTTTTTAGCTCCAGAATAGTATTTTTCTCTAAAAAAAAATAGCTTTCAGCTTTCAGCGAACAGAGCCAACGTCGAAGCGGTACATCCTTTGCCGGAGCTGCATTTGGGTTCGGAGCAAGCAGAAGCAGGGTTGGCGGGACGTTACATTTTTGGGGCCGCTGCCGTCAGTCAGGTCTCAAGGTGCGGTGCCTTCGAAGATCAACGATTCGGCGCACAAATGGCAGGAGTTGTGGCGTCATGGTCATATGTCGCCATGGATGGGTCTTTGATTTTGGGGGTGCTCATTGCTGAAGCAGCCTAATTAACGGCGAGGGCAGTGGAGGGCAGGGAAGCCTTTGGGGGCACGACAGAGCAAGTTCTTGAACTTATGCTCCACTCCACGGCCTCGCCCTGCAGCTGCAGACCGCAAAGCACCTGACTGTACTCTTCTACTCTAGTGCTCGCAGCAGGCAAGTAGCAAGTAGCAACCATGCAAGATTGCAAGCAGTGCAGGGCAGCAGGGGACCTCGCCGTCGCCGATGCTTGCTAGCTACCGTTCTGTTGTTAGCAGGTTGGGTTGACTGTAGTACAAATCGGAGAGGACGAAATAGATTTGTTTTAAGTTGTTGAGGTTGAGGGTTGGTTGTGCTTTGGTGCTTTTGCCGGAAGGCAGGGAGTAGGGGACCGGGTCATTGCTCGCGTTTGCGTGAAATGCAGACCACTCTAGCTAGTCCATTACACATTACTCGGTGGATGCGACCGAATGGCAAAGTCATGACGTCTGTAGTTTGTCATCCAAGTGGAGCATTCTGACGTGGCACTCGTCTCATAACACAGTTCCTTGGCATGTAAAGAAAAAAAAAGGCAGAGCCGGAATTGGGAAAATAAAAACATTTGCTTCTGAACTCTGAAGAGAAAACAAGGTTGCACTTTACACGTTTTCTCCAAACCAAAAGAACATGTTACTTACAGCTTGTGGTGTTGGAAATCGAAAGAGCCACTGGAGACTGGCCAATAGAAAAGAATGCGAAGAAACAAAACAAAAGAATCGGGGGATCCATCATTCCATTCCCTTGGCGAAGAGTTATATTTTTGTTTTTCAGAGCCTGAAGCCGAAGCGCACGAAGAAGAAGCAGAGCTGCGCGACCACCACCACGGACTCCACCAGCCACAGCAGGTGGTACGCGACGCGCTGGAACAGCGCCGCCAGCACGTTGCCACGTGGCTTCCTCCACCGCAGCGCCGACGGCAGCGCCGCCGCCAGGAGCTTCCTCCTCGGCGACGACGTCGACTCGCTGCCGCCGCTGTTGTTGTCACTCGCGGCCGCCTTCCTCCTCGGCGCCATCCGCCTCCGCATCCATTCCCGCACCTTGCTCTTGCTCCCGTTCCCGCCCGCCATGAAACAACTCAAAACGATCAGGTCGATCTCAAGCTGCTGCCACCCACCTCAACACCCTGCCTGCGCTAGCTGCCTTTCTTGCCTGTCTGAAAGAATTGCACGGCCTCCGGTTCTCGTCGACCGAGCCTTTTATCCTGAGAGGGAACGCGGCTGGCAGAGTTGACGATGCCGCCCTTGCCGTGGGCGCGTAATTTCACTCGAGTTTCCCCCAAATTCGCAGCAAGGTGCCGTAATACAAGTCTAAGTACCGCGCCACTCCATGGATGGAGACGGAACAGAATGCTAATAATCACAAGAGGGATCGAGAGGGCTTGACGATTCAAAGTCAAAACAGCTGCCTTGGTCAGCTGGTCAGGTAAGCCGCTGCTTCGAAGGTTTTGAATTCTGATCTTGGAAGCGAGCGAGAGTGCCGTGCTGATGGTAATGCTTGGGGAAGGGGGAGTAGCGAATTGCGATCATTAGCGACTGCTCCCTCCGTTCCATAATAAACGTAATTTTTTTTACTTCCTCATTTCCTGTTTGACCATTTTTATTCAATTTTTTTATATAAATAATAAATTAAATAAATCATTATGAAAATATCTCTAACAATAAAATAGGTCATAACAAAATAAATAATATTTATTAAAATTTTTGAATAAAACAAAGTTAAAGAATTACGTTTATTATGGGACGGAGGGAGTAGGGGCATTGATTATACAATTCTAGCACAGTAGCATGTTTTAGTGTACCAACGTTGACTAATTATAAATATAAAAATTATAAATATTTATAATGTCAAATAAATACCAATAGATTAATTATAAAATGTATTTTCATAATATATTAATTTGGAGCTATAAATATGAATATTATTCATTAGAAATTTAGTCAAACATGAACTATTTTATCTGACACACAATACAGAGTTGCATGTTTAAAGGAACGGAGGGAGTACAATATAATAATCTCGTATACTGTCATCGCTCGATCGTGATAGGTCAAACTTCGCCGCCTGCCCTGGTTGATCGGTTCGTCATCTCTGATGCGAATGCGACGCAACTCGTGAAGTCGTGATGCGTTTCTCCGATGACCAGAGATGGCTGCTGCTTACTGTATGTGGGTACAGGCTACAAGCCAGATGAGCTCTTTCCTCTTATATCTCCACTTCTCTCTTAACCTTCTAGAAACGCAATATACTCCTACCAAGCAGGAGGGCCCCGGCATTCAAAAAAAAAAAAAAAAAGCAGGAGGGCCACGTAGAAGTAGAATAACGCCGCCGCTCCTTTCGCACATAACGGTCAGACCATCTACATCGCGTGGACATTTCTCCGGTAGGTTTGCTATTTTTTTCCCTTGCTTTTTCTAACTCTTTATATGATTTCCTCTGGTGTTCAGATTTATCTTTTCGTACTCATATATATGGGACTGCAGATATATAAATATTTTTAGCAAGCAGTAAATTTTGAGTAGTTAGTTGCTCTATCGTTGTACCAAAGTTATGACTTATGAGGATGGTGTGACCGCACCCGAGTTATATTCACTCCGTACTCGTAAAAAAGTCATTTAGGATAATGACACGGTATTCAAAGCATGATTTTAACTTTATATTTCTATAAAAATATTTATTAAAAAGTGATATATGCATACTTTTATAAAAGTATATTTAAAGACAAATCTATTTATCTAGTTTTTATATTTTTAAATTTAATAATTTAAACGTATTCATTATTTATATTCTCAATGTTTGACTAAAATCTTGTCCAAAACGACTTCCTTTACGAGTACGGAGGGAGTACAATTTTGTACTTGGTTTTCGCTTAAAAAATGGATCATATTTTATTTTTTTCCCTTCTAATAAAAATTGCAACGAAATTTGTATGGTCCCTTCGATGACAGTGAGGAGTCTGATGATGCCCGACCCTCATCCTACCTGGATGTTGCTCAAAGACTGTGCCTCCCACGCGCCCCTAGACCGGTACAACCGTTCTGGGCCGTGGCAGGACAGACATTGGATGGCACAAGCCTCGGCGGAAAAGGAGGAAGCGTAGCCAACCGCGCCCCAAGCTGGTGAGCGATCTACCTGCTCGGTCGGCAGAAGGCCGCTGTGGACAGGTTTTCGCCCCCAACGCTAATGAGTGACGAGACATCCTACCCTGACAGGAGATGCGCCCTACGACAGACCCGACCGAGTGTCATTGTGACCCAAAACAGGCCTCACCCCAAGAAGATTATTCCCGTGGAGCTTCGCGACATGTGTTTCAACTTTCTCTCCTAATCAAATATCGACCTATCAAATGCCATTGCGCTGCCAGCGCTGCCACGACCTCCGACATCTCACCAAGGTTTGCAAGCGAACTAGGCCTGCTTCAATGACAAAGGTGAAGGGCGGCAGCCTGTGAAACGACCTCGATTTTCATGAAGGGAAATCCATAGGCACGCAATGTAATTAAATAGATTGTATCGAACAATCCATAGAATTACCCAAATTCTCAGTTGATACCAGGGTCCATACAACGAGTGCATAACAGAGTCTTACATAAATTATTACATCGTCACACTAGCGGGATCAACAATTCAGAGAAGCTGATAAGATGCGGAAGCGATTCATCTATCACGGCCAACTTGAGTGTAGCACGCGACCCTATTCTTCCCAATCGTCTCCATCGAAGTCGTACTCTTTCTCGTCACCTGACAGCAAATTATCAGTACGATTTGTACTGGCCACGGAGCCCACCTATGATTTTGCAATTGCTTTGTGGAAAGTGGATACAAGGCTGTACAAGCAGACCTATAGGTTGGGGTTTCCTACGCAAGTGTAATCAATATTTTTAATAGTCAAGTTTAATTTCATTTATCTCCTCCCCTTTACCCAATCCATTTCATTCCCATCCCATACACCACATCTCACACACACCTCGCACTCATTCAGCAGTCCCAACTCCCTCTCGGGCCTGTCTCAGCGGCACACTGCCACATCGGGCACACAGCCGGAAAACATCATCCAGGGGAAGAAAAGAATATACCGTTCCCTAAGAAGTGCAACAGAACTCAGGAAAGGGTCATAGCCGACGAGTCGGCATATGTATCGATCGATCAACCATACACTCTGCAGAGGTTCTACCACTCACAAGATTAGCCATCATACATGTTGCGCAAACACCTAGGCAGAATTTCGGGTGTTTGGTTGCCTAGGTCGATGCCACCCTACCACTCAGCCCTGAGACATTCCGGATCCAACACCATTACGCTGAGACTGGGAGACGCAGTACCGGGCCCACTCAGTGGTACTGCGCATCTAGAACGGAACGGGAACCCATCGACCGTCACCGCCCACCCTTATCATCTCTCAACCTAACAGTAGCGGCACCGCCCTACCAAGTAGTCTAGCCGTTCCCCGCCAATCGAAAACGAGTGAGTAGTAAAGGATTCCCGAAGTTCCTGGTCACCGGAAGTGTTGACTAAAATAGAACAAGCAGGCTTTCTCCATCTCAAGGGGATACTCTCCCCGTGCCATCATAGCACCTCCATTCACAGGGCTTCAAACCACACAGGCCATCCATCCCGGAATCACCTTGTACACCATTACCCGCCACAGATATCACTCGTGGAAATGCCCAGGTTGCACCCCGGCAAGACTTACTTTTCCAGCTGGTGGTAATTTGCCCACTTGGTCGACTCAACCCTCACCACGCACCTAAGACTCACGCAGCACGCTCCCCCGTTTGATTAAGTCCGGTTCACATATGTCAAACCGTTCCTAATTTCCCCACATATATGTGTCATAATCAATAAGTAGTGGAAGAGCAAAATAATAACAGCGAGCATCTATCCTATCAGCAGATAGCAGGGTGATAGTTTAATCAAGGCAGGGTAATCAATTATTCTAACATGCAACCTAAACAGTTAATATCATATGATCATAAAGCAATGGCAAGAACGGCATTAGCAATGCGTAATAGGTGCTAAGGATTTGGTGGGACGTGGCACCTTCGTAGTCGTCGCCTAACTCCTGAAGTCACTCGTGGTCGTCTTCCTCAGTCAGATTCTCCTCCGGCTCTGAAAACGGAAGCGAAATAGTCACGTTAGCGACTCCTATAGATTATTCAGAAAAATCCAATGAAAATAAAGACCCAAATGCACACAAACATATGCTCAGGTTGTAGATCTCATTTTTCAGAGAATTTTGATATGTAGTGCGCAATTTTTGGACATCGTATGAATAAGTTATGAATTTCCGAAGTTCAATCAATTTTTTGAAAAAGAAAAAGGGCTAATTACCCGGAGGTGACACGTGTCAACATGTGATTGGTCGGCTACTGTTCATGTTGACCAAGTCAACGGCTTGGCTGGCGGTGGATCTGCTGACGTCAGCATGACGTCATCACGTTGACTCGGTCCACCGACACGTGGCACATCAGGGCGGTGCCAGGTGGCGGCTCTGTCCCGCGTGGAGGGCCTCGGTCTACGGGGTTGGTTCATGGTGAGCCGCGTCCGCGCAGTCTCATGGCTCACGGTGGTCTTGGTGCACCGGGTCGCGGCCTCCACACATTTCCCCCCTTTCTTTTTGAACCCGACACGGCGGAGCCTTGCGCCGGCGGCGGTGGGCAGTGGCGTGGTGGTCGGCTCTCGGTTAGTTCCAATTAGGGGTGTTTATCTTCAATTGAAGTCGCCCGGGGGTCCTACGGCCTATCGGCGGCGACCGGCGGGGTCGGCGGAGCCCTCGCCACGGCGTGGTCACGTGGCGGCGCTCCGGCGGGTCTCTGTCTCATGTGAAGGGCAGGCTAGACTGCGATCTCAGGCTAAAACGTTCAGGCAATCCGGAGTGTTGGCTTGTGGCGGAGCTCGACGGCTTATCCTGGACTCGAGAAGTGGCCAGAATCGGTGTAGGTGGTGGCGACATGGTGGCGGTGAACGGAATCCGCCGGCGAGACATCACGGCAATCCCGGGTTTTGGTGGGTCTCTGCTTGGCTTGACATGCGCATGGCATCCGCCGGATCATTGTGGATCCAATCCCGAGCCTCGTGCGGTTTTTCCCAGGCTTGTATATGTGGAACGCAGCTTCATCTTGGTGGTCCTAGTCATGGCGGCCGCGTGCTCCGTCGTGCACGTGGTGTGGCGTTCCCGAGCTTCTTGGCTCGGCTTCACCGATTAAGAGTCCGTTCCAAGCGTTCGGGGTATGGTCCTAGTGGCGGAACTCGTTGGAGTTTATGGTGGCGTCCTATGACTACAGCGAAGCCTTTGCCGTGGCGGTGCTCGTGATAGAGCTCCGGCAGACTCCCAAGTGGAGCGTGTTTGGGTTGCGCTGGGGTCCTAGAGCTTACCTCAACTTCACAGCAAGTCCTACAGGGTCTTGGCGAGATTCCCGACGGTCCTACCTCTTGTGCGGAGTGGCCGGAGGCGTTCGGAACAGTGAGGTCGCGGCGGAACGCGTCGGTGGTGAGCGCGTTCTCCGAGAACACGTCGTGCTGTGTTCCCGGTTGTCAAGAGTTCGCGGTCCTGTGGCTTGGGTTGGTCTAGTGCTCGTGCTGTGCAAGTGTTCTCCTAAGTCGGTAGAGACTCGGGCCTACGAGCCTCTGAGGCGAGGCGCCATGGCCGGTGAGCACGGCGTGGCTGGATGAGGGGTACGGGTAACTCACCGAGGTGGCGAGGGAGAAAGGATAGCGATGCAGTGGAGGGTCATGGCCATGCCGAGGGTTCGCTGTGCCGTGCAGACCCGCGACGGTGGCGCCGGCTCCGTCTTCGGCTCCGGCGTGTTCCGCGGCGGCAGCACCTCGGCGTCTCCTTCCTTCTCTCTCCCTCCTTCCTTCTCACGGTCTTGTGGTGTGATGTAGTGCCACCAGCGGCGGCGGTGGTGAGTGGGGGAGGGAGACTAGGGCTGGTGCTCGGTTCTTCTTATAGGCGGACACGGTGCACTCCCGTGGCGAACGGCCGCGATCCCTATCGGTCCATCGAAGGGCTGTGGGCGCTCGGAGCTAGGGTTGCGGCTGCGGCCGCGGTGGTTTCTTGGCGGCCAAGGCGGGGAACAAGCGGGGAACAAGAGTGTCAGAGCATGGGCTTGTTGGGGTAGTGCTCGCGATCACACGATTTGCGCGAGTAGGGGGGAGGAGGAAGAAGAACAGTGGGGAGGGGTGCGGCTACCCAGCGGGCCCGGTTCACCAGCGACCCACTCGGCGCGTGTGTTCGCGCGGGGCTGCGGCGTGTGCGTGGGCCGCGTAGGCCGTTGGACCGGCCCGAGTGCGGCGAGGTGGAACGTGTGTAGGGGGGGGGGGGGGGAAGGAAAACGGGCCGGTTTGGCCAGGCTGGGCTGCTTTTCTTCTCCTTTTCTGTTTTTGATTTCTTAGTCACTTTCTTATTTTCTATACATACATATACATATGGAGTTATTTGTTTCATTTGTATTATGATTTTACTAAACCAAGCAGAAACCATATTAAGGTTGAGTATGCAGCATGATTATGTGAACAATGTTCTATGGTTCATATTTACTTATACACAATTGCTTAACATTGGAATATAAAGAAAGTAATGCATGCATCAAACATGGGTTAGCTTTTGGAAAAATTTTGAAAGTTGGTATTTTCAGTGTATGAATTTTTAGGTTGTTACAGCCTATCACGAAACACTACTTGTGGCGACGAACCATCCGCCTCCCAGCACGTGTCCAGGAGTGCCACGTCGGCGGCGAAGGGTGGCAACCTGCCACATCGTTTTGCTCGCGACGACCCGTTGGCCTCCCAGCACATGTCACAAGGCGGTTCACCAAACTCAGTGGAGGGTATGCTAGGCACCGTGGGGGGCGCTTGCAGCACTCGTCAGCGTCGTCGAGGTAAGCCGGCTAGGGCAATCAGCATGGGTGTGCCTGCCGACGACGTTGACAATGCCGCCTCACTTGTTCCTACACTCTACTTTCCTGAGCCAGATACACTGGTGTTGGCGATATGCGCGACTGTGGGACCTCCTACATGGCTTGTCTTGGTCGACCCAATGCTAGAGAAGCTCGCAGCCTCACTCGTCGTGAGCCGGCCAAGTAGATCACCAGCGCCTGGTTGTCTGCCTACTCAAGCGGCAGGCCATGAGGAGGAAGCACCGTTTATGGAAATCCGTTTTCCGAAGTCAGCTGAGAGGCTGAGACGATGGCCCCACCCCTCCTGCCACTAGATCAGGGGTTGCCACAGCTCACGCGCGCCTTGTGTGGGACAACCCGACGTTGCAGAGAGCATGGTGGTCATGCCCTACTTGGCGTCTCGCACGGTTCGCCGTGGAGGTGCAGCACGAGCGAAAGGCACCATTGATCGCCTGTCCACCAAGACAGAAGGCGGCAACCACTAGGCAACCCCTACCAATCAGGAGCAGACGGATCGTCGCTCAGCCTCTAGCACATATAAAGGCCTCCAAGCAGGACGAGGTACTCTGGTACTCCTCATGCAGAAGATGGGCATCGCGCCATCGGCAACTCCAGTTTCTTTCATGTCCGAGCAAGCATTCGATGACATATTCGTAGGGAACTTGTCGACGACGCAGGTGGAAGCTCTGGATGAGCTATTCCCGGCGACCAACAACAGGATCGATATAAGAGCGCTCTTCTCCAATGGTGGAGTTAGGTTGCATAGTCAGCAGCAGATAGACTCGACTTCTAGGTTGCTGTGTTGCTCTTAGTTTGGTTGCATACCAGTTATGTAATATCAAAGTTTGAGTCAGTCTACTAAGATGGTCCAATCATAGCTGTAAGACCTCTCAAGGCGTTCGTTGAAACACGTCTTTTGTACATTTAAATTCTTTTTCTTAGTTACAATGATACATATATTTGAGAAAAAAGACTTGCCGTCCAACAATGCATGACTCTGTCCTCTCACCAAAAATAATAATATCTTTTCCTCAAAATAAAAAATAAAAAATAAAAAATAATAATGTCCACTAAACAACAATAAAAATAAATAAATGCAGGAATCGTGTCCATTCAAACTCAAACGATCTCCAAAACAGTGACCACAACATTTAGGGTTGGTTTGGTTCATTGCCTAACATTGGCACACAACATAGTAGTTCTTAGTGATGCCAAATTTTATTAAGCTCTTTAGTTCATTGCCACAACCATACCTCCCTACATTTTCTTAACACCATGTCCCACACGTCATAACTCATTTTCTTGCTAAACTTAGGCACCAACCAGCGTGAATCAGCATAAGCTGACAAGAATTAACATCTGCCAACTCAGCGAGAATCAGCGTATGTTGCCAAATGACCATGTGGCTCAGGCTGGTTCCGCCAACGAACTCATCGGATGAAGTAGGGCAGGCCGCAGGTAAACATGATAAACAATGACAAGCAGTAACTCTAAGACCACAACCTCATGTGCAATGCAAGAAATAAAAGAACAGAACAATTTTTAAACACCCAACCCAAGAGGAATTCCTCATGCGCCAACATATAACCTATACAAAATAACAGGAGACCAGGAGGTTCCTCATCCAAGAATGCTTCCACTCCACCTGAAAACTAGGTCTAATAATTAGGTAGCAATACCTGGGCTTGCCTTGCCTCAGTTACCTACCAGCATCCCCTATCAGGACAGCAATCACCTGGGTAATTAACATCGTTTCTGAGACAGTTCCTGATATAGCTTAGATTTCCAGACCTCATGGTTGAGATCGGTCAGATGTTGAGCTTCCAGTCCTTTCTACCTTCTTTCCAAACTCCGCGGAATTTGAACCCTCTGCAATGGACTCAATATCCATGCTTCCAGTGCGACTCCTACGATTTCTCCGATCCTTTTTTGCAAGAGAACATACGTTAAGCAGCCATTTTACTTATAGTGTATACATCAAGGTAGGTATTTTATTAATCATTACCTCCCGGTATGGAACTTCTTCTGACTCAAGCATCCTAACAACCTGACCCATCTTAGGTCTCTTTTCAGAGTCAGGATCAACACACCTCAGTGCCACCAAAAGAGCCCGCTTAAGAGCCCTAATACTGGGCCTGACCTCTAAGCTTGGATCAGCCACTTCCTCCGCCCTCCGGTTAGCCACCATTGTTTTGAGCCATTCAACAAGATTGACCTGACGAAAGGGTGGGTTATCATATGGACCAAAATGAATGTTGACATTTTGTGAAACATAAAAATATTTACTGTTTTGATTGGACAACTAAAGCCTAAGGAAACAAAGAATGTAAAACTGATGGAAATGTTCATAACAACTCAGTTTAATGCTGTTGTATTGCGAATTGTGACAATGGTCCTGGTCATATAAAATGGCACATAACAAATAAAATGGTGTAAACTCCGAATGGATACGACAAAAGACAATGAATAAAAGTAAATAAACTCCAATGTTATACCTCATTGGAAGATCGGCTGTAGTCAACAGGACTCCTTCCTGTCACAGTTTCCAACAAGAGAACACCAAAACTATAAACGTCACTCTTTTCATTTAGCATTCCAGTGTTAGCATATTCAGGTGCAACATATCTGAAGCAAGAAAAATGAATGAGGAAAGTGAAACTCTATAAATAATTTGTAAAGATACAAAGCAAATGGACAGCTATGGGTTAGAAAAAAGATTAATACCCAAATGTTCCCATCACTCTAGTAGTAATGTGGCTTTTGTCTGATCCCAAAAGTTTCGCCAATCCAAAGTCAGATACCTTGCCATTAAATTCATCGTCAATCAATATATTGCTTGATTTTATATCACGATGTACAACTTTTGGTTCTATAGCTTCATGAAGGTAAGCAAGCCTGCAACCATCAGAATTAGAAAAATAAGAACCAAATTTATAAATAGCTAAAACAGAGCAAACTATAGTAGTAACTTGCGGATTAAGTTAATGAAACTTACGCTTTTGCAGTGCCTGTTACAACCTTCATGCGATTTTCCCAGCTAAAAACACCACGCTGATGCATAGCTCCATGAAGCCACTGCTCTAAATTACCATTGTTCACGAACTCATATACTAGCATCCTATTAAAAAGGAATACTGTTGTAACATTTATGTGACATATAAGGGGGTAAACTACTAAATAAAGCAAATTCCTTCAGAAGGTATGCAAGATTTTTCCAAAAGGCGAAAGATCACAAGTAACAGAACGAAAAGGCTGTGTTACTGTAGCAAAAGGCGAAAGATTACAGGTAACAGAATGAAAAGACTTTGTGTTATTGTGGAGTTATTAAATTTGTGTAGACTAAAAACATGTGTCCTTTAACAAGGTTTTAAACAGCGGGCTAAGACATTTAGCGGCAGCTATAGCGGAAGTTATTTCATTTAGCCATACGATAGAAAACATGAACATTTTTATTTAGTTATCAATGGAAGCATTTAAGTAAGGAAAATTTATTGAGCACAAATACTCAAATACATGCACAGGGGTCTAGGAGAACATGTATCCACATCCATTACTTAACCTTAGATCATGATCAAAATTCATATAATTCAGCATTCAGTATTCAACAATTCAAATAATTATTCAGTGATTTATCACTTAATTTATTAAGTAAAGAACATAATGGAGATGCATAGATTACAGTGCTCTAGAGTAAGGAATGAATATTTGACCCGGTCAAGATTGGTGATGCTAAAAATATTTCATGGCTAGGACGAATAGTGGTGTTCAGCAAAACTAAAGCATCATTAGTGCGAATATCTGAACGATTGACAATATCATAATGATAGACCATATGAAAAAGCTACAACAGGCTATTTAGAACCACTACACTTTTGGCAACTGATAGAAGCCCTAATACAATCCAGTGGATGATCAATCAACTCAATTCCATTCAGTAGAATAAAAACGAACAGTAAAAAAGAAGCCATTGTTAAAACTTAGCTGATAGTTCACAGTAACAGAAAGTACTAAACCAATTTTGAATAGTCCTTACAAGGTTTAACATAATATTCAGATTAGCATACTTTTAGAACTCTTACCTAAATGCACACATCACTGAAAGAAATGGTTGAACAATCTATTCATGCCTTGCGGTTGAACATACCTGTTTACCCCCTCAACACAATATCCCAACAGTCGAACCAAATTCTTATGTCGGACATGGCCAATAGCCTCAACTTCCACTCTGAACTCTTTTTCTGCCTGCCCCCTACAAACCCACAGATAATGCGATCATAATTAAGTATCCTACTAGTCTGACCGGACCAAACAAATTACAAAGTTGCCAGAGGCCACGAGGTGAGCTTACATGTTGTTAAAGATCTTTTTGATTGCGACTTCAGTTCCATTCACTAGACGTCCACGGTACACAACTCCATAACCACCCTCTCCAAGCACATTCTCCTTAGAGAAACGGTTGGTAGCAAGCTCAAGGTCACGCTGAGTGAACCAGTGACCCCAACCAAGATGAGAGAACTCTGGGAGGCCAACCAATGGTGACGCCGACACGAAGGCCGCTGGAGAATTTGGCTTCCTCCGAGGTCCTGAGCTCCCATCCTCACCGGAGTGCACGCTGCCAGCGCGGTCGACATTGCAAATCGAGCTCCCCTGGCTCATGTTATCATGATCCGAGGACTTGCTGAGTGCCACGTGCCCCAGCGTCGCCCCAGCCGGGTCCCGGTTCGCGTACTTGTCCGGCGGCGGCAGGCTCGGCTGCTCGCGCTCGTGCATTGTCTGTGCAAGGCTGCGCCCGCCGACCCGGTCGACGGGGATCTCCTTGGAGTAGATGGGGATCTGCGTCTGCTGCCTCAGGCTGTCCATGGTTCTCTTGGTCCTCCGGCGGGACGCCACCCAAATGCAGATCATCAGCAGGATTGCCACGAGAAGGGCGACGACGCCGATGGCAATCCAGACCCACAGCGTCAGGCCAAGAACCGTCCTCTCCATCTCCGAGCTCAAATCGCCGGAACCCATGGTTGCAGTCAGGCTCAAACAGTTGATTCAGTCGATCTTGTGGGTACCGGCTGTATACTATCAGCACGGATCCTCTACTTCACATCAGCAGCACGCGCAGATGGAGTTTTCTCCCTGCAGAACGCGAAGGGAGAAGTTAAAAGGTCATGTAGAGGCTAAAATTCCGTGGATAAACAAATGGAGACTGCGCCGCTCCTGCAAATCAAGAGCTCAAGACAAGCTACGAACAATCTCTGCTCCTCGCAAGAACTACAGTCAGTCGGAGATACTAGATGTGACCAAAGATTGCGCCCCCTCTTCTTCTTTCATCGATGCATACAGGATGCTGAATTCTACAACCAGGGGAAAGGGAAACAGCAGGTCCCCAAATCCTCTCGGGGCGGACAGTTTAAAGCATACCTCTTTCTGCAACCGGGCCTCCTTCCACTTCATCCCACAAGCAAAGAACCTGAAACCGCAAAAAGAAGAGAACCCCGCAGAGCTGAGAGACCGACGAATCGCGCACTTCACCCAGTCCCGGCTAGAAACTCGAATCAGGACAGAGATCGTACCAGCAAGGCAGCAGAGAGAGAGAGAGAGAGAGAGAGATCGGGGACTGGGGAAAGAAAAAGGGGGGAGGAAGAGGAAGGTAGTGATGTAAAGCTGGTGGTGGCATTAATGGTTGGATCAGCGAGGAGTGAAGGAGAAACGGGTGGGCGGGCGCAACGCGCAAGGAAGGCGGCAGTCAAAGAAAGAAATGGCTGGCGCGGTAAAGTAGTAAAAGCAGTGAAAACTGAAAACCGGAGGAAGATCGACGACGACGACGAAAGAGGTGAGGTGAGGTGAGGAGGAGAGAGTTTTGCGCGCGCGTGTCGTGTGTGTGAAAGGGAGAACAACGTGGTGGTCTGCTGACAGAGCAGAGTAGAATAAGGCCATGTTCACATCCACGGTAAATTATAATTGTAATTAGTCATATTAACATTGTGATATATGCATGGAGCATTAAATGTAAACGAAATATTTGTATATTTATACTTTTTGCATGTACATCACGAGACAAATCTTTTAAGTCTACTTCGATCATAATTGAATAAAAGTTATCAAATACAAAACGAACGTGCTACAGTGTAAAATTACACCCGCAACTGAAATCTAAACGCAGGCGCATCAGCATGACACCATCACACCATCGAGGCGAGCGGGGCAGCTTTTGCCATTGCCATGCCGCCAGCATTCCCCGACGGCCCGACCTCGGTGCCTCGGCCAACCGCATCGCCGATCATTTGTTGTCTTCCGCGCTTTTTTCTTATATATAATTGGCCAGATCTGATGGTTCTTGGTGAGTCTGTATGCCGGGTCACAGCTGTCGCTGCTCATCAAATTCCCCCGGGCTGGCTTCCGCGGATCCTTTGCGGTCGGCGATTTGATGCGTCGATGTGGGGTGACCGGATAGTACATGTTTAGGAATCTGAGCACATGTTGGGTCCGCAAGCCATCAGTCACCTGCTAAATTAGCCAAACCAGGGTCCACTGGTACTCCTCTTTGACCCGTCAAATGCCGAAAAGATTTTCACCTCATGCCAGCTAAAAAAGCAATTAGGTTCAACATAGCTCATCTTTATTAACGAAGATATTTTAAAAAATATAGCTTTATGAGTAATTTTTAAAAACTATTTTGGAAAACAGAAAGACTCTAACTCAAACGTCCATTCTTATTCGGACGTGTGGCACGGTCAATACCATAACTTCACCTCTCTCATCACATGCTCTTTCACCTAAATAAAAAAAAAACAAATTGAACTCCTGTCCAACTCTTCGCGCGTGAACTCCACATGCTGACAAGCCTCCATTCCTGCTAGTCAAGCAGCGAGGAGATATTTTGCGATGCGCTGAAAGTGCAGGTTACAAACATATTTCACATTACCTATTTGCAATGTTTCGTTTGCATTTTAGATGTGTGTTTCAAACATTACATCTAAATGTGTCAAAAGTAGATTGGGTGTTGCATATGTTACAAATGACTATACACGTATGTTCCAAGCGCATATTTTAAAGTGTTTCAACTATCTTTGATCGTATGTTACATAAATTTTATCTTAACGTTTAAAAAGTAAATTGAGTGTTATACGATACCAGTGGCTGACGGAGAGTGGCTTACCATAGGACTTTGGCTCCTACCTTGTGTGGCATGTCTCGCACTCTCCTTACCTCTCCCTCTCCTCACCTCCCCACCTACCTCCTCTCTTCCCTTTCCCATTGCAGTTCGAGCTCGCGTGGGAAACTGAGCGGGGTGCATGACCATGCATGCGAGCGAAACGGCATGTGCGGAGCGAGTCACACGGGAAACATGAAATCCAAGCGAGCAGGGAGCACGGCACGCAACACGAGTGGAAAAACAATGAGTGTTCGGCCCCATTTAGGAGAGTTTTGTTCCCTAATTCTTCAGGTCTACTCCTTGGTTCTCTGATAGAGTGATTTTATTGGATTCATGAGAGAGAGCAGGGTGGGGATTAGCATAGAACTGCTAATGAGCTGATCCTCATCAAAATGTAACAGGAGAGGGTGGGAATCACGAGAGAATTTGTAGAAGCGGGTTTTTTTTTCCTTCTTCACTTATATATAAAATAGATGAACGATTCACTTGAATTTTTTGGAGAAGTTAGGTTGTTTTTTTTGTGTTTGACACCTAAGGAGTGATTCTCTTTGAGAATTTGCTCCATGGAGCACTCTCAAATAGAGGCTTCGCTTGTATAAAAAGAAGCATTGATTTCGGCTGATGTTGATTTAGTGAAAAGAAAATATTGTTTCATGACCGAAAGGAAGCCAAAATCTTGGTTGATTGGAGCAGCCAAATAGGGTTAACTTCACCAACAATTTTATGCATGGTTGAGAGAGAAATGAGAGAGATAGAGAGTTGGTGTAAGCTATTCTTTTCAACTTCATGTCAACTAACCCCTTTGAGCTTAATGGGAGGAGGAGGAGAATATGTACACCCAAAAGATGTTTAAAAACTATGTTTGGAAGATGTAACACCTGACCCAATTTAGAATCTAGCCCATAGGGGACCATGTGCAAGTAATGAGATATTGTGGGGGTTTAGTCCCACCTTGATTCTTAAAGGTGGGTTAGACCAACATATAAGGCTTTTAGAGTCCATCTCACCATCCCCGAGTTAACTTTTTTAAACGAAGCGAGGACAAAATCTTAAGTGGGATGGTGGTAGGTGTTGTTCGCTCAGTGTGCATGTAAGGACCTTGATGTCACCAAGAGGGGCCTAGAGGAGGGGTGAATAGGCCTGTAAAATTTCAGCTCAAACAAATATAAAAACACAGAGCGGCAGTGCTGCTCCTCAGAGCGGCACTGCTGCCCGCCCGGCACTGCTGCTCCCCAGAGCGGCAATGCTGCTCTGGCAGACCTCCGAAGCTCACAGTTCAAAATCTGCCCAACGAAAAATGGATTGGGTAAATTTGTGAGCTTCCTGGGTTGTGCAGAACCTATTTCACCACCCGGATAGTTGCGGAAGCTTGCACACAAGTAGATCGGGACCAATCCCTAAAATCACCACAAAACAAGTGAAGCAATGCAAATCACAAGAACACAAGTGAGACACCGATTTATCCCGTGGTTCAGCTCGCCACCAAGGCTTGCCTATGTCCATGTTGTTGAGGTAGCCGCAAAGGCTTTGGTCTCTTTCAACCTTGACCTCGTTCTCAAGTCAAGAGAACAAGTCTCTTAAGATGAGGGTGTTTCCACTAGATCTAGAGGGTGATAACAAATGTCCCGGGGCTGCCACAATCGAGTTGGAAGCTCTCGGACGACGCCTAGCCGACTAGGAGCCTTGCTCCAGAGTAATGAACACAATCCACCGGCTTAAACGCGAACCAAGTGTTATAGGAGATGAAGAACAATTGGGGCTGCTCTCTAATGCAGTTTGGAGGCTCAAACTCTCAAAGATTTGGAGAGGAATCGAAGGGAGAAGCTTGAGGGGCTCCAATGGTGAGTGAGAGGGAGAGAAAACTGCTCTCTGGTCGCACTTGGGATGGGAATGGCCGAGATAGACGTTGGGGGCGACGAGAGGTGAAAGAAATACCTCTCTGTGCCAACGGTCAGATTTTAAGGCGCGACAGTGTTGCTCTCAGCCTGGCACTGCTGCCCGAGAAGCACTGCTGCTCCCCAGAGCGGCACTGCCGCTCCGGCCGATTGCAAAACTGTTTCACGGGCTGATTTGTATAGGTAAAAGAGGATGTTTGTTCGAAAGATTTGCACTTAGTTGCACATTTAAGCTTGCGCATTGTATCCCTCTTTATAGTACGGCTTTTCCTAAACTCAATTTCAAAACAAAGAAGAATTTAAACTCCTTTGATTTTGTTGCCGCTGCACTTTGCAATTTGGGGATTCCACCATCAAATGTATTGTCCTCTTTCTCAATGTTGCTTCATAATGGTTTGCAATTAACTTTGTCTCATCTCTTTGAGCCACCCATCTTGAGAATGGGACTCGAACCATTCAACACATGTGAATTCAATTCATGGCTTCAAATCACTTCCACTAATGATTTGATCCTCAACACAATATGACTCCTCATAGCTTGATTAGTTACTCGACTCAATGCAAGTACTCTCTTCTTCACCTTAGCCATGGTACCTCAGTGCAAGCCATTGCTTACCCTTCACCTCCGCTTAGTATCTCGAAACCCTTTTCTTGCTATCTTCACCCTATCAAACCATACTCAAGTCACATCATATTAAGCATCCATTGAAAACCATTTCTTCAATATTATGATCCTTACTTGAATATCTTCTAGATATGAATATTGAGATCAATCAAGCTTCACATAGAGTGATATATATGAATCAACAACAAAGTAGTCAAGCCAATTCATGATTCTTTATATCCTCTCCATTTTGGCTTGACTTTCCAAATACTTACTTCAATCTATATCTTCATACTTCTAGCTTGACCAAAGCTAGTCCATTATCAACTCTTCTTAATGATGAGAAGCAAGCCACTATTGAGACCAATCCATGATCATCAACTCATGTCTCATTTCCATTTGCTAAATATGCTTACTTCCTCATGATGCTATGATATACCACAACATAGAAGCCATTTCATCAATTCCAATTGCATTGTTGTCTTTTGGTTGAACTAGGTTGTCTTCATGATCTTCCAATACAATAATACATAATGTTGGCTTTCATTTGAACACTTTGTGGAATACCATCAAGTTTGCCTTTTTGTTAAACCTTTGACACACTTAGCAAACTTGTTAGACCTTTAATTATCTTGTCATTCAATTCACTAAAACCTAATAAAGGGCTAGATGCACTTACAGTGCAGAGTGGATCTGAGCCGTTTGGACTCTGGGGCGTTACAAATGGTATCGGAGCCGACCTTGGCAGCCACGGACACATGCGGGCCAAGGGTGCGGACATGGGGTTCATTGCGCGTGTAGACCCTGCGGGGCGCACGGCGTGGCACATGTGCCGACACTGGGCGCACGGTCGCGTGTGCTAAGAGGGGAACGTTTCTGGTTATCGTTTGCCCAGTTGTGGGTGTGTTGGGCCGACGAGGACGTTGGGGCCTTTGAGAGGGGTGTATGTAACACCTGGCCCAATTTGGAATATAATCACTACACCACAGCCTAAATATAGCGTCGAACGGTGGGTCGTTATAAGCCGTTTTAACGACTTACTGTCTGACGTTATAAACTTATAACGACAGATACATCTAAAGATGGCAACGGGTAGAAAATACCCGCAAACCCACGGGCAACAAACCCGACGGGCACGGATACGGGTGCCAAACAATGCCCGCGGGTAAGGATACGGGTACAACTATCAACCCGATGGATATTTAATAACGGGCAAAGAAATATGCTATCCGCACCCGCAAACCCGATAAATCCGCTCCGATAGCTAAAAACTAGACAGCTCCACTAGGCCACCACACCCACCCGGCCACCCGTGACCTTTCCACACACACTCGTGACCCTTCTGCCTGACCCCTCTCTCATCTCCTCGCTCCTCACGTTCTTATCCAAGAGCACAAGAAACAGCCACACAAAGCCTCTTCTTCTCCTCCCAAATCCCACATCTAAATTCAGGAATCAGGTTAGGCATGTCATACCACCGCGTTCTCCATCTTGCGAGCTTTCCATTCTCCTATTTCTCCATCTTGCAAGCTTTCCATTCTCCTATGGAGGCCTCGCTAGCGTGAAGTATCGAAGGAGATCGAGGAAGGTGAAGGTCGCCCACCATGGCTGCGCGCGCCCAGCTCGTCACCTGCGGACCTTCCTAGCTCGACAACGCCACCAGGCCATGGCTGGGCGGTGTCATCGCCCTCGTCGCTCGCCGCGGCCATCGTCGTCTTCGTCGCTTTCCATGGCCGGTTGTCGTCGTCGCTCGCCGCACTCGCCGCCGCCATCGTCCTCGTCGCTCGCCGCGGCCCGCCGTCGCCCTCGTCGCTCGCCGTGGCAGCCGCCATCGACCTGCTGTCCTCGTCGTTTGCCACGTCCGGCCGTCGTCCTGTTTCACCTGCCGCCGGGTGCACGGGCGTGCCCGCGGGCGAGCCTTGCCCGCGGATAGCGGGCATGGGTACAGGATGCTGCCCGTGGCGGGTGACGGGCGCGGATACGGGCATGAGATTTTACTCGCGGGTGCGGATATGTGAAGTCACTATCCGCGCGGATATTACCCGTTGCCATCTTTAGATACATCTGCCGTTGATACTGGCGACGCTAAAAACCTTTAACGTCGGACCAACTTTTAACGTCGAACCATCTGATGTTATATAATGGATATAACGTCAGACTTTCTGACGCCTTCGATTTACTTATAACGTCTGATGATATAGGTTTATAGCGACCCATTGCCCATCGCTATGCATACAAATAATTAATATATAATATCTTGCACTGTTTACATTTTAACCATATACTCAATAGTACATTGTCATACATTCACACAACATTCATAAAACACATATAAAATGGATCAGAAAGAGCTCATAAGTTACATTAAATCCATCATAACATGTCATGCCAATTTATACACAATTCATGGCAAACATAAGCTAAGATGAAACAAGTTTAGCCAAAATGGTAGAGGTACTACAGATATTCAGTTCCACAACCCATATCTCATAGTTTGCTTCCACACTTTACAAAATGATTGACCTCTAGTGTCCAAACAAAAGTTTTCATCTATAGCTAGGATGTCCAAAACATGTTGCCTTGAGCACTTTGATCCAATCAATGGCTGCAGTCTACTTGCAGCTATTTCCTCCCAGCAGCAGCTGTTCCATGGGATGCCTTTTTAGTCTTGCAGGGTGCTTCTTTAGGCTTGCAGACCTTGAGCTGTTAGAAGTATCAATGATTAAAAATCTTGACACTCATAATAGAGAGCATGCATGCAGGGCACTCTCAGGTACACGCAAATGCAAATCCGAACATGTCTAGAATTTCAGTCAACCTAAGCAAGGGCACCACTATGAATTGATGGAATCTAAGTGACAATGAAGGGCTGTGCGACCAGCAAGCCCTCTATCCAACAAAAGTACAGGAAAGGCACCATCAATATATAGCACGCATCGAACAAAGGCAAGGGAACCTACAGCTTATTGATGAAGTTGTTCAATGTAGTGACATACTGCTAATAAAGTTTGCATTTTATAAAAAAACAAACAATGACAAGTTGTGTTTGTTACCCTTTTATATGGCCAAGCAATTGACATGTCCCTAGCATCAGCCATCTCATCCACACCAGGATATGGGCGAGGTAGCTTTGCATCCCTTTTCATCACACACTTAACAACAACTAGACAGTGCTTCTTTCCAAGAGCTTGTCCTGCGGCACGGTGCTAGGATTAACTGAAATAACTGTTCCCTTGGCCACAGGTTCATCTCTCTGGAGTGCATAGAGTATAATTTCTTTGTCAATCTGAAGCAAACAATGTATTCATGAGAATTGTATTCATTAAAAAAGCACCATTGGACTAGAAGCAAAAAAAATTTGAAAAACGATGAGAACATTACAAGGTTATCATGTGAGATGTGATTTGCATCACCATTCCTCGATGGGCACAATCCTTTCAATATCTATTAAGTTACTGTATTTACCTAGCATCATCATCAATCCAAGATTTATCCGTCAACCACAAGGGAGAACCAGAAGCTGACCAAACACAACCTAAAAGTATAAATACAAGAATAGATCATGGCATCAAATTGAACCGCATTGTGCATACATATCGTCAATCATGTTCAGCATAAGTTTCCATGCAAGACAAGCAGCAACAGCTGCATGAAGTGGTAGAGAGCACTTTACCTGATACTCAGTCTAATCGACGAGCTTGGTGAGGAGGCGCCTGTAGCTGCTGCGGCTTTTCTTAGGGCAAAGATCCAATGAGCTATTTCTTCTTGTACGCCTCAGCCAACCACGAAAATACCCTGCTGGTTGTGATACAGGAAACCACATATCCATGATTTAGTTAGTAATTAGCAAAGGAAGCATGTGAATAGCAGCGGTGAAGCCTGACCAAAACATAGAGGGTGCCAATTTATGCGAAACTATGAACTAGAGACCAATCTAAAATTATATAAAAAATAATAACATATAGCTTGATTGACAACAGATAACTTAGGAGAAAAAAAATAGAACGAACAAGAGGCAATTTTGCAGTGTTTTGTTTTGCTGGTGAAAAAAAAATATTGCAATGGAAAGAGACGAACTGTACATGGCATAACAATGTAGTATAGGTACACAGCGATCTCTCGATAATTATTATTTCCGCCGTGGTCCAAACTAATGTTTAGGGCAGCTTGCACTTAGTAATAGAAATGAAAAAAAGTGCCTTCCGTGAGTGGGGAACGGACACTAATTTGGATCAGCAACCAGTCATTCCACAACCACAAATTTCGATTATTGATTCAACAACCAGTCATTTCGCTTCTGCTCCCCTCCCAGTCCTAGTGGATTATTCCCAGTTTGGATATGGCGAATAAAAAAGCTGTAGACAACAGAGGGAGATGGCGTACAAGTGTGAGGAGGGAATGGAGACATACCTGGAGGCGTTGTCGAGCTGAGGTCGCTAGCCGAACTGTCGTCGCCGGCTGGGACCGGCCGAGCCGAATTCGCCGGCGGGGGGGGGGGGGGGCAGGCGAGTTGACGAGGCCGCCGTGAGGAGACGAGATGAGCTCGCCGGCCCGTTGACCGACCACGCGAGGAGGCTAGGGGGCACCAGTGAGGGGGGCCGAAGGCTGGCTGCCGGCCGACGGCGGCAGGCAGGCCGGTCGAGTGCAGGGCGCCGCCTTTTCTTTTTCTCTCCGATGGATTGGCTGGGCGGCGGCTGGCTGTGCATTTGCGTTAGGGGAGAGGAGGGAGACCAGTAGATTTTTAGGTTTTAGGAAATGGGCTGGTGTGCCTTGGCGGGCTGGAACGGCGGGACAGGAAATTTTTTTCTGACATGTAGGCCTACGTCAAAATGTTAGGCGCGAGTGGCGCGCAAGCGGATGGCGGCCGGCGGTGGGTCGTTAAAAGTAAGATATAACGTCGGTCCGTCCGACGTTGAATCAAAAGAGAATTAACGTCAGACAGTCCGTAGTCAAATTGAGATATAACGACCGACCCTCCGTTACCAATATTTAACGTCCGACCTCCTGACGCTAAATTGGTATTTTTAGCGTCCCCCCATCGACGCTAATTTTGGGCTGTGGTGTAGTGAATCTAGCCCATAGCGGCCCATGTGCAAGTAATGAGATATTGTGAGGGTTTAGTCCCATCTTAGTTGTTAAAGGTGGGTTAGATCAACATAAAAGGCTTCTAGAGTCCATTTCACCATCCCGAGTTAACTCTTTTAAGCGAAGCGAGGACGAAAGTTTAAGTGGGATGATGGTAGGTGTGGTTCGCTCAACGTGCAGAGTGGATCTGAGCTGTTTGGATTCTAGGGCATTACAGAAGATTAAAAAAAATAGCTCATAAAACTATTACGAGCTACTTCTCTCGTCTAAAAAAAGAGTTGCTTTTGCTTCCGGAGAAAAAGTTTGATCAAATATATATTAAAAACTATTAATATTTATGATATATAATTAATATCTCTAGAAAGATTTTTTAATTCAGTTTTTTCATAAATTTATTTAAAGATATAAATATTGCACGTATTTTCTATAAAACGACTTAAATTTGTGCACGCATACCAATAAAGTAAGAAGCATTTATGATAACCTGAGTCATATTGGGTGCAAAAACAGGCATAAGCCGAATTCAATCGCACCAGAACGGATAGTGGTCAGCATGGAGACACTTTTAAAAGAACGAAGGAGTATAAAATAATAAGACTGATTGCACCGGCGTCTGCTAAAACTTCCTGGAGGAGCCTTTGGACTGTCTCCAATGAGCCCACCGAAATCAGAGACCCAAAACCGATGTTTGGGTCACGTACAGTATTTGAATCCGATACCTAAAAAACACCCTCTACAACAGCACACAAAGACCCAAACCCGAACTAACCCTCTCTTCTCTCTCCCTCAACGCCGTCGTTCCCGTCTCCCTCGATCCCGACGGTCGCGCCGCCGCTCCCCGCTCCCCGGCCACGCCGTCGTTCCCGGATCCCTACCGCGCCCGCTCCCCACCTCATCTCCCCTGTCCGCGGGCCGGGCCCGCTTGGCCGAGCGCCCACGCCGAGCGCCCCGCGTTCCGCCGCCGCGCCGGACCTCCGTCCGACTCGACGTCGTCATCCACGGTTGCCGGACCTCTTCCGCGGAACTCCCCGCCGAGCACCGAGCCTCCTCCTTCCCTCGGTGGATCTGGCCGGATCCCGCCGCCTTCTCCTTCCCTCGCCAGCTGAACGGCACTGGCGGCGTGGTCCTCTCTTCCTCGAGCTAGATCCGGCCGCCATCGCCTCCGATCACCGTCCTCAGCTCTGGTGCGGCGACCCCGAGGCGTGCCCCCGGGCGTCCCCTTCGGCAGGTCCCGCCTTCGCGGAGACGCACAACCACTGGGAGGAGATGCAAAGATGGGTTGCGCGTGGGCTGCTACCCAAAATCGGTCACCGGTTTGCCTATCCTGTTGGAGCTTGTTTTTGCAACCCAAATTCACTGTGAGCAACCCATTTTGGGTATGGAGTTAGTCTTACCTTATCGGAACGCCGCACCAGGAGCCGGTAAAGATTCCTGCATCCACGCTGGCGGTTGTGCCTCCGGTAATCCTGGCGGGCGAGCATAGCGGAGCCGCAGCAGCCTGCGCGCGCAGGATCAAAAGGACGGAAGTGGTGGGGCCCACGTTTGCAAGTCATAAAAAATGTTATAACTCACAAACCAAAAATCCAAATTAAATTTCGATTATATTATTAAATTTGTTTCAATAAATCCTTCGAAATAAGATCTCACATGGATATATTTAGATAAAATTTATTTGCAAACATATGAACTTCACTGTGGATAGAGGATGGATGAGTGCGGGAGAAAATGAGGAGCGGATCTCGATGAACAGGACATAATATTCCTTTTAGAGGATGAATTTAGAGGACGAGGAGTGCGGATAGACAAACAGTAACTAAGTATTCCGGAGTTCCTTTTGGCCAACACATCAGTTCGATGCCTACCAAGGTTATAGGCCTCACTCGGAGGTACCAGCCCGGCGGAGCACACCGTGAGCTGGAAAGGTATGCAGCATGTCGTAGGCAGGCATGGGCCACCCCGCGTCTCATCGCGATTTCCGCGCGTCACCATCCGCGAGGAGGGGAGCGGACAGGCATTCTTGAGCCGAATCCGGTGATTTTTGACGGCTGCATATTCGTCGAGGATCCGGTGACAGAACGAGCGGAACGGGCAACACTACCGAGCCGAATTCAGCTGCTGCCTTGCTGCCTATACCAGGTGCATGCTCCGCCGATGAGGACCCCAACCGAGACTCCGAGAGCCGGCCGCCAGCGCGGAATTCTGACGACGCCGCCCGTGCGCGCCCGGTATTGCCGGTTGCCAACCACGGATGATTGGATGGCGACGACACGTCGCTCGACGCTTTCGGCTGGCTGGCTGGCGGGTGTCGTTTTGCCGATCTCGGGGAGGGGCTGCTGGTAGCTGTTTGCGAGTGTCCGGGAAGTGGAGGCCGCCGATCGACAGGGCTTTGGTTGAGCAAGAGAGGCGCCGTTCTAGTGGACGGATCGGATCAGAGACTTACCACAGTAGTAGCAGTACGTGCGATAACTAATCTACTACTACTACATACTGTACTGCTATTATTAGTAGTTGCTTCTTGTCCATCCACCAATCCCAGTACTACTGCTATTATTAGCGCACGCGCAGGCCTCCGGCATCACCAATCATCAGGCGATCAGAAAATGGTTAGTACGTGTGCCCGCTGGAATGGTTAGTACTACTAGTGTTCCTTAGACTACCCACACCTATCCTCTATTTTCATCCTCTATACATCTTGATCATCAAAATTCTCTCCTCTATACATGATTCTTCTGCATCTATCATCCCATGTATCTCATACTCTATATCAACTACTAACAGCGACCTCACTCGTCAATCGTGATCCACTGTAAATTTTATCTAAATATATCCATGTAAGATCTTATTTAAAAAAATTTATTGAAACAAAATTAATGATATAATCGGAATTTAATTTGGTTTTTTATAAGTTATAATATTTTTTAGTTACTTGAAATAGTGGGGCTGCTGGCACTGCACTCGCCTCTCTCCTCTCTCTCTCCCGCGCTGCGCTCTCTGCCTCCCCGCGCGAGGTGTAGTGTTTTTTATTCACTATGTGGGATACCTGATAGTCTTATGGGGTGTTTAGTTCCCCGCCACACATTGCCATGCCACACATGCAGCAAGCCACAAGTATTTTACATGTTGTTTGGCTTGACACCTAAACTTAGGCTGCCACAACTAATCCCTCATAAAAGCTCTCACAGCTCTCGCCACATTTTGTGGCGGTAGATTCTTCCGCCACAGGCTTCTTGACTACCACTCCGCGATCTGAGCCCTCCTCAATCAGCCAGCCAAATAAGGGCACAGAATGACAATCCCCAAAATCGAGGGGCGGCAGCGCCCCTGTCACCCGGCCAGGCCTCGACCGTTGGCCGACGCCCGGCGCATACCTAACGCATGTCCTTGTGCAGCAGCTATCAGCCTGTTCTTTTGACTGAAAATAAACGCTGATTTCAGCTTTTGCTGATTTATTGCGAGGGAAAAATATTGTTTCATGGCTAAAAATAAGCGTTGATTGGTCAAAAGAATACAGGCTGTATGCCGGTGACCGAGGGCACAGCAGCCGCGGCGGATGCTTGATGCCTCCCCGGTCCCACGGATGAATTTTTTTAAATAATATTTTTTATTGATTAATTGCGAATCTAGTATTTGGAATCGAAAAATTACAAAAATAGCATCCGGTCGGCCATCCAGCAGCAGATAGGGGACCTGTCGGCACTCCAGCAGCCGACAGGCTTACGTGTCAGCTGTCTCGCAGCCGACAAGCATCGGCAGCGGCTGTCGGCGCCGACAGGAGTCCTGTCGGCTTCTGGAGGGCCGATAGGCCCAGTCGGCATTCGAGCAGCCGATAGGCCTGTTGGCTCACTGGAGGCCGACAGGCCACTACTACCATGTCTTTTTCATTTTGATGTTCATTTTCACGTTTTTTTCATATTCGTTATACGGTTCAATCCGAAAACTTAACTTACTCGTGGCTTGCTAGACTGTTCTATAAATGAAATGTGTTGCAAACTACGAAAAATAGAATTAAAACAACACATGTTCAATTTAAAAGAGTAACCCAGCGATACATGAAATGAGCGATGCGTGGCATATGTGGTTTGCAATGGCATGTGTGTGTGACTCTGGTAAGAGTCCACAGACTATTGTAAACATGCCTTAAGGAATTTAACTTGCTGGTTCTATGACATTGTTCTACTGGGTGCAGCGTGGTTGTTTGCCCTTATTGTCGCGCCGTGAAGACGGTTCCGCTGCATCCCTCTTGTTCTTGAGTGCTGCCTCTCGCGCTTGAAGCTCTTCCTCTTTACGCTTGATGATTGCTTCACGCAAGCTTAACTCCTCCCTCCTCCTGGCAAGATCTTCCTCCTTAGCTTTGAGACGGATCTGATCTGTCCTGATGCGTCGCTCTTTGTCCTCCTTGATTTTGCGGTCAACCTCACGAGCCTCATTCATCCTCAGAAGATATTGAGCTTTGTCTTCGAGCTCCATCGGACGCCTTTGTGGCCATGCGGGCATCTCCCGATCCACCCATTGGATCCACTTGCAAGGCTACATGTGTGGATGTAAATGATCAAATTGTGTATAGTTTACGAGAAATGAAAGAAGAAGTTGTTGATAGTACCATGAAGTCGTCATCCAGATCTGGGCACCCGAAGTACCTACACCCATAGTGTCGGTCCAACTCCATCCACACGCACAACCTAGTGACAAAACCACAACGACACTTTGGCCGCTCACGCCACGACGGTAGCTGAGTTAGGTCGGATGTCCATGACGACATTGTAGTTGAATGACGAGGGTTTGGAGAAGAAAATGTGTGGTATGCTAACTCGTCGGATGTCTTTAAATAGGGCAGGCATGGAGTGAATGAGTAATTTCATAGACCCCAGCCTTTTCTGACTCAGTCCTTTATAGGCTTTACATAAATAATTGCGAGTAGCCTGTTGCTCACCTCAGAGTACACAGCGAGTAGCCTTTTCAGTGTATTGGCAAATGAAGAGCCTGTTTAACCAGTCGGAATTAACAGCGACTAACCTTTTCAGTGATTCAGAGGGCTTGCGAATAGGCTTTTCAGTGCATAGCCTTTTCAATGATTGCGACTACACAGTGCATAGCCTTTTCAGTGACTTTGGCAGACCGAGAATCTAGACTTTTCAGTGATTCAGAGGGCTTGCGAATAGGCTTTTCAGTGCATAGCCTTTTCAGTGCTTGCTACTGCACAGTGCGTAGCCTTTTCAGTGACTTTGGCAGACCGAGAATCTAGACTTTTCAGTGATTCAGAGGGCTTGCGAATAGGCTTTTCAGTGCATAGCCTTTTTAGTGCTTGCGACTGCACAGTGCGCAGCCTTTTAAGTGACTTTGGCAGACCGAGAATCTAGACTTTTCAGTGATTCAGAGGGCTTGCGAATAGGCTTTTCAGTGCATAGCCTTTTCAGTGCTTGCGACTGCACAGTGCGTAGCCTTTTCAGTGACTTTGGCAGACCGAGAATCTAGACTTTTCAGTGATTCAGAGGGCTTGCGAATAGGCTTTTCAGTGCATAGCCTTTTCAGTGCTTGCGACTGCACAGTGCGTTGCCTTTTCAGTGACTTTGGCAGACCGAGAATCTAGACTTTTCAGTGATTCAGAGGGCTTGCGAATAAGCTTTTCAGTGCATAGCCTTTTCAGCGAGTTGTCAATTCAATTCACGGCGTCTTCAGTGATTGCAACTGCACAGTGAGTAGCCTTTTCAGTGACTTTGGCAGACCGAGAATGTAGCCTTTTCAGAGTACTTCAAAGTGTTGTGTGAAGCATCTAGGCCCTAGTGGTTTCGGTGATTAATGACAACAAGACGGTTATTATGACTAACGTGTGTTTTGCAGGATAACCTAGAGGTTAGGTCATAATAACATGCAGGTTCAAGCCCCTAGCGATGGAAATCGATTCAGTTTTCAAAAGATGGAAGACAAGACGGTGATAGGCTAGTGCTAAGTGTCGTTTAGAGTTGAGAGACACTTGGCGTAGTCTTAGGTTTTGTTTTTCTCTTTGACCGTACTATTAAGAGGGGTTTGGATGGGTAGCTTGACTTAGAGCAAGATTAGAGAGTGTAGATGTGATGCACACTTGTCCGACATAGCTCTAGGCAGCCCAGGGAGACTCTTGAGAGAGAGAGGATCAAACTTCGTTTTGGAAAGTTTTCGATTCGGCGAAGTTTTGATCAAATTAGAGGCGTCGGACTCTAACTAGTATGGGCGTCGGACCAATAGCTAGAGTCCGACGACACGTGGCAGCCCCTGGACGAGTCTCAGCGTGCCAGGGAGCGTCGGACCCTGGCTGGATTGTCGTCGGACCATTGGCCAGAGTCCGACGGTGCCTCTGGGTTTTGACGAGCGTTGGACCGTCGCGAGTAGGAGCGTCGGACTAATGTCTGTTAGCGTCCGACGCTTCCAGAGAGGTTCCCAGCGCGGTTTTGAGCGTCGGACTTGGTCCGACGGTGTGCGTCGAACCATTGCTCCGTGTACTAGCCGTTGAGAGGCACTGTGCCCACAGTTCAGAAGCGTCGGACTGAGGAGCGTCGGACCATTGAGTTCGGTCCGACGCCCCTCTATCACAGTTCTGGGCGCAGTGCTTGTGTGAGAGTCGGACCGTGGCGATTGGTCCGACGGTCGAGCATCGGCAGAGTCCGACGGTTCGCAGGAAAGTGAGAAACGGCTAGTTTTGGAGAGGGTGAGTATTTATACTCCACCAAAGCCTCCATTCTACCTCTCTTGCCATTTCTAATAGCTGAAGGAACCCTTGTTGATCTTGTGAGAGAGCAAGAGCCCTAGGGAGATTAGTGTGAACTCCATTGCTTGTGAGCTTCTTCCCAAGAGAGATCAAGAGTGACTTGTGTGCATCCATCACCCTCTTTGGCCCTGTTCTTGGTCAAGTCAGAGTCTGGGCTTGTTACTCTTGGTTATCGGCATCACCTAGACGGTTTGGTGGCGATCGGTGGCTTGGTGACCGCTTGGAGAGCTTGTGGGCGGCCCAAGTCGAAGTTGTGAGCGGTTGTGGGCGATCCACCGCGCCGGAGAGGCAAAGGATCAGCCCGTAGAGAGCACTTGGTCTTTGCGAAGATCAAGGGGGAGCTACACCCTTGCGCGGGTGCTCCAACGAGGACTAGTGGGGAGTGCCGACTCTCCGATACCTCGGGAAAAACCGGATTTGTCTTTCTAACCCTTAACATTCCCGTATTTCCTTTGTGTTCTCTACTTTCCTAGAGTAGTATACTTGTGATAGGATTTGGCTCTAGGTTGCATAACTTGTTTTAGGAATAGAATTGACACAAGCACTTGTGGGGTGACATTGGGCAAATTGCGATAGGTTGAATTGTGTTTCGAAAAATTTATTAGTTGCCCAATTCACCCCCCCTCTTGGGCATCCTTGATCCTTTCATTGTGCTCAATTAACCCTGCATTAATTCAGTTCTATTCAAACGCAATGTCACCCCTCGGCTGCCTCTATAAATATGGGACGGTGCTGGGGAACATCACCAGCAATACAAGATGTCTGGACCAAAGAAATAGGGGTTTGGGGTTGGGAAGCTCACGGGCACGGTGGAGAGCAAGGGCCCGCCAATAATGTGGGATGATGGGGGTAGTCTTGGTCCTGATGAGTTCGACGAACCCATCGACAGGTTTCCAGAAGAGAGCAAGAGTGATTATGCTCCACAAAGACCTCTGAGGGAGTACGTGAAGAAGGATAAAGAAGTGTGGCCGAAGTGCAGGCATGGCGAGGACTGCCTTGTGCAGATGTACACCGAGGGCGGGATACACGGGGGCCGGCGATTCTTCAAGTGTCCCTATGCATATGTAGTGTTTTATTGTCCCTTTTCAGTAATGTATTTCGCAACATAAACGAATGTTAACAAATATATTCATCGCAGACCTCGTGGGCAGAAGACAATTGCGGGTTCACTAAGTGGGTGGACCCGCTACCTATTACCCCGCATTTGGAGTACAACTGGTACCTGCAGGACTACATTGGCTCGCTCGGCCCAAGCTACAGCCCGAGCCACAACAAGGAGGAAGATGAAGAACAAGGCAACAGTGGAGCTACATCGCAGGAGCCAAAATGCACAGACCCGTACTGCCGCTGCCCTCGTCAAAAGAATAGTGGTACTCCGCCAAAATCGCCACCACCACCACCTCCGCCAATGGGCGGTTACTATGGGGAAGGTGCCACTCAGCTCAATATGTGGCAGCACTACTAGTAGGCTGTCCGATTGTCCATCTATGTGTGTGATGCATGTTTCAATTACCTAAGGCATGTTAGGTGTAGTGCAGAGAGTCTGAACCCTTGTTTTGTTCGGATTCTCACATGCCATTTCGTGTATTCGTTTTATGTTTTAATTTGCAGAGTCCGACGGTGCCTCTGGGTTTTGAGCGAGCGCCGGACCGTCACGAGTAGGAGCGTCATACTAATGTCTGTTAGCGTCCGACGCTTCCAGAGAGGTTCCCAGCGCGGTTTTGAGCGTCGGACTTGGTCCGACGGTGTGCGTCGAACCATTGCTCCGTGTACTAGCCGTTGAGAGGCACTGTGCCCACAGTTCAGAAGCGTCGGACTGAGGAGCGTCGGACCATTGAGTTCGGTCCGACGCCCCTCTATCACAGTTCTGGGCGCAGTGCTTGTGTGAGAGTCGGACCGTGGCGATTGGTCCGACGGTCGAGCATCGGCAGAGTCCGACGGTTCGCAGGAAAGTGAGAAACGGCTAGTTTTGGAGAGGGTGAGTATTTATACTCCACCAAAGCCTCCATTCTACCTCTCTTGCCATTTCTAATAGCTGAAGGAACCCTTGTTGATCTTGTGAGAGAGCAAGAGCCCTAGGGAGATTAGTGTGAACTCCATTGCTTGTGAGCTTCTTCCCAAGAGAGATCAAGAGTGACTTGTGTGCATCCATCACCCTCTTTGGCCCTGTTCTTGGTCAAGTCAGAGTCTGGGCTTGTTACTCTTGGTTATCGGCATCACCTAGACGGTTTGGTGGCGATCGGTGGCTTGGTGACCGCTTGGAGAGCTTGTGGGCGGCCCAAGTCGAAGTTGTGAGCGGTTGTGGGCGATCCACCGCGCCGGAGAGGCAAAGGATTAGCCCGTAGAGAGCACTTGGTCTTTGCGAAGATCAAGGGGGAGCTACACCCTTGCGCGGGTGCTCCAACGAGGACTAGTGGGGAGTGCCGACTCTCCGATACCTCGGGAAAAACCGGATTTGTCTTTCTAACCCTTAACATTCCCGTATTTCCTTTGTGTTCTCTACTTTCCTAGAGTAGTATACTTGTGATAGGATTTGGCTCTAGGTTGCATAACTTGTTTTAGGAATAGAATTGACACAAGCACTTGTGGGGTGACATTGGGCAAATTGCGATAGGTTGAATTGTGTTTCGAAAAATTTATTAGTTGCCCAATTCACCCCCCTATTGGGCATCCTTAATCCTTTCAATTAGTATCGGAGCCTTGTTGCTCATTAATTTGGCTTAACCGCCAAGAGAAAGGATGTCCGGTGGTCACGATGGTCCCCCTCCCGTCTTTGACGGTAACTATTTTCCTTATTGGAAAATTCGTATGGAGGCATACCTTGAGGCGGTGGACCTTGGTGTTCACAAAGCCGCCACACAAGGGTACCCCACTCCCAAACCCGGCGCAACCCTCACACCCGTTGAGGAAGAGCACGAGAAGTGGAATGGTAAGGCTCGAAACATCATCTTTAGAGGCCTTAGCAAAGAGGTGTTCAACCGTGTGAGGAACCACAAAAACGCCCATGCACTATGGTCGGATATTTGTGCGCTCCATGAGGGAACTAAGAATGAGCGAGAGGAACGATATTATCTTATCATTGACAAGCTCAATTCTTTCAAAATGCTCTCAAATGAAAGTGCTAATGACATGTATTCTCGCTTGAATATCATTGTAGAGGAAGTAAATGGCCTTGGACTCACTCAAATCTCACCGGCCGAGGTTGCAAGGAGAATCCTCAATGCTCTTCCAATTGAGAAGTATGGTCACATTATAACCGTACTTCATCAAACGGATCTCTCCAATGCAACCCCCACTCAAATATTGGGGAAGATCAATGCTCATGAAATGTATATGAAGATCACCCCTCAAGATAGCTCATCATCAAAGAAGGAAGAGAAGAAAGACTGGGCCCTCAAGGCCGACAAGAAAGGCAAAGCTCTAGCAAAGTACTCCTCTCTTGACTCCACAAGTGATGATGATGATGATGATGATGTGGAGATCACTCTCATGGTGAGGAAGACCACCAAGATGCTCAAGAAGCTCAACAACAAGGGAATCAAATTTGATTCCAACAAGAAGAAGTTCTTCACTAGTAGCAAGAGAAAGCCCATCTCCGAGATGGATTGCTACAATTGTGGAGAGCTTGGGCATCTTGCTCATCAATGCCCAAAGTCCAAGAAAGACAAGTTCAAGAACAATAACAAGGGCAAAAGGCAAGATTCAAGTGATGAAAGTGAAAATGAGAAGAAAAAGGCCAAGCCATTCAAGAAGAAAGAGTTCAAGAAGAAGCAATTTCATAAAAGTAAGAAGAGTGGCAAGGCTTACATTGTTGGTGATTGGCTCACCGACATTGAATCTTCTAGTGGCTCTTCCGGTGAAGAAAGTGATGATGAAAAGGAGAAGGTGGCCGCTCTTGTGATTGGGACTTCACTTCCTCCACCGCCATCACCGCCCTCATCTCCAACACACCTTTGCCTTATGGCTAAGGATAAGAAGGTACAAAGTGATGATGAGAGTAGTGATAGTGACAATGAATATGATTCACCCACCTATGATGAACTTGCTAGCTTGCTTAATGACTACACCAAAGTTATAAGAAAGATAACAAGGAAAAATGAAAACTTAAAACTTGAGAATGGCAACCTTTTAACTCAAAATGAATAATTCACTAAAGCTAATGATGAGTTTAGAGTTGAAAATCAAAATATGTCATCCAAGCTCAAGGAGCTCAAAACCAATATAAAAGAGCTCAAAAAAAACATGATAAACATGAGAGGATACACATTGAGCTCACCACTAGCTACGACAAGCTAAAAGAGGACTATACTCAAGTGAAAGTGAATCATGATAACCTTGTTATAGCTTATGACTTGCTTTCCAATGAAACACATGATGCTCCTAACCATATTGTTAAGTGTGATATAGCTACATCATGTGATGACTTGATTGATGAGATCATTGAGTAAGGTGCTAGTAGCAAAGGCAAGAAAGTGGTGGTGGCCGATTGCCATGATGACTATTTGAAGCTCAAGATTGAAAATGACAACTTGAAGAAAGAGCCTGAGAAGCAATCAACCACAAGTACCATTGTCATTGAAGCGGTGCAACAAGATGATGAAGTTGAAGTGCTTAGAAAAGAAAACAAGATCCTCAAGAATGAGAAATGTCACCTTGCAAACTTATTGGAAGAGAACAAGAAGTTGAAGCAAGAAAAGAGTCATCTCACCGTGGGCTTGCAAAAATTCACGAGAGGCCAATATCTCCAAAATGATCTCCTCATGAACACCGTGATGAAGTTTGATAGAAGTGGGATTGGCTACATGGGTGAGAAGGTGCAAAATATTAGAGCTCAAAATCGCCTCAACAAAGCAAAGAACAAGCCCAAGCCCAAGCCAAAGAGATGCTTTGAATGTGGACAAGAAGGTCACTTTGCTCATGAGTGCAAGACACCGCCACCACAACCTTTGCCCAAGCATGCTAGGCCCTTTGCCTTTGATGCTCATTACATGCTAAGGAAAGATTTTATGGGCAAAGTGAAAGTCATGTTCCTAGGACCCCTAACAAGAATAGGCCTAGGCAACTATGGGTGGCGAAAGCTTTGGTTGAGAAAGTCCGGAGCCCTTCTCAAGTATGGGTTTCTAAACATCAAGCTTGATTTGTTGTGTGTAGGTGAACTACAAGACCGGTGGCTCTCATTGGGTAATTGATAGTGGATGCACTCAACATATGACCGGTGATGCTCGTATGTTCACCTCCCTTGAAGAGAATGTAGAAGACCAAGGAAAAATAACATTTGGTGATAATTCCAAGAGCAAAGTGCAAGGGCTTGGCAAAGTGGCTATATCTAATGATCATTCCATTTCAAATGTGCTTCTAGTTGCTTCTTTGAGCTTCAACCTGCTATCCGTTGGTCAATTGTGTGATCTTGGCTTCCAATGCCTATTTACAAGTGAAGAGGTGGTTGTCTCCAAGAAAGATGACAATGAAGTGATATTCAAGGGTTTTCGGTACAATCATCTCTATCTAGTGGACTTCAACTCGAAAGATGCAAATTTGAAGACTTGTCTATTCACCAAACAATCTCTTGGGTGGCTTTGGCATAGAAGGCTTGCACATGTTGGGATGAGCACACTCAAGAAGTTATTGAAGAAGGAGATGGTGAGAGGATTAAAAGATGTTGTATTTGAGAAGGACAAATTATGTAGTGCTTGCCAAGCCGGGAAGCAAGTGGCAAATACACATCCATCCAAGGCATTTGTGTCAACTTCAAGACCATTAGAGCTACTTCACATGGACTTATTTGGGCCAACAACTTATGCAAGCATTGGTGGCAAGCTCTATTGCTTAGTGATTGTTGATGACTTTTCAAGATATACTTAGGTGTTCTTTATTCATGACAAGACCGAAGTAGCCCAATCTTTCAAGAAGTTTGCCAAAAGAGCACAAAATGAATTTGAAGTAAAGATCAAGAAGATTAGAAGTGACAATGGAAAAGAGTTTGACAACACAAACATTGAAGTATATTGTGATGAAGTTGGGATCAAGCATGAAGTCTTATCCACCTATACCCCTCAACAAAATGGTGTAGTTGAAAGGAAGAACCGGACGTTGATCACCCTTGCAAGGACTATGCTTGATGAGTACAACACACCGGAGAGGTTTTGGGCGGAGGCAATCAACACCGCATGCTATGCATCCAACCGCCTATTCCCTCACCGGTTGCTAAAGAAGACCCCCTATGAGCTACTCATTGGCAAGAAGCCGGACGTCTCCTACTTTCGGGTGTTCGGTTGCAAATGCTACATCTACAAGAAGCGGCAACACTTAGGGAAGTTTCAAAGACGTGATATTGGTTTTCTTGTTGGTTACTCATTTAAGTCCAAAGCATATAGAGTATTCAACAATGCCACCGGCCTTGTTGAAGAAACATATGATGTGGAGTTCGATGAATCTAACGGCTCTCAAGAAGAGCATAAGAATCTTGATGATGTAGGTGATGAACCCTTGAGGAAGGCCATGAAGAACATGCCAACCGGAGACATCAAGCCAAAAGATGATGAAGATGATGGTGATGATGTGCAAGTGATCGATCAACCATCTTCATCAAATGTGCCTCAAGATGATGAAGATAAAGATGGGGTGGATCCTCATGAAGACACCCACATCACACAAGAAGAAATTAAGGCACAAGCACAAGATGTTGATGCTCCACAACCTCCTCCTCAAGTGGTTGATAGAGGAACTACTCCACTCCTACAAGCACATCCTCAAGATCTCATAATAGGGAGTCCTTCAAGGGGGGTAATGACTCGCTCACAAAGGCATGCTCAATTCATTGAACATCACTTGTTTGTGTCTTGCATTGAGCCTACTAGCATAGAGGAAGCTCTTCAAGATCCGGATGGGTGAATGCCATGCATGAAGAACTCAACAACTTCACCCGCAATCAAGTTTGGACACTTGAAGAGAAGCCAAAAGGAGCAAGAGTCATAGACACCAAGTGGGTGTTCCGCAACAAACAAGACGACAAGGGCAACATTGTGAGAAAAAGGCAAGGCTCGTGGCAAAAGGGTTCTCCCAAGTTGAAGGCTTGGATTTTGGGGAGACTTTTGCCCCGGTTGCAAGATTAGAGGCCATTCGTATCCTACTTGCATATGCATCTAATCACAATCTAAAACTCTTTCAAATGGATGTGAAAAGTGCATTTTTAAATGGCTTCATAAATGAACTTGTCTATGTTTCGCAACCACCGGGTTTTGAAGACCCTAGATATCCAAACTATGTTTATAGGTTGTCCAAGGCGCTATATGGCTTGAAGCAAGCCCCACGGGCTTGGTATGAGCGCCTCCGTGACTTCCTCATCAACAAGGGCTTCAAAATCGGCTTGGTTGATATCACACTATTCACCAAGAAGCACAAAGGGCACATCTTCATTTGTCAAGTTTATGTTGATGATATTATCTTTGGTTCGACTAATGAAGATTTTTGCAAGGAATTTGGTGATATGATGTCCAAGGAGTTTGAGATGTCCATGATTGGTGAGCTCACATTCTTCCTCGGCTTTCAAGTCAAGCAAATGAGGGAGGGGACGTTCGTGTCGCAAGAGAAGCACACGAAGGACCTCCTCAAGCGCTTCAAGATGGAAGAATGCAAGCCCATCAAGACTCCCATGCCTACCAATGGACATCTCGACCTTGATGAGGGAGGTAAATCGGTTGACCAAACTCTCTATCGTTCTATGATCGGTAGTTTGTTGTATTTGACCACATCTAGGCCCGACATCTTGTTTAGTGTGTGTATGTGTGCGCGCTTTCAAGCTAACCCTAAGGAACCTCACTTAGTTGCGGTAAAAAGAATCCTTAGGTACATAAAGCACACCCCGAGCATTGGCCTTTGGTATCCCAAATGAGCTAACTTTACTCTTGTCGGCTATTCCGATTCGGATTATGCCGGTTGCAAGATTGACCGGAAAAGCACATCCGGAGGGTGCCATTTGCTTGGAAGATCACTAGTTTCTTGGTCCTCCAAGAAACAAAATAGTGTTGCCTTGTCAACAACCGAAGAGGAATACATTGCCGCGGGTGCTTGTTGTGCACAAATTCTTTACATGAAACAAACCCTACTTGATTATGGAATCAACTTAAAAAGGGTGCCTTTGTTGTGTGACAACGAGAGTGCGGTAAAACTTGCCAATAACCTGGTTCAACACTCCCGCACAAAGCACATTGACATCCGTCATCATTTTCTTAGAGATCACGTTGCCAAGGGTGATATTTCTTTTGAGGGAGTGAGAACGGATGATAACTTGGCGGACATTTTCACTAAACCATTGGATGAGGCACGCTTTTGTACTCTAAGGAATGAACTTAATTGCCTTGATCTAAGCAACTTCACTAAAAGATGATCTTGTGTTGTCATGTGCATTGCATTGTAACATAAAACATGTCTAACATTGAATTGCACGTAGGGCTTGTCTAACTCGGTTAAGATAACCGCCCAAAAGCGTGTGAAGAAGCTTACCCGAGGACAAACTTGACAAGCAACTAGTTTAATTTACGTAAATTTGCATTGCATATTGCATGGTTGTTGTTTTGTCGTTTCGTTCTTGGATTTCATTGCCTATCTTCATAAAATTCACATATGCCCAAGGCAAAATATTTGAAAAATTGAGGGTTTGAGAGAGGGCATCTCATACTAGTTCCAACTGATGTTTATATGACTCTTATTGGGGTTGGAACTTAGTTGGGAAAATTCGGCGCGCAGAAATTTGGAAGAAAACAGGTTTTTGGGCATCGGACCGAGGCGTCGGACGCTGATTTTCCCAGCGTCGGAGCAATTGCCTCAGTCCGACGGTCCCTTTCCCTGTTGAAGGAGGCATCGGACGCTCGTTTTCACAGCGTCGGACTTTCAGCTTCAGTCCAACGGTCGCCGGCAAAGCCGAAGGAAGCGTCGGACGCAGCGTCGGACCGGGAAATTTCGGGCGTCGGACTATTGGATAAGAGTGTTCATGCCGTGTCGCGCCGCGTTCACGGCGTCGGACCGAAAGTGTTGGTCCGACGAGGAGCGTCAGACTAAGTCCGACGGCCGCTGGAGCTTACTGGAAGCGTCGGACTCTGCGGAGTATTGGTCCGACGCTTGCATAGTTAGGGTCCGACGGTTGGTTCGAAGGCGCGGATCAGACTTTTTCTTTCTCTGTCGCGTGGGGCCCAGCTGCCAGTCGATTCGTTTCCTTCGTTTTCATCTCGTGCCGATCGAAGCCGAGCGCCGCCGCCTGTACAAACCCTAACCACCGCCGCGCCGCGCCCTAGACCTTCGCCGCCAGCTCACCCGCGCCCTCGCCGCCGGCTGTGAGCACCTTCCTGTGCGTGCGGGCTCCTCCTCCCTCCCGTGCGCACGCCCAGCCCAGCAGCGCCGCCGTGCCGAGCGCCTCCGTCCTGCACAGCTGCCGCCGTTGAGCTATTTACCGCGGCCCAAGGGGTTCCCCGTCGTCGAGTTCTTCATCCCCTACCCTCCTCAGCTGCTCCATTGGTGGTTAGTTTCGAATTCCTTGTTTCAAATCTTCCTCGCTCTTGACCTGTTCGACGAAATGTCTTAACCAAAATTCTTTGCATTAATCGCAGATCCTTTGGAGCGTAGCTCTGCTCTCGGCCTCCTAGGGTTCGTGGAGGTGATTCTCTCCTTGTGGTAATCCTCTTTTGCCTCCACACCTAGTTTGCTCCCAATTCATTGCATATCCATGTCAGTTGCTCTGGTCATTGACGTGTGCCCTATGTCATGCAGTGATCTTGCCTTGTCTCATTGATTGGTGCCCCGTGTCGACGGAGTCTCTTACCCCTTCACAGGTTCCTTTTCTCGCAGGTTTCTTGCTATTCCTTTCTTATCTCATTATGCTTGCTTCCTAGGATTACTCATCTCTAGATTATATATATGCTTATGTATCCCTGTCTATCTCTGTCTTACAGCGTTCGTGGTCAGAGTGTTTGGCAGTGCGTCAGTGAATCCGGGGCCAAGCCCGCGGATATGGAACGAGGCCAAGCCTCTAAGTGTTAGCATCAGTTTCTGAGAGACAGTGACAGTTGACAGAGATGGTGCGGTGCAAGCAGGTCAGCCGCAGTGTGGGAGGGACAGGTGGAGACGAGAGGCCTCCTCCTCGTCCACCTTTGGACAAGGGGAAGGCCCCACTCGTCGAGAGCAGCAAGAAAAGGAAGAGGCTTTCAGCAGAGCAGAGGCAGGCCATCAGGGTAGCACAGGCTGCAGAGGAGGCAGAGCGTGGCAGAGGTATACACATTGGAGGCATCTCTGTCAGTTTGTCGGGCAGAGATGAGACCGAGGAGTAGCCACAACCTCAGAGACTGCCGGAGACTGAGTCAGCACAGCTAGAGGCAGAGCCGAGACAGCCAGAGCAGCAGGAGGCAGCTACTCAGGGGGAGCAGGCCCAGGCTCCACCTCTTCGTCGCTCGGGCCGCACTCGACCTTCGGTGCCACCCCGGCCCGCTGGTCAGAGGCGCGGTGACCGAGTCCCCAGGGTACCTGCTCCCTCCGAGCCTCAGCCGGAGCCTGAGCCAGATGTTCACTTGGACTTGTAGAGGATATCTGCAGCCCGAGTCAGAGAGCTCCGGCTGACATCGCTTGGCAACTGGTTTCCGGATCAGAGAGATCCTAGAGCTTCTGAGGGCTGGTACACTACTCTTCACGAGGACTTCTTCACCGCCCTCATGGCCACAGGAGTTGGACTGCGACAGCACAGAGTGTGTCCCCTAGAGGACATAGTCCAGACAGCAGGAGAGGAGATCAGGCCATATTAGACATACCTGCCTGGACTTGCGGAGCTTCTTGGCCGATCAGGCCGATACGTGAAGTCGTGGGTCCGAGAGTTCTATGCTTCACTATGGATCGACCCCGACCACGAGTACTTGCAGTACACCTTCGGCGGAGAGCCATACCGGCTCTACGCGAAGGCTCTGCGAGAGCTGCTTGGAGTGCCAGAGTCAGCTACCAGGTTGCACAGCATTTGCTATGCCACGATAGACCCGCCGAGGAGGGCTCACGGAGGACTGGCACCTGGTACTGCTCATATAGCAGCGTGCTTTCGATCACCGTTCGGAGACGGCTCCCCCAGGACACCTTCGGAGCTTCGTCCCGTCGTTCGTCTCTTGAACGACATGATGAGGTGTACTCTTTTACCGTGGGAGGGGTACAAGGAGGGTCTTACTCACTTACAGCTGTGGCTCCTTAGTGCCCTGGTTCAACAGTCCGAGTTTGACGTTGCTGACTTGATTATCAGTGAGATGGAGGATACCATAGCAGAGGGCATCAGGTCTAGGCGACAGCTCCCCTACGCTCACTGGATCTCACACATCCTTGAGCGGAGGTTGCTCCGGATTTGGACAGGTATCTCCCGTGAGTTGCGCCAGACTGAGACAGAGTTTCCAGTCTATAGGATGACCTCTCTGATTGACGGACGCCGTGGCAGCAGAGCTTTACATAGAGTACAGCGCCATCAGACTTCAGGGGCAGATATGGCAGAGGTACAGCAGCAGAACGAGGCTATGAGGCACGTTGCCCATGGCAAGCTTGAGCAGTTACATGCAGACGACGACCCCGTCGACACCTCCTCGTCCAGCTCTGATAGGGACTATCGGGCCATCCCTTCACGTCCATGAGCTCACGTCTCGGAGGCCGGTGGGTCCAGCTCCGCTCCACAGACTTCACAGACAGACCCTGCGCTGCTTGCTATTCTTCAGACCTTACAGCAGACTCAGCAGAGATAGCCAGAGGAGCAGTCCCGGTTTGCCAGGGAGCAGGCTGCAGCTCTCACTCAGATTCAGCTCAGGCAGGATCAGTTCCAGCAGCAGATGCTCCAGATGCAGCTCCAGAGCCAGCAGATACAGCTACAGACCTTTGGGTTTATGGAGCACATCATCAGGCACACCGGAGCCCCGCCGTACCTAGCCACTGCCTCTCCAGTCCAGCATATTGGACCGGCAGCCACTGCAGCTCAGGTGACTCCAGCGATACAGTCCGGTGGACTTCAGAGTCACGGCACAGCTTCACTCCAGAGTCAGTTTGTCACGCCGACTCAGCAGACTCAGCGGTGGTTTGCCACACCAGGCACTCAGGGGTTCACTCCGATCCACACCGGTTTCACACCTGACCTAGGTGGCCCCTCAGTGTCCAGGAGCTTGGGTGCTACCTTCAGTGAGATCACAGGCATGCCCACACCTCCTGAGTTCAGACTGCCTGTTACCACCACCACAGCTCCACTTGCCACTAGGACTACAGAGACACTACCGTCTTCAGTCGCCTCTTCAGAGCCTCTCCCGACTACAGTAGGGCCTGCGACCGTAGTAGTCACTGCAGCAGCTCCAGAGACAGCTGAGCAGACCCGGACCGCTTCACCTTCCCGTGCTCCGACAGAGGGTCAGGCTGTTCAGAGCTCCGAGTCCGAGGGAGACCCTTCTCAGTTTGAGCTTCGACCTCACTCCTCCGACCGCGTCGCTGCAGCTTCTTCTCCTCCTGAGTCTTAGGTCTTTGGTGCTATCAGCCTGTTCTTTTGGCTAAAAATAAGCGCTGATTTCAGCTCGTGCTGATTTATTGTGAGAGAAAAATACTGTTTCATGGCTAAAAATACGCGCTGATTAGTCAAAAGAACACAGGCTGTATGCCGGTGACCGAGAGCACAGCAGCCGCGGCGGATGCTTGATGCCTCCCCGATCCTGTGGATGAATTTTTTTTAAATAATATTTTTTTATTGATTAATTGCGAATCTAGTATTTGAAATCGAAAAATTACAAAAATAGCATCCGGTCGGCCATCCAGCAGCCGATAGGGGACCTGTCGGAACTCCAGCAGCCGACAGGCTCACGTGTCAGCTGCCTCGCAGCCGACAAGCGTCGGCAGCGGCTGTCGGCGCCGACAGGAGTCCTGTCGGCTTCTGGAGGGCCGATAGGCCCAATCGGCATTCGGGCAGCCGATAGGCCTGTCGGCTCACCGGAGGCCGATAGGCCACTACTACCATGTCCTTTTCATTTTGATGTTTATTTTCACGTTTTTTTCATATTCGTTATACGGTTCAATCCGAAAACTTAACTTACTCGTGGCTTGCTAGACTGTTCTATAAATGAAGTGTGTTGCAAACTACGAAAAATAGAATTAAAACAACACATGTTCAATTTAAAAGAGTAACCCAGCGATACATGAAATGAGCGATGCGTGGCATATGTGGTTTGCAATGGCATGTGTGTGTGACTCTGGTAAGAGTCCACAGACTATTGTAAACATGCCTTAAGGAATTTAACTTGCTGGTTCTATGACATTGTTCTACTGGGTGCAGCGTGGTTGTTTGCCCTTATTGTCGCGCCGTGAAGACGGTTCCGCTGCATCCCTCTTGTTCTTGAGTGCTGCCTCTCGCGCTTGAAGCTCTTCCTCTTTACGCTTGATGATTGCTTCACGCAAGCTTAACTCCTCCCTCCTCCTGGCAAGATCTTCCTCCTTAGCTTTGAGACGGATCTGATCTGCCCTGATCCGTCGCTCTTTGTCCTCCTTGATTTTGCGGTCAACCTCACGAGCCTCATTCATCCTCAGAAGATATTGAGCTTTGTCTTCGAGCTCCATCGGACGCCTTTGTGGCCATGCGGGCATCTCCCGATCCACCCATTGGATCCACTTGCAAGGCTACATGTGTGGATGTAAATGATCAAATTGTGTATAGTTTACGAGAAATGAAAGAAGAAGTTGTTGATAGTACCATGAAGTCGTCATCCAGATCTGGGCACCCGAAGTACCTACACCCATAGTGTCGGTCCAACTCCATCCACACGCACAACCTAGTGACAAAACCACAACGACACTTTGGCCGCTCACGCCACGACGGTAGCTGAGTTAGGTCGGATGTCCATGACGACATTGTAGTTGAATGACGAGGGTTTGGAGAAGAAAATGTGTGGTATGCTAACTCGTCGGATGTCTTTAAATAGGGCAGGCATGGAGTGAATGAGTAATTTCATAGACCCCAGCCTTTTCTGACTCAGTCCTTTATAGGCTTTACACAAATAATTGCGAGTAGCCTGTTGCTCACCTCAGAGTACACAGCGAGTAGCCTTTTCAGTGTATTGGCAAATGAAGAGCCTGTTTAACCAGTCGAAATTAACAGCGACTAACCTTTTCAGTGATTCAGAGGGCTTGCGAATAGGCTTTTCAGTGCATAGCCTTTTCAATGATTGCGACTACACAGTGCATAGCCTTTTCAGTGACTTTGGCAGACCGAGAATCTAGACTTTTCAGTGATTCAGAGGGCTTGCGAATAGGCTTTTCAGTGCATAGCCTTTTCAGTGCTTGCTACTGCACAGTGCGTAGCCTTTTCAGTGACTTTGGCAGACCGAGAATCTAGACTTTTCAGTGATTCAGAGGGCTTGCGAATAGGCTTTTCAGTGCATAGCCTTTTCAGTGCTTGCGACTACACAGTGCGCAGCCTTTTAAGTGACTTTGGCAGACCGAGAATCTAGACAATAGGCTTTTCAGTGCATAGCCTTTTCAGTGCTTGCGACTGCACAGTGCGTAGCCTTTTCAGTGACTTTGGCAGACCGAGAATCTAGACTTTTCAGTGATTCACAGGGCTTGCGAATAGGCTTTTCAGTGCATAGCCTTTTCAGTGCTTGCGACTGCACAGTGCATTGCCTTTTCAGTGACTTTGGCAGACCGAGAATCTAGACTTTTCAGTGATTCAGAGGGCTTGCGAATAAGCTTTTCAGTGCATAGCCTTTTCAGCGAGTTGTCAATTCAATTCATGGCGTCTTCAGTGATTGCGACTGCACAGTGAGTAGCCTTTTCAGTGACTTTGGCAGACCGAGAGTGTAGCCTTTTCAGAGTACTTCAAAGTGTTGTGTGAAGCATCTAGGCCCTAGTGGTTTCGGTGATTAATGACAACAAGACGGTTATTATGACTAACGTACGTTTTGCAGGATAACCTAGAGGTTAGGTCATAATAACATGCAGGTTCAAGCCCCTAGCGATGGAAATCGATTCAGTTTTCAAAAGATGGAAGACAAGACGGTGATAGGCTAGTGCTAAGTGTCGTTTAGAGTTGAGAGACACTTGGCGTAGTCTTAGGTTTTGTTTTTCTCTTTGACCGTACTATTAAGAGGGGTTTGGATGGGTAGCTTGACTTAGAGCAAGATTAGAGAGTGTAGATGTGATGCACACTTGTCCGACATAGCTCTAGGCAGCCCAGGGAGACTCTTGAGAGAGAGAGGATCAAACTTCGTTTTGGAAAGTTTTCGATTCGGCGAAGTTTTGATCAAATTAGAGGCGTCGGACTCTAACTAGTATGGGCGTCGGACCAATAGCTAGAGTCCGACGACACGTGGCAGCCCCTGGACGAGTCTCAGCGTGCCAGGGAGCGTCGGACCCTGGCTGGATTGTCGTCGGACCATTGGCCAGAGTCCGACGGTGCCTCTGGGTTTTGACGAGCGTTGGACCGTCGCGAGTAGGAGCGTCGGACTAATGTCTGTTAGCGTCCGACGCTTCCAGAGAGGTTCCCAGCGCGGTTTTGAGCGTCGGACTTGGTCCGACGGTGTGCGTCGAACCATTGCTCCGTGTACTAGCCGTTGAGAGGCACTGTGCCCACAGTTCAGAAGCGTCGGACTGAGGAGCGTCGGACCATTGAGTTCGGTCCGACGCCCCTCTATCACAGTTCTGGGCGCAGTGCTTGTGTGAGAGTCGGACCGTGGCGATTGGTCCGACGGTCGAGCATCGGCAGAGTCCGACGGTTCGCAGGAAAGTGAGAAACGGCTAGTTTTGGAGAGGGTGAGTATTTATACTCCACCAAAGCCTCCATTCTACCTCTCTTGCCATTTCTAATAGCTGAAGGAACCCTTGTTGATCTTGTGAGAGAGCAAGAGCCCTAGGGAGATTAGTGTGAACTCCATTGCTTGTGAGCTTCTTCCCAAGAGAGATCAAGAGTGACTTGTGTGCATCCATCACCCTCTTTGGCCCTGTTCTTGGTCAAGTCAGAGTCTGGGCTTGTTACTCTTGGTTATCGGCATCACCTAGACGGTTTGGTGGCGATCGGTGGCTTGGTGACCGCTTGGAGAGCTTGTGGGCGGCCCAAGTCGAAGTTGTGAGCGGTTGTGGGCGATCCACCGCGCCGGAGAGGCAAAGGATTAGCCCGTAGAGAGCACTTGGTCTTTGCGAAGATCAAGGGGGAGCTACACCCTTGCGCGGGTGCTCCAACGAGGACTAGTGGGGAGTGCCGACTCTCCGATACCTCGGGAAAAACCGGATTTGTCTTTCTAACCCTTAACATTCCCGTATTTCCTTTGTGTTCTCTACTTTCCTAGAGTAGTATACTTGTGATAGGATTTGGCTCTAGGTTGCATAACTTGTTTTAGGAATAGAATTGACACAAGCACTTGTGGGGTGACATTGGGCAAATTGCGATAGGTTGAATTGTGTTTCGAAAAATTTATTAGTTGCCCAATTCACCCCCCCTCTTGGGCATCCTTGATCCTTTCATTGTGCTCAATTAACCCTGCATTAATTCAGTTCTATTCAAACGCAATGTCACCCCTCGGCTGCCTCTATAAATATGGGACGGTGCTGGGGAACATCACCAGCAATACAAGATGTCTGGACCAAAGAAATAGGGGTTTGGGGTTGGGAAGCTCACGGGCACGGTGGAGAGCAAGGGCCCGCCAATAATGTGGGATGATGGGGGTAGTCTTGGTCCTGATGAGTTCGACGAACCCATCGACAGGTTTCCAGAAGAGAGCAAGAGTGATTATGCTCCACAAAGACCTCTGAGGGAGTACGTGAAGAAGGATAAAGAAGTGTGGCCGAAGTGCAGGCATGGCGAGGACTGCCTTGTGCAGATGTACACCGAGGGCGGGATACACGGGGGCCGGCGATTCTTCAAGTGTCCCTATGCATATGTAGTGTTTTATTGTCCCTTTTCAGTAATGTATTTCGCAACATAAACGAATGTTAACAAATATATTCATCGCAGACCTCGTGGGCAGAAGACAATTGCGGGTTCACTAAGTGGGTGGACCCGCTACCTATTACCCCGCATTTGGAGTACAACTGGTACCTGCAGGACTACATTGGCTCGCTCGGCCCAAGCTACAGCCCGAGCCACAACAAGGAGGAAGATGAGGAACAAGGCAACAGTGGAGCTACATCGCAGGAGCCAAAATGCACAGACCCGTACTGCCGCTGCCCTCGTCAAAAGAATAGTGGTACTCCGCCAAAATCGCCACCACCACCACCTCCGCCAATGGGCGGTTACTATGGGGAAGGTGCCACTCAGCTCAATATGTGGCAGCACTACTAGTAGGCTGTCCGATTGTCCATCTATGTGTGTGATGCATGTTTCAATTACCTAAGGCATGTTAGGTGTAGTGCAGAGAGTCTGAACCCTTGTTTTGTTCGGATTCTCACATGCCATTTCGTGTATTCGTTTTATGTTTTAATTTGCAAAGGCATGTTAAGGTCCACGCATGCCGTTTCATGTGTTGTGCTTGTTCGTATCGTTTCGTAATAAGTTCGAGAAGAGAAGAAATGTCCGTAATTCGAGCGTACTGGAGCGTTGCCTCCATTTAATGAAATGAAAAGCACAAATATGATTGGATAGAACACTAATGCATCAGTACGTAACATCCACGGAAACTTGTGATCATACATGCATACGTCCTCAATCTGCACGACGCCCATGCTTAGGGCCCGGGCAACGAATCTACTCAGTAGGAAAAGTGAACTGCTGTGGAGGGCGACGCTGGCGTGGTGGCGGGGTCGGGTCTACAGGCTGAGACGGCTGCGTCGGTTGGGTCGGCAGCGGTGCACCAAAAAGTTGTGAGGGGCTGGCCTCATCTGGATGCCTAGGCGGAGTACCGCCTATGTCAAAGCTCCCGAAGCTGTTAGCCACCTCTGTGTACTCGCTGGCAGAAGGAAGTGTCCCTGCACAAACCAAAGTGTGGTCATGTCACGCATGCAGTGCACGTTACATACAAATATATTAAATAAATGAAAATCGAGGAAGTACCTAGGCGCGTGGGATGAGAACGTCGTACGGAGCCACCTCCGGGAGGCACGGGAGTACCTGCAGGCTGGCCCTGGTCTTCAAGCCCAACGACGTCGTCCGTGGTGTACCGGCACGATGCTCGACGTATGCCCGCCAAGCACCCAGTCGTCGAAGGGCGGCTACCAACTCGAGCCTACCAACCTGTGGAGGGTTCTGCTCATAGCGCTGCGCGTACAACAGAAGCTCCTGGCCAACGTCCGTGCATATATCTGTCTGCAAAGCGGTCATTTATCGTTAGAGATATTGCTGTTAGTCATTACCAAAGTCATAGTAACAATGAAATTAATTAAAAAAATTATCATTACCAGCGCATGGAACGCAGCTGGTGGCTCCATCGCGAAGGTGTCCGTGATCTCTGCTTCGTGTGGCTCGGCCTCCGCTGGCACTGGGAAGCAACGAACGCGCGTGGCTCGGTGCAACCAACGCAAGTACTGGGGGTAACCGGCCTCTACGAAAGGCCCACCTAGGTCGTGCACGTTGGTCGGCGCCTTTGCCCACGCGGCCACCGAGGGCGCCACCCTGTCCACCCAAGACTGCTCGAACGCTATCCCTTGGCCTTTCCGACTCCACCTGAAAAACAACAAATAATAAATAAAGTTATCGAACCAAAACGAATTGATGACATTAATAGAACACATATCCGTGGGACGCGTCAAGCTGCAGCCGAGGAAGAGGGAACACCTGCGCGCGGCCAAACTGACGAGCCACACATTCCGGACAGTACGGCTCGACGCAAACGTCGAACACCAGTCGTTTCCTAGTGAGCCAAAACTCCTGGTCACGGTAGCACAACTCAGACACGCCGTGTGGAGCCCTGGACTGAACGTCGTGTGGTGCGTAGGGAGTCCACCGAACTCTGTCAGGTGTAAGCTGATCCATTGCGACAACGTATACCGTGTAAGTGCCTCTAGCCGTGCCTGTTGCCCACGTCGGCTGCAAAACAAGAACCATTAGGACTCGTCGAACACGTACATCCCGTCGTCATACGCCTCGTACGACGACAGGGTCGGCCGCCCGATGTCGAACCGCTCAAAGGACCATAGCATCAGCAGCAGCGGACAACCAGCCAACGTGCCTGACGCCGTCCTCTGAGTGCAGGCACCACAAAGTGCTCGGTACGTACCTGCCAGCACCGCCGAGCCCCAACTGTACTAGGGGATAGCGTCAAGTAGTGCGTACGCTATCTGCACCGCATAGTGGACGAAGTGCTTGTCGACGGTGTCGTGGTGGGAGCTGGTGAAGAGTACCCAACCGAACAGCCACAACAAGTACGCCTCCAGGTGTCGCTCCACCCTCTACTCAGGGTCGACCTCCGTGAGCCTCTCCGCATGGAACTGAGACAACCACGCCTTGGGCGGGCCGTGGCTCTCGTGGAAGCCGAACTGCTCCTGTCCGGCCTCAGGGTTGAGCGCACCCTGGAACCGCTGCAGTAACTGCTCCTCCCAGTCCCCGGCCACGGCAACCGGGCCTACAGGAGCACCGGTGAGGGGTAGGCCGAAGAGCATGGCCACGTCCTCCAAAGTGACGGTGACCTCGCCAACTGGAAGGTGGAACGTGAGCGTCTCCGGTCGCCAATGGTCCACCCAAGCGGAGAGTAGGGCACGGTCCACCGGGAAACGTGCGCTCCTCTCTCGGTGTCGCTCTACAAGACGAGCGAACGGGAGAAGACCAGCTGCACGTAGCCTGTAAGCAACAATATTACACAGATTAGTACAATGCAATGTGTGAGAAAACTGCGTACAAGGTACGCACCACAGTTATCTGGGAACCCAGCGCGGGTCAAGCAGCCAGAGCTCGTCGTGGGTACGTAGGCGGAGGGCTGGTGGAAGCTGCCCATCCACCAAGTTCGAGCGGTGCCTCTGGTCGACAACGGGGTCGATCAGCTCCATACCTTCCATTGTTCGGAAAAATAAAATTAAAACCATATCGAAATTGTAGAAAACTGAAATCATAATAATACAGAGCAGTTACGTAATAAAAGTAGTACATAGTAAACAAATCACGACACCACAAGTCTTATATTACATCACTTGCACAAAATAAGTAGTACATACGAGAAAATTACAATACTACCAGTCTCATATGACAACACTTGTGCAATGTAAGTAGTACGTAGTAAAAAATTACAACACTACAAGTCTTATGTTACAATACTTGCACAATATAAGTAGTACGCAATATAAAAACTACAACACTTCCGAAGCATTGCTATGCGGACGGGCCGCCTCGACTGCCCTTTCGAGCTGATCGATGTGGAATAAGCCGCACTTCCGTACCATCAGGAAGCCTTTCTATCGGATACATATCACAATTTTTTCTCAAATGGTTGCCACCGCAAGCAAGGCAGTATGGACGCTTGTCACCAGCTTCAGAAACGTCCATATCATTCCTAATACGACGACTCTTGCGACGCCCCTTTGTGTCAACCCTTTTTTCAGGATCCGGCGACCAATAACGATCGCAATCCGCAACTCGCCTTGTAAAATCAGCAATGGCCCGCCACCCTCGAAGCTCGCCAAACCATGTGTTCAGCACATTCTCCTTTCTGAAGTAAGGGGACACAATTGTCATCGGGACGTTGCATTTCCCGCAAGCAGCAAGCACATGGGAGCACGGATAATGGTAGTAGCCCGGCTTGTTGCATGTGCACTCGCACTTATTCAGTTCTGGCCACAGCTGACACTCTATAGTTAATTCGCCCGGACCAGTGCCAAGTCCACCCTTATCACGCACCCGAACTTCGAAGACGAGGCCCGGTTGCCAACGTGAAAGACGTTATGCATGGCCTCTTTCGCACTTTTTGCGTCTAGGTATGCAGAAACCTTGAACGCAAATGTCATAGTTGGATTCTGTGCTACTAAGGTCGCTGCTGCACAATGTTCTCGCAGATACACCATTGTACCTCTCAGGATACCCTCCAAAAGTGCAACCAAAAGAAAGGATCGTGTACCTTTCAGCACCCAGTTGTAAACCTCTGCGAGATTCGTGGTCATTATGCCATAACGTGCACCGTGCGTGTCATGTAACAAAGACCATTCTCTCGGTCCTCCTCTTTAATCCATTCTGAGAAACAAGTTACTGACCTGCCCCCCCTTACGTCGACTAGTCTTGTTTCTAGGCTCGCTTGGTAGTGGTGGAAGGCCCTGCGGCTCCTCCTCTATTGCCACAACAGGTCGCCTGCGCACATCTTTCATGTGGCTCCGGGTAAGCTCATCTAACCGTTCCCAGATGAAGTCAAATTTTCTTTTCTGGTTCTGCTTACATAGCCGCTTGAACAGGTCATGCAGATGCTTGCTCTTGAACTGTTTATAAAAATTTACAGCTAAATGCCTCATGCACCAACGACTTTGTATATCGGGCCATTGAACCTCTGCATCGTCACCATTCTACAACTTCTGCACCGCATTCAGTAAGCCTGCATTCCGATCATGCAACACACAAACATTCTCCCTTTCTTCCACCAAAGCTCGTTTGAGCCACTTAAGGAACCACAACCAACTCTCATTGTTCTCCGATTCAACCAAGCCAAAATCAATGGGAACAACCTGACTGTTACCATCAACCCCAATAGCTGTTAGCAAAGTACCTCTGTATTGCCCAGTCAGGAATGTACCATCCATGCATAGCACAGGTCGGCAATACTTGAAGCCCCGTCTCATGCACCCGAAGCACCAAAAGGCTCTCTTAAGGACACGGTCCCCGTCGACATTGATATAGTCCTCATAATCAATTACGGTGCCAAGGTTTCTAGTTTGTAGGGTTTGTAAGAGTGTTGGAAGGTGGTGATATGAATCCTTGTACGTTCCAAATCTCTTCTCCAAACCTAACTGTTTTGCTCTCCAAGCCATGTCGTAAGATATGTCATATCCGTATCTGTTCCGTATAGCCAGCATTATCCGGAAAGGAGAAATGCCAAGTTTTTCAACAATCTCCCCATGCATCTCATTTGCCACGAACTGTGCTGTCATGTTTCGATGCTTAGTCAGCGTCGACTCCAACAAGCAACTATGTGGTTGCACAATAGTAGCTATGAAGTTGCTCTCCGTACGTGGCATATGACCATAAACACGCCAAGTGCACCCTGAGCTGACGCACTTAACGTCCCACGTCTTGGGGTTGGAAATGACAACCCTAAACTGCCTCTTGTCACAATAAGCCCACCGCCTGACGGCGTGCTGCAAATGAACCTTGTCATGAAACATCAGCCCCTACATCACCTCCGTCCTTGAATACTCCCACGCCGAGTGATGACTATCGTCCACCGTCATGGCATCTGGTGAGAAGTTAGTCCATTCCACGGGGATGTCGGTTTCGTCTTCGAACCTCTTGCTAGCGTGCTCATCCACAAATGCCAGGTGCTCTGCATTGTCAAGTTCCATCTGTTCCACGATTCTTTCATCCTCCTCGCCCTCGTCAGCTTCCATGTTCGTACTGAAACCTTGTTCTTCCGCATCCTCTGCCCAGTGCTCAACCCCTCCAGAATCGGGAACCAAGGTCTGCTCAACATTTGTTGCATATTGTTGTTGTCTTGCATCCTCTGTCCCCAATTGAACATCGTATGAATCGTGAACATAGGTCTGCTCTTCGTTTATGGCCTCTAAGTCCTCTACTTCTCGAACTGTGCTGCTACTCTCTCCTTACATGGCACCATCGATGAACTGAACAAGCATGATGTTGTCATAACCACGTTCCAAAGCATTACTGACGAGAAACTTTCATTTGTTCGTATTGCTTGCCTCGTATAGCTCCCATCTCCATCCATTATCCCTTAACCTGGGCACCAACATACTAATCTTCAAACGTTACTGCGACGGTGGAAAACCAAACCATTCATGCAACCAGGCTAATACTTGTCTCCGGCTGTGATCCAGCGGTGAGTTCAGTTATGTGTCAAAGAACTGGAACGGACTAAGGTCTACACCGCTATCCCCAGTTCTGATTTCACCCTTGCCATAGTAAATTCTGAAACGAACTAGATCGGACGACATTCCTGCTCACATCGTTAAAATTACACTGTCAGTTGAATATTGGTATAACCCCTAAACCCTACCAAGACATTAATTACAAAAACTAATATAAGTAGACAAAAAATTCCTAACTCAAATAACCCTAAATCAAATAAACAAGTACTACTAGAGAAAATAAAAAATAATCCTTAAAATAAACTAATACTAACTACATAAATAAACTAACACTAACTGCATAAATAAACTAACAGTAACTATCCCTACAATTCTAATAAATAATCATAACAAAGAAACTAATCCGAAAAACAAAATAAACTAACTCTAACTAACTAAATCAACTAACCTAACCGTAAATAAACAACTAAAGAAACTAACCTAACCCTAACTAACCCTAATAAAAAAAACTAAATAACCCTAAATCCACGGTTCAATAATGTACAACTAAAAGTTACCCTAATCGAATCTACAATTATAAATAACCCTAAACTAATCTACAACTAAAACGAATCCTAAACTAATGTACGACTAAAAATAATCCTAAACGAAACTACATCTCAAACTAACCCTAAACTAATGTACCACTAAAACTAACTCTAATTCTAAAATAATTTACAATTTCCTCAAATTCTGAACTAATTTAAAAATAATTACAACTTCCTCTACACTAACCCTAACCCTAACCCTAAATCTAACTAAATCTAACTAACCCTAAATACCTAATTTTATCTAAACTAAATACATAAAGTAATCAAATTTGTAAAAAAAACAGAAAACTAACAAAAAAAAAGAAAATTTACCGGTGGTGACCGACGACGTCGGTGGCGAGCCGTCCATGGCCTCGCGCCCGCGCGGGGACGGTGGAGGGCGGCGGCGGGGGCCCTTCCGCCGTATCCGCCTGCTGGGGGCGGCGGACGGCGGCCGGAGCGGCGGGACTGCGCCTGGCGGCGGTGAGGGCGCGGTGAGAGAGAGAGAGCGCGCGCGCGAGCGAGCGGCGCCGGGAGGAAGGAGATGGCCGCGGAAGATATAGGGACCTGTCGGCTCCTCGGCGGCCGACAGGCCCCTATCGGGTCGCGAGGGGCCGACAGGCCTATCGGCCCGACAGGCCCGTCAATTTCGGCCCGGCCCGCTGGCGTGGCGAACTAGTCGGCCCTGGAGCGGCCGATAGGGTCCTGTCGGCTCCTCAGCGGCCGATAGGTCCCTAATCGGCTTTCCAGCGGCCGACAGAGTGCTATTTTTTAATTTTTCTATTCCAAATACTAGATTCGCAATTAATCAATAAAAAATATTATTAAAAAAAAATTCTCCCGCGGATCCCTCCCCATCCTGCCATCCATCCATCCATGCTGTACTGTACTCGTTGGCTGCGCCGGACGGACCCGGACGCGTCCAGGCAACGCATGTTACTACGCCTCGGCAGGGCATTATTGGGGCCAGGACCGCCGTCGCCATGCACCCCCCACCACGCAGCTGTTTTCTCGTCGCCCACCGCGTAAAAAGCCTACAGCGGCCGAGCCGGGCCCGGGTGGCAACAAAAGCGACGCATATGCCGCTACAGTAACATGTGGTGCCTGCTCGAGGTGGTATGTATGTACTCTTGCTACACGTACGTCTACACTCTACAGCCAGCTCATACCCAGATACCCGACGTCGCCGTGGGCGTCGTTGTGCGTGATGGATGAGCCCGAGCCCCGATTGCGCCGTCCTACCTAAGATAGGCGTCTGCCTCGCTATGCAGACTATTTTCCCTGCCTGGCCTGGTGGTATGATCCAGCTAGTTCTTGATAGAGCCGTTTACTGCTCCATCTCGTACCACACAAAGGCTGCGTTTAGATTCAGTTAAAATTTAGAATTTTGACGCTATAGTAGTGAAGAATATTTTCCAATAGGTGTCAACTCATGGTCTAAGTTAGTTTAAAAGATTCGTCCCGTGATCTACATGCAAACTGTGCAAACATACAAATATTTTATCTACATTTAATGATCTATACATATGCTACAATATTAATGTGACTAGTTGTAATTGAAAGTTGCAGGATATTTAAACAGGGCCACAGTTGCCATGCCGGAAAACTTGTCGTGTCCATGCGTTTTGGACCTCTCCGGCTTGGGAGCCGGTGACCATCCAAGGCTGGCTTTTGCATTGCCTCCGGATATACGTATGTGGATTGGGGGAAAAAATGAACCACTGACAAATCATATGAAGCGTTGATCTTGTAACCCTGGACACCCCATAGGTAAAAATTCTTCAGTTGACTAGCAATTCAGAATAGAATTTGGATTCTAGATAGGCTGCAAGTACGTGATTCAGAATAGAATTTGTCTGCTTTTGTAGACAAGTTGCTGAAACACCGCTTCATCTTTTCAACGATTGCAGACTCACTTTATTTGGAGCTGAGATCGCAAGTTGGACCCCCCAAACAACAAGCTGTACTGTACCTAGCCATGTGGTCTCGTAGCGGATCGATCGAGAGCTGGTGGACTTCTATGTCGAGCATTCAAAGCAAGAGCAAGAGATCCTTGATAATCCTAGTTACTTGGGAGGTATGGATGGAGAGAAATAACATGATTTTCGAGTGGACTGAAGCGACAAAATTTTAGAGTCCTTTTAAAGATGAGGCGGGCCTTTAGATCGCAGCGAGAGCAAAACAAACACACCTTTCATCATGTCTCCTTCGGCACGGTTGACTGAGTTTTTTTTTTTATATCTCGGCTATGAGGTTTGAGCTCTTGAACGTTGTTATTGTTATTATTTTGTGTTGTTGTCATGCTCTGACTGTGTACAGTTCTTGTCTGAGTGCACTTTCTTATTTTTAATATAGCAGACAACTCTTCCATAGGTCCATTTCCAAAAAAGGAAAAAAAGGGGCTGAGTTCATGAACTTTGGGCTCACAAAATTCTTCAAATTCTAAACATCGTCCACACTTGGCCCATTATATTGTAACCGAATTTGTAACGCTATAACCGACATGATATTTTGATCAAAGGCCTTGTTTGGTTCATAGCAGATAATAGTTTGGATCTAAGTAGTAAGTATTATCTGTTAATATCTATCTCTTTTAAATTCAAACATGTATAGATAGTAGTTCGGATAATTATTAGTTGTATATTTACTATCACACTATCTAGACTAAATCAGAAAATGAATTACTATCCAACTATAACTATTAGCAGATAGTGAATTTAATCATACCCAAAATAAATTCAATTCCGATGGAATTCGTTAGCTTTTTTTAGATAAAGATGGAATTCGTTATCTAGATAAGACTCGGTTTCAGTCTGATTCACTGGAACTGGACAAGCCAATCTTAGTAGCCTGCCCAGCTTGCTCTCGTTTTTCTAAACTTCCGAAGTTAGACTGGACCTGAACATGTTAGCCCGTCACGCACACGGGTCCACAAACCTATGTTGGGCTGGACCAACGAACTTATTTTTTGCATGGGCCCTAGTTGGGTGGTGTACGCCACCGGCCTTGGACGTGAACCACATTAAAACACGCCTGGGACCAGGATTTCGAGCGTGCCAGTGCGGTGTGCGGACCAGACCAGACAGAAGTCCAAAGTTTTCTCCGGAACAGGAAGTCTCCGCGGCTGCAAAATCAGAAGTGACTAAGCATACGATGCAGAACCTTTTTCGAAAAAAAAAATAAACCGTTGTATGTATGAGTTACACTTACATATTCTTGCATTGATTCTTGTACCAAAATCAAGCATAACAATAAAAGGATTCTCTAAAAGCACTTAGAAAATTACTTTCAAATTATAAGACGACGGAATGACAAAACAAATAACAATATATTTATGCCGTTTATATTTCTTATATATTGAATATAGTTTGCACTTAGTGAAGATAATGTGGATGACTTAAACAATTTTTTTATCGGTGCACCGTGGACCATGTACAAGCACCTATCTATAGAAACACACGTATAAATCATACCTCTATATAAACGCACATATAAATCCTACCACTACGAGTACTGCTAGAATACTAAACTAACATATCTCAAGATTAATAAAGTCATTAATCATTACAAGTGTCTGTGTACGAATAGGATGTAAATTATCCTATAACAGCATAGTATAAGACCATGTTTGGTACAACTCCAATTCATTTTTGTCGTAGTTTTTTTTTTTCTTCAGCTTCATGAATAGCTCCACTATTGAAGCTAAAACTATTTCAAAAAATGTTTTGTAGAAAAAATTCTCATGGTAGATATAAATGATGAAATGTCTATAATCTCTTTATCTTATCTTTTTTTTTTTTTGTTTCTTTCTCTCCTATTTCCCTCCCTCATTCTTTTCCTTTGGTTCTTATCCTGGCGCCTCCATCACATCCATCTCTGCCTCCCCTGCGTCTCCGTGCCCCATGCTCCTTGCTCTGGGCCTTACTCCGGCGCATCGGCGGCCCCCATGTCCACCCCCAAAATGAGCGATGATCTTCATAGTATGGACACATGTATTTTAAGTGTATTTCTTTCATATGAATACATATATTTTAGACTTGACAAAATGGGTCCACTGCCAGATATGGACACATGTATTTAAGTATATTTCTTATTTAATTTTCTGAAGAAAATGATGAGCGAGGACGTCCGTATGACGTCATCATACCAAATCAGGCCGAGGTGCAGAGCGCGCGTCTCCCCCCTGATCCGGATTCCGGAGCAATAGAAGAGCGCTGGAGACCGTTTGTCCCTGCTGGGTGCTGGCAGTTGCCGTCGGCCGCTCAAGTGCTCCAAGCTGGAGCACACGCCACGCCATCCTTGAGGAGCTCAAGCTGTCGCTGTTCGCCTTGCGCCCGGTTAAGCCTGCCATTGCTAGCGTCTGTTGTTTCCAGTCGCTCCCTTCTCGCACGGCCGGCGCTGTCGAGCTCCGCAGAGAATAATGGCGATGGCAAGGCGAGAAAGACGGAGGTGTGGCATGCGGGCGAAGGCGATATGGACTGGACGACGGTCTTGGTATCCGCTAGTCTGCGTGAGGGAATAATAGAAGGGTCCAACCTGGGCCTAGGTGGCCCACGGTCTAGAAAGGTTGCTGGAGAGGGAAAAGGCCACAAGGCCTGATATGGGCTCAAAAAAGATAGGGGGTTAGAAGATTTAGCCCAGAACGGGTTAGGATAAAAAGAGAATGTCTAACATCGGTTTTGTTTTCCAGAGATTCAAATCAAGCTCAAATTCCATTCGAACCCGAACCCTAAATCATGGGAAATTCACCATAGTTAATGGTCCCATGGATTGTGTCAACCTTGCTGCTGCATTGTTTTGTCCCCGCATGATGTGTTTCATCTGCCTTGGAGTTGAAACGGTCGGTTTAGTAAGTTACGACACCACCCCAAAACACATTATACTATCAAACTGGTAGACTTCTCCTAATGTTTTTATATTTTTATTTAGTAGTGAAATACTATCAATAATTATAGCACATGAGAATATTACTATGAGATGTGTAGTAGGAAAAATTTGTACTAAATTTTGAATAGCAAAACACTAGGAGAAACCCATCTCACTAGGAGAATTGTAAAACTCTGTTTGCGTTACATATAAAGTTTTTAGTAACACATGCTCGATCCCCTCATAGCTCAGTAGTCTCGTGCTGGTCTCTCTCTTACTATATTTTCTAAATTGCATAAAATAAAATACCGACTTTGATGGTTACATACGTTATTTTTTGGGGGTTATTAAAGATATGGCACAAAAACTGTGAAAACTTTTTCTTATTCTATAATTATCGGATGTCTCCGAAGAGAATATTCTCTAATTATCATGTAGTGAACATTTTTTAGCAACAACTTTTGATCGCTATGCCAACTAAATAATTATGGCATAAATATGACACCGAAGTAGGCTATGTATGATGATTTTAGATTGGTACGATGGTCATAAATAGAGTCATTCAGTGATGAATAGATTTATTCTATTACATACTCATCATAAAGAGTACATGCAATGTAGTGTAAAAAAAAACTTGTAATCTAGCATCTCCACCCAATCTCCTATACTTTCTCCCCTATATCGAGCTATGGGAATCTTTCAAAGACAATTTTTGGATGTGAGACACTTTGCCTTCAGTAGATTACCCAAAACCTCTCCTCATTTTCTACCATGACAAGTGGAGTCTATATGTCAGTGATTAATATCATTTCTTCTTCCACAAAACTCTCCCGACCACTCCTCTCACACATGTCACCCCTATCCGTGGCTCCTGTTTCCCTTGCGCCGTTGCACTAAGATGTTGGGTGCAGGGGTGACCATCAGAGGCCAAGCATGGCGACTAGCAAGGTGTGATAGCCACCAGAAATTTATGGTGCGGCGACAAAGCGTGAGGTATGGCAACGAGAGCCAAGAAAAGTGGCTCGGTCGGCAGTTAGAGGATAAGCATAGGGCAGCGAGCAATGGCCAGATGGATTGGCATGAACGACATCTAATGTCCAGGCACGGTGGACGACTATGGACAAGTACCGGAGGCAACGGGCGACTACTACAGGTGTCAGTGAAAAGTGGAAGCTTAGGACAAGGGTGGACCTAGTGATAGGAGTCGGGGATGTCTTCCCTTTATTTAGGAGATCCACTAAAAATACAGGGATAGAAGATGTATTAGGAGATCTGTTGGAGTTGTTCAATCTCCTATCTAAGAGATAGAAGATGAGATTTAATGGAGATGCTCTAAGTCCAAAGATCAAATATATGAATATCATGTTCATCACTATTGCACTAATGACATGTTCGCATCAATGTGGCCATGTAGGATAAACCCTACCCTCTAAACCAAGCTCGAGAATGCATCGACGACAACAAAAGAAGATGACGTGCATGATGAAGGGGTCGCATGATAGTATGTTATGTTACTATGTTAGTGGAGGTAGAGGCAAATCTAACATTAGGGTGAGATAAGCTCGAGCCCCCACTACCGATTCTCGGAGCATGGAGCTCCTCTTTCACCACTTCTACAAACTAGGACCAGACGACGCGCTCTGCCGCGCCCGCCTGTAACCATGTAAATAGTAAAAACATGGATTTACAGTCATTAACTCGATGAACATTGCCTAGAAAGTTGTAAAGAAACAGCCGAACATTGGGTTTTACTGTGGCTACAGGGACACATGGGCAGGGGGATCCTCCAATATTTTATTCCTCATTAAAGAGAAGAATAATCCGCGCCTATGTATAGTTAAAGAAGTGGCTAGAGTTAAAAAGATAATGCGCTGGACTACAATGACACGAGGTGGACAGATGGATGGAGGTGCGTGCTAACGCGCCTTTGGAACCAAGGATGCGGTGTATACTTATATTGTGGCCCAGTTTAGTTGGAAAAGTTTGGGGAAAATGTTTAGGTTTTGATACTATAGCCCTTTTATTTTTATTTATTTGACAACTTTTGTCCAACCACAGACTAACTAGACTCAAAAAAATCATCTGGATATGTATAGATAAACTGTATAATTGGTTATTTTTTATCTACATTTAATGCTCTATGTATGCGTCTAAAGATTCGATGTGAAGAGAAATTTAAAAAAGGTTTAGGAAAGTTTGGGAACTAAACAAACCTGTATAAATTCCCCGATTGTCCCTAAAATCGCAAGCTTCAGCTACTTCAAAGCTTGTTGGGCTCCTTACTTAAATTAAATCATAACCATATTATTCAGCATGAGCAAATGGAGAGGGCAAGGAAACAAATTTTCTGATATACTCCTACGTACAATAGTGGAATGGCCAATACATATATGTATAAACATCTGGTGCTTCTGCTAGAACTGCGGCGCTGCTAGAAGCTAAGCTCCACATTTCTTATACAACACTAAGCAGACTTGCGACTCTGCTCGAATGCTCCCCAGGCGCGGGGCAGCACACCACCACCGGAGCTCCTCGGCGATGGACCTTCGCGTCTTTCAGCCACCTGCACGTACGGGGCGCGCCATGGATGCAACGTCTCAGCTGAAACTGCATTTCCACCACCTGTGGCGCGCTCTCAATCGGAGACGTGCAGAGATATCGTGGCGATCAGGACGCACAGAAGCGCCAGCGCCGCGCTGCCCAGCTGCCCCATCGTCGTCGCGGCGGCGCCGACGTCGTTGTAGTCCGGGGGAGACGTTGATCCGTAGCCGGGAGGAGACATTGAGCCGTAGTCCGGCGGGGACAATCCGTAGACCGGGGTGCCGGTGGTCGGGGTGGTGGTGTCCGGCGTTGTCGGCGTCGGGGTGGTCGGGGCGGTGGGGACTGTCGGCGGCATGGTCGTCGTCGGGGATGGCGGGGGCATCATGCTCTGACCGCCGCCGCCGCTGCCATTTCACAAGATACCAAAAAATTTAGCCACTGCTTTCTTCGAATATCAGTTATGTTTTTTTTTTTTTTTGGGTTCTTGCTTGGATTTACTACATGAACGCAGAACGCTTACCTTGATGATGGGTACTGGCACGACCCTGAACCTACAAATCGGAAGAAAATTGCTTGAGTTAGATACGAAACATATTTGTAGGAAGAGATTCCCTAATAATCAAATATATGTTGTACGAAATAATTCGCCAAGAAATGCATCATGGTTGCGACTGGCTAGAGAGAGAGAGAGAGGTACTGATGAGTTTGCTTACTGGGATCAGTGTTGGTGATCATGGCCGTGCCGCCGAAGTCGCAGCTGGTCGGCGCCGGGTTCTTCTGGTAGTAGCTGTTGAAGGCGTAGGACGCGTGGTCGTGGACGGTGTCGGGGTTGAAGCAGCTCCCGCCCTGCTGGATCGCCGAGCAGTCCGCGCCGTAGCCGCAGGCATAGTCCAGCGCCACCTGCAGCGCCGTCGGGCTGGCGCTCGGGCTGGCCACGCACCAAGTCCCGCCGCCGCCGCCGCCGCCGCCACCACCACCGCCACCGGCACCGCCGTTCCCGGTCGCCAGCGACGGGAACGCGGAGTACGGCGGGGTGCCTGGCGTGGAGACCGGGTCGGCGTAGGCCGACATGGGCGTGGTGACCGTGGGGTATGATGGCTTCGACACCGAGATGGTGGTCAGCAGCCTGTGCGGGCTCGTTCCATCGGCTGCCTCTGCTCTCCGCTGCTCTGTTCCTATAACGATCAGATGGAAAGCTCTGATTATTTCCACCAATCTAGTCACTTCTTGTTGATGTACATCTACTATCTTGTTTGTTCATTGCAGCAAAGAACTGAATAGTATTTCCTCAAGAATTCTGTTGAAAAAGAAGAAAAACAAAACGATTCTAGTAGTACCAGATGTCACCGCACTCTACAGAAGAAGTTTAAAGTTTAAACCTGATCTTGACCTAGCACAAATCGAAAGAGTTTGGTGCAAGAAGAGTGCGAGCAATGAGCAACTCACCACCGTAGAGGACAACGATGACAAGAAGGAAGCCCAAGGGATTGAACAGCAGCCTAAGAAGACTACCCATTTCGTCTCCTAGTCTCAACCCTGATCCCCGCCCTCCAAAAGACCAAAACCAAGCAGCGCGCGATGGACAAGCTCCTTCACGAAGAAGAGGTGTAAAGTAGGTGCCGTGCTTTCTCTTCGTCCATGGCGTATATATATAAACATGACGCCAGCACGTCGAATCACAGGTTTCTTCCGCGGCAGGGGAGAGAGAGAGAGAGGGAGGGAGGGAGGGAGAAACTAGAAAGAAAGACAAGGAATAAGAGGAAACTTGGGAGGAGAGGATTGGAGCTTTGCGGGGTTGGAGCACGCAACTGCCGTTAACATATGGCAAAGAAATGCACGGGCAAAGCGAAAGGCGGTGGTGGATCGATCAGGGGGGGGTGAAGATCTAGCGCAGGCTCCGGACTCCGGAGGGAGGAAAGGTGCCCGAGCGGTAGTTTACTTTGGACGTGAAAGAATTCTTCATGTCGGCTGCATCCACGATCGCATCGATCGGATCGAGGACATCGGGATTGGGGAGAGAATGTTTGGCTTTGCAGAGCGCCCCTGTACGAGGTTGTTTGTTTTTGTAGATTTCGCAAAGTATATCTGTGTCTGCGTGGAATGAGGAAATGCATGGCCGGACAGATTTTACAGGCCTAGTTTAGAAGTTAGTAACGTATACAGTACGAACGTTAGATTGGGCTTTAGTTTGTTAGCAGAAAAAAAGCACATTGCCCTAACAAAAAGCACATTGTCCTAAAAAGATGCAAGAATAAAAAAACACACCTTAATCATGTAGGAGTAATGCTGATTGAGTGATTGTAGTTGAGATTAGTTAAATGTTGAAAAATGGCAAATTGTATGGTCGACCCTCCTTTGATTTTTCATAATATTAGTCTGAACGGTCCCATAAGACTTGATATAAGTGCAAAATTGGTCTCCGACAGCACTGTATCAATCTCCAACAGGGTACCTATACAAGAGATCCATTTTGCGTATCAGCAAAGTATCCTCTCCTGAAGACCCTTTCGTAGAAACGATCTTCATTTGAGTCTTTTGTTGGAGAAAAATAAAAATGAGTACTGAACTCTTTACTTGTAGCGTCACCCAAACGCTGAATGGATCTTATATTTTTAGTGTTGTTGTTGGAGATATTCATTCTTCCGTTTTCTTCTTTCAAGCTCATTATGTGCAGGAATCATCAGGGATCGGTGCATATGAGTATCTTAAGACTTCAGCTAATATACTTTGCTTCTGCAGGTGTTAACCAATCACCTTCTCCACAGCAGAAGGACCGTCCTCCCCATCCACGATTCATAAAGAAACTGAAATAAAGTGGAGCAGAAGAAAATCATCATCATGGTACCGAAAACAGATGGATATACATAAGCACTACTTCTCTGACAGATATGCCTTTCTACAGACAGTTCCATTTCAATAGCGAACGAGAAACTAGTGTTTCTCTGCCTCTTACAAGCTAGCCCATCTTGGATTCGTTGCCCATTACCAGTTTACCATCATGCCGTCGCCACCACACAGCTTTTACTTGATCATCGCTACGCATGCCGCCGGAGCACCGACTAGCAGAGATGCAGCACACGTCTTGCAAGCCTCCCCCCGGCCCCTGGCAGAAGCTCTCAGTCTCAGCTCCGGCACGTCTGCCTTTCACTGTAGCGACTAGTGTTAATCATGGGATAACATAAAGAGCTACACGAGGAAAAGGTCCACCTGACTCCCTGATTTCGGCGCTGCTCACTTCATCGCCTCTCCGGAGACGGCGATGCCGAATTGTCTCCTTTTGCTCCCTTTTCGCTGTGCAGATATGATGGTGGCCAAAGCGTCCAGATTTGCCTTTTGTGATCCGTCCAGGCTACAAGCCTGAGTGAAGGGCCAATCAGAGGGGAGCTAAGCAGCCTAGCAATGGTTGGACTGGGGGGCATAGTAGCTTGGAATGTTTTCTGGTGCTTGAGTTGATGGCAATCGACAGGAGGGCTGTTTCCACAATTGGTTCTTTCTTTTTCCGAGACTTCCACAATTGGTTCTAATAACGGATCCCCCACCAATTTGGGCTTGTCATGTCCTCTTCTCCTACTACTAGGCTTGAGCCTTTCTGTGGGCCTCAACTGTCCCCACTCTATTGGGCCTGATCTAATACCTACAAGATACGATTAGAGACGACACAAGTGGGCTGCTTGTTTGTGTTTCTTAAACAAACTACGGTTTTCTCGAAGGAATCTACAGTAAATAAGCAACGTTTCTAAAAAAGAACTTATGTAGCAGTCTCCAAAAGTTCACCCTGTCACTTGCCTCATTATCTAGATGATTACAGATGTCATACATCACGAATACCTATTTTAGGGTACATACTACATAACATGGTCTTTTCATTATTAAACGAAGGTCCACATGGACAAAATCACATAGAAGTACAAGACAATATTATAGCGAAGCGTAGAGAAGTGTCTAGCAACGAGTGTCATCATCTGCACGACCTCTCCTTGGCGACGTTCAACTGTGGCATGGTGTTTCGGTTGTCCATAGAAACGGATTTCAAGGACAGTCCGTTAACTTGTCCCTTTAATTCTTTCTAGGCCCGCTACCATCTCTTGAAAAACAATGTGCATCTAAAATTCATGACAAAGAGAGAAAGAGTTCGGATGGTAGAATCTCTCTCTCTCTCTCTCTTAGAGCTAGTGGTAAAAGTGGTACGAATAATCCTCCATCCGTATTGAATCCGAATTTTAAGCCTATGTAAAAGTGTTTTTAATATCCACACGGATGTGGATAACCTGAATCAGACTAGTCCAACGGATACAGATTATCTGATCATTAAATATGGATTGTCCTGACACTTATAATAGGATAATCTGAATATTCTAAGGAGCCCAAGCAACGAAAAAAATTGAGTTGGCCCAAACCAAACATTACTATATTGTAGGAGCCCAAGCAACAAAAAATTGAGCTGGTCTAACCCAAACATTACTATATTGTATAGCCCACAAGCAAATTAACTCTAGTGATCGGTTGATTGGGTGTTTATCTGACTTGTGGGAGGTGCTATTCAGCAAACGTCAAAAGGGCGCCGCAATCACCTCAAGAGTCACGCACTCACACCGGTTGGTCTGACGTAAGCACGTAACATGTGACTTTAAAAAAACCTGCTTCCACTCTGACACTGGTCTAAATCCGTGCCATTTCTTCTGACATCCGTAAAGATCCGAGTCTGAATCCGTATAATAACCAATATTCAGAATATAATAAAAAAATAACGATAAAAATATGAGAAAGCTATTATCCGTTCCGATATGATCCGTTTTGATTCCAACTTGGAGTGGTGTGGATGATGTGCAATGTAATAAATAGCGGTCGTAGCGGCCACTATTGCGGCCGTAATTACGGTAGCGGTTCATTGCCGCTACCGCTATGAGGTAGCGGTTTGAACTTTGCGCACTGGAACTTTGCGGCCGATATTTCAAGTAGCAGTCCGATATAGCATGTTGCGATACCCTAGCCAGCCCAGCCCACTAAGTCACGACAATGATAAGTGATAATCTTGTGGTTTGCGAACTATTTTATGATTCATAATATTTTTGTTTGCAAACTCTTATGTTGATTTAATGTGTGAAATATCATGTTTTATTTTCTTAATTTAAGTTTGTGAGACGTCAGTTTTCTATTTATATATATTATTCATTATATATAAACTTAAAATTTGTGAGATTATATAGCGCCGCTATTGAAACTTATAGTCCGCTATCCGCAATCCGCTACCTCGAGGCCAATCCGCTAACAACCCGCTATCCGCTAATTTTTACCTTGGTTATGTGTTTTGGGGGGGGGGGGGGGATTGCCTCAAGCTTAGGTTAGTTTAAGTATTATTATGTTTAGCCGGCTTGTTCATTTGAGCGTTCAGTGCTTATTTTTAGCCACAAAACTATTTTCAGTACTCGTACAATTAGCTGAAAGCGGTTGATGCTGTAAATAATTTGACGACGGTTGCGAATGAGTCTGCAAAACGATCAAACGAAATATATGCTATTTTGATTTGAATTTAAATCCAAGCGTCCAGTACTTGATTAGTTTTGAAGCTAATCAAACTTTCTTTACACAACGGAACCAAAAGATCCATTACCGCGATGCAAATTACAGTACAGTAAGTAGCTTTTGACAATAATTTACTCAGCATGTATGGATAATAAAAACACACCCAGCTGTTGCAGTTGCCGTTGCCGCGCACACTCAGCTACTTGGCGACGACAACGCCGTCGTTGCCGGCCAGCATCATGTACTTGTCACGGCGAGTGAGGCCGGTGCACTCGAACTCCAGCGCCACGCCGAGCCGGCGCTGCACCCAGTTGGCGACCTCGACGCCCGTCCTGCCGCCGGCGCGCGTCCACTCCCACGGCACGGCGCCCAGGAACTCCACCCGGTACGACGGCACCGGGTTGGCGAAGAACGCGACGGGGTCCAGCCATTTGTGGCCGCTCGCCGTAGTGCCGTAGAGCGTGGTCACCTGCGCGTCCAGCGCCACGGGCTCCATGTCGTCGGCGAGCTCGGCGAACAGCGGGCTGAACCGCAGCAGGTAGGGCTCGCGGCAGGTGGTGCCCTCGGGGCACACGGCGAGGTCGCCCTGCCTCAGCAGCCTGGACATGGTCTCGGCGTCGCGCGCGCGGTCGCGCGTCAGCCGCACCGTCTTGATCGGCGCGATCGCCTCCGACAGCCGGCTCAGGCTGTACGTCAGCGCCGGCACGGGCCTCTGCAGCGCCGTGGAGAGCATGATGGGGTCCACCAGCGTTCGGTGCGTGCACACGTAGAGCACGCCCCTGCGCGGCTCGCCGCCGTCCGCCGCCGGCGGCGCGCGCATGCCGGAGGCGCGGAAGCGGACGCCGAAGACCGCGCCCGCCGCGAAGTTGATCTTGTAAGGGAGGACGATGCCGATGTTGATGCGGATGACGGAGAGGATCACGCCCAGCGGAAGGAAGAGGAAGAAGGCGAGCATGGCGGCCGGGGTGGGGAGGAAGGCGAGCCGCCCGTCGTGGAAGATGAGCGGCTTCGGGTATCTCTCCCGCGGTAGCTTGTCGTTCTCCCTGCTATCTCTGCTCACCACATAAACTTCCTGCGGGAATAGTTGCATGTCAGATTTTATTTTGAAATTGACATATATACGCGTTGAATTGATTGATTAATAAAACATGAATAAACTCTGAAATTTGTTTGATGAGTAACATGCATGATTTTAGGACTAAATGAGCATGCGATGCACTATATTAAAATCCGAAGAGGATTGATGACCATGCACCAAAATAAGAGCTCGTTTAGATCTTTACTTCAAAACTTTAAAGCCATCACATTAAATGTTTAGACACACATAGAACGTTAAAAGTAAATAAAAAAAACTAATTGCACAGTTTTTATGTGAATCGCGGGATGAATTTTTTAAGCCAAATATGTCCATGATTTGACACTGTGCTACAGTAACACATGTGCTAATGATAAATTAATTAAGCTTAATAGATTCGTCTATCGGTTACAGACGGATTCTATAATTTGTTTTTTTTTAATTTGTATCCGAATACCCTATGCAACACATCCATCAAATAGTACAATGTGACATCTTTACATTTTACTGTAAAGATTTAAACACTCCCCAAGGTCCCTTTCGAACATGGCCTTTAGTTTTCTACATTTTTCCTGTGAAGATAAATTGATTCAATAAAATATTTGTATGATTCAAATAATACTCTTGTGTTCCAAGAACGCCCTAAAGCCTGAAATTTGTTGCTGAGATCATCCACGTCAATGGAAGGTTGGACCAAGTACTATACATTTATAATTGCCAACAAAAGAAGGACCAACTATTCGTGAATGACTTTTCCGACTAGATATCGCATTTATGCGTTGAAAAGAGGGTGAAGCTATTCATAAATGTATTTTCTGACTATTGCATACTCCAATTATTTGAAGAAACCGGACCAATAATTCGTTGTTTAAAGCCTTCGCGTGGTCCCTTACGACGAACAGTGCTAAACTAAACTTTAACTAAGGCCCTGTTTAGTTTCCATCCAAAATTCCAAAAGACCTGTCACATCAATTTTATGGCACATGCATGGAGTACCAAATGTAATCGGATTTTTTTTGCATGTTTGTACAGTTTATCTGTAAATTGCAAGACGAATCTTTTGAGTCTACTTGGGTCATGATTGGACACTTGTTGGAAAAGATTCTTCGCTGCTACAGTGTCAAAATCCCAAAATTTTTGGGAACTAAACAGCCCCTAAAAATAAACAAATTACTGTACCCAATTCTATTAAAGAAAGGTGTGACAAATCAAGACCCACATCCACATCTCATTCCCACCAGTCATGTGTACAATATTATTAAGACACTGTTGAGTCCTATGTTGATTGAATCACCAGCATTAAATCCAGACAGACCAATTAACATAAAAGTTTCGTTTTGAGACCTTTAATATGGATCACAGGGACACAACTCTGAGTATATTTGGTTCACTGATAGTGTTGTGCACTGCCGATACGTCCAACACCACGGCTGTGTGCACTGTCAATGATCATGACCACTTTGCTGTACGCATGCATGATGCGAAATCACTATCCAACAAAAACAGCTACCAGGTTCTCGAAATTTCCATTGCACGCATGAGTTGCACCCGGATGGTTCCTTTTTCTGTCCCGTACGTACTGTACGTCTCAACTCCGAACCCGTAACTTATGAAAACCCACTCTATCGGTGCTTGAAAACACATGGTAGAGATTAGAGATAGAGGCCAGGACCAGCCATGGCATTTATGGACTACTACTACCATTATAGCCCGTGTCGGACGGGTTGCCTCCTTTTGGAGCCAATCCATCGAGCCCAAGTTGGTGGGGAACAGAGGAAAAGACTGCTCCAGTAGTGCCCCGCTAGCCGCTAGTAGGTTCCTCAAGTAATGTTCTACTAGTAGTATCTACACATGCAAGTAGGTGGATATATAGATGGATCTACTAGTATGGATCAAACAGGTGATCTAGTCCTTGGATGGCCTGCAGCTTTCCTACTCATCACACTCAAATGCAGGTGCTGCGCTGATGAGTAAGGGTAGTATGGGGCTATGGGCACTTGGGCGCATGTCGTCCGCAGTACAACAGTGCATAGGAATGGAATACCAATAGTAGTGGGCTCGTCAGTTGCCGCCGATCATGAATTCACTCATCACTCTTCATCTCATCTCATCCACCAAGAGTCCCAAGCAGCAGCAGCTCTGCGTTGCCGCGCTCGTGGCCAGGTGCGCACGGCACAGCCACAGCGAGCCGGGCAGGAAGAAAACAACAGGCACGGGCTTAAATGCCACCAAACGCACCGTAAATGCCATTCAATTGCGTGCGCTTGCATGCAACGCCGATGACTCGATGAGGGGGCAACTTGCGAGGGCTGGAACGCTGGATGTGCATGCGATGTTTGGTGGTCCAGAGTTACTCCTATACGTACGGCTACTGCCACGATCCAGTAGTACTAGTACGTTCCATGCGGATGCGGGGCGCCGACTCGTGCTCTCACGTGTAACGTCGGCTCTGCAGGCAACAGTCACTCAGTCAGTGCGAACGACTCTGGCGCTGTTCGCTGATGTTGAAAAGGTAGGTTGATTTAGGCTGAACCGCTGATGTTGAAAAGTTAGGTTGATTTAGGCTGAACCTAATTTGTTGTGAGAGGAAATACTGTTTTAAAATAAAAAATATGTGCTGTTGAGTTGAAACGAACAGAGACTCTAACGATCCACAGTGCCTATACGACCCCAATAGTACTCCTACATACTACTTGTATGTACCGTAGTATACTTAGGTCCGATCAATCTGCTCGCCCTGGAGTTTTCTAGTGCTCCCTCGTGCAGTCGTGCGTCGCTAGACGGCTAGGGCATCTTAAAAAAATAAGCGCACTCCTCATATTTATAAAACCAATTTTAAATTTTATGAGTAAATTTTTCCCTCTAGTCCCTTCGGCTTTGAGTAAACCAAGTTCTAATTGTTATCTTTGAGTCAAAATTTTTCATGATTAGCAAGATTTGTAAGATAAGGTAACAATATTTATGACACCAAATGAGCACATGGTGTATCTAATTATGTTAATTCGGTGTCACAAATTTTTGATTTTTTTTTAAAAATGCTAAACTTAAAAAGGTTAACTTAAGACAACTCTAAAATTAATGTATACGGGGCTGTAGGGAGTAGAATAAAGTATTACAACTCTAAAAATATATTGTGTGAGATTAATCTAATGATATTTATTAGATACAACAAACATTAGGATTTTTTTTATATATTTGGTTAAACTTAAAATTAGTTACCTCCTTGAATGCGTGAAATATGCACTTATTTTGTAGGATAGAAGGAGAACGGCTTCTATGGACCTATTTTTTTTGCCAGCGGATTTTGCATGTGCTCGGTGATATTGAAGGGATTACGTACTGTGTATGGTGGTTAATTAGAGCAAGTATTATAAAGGGCTCTAAACGGACTGTATATCTGTTGACGCAAAAGAGAGAAGGAGAAGCAAACTGGAAGCTTACAGCAAGCTTGGCCATAAGAACCAAAGAAACGTTACGAGATAAGTAGTAGATATATGTATTAAACAGTGAAAAGTTAGCTACTACTACTACATGAGTAGGCTATGTATTATTAGCATTACTCTCAGAACTGAGATTCTACCGCCGATTCCAGTTAACTAGACCACCCTTCAGATCAAAGGATACTTAACTTTGCTGGTCCCTATCACACACACTCCCCCTCCCTCTTATTTTCACGCATACTGCGATACACAAAATGAATGGCCATTCTAATGGGATTCTGTCGTTGTTACTTCTTTTTGGACGGTGTATATACGTCGTTGTTACTACTTGGACACTCCATTTGAAAAGTATAAAATCGCGCGTTTTACTCACCAATCTCCGGTACTCCTTATATATTAATGATGCTTTTGTAGTTGGTGGTTACGAGGACTACAGCTTTTCTTAAGATGTTAATGATACTGGCAGTTTTATTGCTCCATATTAACGCCTTGAAAACAGGTCCCTGTAGGCTATGGTCAGTAAAAAAAAAAATGCTACCTGTGCGCACGCACCTTGCCGTAGGGTACGAAGAGCTGGTGGAGCGGGCTGGAGTCGCTGATGACGCCCACGTCGGCCATGGCGTAGTCGCCGTCGTCGTCGTCGGCGCCTAACGCCTCCCTGAGCGCCTTCTGCCTCAGCTCCGGCGCCGTCGTCGCGGGACCTGACAGCAGCAAGCCCGTGAAGAACCGGCAGCGGCCGACCGTGACGTGGTGCAGGTCGGGCCCGACCACCGCGTCGGCGGCCATGTACTCCCTGAGGAACCACTCGGACATGGCCCGCGGCGCGGCGGTGACGGCCACCTTCCTCCCCGCCGGGAGCCACAGGGCGCCGTACACCAGCGCGTTGAGCTGCTCCATGTAGTGCTTGGGCAGGACGGCGCGCGCCACGAGGTCCATGTCCCTGGGCCTCAGCCCCGCGAAGGTGACGAACGCCATCACCCGGACGCCGGCGCCGGCGCCGCCGTCGCGCCGGCGGCGCTCCCCGAGCGCCCAGACGAGAGGGAAGGCGCAGAGCAGCAGCATGGCGCGGAAGAGGCTGCCGCCCTCGCAGGCCACGAGCATGAAGTAGGGGAACAGCGCGGTGGAGCGCAGCAGGGCGCCGTGCACGTCGCACACGACCGTCCGTCCGGCGGCGTCAGGGATGCCGTCGGCGCCGGCGCCGGCGCCGGTCTTGAAGGCGGCGGCAGTACTGGCCTGCTGCTGGGAGACGGCGGAGGAAGACGGCGGCTTGCCGGCGGTGTTGTGGTAGTAGAGCTGGAAGGCGTGGCGCCTGAGCTTCCTGGCGGCGCGGTAGAACGTGAAGAGCCATCGTGCGGCCACCTTTGGGAGGATGGAATCCGGAAACACCATCTCCGACTACTAGCTCCGATCCGATCCTCTTTTTCCTTGCTCTAGGTCAGTTCCGGCATAGAGCTACGTACGTGATGGCCTGTTTGTGTGGAGATTGCTCTGCTCTAGCTCGCGGCAAATGAAGAGACTTGGGTTGGGTGGGCGACGAGGCTGCTGGCAGTGCCAGAGATCGTGTGGTGCAGTCTGCAGTGGAGGGCCTGGGGTGCTTATATATAGCGGCAACCGGCCTGATCGGATGCGTATACAGCGGGGAGGAGGGGGTTCTACACTTCTACTACCGTACGTAGTATACAGTAGACGAGTAGAGAGGTCTACGTACACTGTCCGTAATGGAATTAAGGAGGTGGGTGGGGGAAGTGAAAGGAGGAGGCCAGTGTGTTTGACCTTCACGCGGAACGGCGGACCAGCTGCGAGTTTGATCGATGACGGTGCGTTTAGAATCCAAATCTAAGAAGATTTTTTTTATCTTAAGTATTATACTGCTTCCAAATGTGTCATTATATATTTGGGGAAAAAATTGCGCGAATACCGTATTCACCGTGGTGCTATATAGGGGTACATATACATACATGATTTGGTTATCAGACATGAGTCCATTGTTTTTGTTTCCCTACATGTAAAACCGTAACCACTATCGTTTGCGCAGACCGGATAAGCACAACTATATTGGCCCAAATCAAGGACGGCTCCGATTTGTTCGTGGGACACGTGACGATCACCAAGCTACGGAGTATGTACGTATGAACTACGGTGGATACGGTATACGTGGAATTTTTTCTCCATATATATATTTAAAGCAAAAATAATGTTTGTTAGGTTGATTCAAATCAAGCTATCACCACGGCACCGCCACCATGCGCGCCTCAACTTTGGCCTCTGCGCTGCATTCATGAGTGGTGGGGTGGACGCGCGGAGCCAGCCGGGGCGCTCTGCCTCGTAGAATGGGGGCGCCGCCGTGTCCACCACGGCACGGCGGCCAATCGCCGACGCTGTTGGCCGCACCACCACTCCACCACAATCCACAATTGGTGCCAGTACTGCCCAGTAGCATAGGACGGACACGGACGTACGAAAGCGTAGCCCAGTGCACCGGCAGACCGGTTGACCGGCATCCGGCAGGATGCTGGCGCCGCGCCGCGGAGAGCCCGCGAGGAGTGGCTGCCGCGTCGTCGCTCGTCGGTCATGGTCACATGGAGACCTGGCTCCAGATCCCTACAGTAGTTCTACGTAGTACTCGGGTGTGGAGTGTGGTCAATTTTGCCTGCCTGCTACCTGAAGCACCTGCATGGCCGATGGCGTGTGTGCTTGCCGGCCGTGATCGCCGACCAATGGAGTTGCACGTTCCGACGTGGGTGTTCCCGGCCCCGACCAATGGAGTATTATTAGTACTTGATTGATGCAGAAATTACCGTAAGAGTACGTCAGATGAGCGCGGTAGTACGAAGTCACTAGGTACCCATATTACTTATTGTTTTGGACAATGATATGGTCTCCAAAATATAACTTTGACTTCATATGTCTATAAAAATATTTATTAAAAGGTGATATATGTATAATTTTATAAAAGTATATTTCAAAATAAATCTATTTTTTATATAGTTTTCACATTTACAAACTTAACAGATTAAAAATTATTCATGATTTATATTCTCAACGTTTGATCAAAATCTTATTCAAAACGACAAGTAATATGGATACGGAGAGGGTATTGATACTTTAAGAGCAAGGTTAATAATATAGCCGACTTGTTATTTTACGGCATTCTCTTAGTCTACTCGTATGGTAGTCAGTTTTTTATAATTAATATATAGCCCACTTACCTCTCTCACGTAGTTTTTCAGTTCTATGTCAAACCGGCTGTAAGCAGCCCGCTTCTCCATGCTAAAAACAAACCAAGCACCCCACCCGCTGGACGGCCGCACACCTCCCCCACACCTCTACCTCTTCCTCTCTCTCTCTTTGACCAGCATGCACCTCACCCGTGGCCTCCTCCCTACGCTCACACACCTTCACCTCCCCCGCACACGGCAATATGGTAGATGCGGCGATGACAGCGCTACGTAGGCATCTTCTGTCCTCTCCTCTCCTCTCCTCTCCTTTCTGTCCTCTCGTCTTCTCTCCTCGGTGAGCTCTCCCTTCTTCTCCCCAACTCCAGTGGGCCAGCTGGGGGAGGAGGTGTAGGTATGCCAGATGGCGGGGGTGGTCGATGGACGGCTTGGTGGCAGTAGGGATGGTCAGGCCATGTCAGGGTGAAACCTTAGCTCGCCATGGCAGGGTCTTGGGTGCAGGAGTCAAGAAGGAAGAGCTACTACTTTTTTCCGAGTAAAAATGGAGTGCAAAGATGTGCAAGTTAGAAACCCAAATCTGCACGCGCCCTAATTTTATCTGCCCCGTCAGAGACATGCAAGTACAAATGCAAATGCTCACAATCACAACACATGCACGCAAGCCCTATTCTTTTAAGCACCTTCATAAAGAATGCGCTTGCATATCTTGAAATTGACGAAGTCACACAGATGACTATAGTATTAAGAGAAATGTCGCTTATAACTGAAAGCATAAAATCATTAAATTAAATCCTTAAATAAATCTAGAAGAGTGCGAGCACCGTCCTAAGTCGAGGATTTGAACCCGGATGGACATGTTTCTTCCACCACAGGGAATCTAACCAATTAAACTAGACTCAGTTCGCGAGTTATTGTGTTTACTGTCAACAACAGTTTGTAAACAACATTGAACAATTTTTCCAATATTTTTTCTTTTAAGCATTTCATTGTTATCTATTATTGCGAAAGTAAAGCATGCTGCTAACATCAACTAAAGCTTATAGATTAATAGACGCATGGTCGCTGTATAAGGTAGCAATGGTATCTAATTATCTATTCCTTTCATTCCAAATCAATAGATTATAATGTCACTATGGTTTTTTACATCTATTTAATTATGTATCTAACATCCAGGCGAGCTGGACTTCCTAGGATTAAGAAAAACTATTTTTTGTCTAATTTTAGCATTTTTAAAAACTCAAATCACCGCTGGCTGTTAAGATGAACTAACGATACTACCGTATACCTTCGTCTTCGGACTTGTTTTCATCTCTTCATGTTGTAAGTGTTTCGCATAAATGTTCTAAAAGTATATCGGGATATATTATATGTTAAAAGAATTATTAAAATATATTTATATGGGGTCTTGATTTGAAAAATTTATTATAAGAAACATGATAGTGCAATCGAATTTTAATTAAAATATTTAGTTTAGGAGCTATAAAATTTTTTTAACTAGCAACAAAAGTACATACTCCCTCCGTCCCGTTAGGACTGACGTCCTAGCAGTTGCTCAGAGTGTCCAGGTTCGCCCACTCTCCAATGCATCTGTACGTTTTATGGCTCCAGGTTCAAAAAAAATTTTACAGTCCCTGGACACTGCCAAAACGACTGACTCATTAGGACAGAGGGAGTATACAGCACACAAGTGCATGGTCAGCAATAGAGACGGTAGGTCAGACATCCGGACATTCCTAGTCCAACTAAATTGTACGGCTGGCTAGATTGTTTGGCTGACTGGTTGATTGTTGTTAGAGAAAAACACTGTTGAATGGCTGGCTGATGCTGGCTGGTAAGTTCAAGCTAAGAACAAGGTTGTGTCGTTAGTGTATATCATCGTGGAAGTTCCTACTGTTCATTTCCTACCATAGCATCCATCCAGCCAACGAAGAGTCGAACACTCGAACGTATACCTACTCGTATCATGAGTAGGAGTTTTCTTGACCAGAGCCACAGCCACCAAGATGAGAGTAGTTGTTTTCAAGGATGGAAGACGAATAAAGCCCCTGCACCGGCCACCGGGTCATCGGCCACCGGGTCATCGATCATTCGATCGGCCGGTGTGTACTGAACCGAGTAGGCACATCCGCACATGTTCTACTCCGTATGCTAATCGGCAGTAGTAGGAAATACTTGCACCGTAGGTGAAGCTGACAAAATTTCACGTACATTCTTCCCAAAGAGCTATATACCCTACGGCCCACGCGCACTGTATAGTCTACTGATTCATACCCGTAACTGGAGTAGTAGGCAAAACCGAATTCATTATAGGCAAATGCAAATGTATAATGTGGCTACTGGGGCTACCTGACAAGTCCTCTACGGCCCCGGGCACGTGCTGCGTTAGTCCCGCCGAGTACGTAAAGGATTGCACGCACGTTAATTCAAGGTTGTTGTTTTGGTAGCCGAGCTCCGTAGTTTGGTTGGCGACTCTTCTCGAAACCAAAATGCGTTCCGTACCTCCAGCTTAGTTAGCTACTACCTTCACGCTCATTCCGTCCGTCCCGAAGGAAAAGAAAAAAAAGAGGGAGAAAGGCTATCTAACAACCGGTTGTTTTGAGAGCCTCCATCAACTGAATTTTTGAGTGTTGGATTCGACACGTGCGGCCCATCTGCGGCCGTGTGCCCACTCCCTCCGTCACGCGCCTCTTCAGCGCTCTGCGCCGCTGCATGCACCCGCTATCGGACCCGCTGCCGGCCTGCCGCTACTGCATGCGCTGCCTGCACCAGCTGCATGCTCTATGGAGCTGCGTGGACGCGTGGGCGGCGGCCAGCCGAGCTGGTTGAATGGTGATCCTGGTGGCCAGATTTTAAAGGATTTGTGTGTTTTTTTTAAAAAAATTGGCAATAATTTGTGAATAATTTGACATTTTTGACGTATATTTCTCTGGTATCTGCAATCCATAGAAATAATTTGTAAATATGTATGAAAAAATTGACATGTACTTTTTTAAGACCTCTAATTCATTATCTTACCCCTAAATTACATCACTCTGTTCAATAAATTACACTGAAAAATTATTGTAACTATAGTAATAAGATAGTGTAAATATAGCTACGAGACAATTTAAGTGTATAAAAAAATATGGTTGATGGGAAGGGCTAAATCAACCGATTGTGGGCTAGACACGTAAAAAAAAGTTGACATTGTTGGTCCCTTGTTAGAAACCAAATGTGTTCCGTACTTCCGGCTAGCTACCTGCACGCACGTTCTTTTCATTAAGTTAATCACCAGGACGGATTATTATATATTTTCATCACGTACGCCTCGTTCACTACTAGTAGATCGCTCGACACGACGTTTCCAGAAGTATGAAGGCAAGCCGAACGATCGAACATCCGCAGGTACGACGATGACATGACATGGCCCCAACGATCAATTGGAGTGCAGACTGCCGAGGCGAGGCGGACGGGTCGAATTAAACTGATGGTACGTCCGCAGTTAACCGTCCTCTGGCCCGGGGCACATGCAAACGTACAGTACGCTTTGCCAGCCCGGCGCTTCAATTTCAACAGGAAACAGCAGCGGCCGGCCATGGTGGTGGGTATGGCGTTGGTGGCGGGGGGAGATGGAGACCGCCCGTTGTTTTTGGCCGGAACACCTGGGAGCGAGAGCGATGCGCGGTTTCCCCGAGCGCGGTCGAGCCTGGGGCGCCGGTGCCCAGCACTTAAAGCTTTAATTTGTGCATTGATTCCACCCGCCGAGCCGATGTCGCAGGGTCGAGCTCCGTGGCAGATCGCGATTGCCGCGCGGGAGGCAAAGTCCCGGCCAGTAGCGAAAACAACGCACGCCCGCGCGCCTGGCAGCCAGACAACGGCGCCACGTAGTACGCGAGCGACTACCGTATGCGTAGAAGTACTAGTCTCGAGTATCACATCTTGGCTCAGATTCGTGTGCGATACAGTGACGCCAAGGTTGTCAGTGTACTCGGCGGTAGGAGCGTGCAGTAGGCGTCAAATTATCGTTAGGAATATCCACAGTTCAACTTTCCGTGTGCTAAGGACCTGTAATATTTGGAAGTTTGACCCTATAGCACGCATGATAAACTTTTACAATAAGTGTTTAATCATGGTCTAACATTTATCTCGTGATTTACATATAAATTATGTAATTAATATTTTTCTATAAATGCTCCATAAACATGTCAAATATTTTATGCGACTTAATGCAACGGGAAAGTTGGAAGTTTGGAGATCTAAAACAGGCCCTAAAGTTCACTGCAAGCGTGTCACGATGGGCGATTCACTGCAAGCCAGAGGCAGCGCAAGTTGACGGCTTCAAGCGATTCGCTTCGTTAGAATTAGAATTGTTGTATGTATCTGGCCCGGTCTATGAACCGATTTGGTAGTCAGGAGCCCAACGCGAGCCGAGCAGTCCATATCCATCCCCACCGGGCCAGATTCGGAACTCCTCGCCGAGAGCTGTGCCGACCCGGCGCCTCATGCCCTCCCTCATTACTCCGGTCACTGCACGTCATGCTCGTTCTCATCCTCTCCGTGCTTCTGTCAATTGTCATGTCCAAGGGGGCGGCTACACGTACTGTTTAATAATTATGTACTATGTTCGCAAATAATCATTATTATTATGTACTAAGTACTCCATCCATACAGATAATTAAGATCATTTTAAACATATTTAGTATACTACGAAGTCATTAATTCGGATGTATTTCCTCTGTTTGCCCTAATAAGGGTGTCCTCAACAGTGCCATTTTAGCTAGCTTATATATGAATCCATGTCAGTATTTCGGTGTTGTGGAAGAGAGAGAATGTAAAAGAGAGAAGAGAATATTTCTTATCTCAACACCTATCTCGCTCAGAAAATAAGGTAGTTCGTGAGCCTGAATGGGGGAGAGAGGAGAGAAGATATAGAATAAAAAAATTATTTATACGTGGGGTTACACCATGAGATGGCAATGACATGACATGAATAAGCTAGCTTGATGTTTGAGGACACCTTAAATAGAGTTGTGGATTTATCTTGTTGTGCAGCAAATAATTATGGTTGAAATGGTTAGCACAACAAGGCCTGATGAGCTGAACCTGATGGCTTATTAATAGGACGGCGTGATTTATCCAAAAAAAAAAAAACCCACCCTCTTTATGTTCATTTCAGAGATGACAATGGCTACAATTGACCATTACAAAGGTTATTCAAAGGTTATATTGACAACCCAGCTTCGTCGCGTCAGAATTTCTTTAGAACCGTAACATCGACTTTATTAGAGGTAATTTTCACAAGAAAAGTAAGAACTACTAAATGAGTTGAACCCGATTGGCTTACAGTAAGACTAATAATTTAACCCGATCGGCTTATATGTACACTTACACAAGTAGTGCCTATCAGCTCATTACTCTATTTTTCTCTCTCTCTGAGTTTTTCAACATTTTTATGAATAAGCTGGCTATAGGTTTAGAGATCTCTTCGCTTCTCTCTCCCCACCTCCGCGTAAGGACCACGTAAAACCCTTTACAATACTTGTACTCTTAAAAGGTTCATTCTTCAGGCTCTATTTTGCAAAGAGTTTTGAAAGAGGAACGTAACACAAAATATATTTATTTTAAAGATGACGAAAAGATTCTTACAGTTATCTACATTTGGGAAGCAGACATTTTCCGATTTTCTACAAAAAGAAACTATTTCTTGTCGAATTTCAGTAAAATCCCTGTACTCCGAATGGATCTCAAGTCAGGAAGGAATTGGCATGTGCTACAGAACCAGTAGAGGCTTCTTTGACGAAGGCGACACTGAATTGAAAGCCGTCTATGTACTGTAGCTCAAGCCTCAAGACATGACTTCTTCATCAACAGAAGAAAGGCTTCAAACTTCAAACCAACTCCGACCAAAGTAATACAGATGCACAACTATTGTCGAACTCAACTAAATCGAAAAATTGTGGATATCAGGTACATTAGGCCAAAGAGTCAAGCATGATCAGTCCAACTGTCAAAGTGCGCTTCTGCCCCAAGACTGTTATGAGCTTAAGCTACCATCCATCATTCAGAATCCATCCATGTTTCCCGAAATGTTTGTGTACACCAGGTCGATCCGTGCTTGCATGTTCTAAATAGATCTCAATTGAAACTTGCTCAAGAATTGTTCAATCACTAATATCAGGAAAATGTGTTATCATCTGGCTTCGTTTGCATACGAGCTCACAATTTTCAGTGCATCATGTTCAGATGACTCAACCCAAAAGGGTGACAAGGATACCACTTTCCCAATAATTATTAGAGTTGGAGAAACTAGATCAGCTGACTTGACTTCATCCACAAGATCCTTTAACAAGGCAAACACCTACAGTGAAAGAAACATTCAGGATGGCAGAGTAAACTTAAACACAATTTAGAGGACCTAAGAGTCGCTACCGTTCGTTGTTGAGGTGTAGTCCCACGCTCTACTGCAACAGCAGGGGTATCTGGTGGAAGGCCGTGCTTCATTAACTTTGGAGCAAGTGATGGAAGTGTTGACAAACCCATGTACACAACCAAAGTAGTGTCCGGATCAGCTGCATTTCCAGCTACATATAGTGGATCTGTCCCACCATTTCTGGAGTGGCCAGTTAAAAATCTGACACTGCAGTGAAGAATATATGTCAACAATTTATCCTAGTATAGCACTTAAGAAATATTCTCTCTACACTACAGTGTCAGAGATAAACTAGCGCCAGTTCATTTAACAATCCAAGAGAGTTTTTTATTAAAAATTAACCATAGCACATCAGAACTGCAGAAAATAATACCAAGAACTTTTACTACGCAACGAGACATGTATGGTGAAAAACGGGAGCCATTTAAGAGTTACAGCAAGTAACTAGTACACTTGAAGCCTCAACCCTGTAGCAAAGATCCATATGTAGGCATGCTAATTGCTGCATTTGAGGGAGTATTGCAGATCCTAAACAAAAAAACTAATAGGAAATTGTGAAACTTGTGGAAAAGTCATTTAGAAAAAAAAAACATTTCCATATAAAGGGGAAAACATTTCATGCAATAGTAGTTACTAGTTAGGTAGAATAAAATTACAAAAGGCTAATCATACCTGGTAGCAACACCTCTATGGGTTAGCGGAATGCCTAGTTCGGCTGCAATTCCTGAAGCAGAAGTAATTCCTGCAAAGTTTTGGAATTTAGATCCAAAGTATTTCATAACTGATACCAACGAACAATGCAAAGTAACCAAAGCTAGTGCAATAGAATTATCATACCTGGGATAACTTCAACTTTGATTCCCTGTTGCTGTAAGAAATCCATCTCTTCTCCACCCCTTCCAAAAACCTGAAAGGAACAGAAGAAAATTTATTGTCCCCAGATATAACTGCAATTCCAGATATTTATATGTGCAGTGAAACACTGTCTATGCTCAAAGTGATAAATTGCAATTGCAATGTTGGTGCTACTTTTCTTTGCCTCTATTTTTATTAGTAAAAGTACAACTTCATCCCTATGGCTCTGGGATCTCAAAACGATAAATCCACATGGCATTTACGTAAGATGGTATAGCCAAAGGCCCAATAAGAGTAGGAGTCCTTTTGAGGAAAAATGAATGAAAGAATTGAAAATTTAGAATCAGATGCTATTGGTACTATACAGATAAAACAAAGTTGAGGACATAATTAAGTGGCATTGTTTCTCTTGGTTAATGCAAGGCTATCACACTTAGAATTGAGAAGTATTTCTGTAATGATAACTGAAAAGATCAAATAAGGACATGATCGATCATCTACACTGCTGTGCAAACACAACAGCTTAAAAATGATCGATCTTTCTCCATCCTTCTAATATTGTCTCCTTCCAAGTACAAGAACCACATGTATCAAAGGAAAACAGTAGCATGAGGGTTTACTTTTATTCTTTTATGACCTGCTGCTTTGATGAGTCAGATGTGACAGCCATGACATATTGGTCATAACAGTACTGATCAGTACCAGACAGTCAGTTCTATGAATCCATCACTTGAAAATGATTTAAGCCACAGCAAGAATGGATCATAATATATAAAAAAAGTTAATCGTCTTTGATGACACTACCACTAGAAAAAAAATTGACAAACCAATTTTGGTGTTTGAGCCTGGGTAACAAATGTAAATAATCCTTAGGAGCTAAGTAGGTTTGCAAGCGAGAGCAAATTACCAGAGGATCACCACCTTTCAAGCGCACAACATTGGCGCCAGCCTCCGCAAAGCTCAGCAGCAGCTCGTGAATCTCCTCCTACATTACATCAATCAGTCAACAAACATACAAATTACCAACAAGGGGAAGGAAAGGTACAAGTCCTAAGCTGAGTTCGCCTCAGTTCTCTGTTTTTCCCCCCCAGACAGCCATATGGCAAAGCTCTGTTTTTCTTAATGGAAGTTGTCTGACACGTCCTCAAGAAAAGGCACTTGAAATCGTTATTGCAGGATGTCCGCCGAATTAGCATTTCCCCTCGCGTGTAAACCTCAATCGATCCAAATCGAAACGAAGGAGTAGAGAGTGTTCCCACCTGGGTGCGGCTGTGGTATCCCGCCGTCTTGCCGACGTAGAGCAGCCTGGCGCCGTCCCCGACCAAGTCCAACACGTCGTTAGACACGAGCCTGTCGTAGAGCACCAGGTCCGCCGCCTCGATGGCCCGGACGGCCTTGAGCGTGAGCAGCTCGGGGTCCCCGGGCCCCGTACCCACCAGTGCCACCCTCCCGGGTCCGCCGCCGCCGCCGTCTCCCCCCTCGGCGCCCGTCCGCCTGGACGCCCTCAGCGCGTCCAGGAGCCTCCGCAGCTCCGGCAGCTGCAGCGCGATCTCGTCATCCCGACGGCCCGCCGCCGCAGCGGCGGCGGCGGTAGCATCGGAGGACAGGGATGCGGAGTTGGAGGAGCCATCGGCGGCGTAGGACCAGGCGTCGCGGCGGTAGCGCGAGGAGGAGATGGCCTCGGTGAAGGGCGAGGCGCGGACGGCGGCGGCGGCGCAGGCGCGGGGCCTGGCGGCGGTGAGGGAGGTCGAGGCGGGTGCTGCGGGCGCGGAAATGGAGGCCGGTCGAGGCTGGAAGCGCGGCGTCCGGACGGCGAGAGCCATGGCGGCGATGCGGGGGCAGCGGATGGCTTGGCCGCCGCTGGTGGTGCGGAATTTATACGGGGGCAGCTGACACTTTGGGTGGAGGGAAAGCGCAGCGCAGGGAGGGCGGGACGAAAGGGCCGCAGGAGCCAGGAGGGAGAAGGAGTCGAGACGGCAGACGTCCCCTGGCGGCCTTGGCTGGTTGGCCTTGGCGAGTGTTGAAGGGCCAGGTTCAATGAACCACAGGGCCAAGCCGCCAGGGTGGTGGATAGTGGACTGGTGTGGTTGAGGTGGGCAAGTTCGAGTGGCAGTGCGCCTCCGCACGGGCTCTACGACCGCGGGTGGCAGGAGGCGGCACAGCGGATTCTCCTCACTGACGCCATCGTAGATGTCAGCCGATCTTTTTTTTTTTTAATGATGAAAGTGCAATCGGTTCGATCATTCACAAGCAGGAACCCACACCGCTCCACTGCCTATAAACCGGCTTTTTCCCCTACTCCCGTCGCTCGTCGCCCCACATCATTTCTACCGCTCGTCCGCCTAATCCTGCGAGCTGCAACGCACGCCCGCACGCCTCGCCCTATGCCGCCTTGCAAGCCCGCCATCGCGAGCCCTTGCCTTCAGCATCACGCGCGGCCAGCCGCGGGGCTCGTCGGCGTCATCTTCGTTCGCATCTTCGTATTCAGGTAGGCCTGACCCTAGAGTAGGGGTCTCCGGTCTCCTGGCTCCCCGCCTCCGTCCTTCCACCTTCTCTGCTCTTCTCCTCGATTGGGTCCGTTCCCTGCTCATTTGGGGTGTGTGTGTGGGGGGGGGGGGGGGGGGTGCTACTCGGGTGGTGCAGTATCAGGGTGCTCGCAGCAGGCGTGATGCTTGAGGTCCGGGTGCACCTACCGGTGAACTTCTTCGGTGACCAGCTGCGGGAGATTGACTTCACTGACTTGCCCAACAAGCTGTGTTGGTGGTGCTTTGGAGGGATAGCCTGCGAACCTTGCTCCCTAATAAGGATTTGCCTTGATTGGTACCACTACCATCCCATATTGTAACGAATGAGATCTAGCACCATGTCATGCACACGGCAAGCTGTAGCCTTGCCTTCATCATTGATACCTACTGTTGTATCATGCTTCTGTTTATTAGATCATGAAAATAGGTGTCCCCAAGCTGAAATAAATTATCTCTCCCCTGCCCCTTTCTTGCTCGGCTCCTTCCAGCGACTCTGCAGGTTCCATGACCGGGAATGTGTTGGGTTCGTCGCCCCCCTTCCCTTCCCGAGCGCTCCCCTCCCTGCTGTCGCATTGGGCTCGTCTCCCCTCTATGCCACTAGCTCCAGCAAATTGCCAAATCAACTGAAAGATACCTCCGCTTCCCCTCTACCGCCACAAATGCAAATCGAGTTTTTCCGCGCTCCCTCTCTCGGTCCTCCAGAATATATACTCGGGGGTTGTCGTTACAGGAGCCTTAAAGCCTACGTGCATTTTGTCAGGCTAAAGGTATTCTCAGTTTCCTTTGTTCTTTTATGCCATAGTGTTAGATCGTTTGTTCGCTTGAGCTTATATCTTTTGGTTCACATGTTCATTCTTCTATGCTCAATTCTTTTTTTTCAATACAAGATGACTAGGTCACTGAAGCGTAAGAGAATTGAAGCACCGCGCATCCCAACTTTTGAGGATGTGCATCCTCATACTAAGTTGACTCTGTGTGTCCAAGTGTTCCACAAATTCCACGTGGAGAGGCTTGCCCCGGTGAAAGGTTCTTGTTTGGTTTTGGTAATTGAGTGACAACTTAGGTGGACTAATATGTGTTTAAGTGTTGATTACACAGGAGATTAGTCCACAGGTACACGTATGTGAGCAACTATGCCATGGAGGTGGAAATGGCTCACACATATGGTGATGAAGGAGCTTAATGCATGAGACATGACATGGAGTCATGTGGCTAGGTGGAGAATATCAAGACAAGGCTTCGCATCGACGGACCAGTTGCAAGTGTGAAGGGCAAGTCGGGTGATGGCTTGGCGCCGATGGACCAACGCAATGGTGAAGAGCAAGCAAGTTAAGGATCGATGGACCAAAAGCCACATGATGATATGAAGTAGATCATATCATTCATGAGGTATTGGTGCATGTGTTGCACCGGCATCGATGGTGTCAGAGACGGTGATGAAGACGATGATTGGAATGGAAAGCGCAAGGCAAAGGTATAATCTAGGGCGTTTCCATTTCACTGGTCTAAGGTTGAATAGAGAAGTGCTTGACCGAATTTAGGATTGATGGCCGTACTATCAAGAGGGGCAAACTTGTTTGCATAACGGTCATCTACTGCCACTTGAGCGATCTAACTTTGCATACGTTGCTAGAATCGAGTGGCGCGGTGAAAAGAGAGAAAATCCTTTGTGAAATTGTTTGTGAAAGGCTAACACACATGCACATAAGTTGTACATTTGGTGGTGTTAGCACATTTACCAAAGGAGGTGAAGGTTGAGAGGTTTTGGGTTCTTTCTTCCTCCTGCCGAGCTTGCTCGGTAGGATTCAGAGCTTTTCGGTGGTGTTTCAGTGGAGAAACACGCACCGGACGTTGCACCGGACGCTGAGACGCGCGTCCGGTGAAAGTGGCCGAGGACAGCGTGTTTCGGTGCAGTTGCACCGGACGCGGGTTCGTTGGCACCGGACGCGGAGCAGTTACTGTTCCCGCGTCCGGTGGCTGTGACGTGGCAGCACGCGAGAGAGCAGAGGCGCACCGGACGCTGAGGTCTGTCCGGTGGGTGCGCACCAGACGCGTCCGGTGGCACTTGGGTGCTCTCGGGAGCTCTTTCTGGTCGCGCACCGGACGCTGGAGCCCACGCGTCCGGTGTGACAACGGACGCGTCCGGTGACTCGGTGAAGTTGGCGCGTAACGGTAACTTTCAAACGGCTAGCTGACGTGGCGTTCTGTGGTACACCGGACGCTGGGCACCAGACGCGTCCGTTGCTCCTGTCTGCGCGTCCGGTGTGGGCGTTTTCAGTGGAGTGAAAGGGTAATAGCTCTATTTGTCTTGTAGGCTATAAATAGAGCTAAGGGCCGGCCAAGGCAAGGGGTTGAGCACCTTGGGAATGTGTTTCCCTTGCTAGTGCTTGGCTTGGTGCCCTCCTACTCACTTGTGTTAATTGACATCGCATTCGAGGATGAGAGATCGATCGCTAGTGCGTTGCATCGTGAGGATTGCTTCGAGTGGCACTAGGTGATCGAGTTGCAAACCAGTGGTGCTTGTTACTCTTGGAGGTCACCACCTCCTAGACGTCTTGGTGGCGAGAGGCTCCGTGGAAGCAGGCAAAGAGATTGTGCTTAGCTCCGGAGCTTGTGAGGGGTTGGAGCTCACCCCGTGAGAGTCGCAAAGAGCATCGCTAGTTGTGTGAGACGTGAAGCGCGACAAGTGGTCCGGCCGGATCGAAGAGCAAGTGCTTGCAAGCGCCCCATGTGGGGGTGGTGACTTGTGGTGGGTCATCTCTTGCTAGAGGATCGGCGGCAACCTTGGAGCTTGTCTCAACGGAGGACGTAGCTTGTGGCGACAAGTGAACCTCCGGGACGCGTCAACATCTTTCCATCCTTCGCGGTGGTTTGCTCCCTTCTACACAAGTCCTTTACTTTGTGCATTACTTTACTTGTGTAGTTGTAGTTGCTCTTGTGAGATCGGTTAGCTTGTGTAGCTTGCCACTCACCTTTTTAGTTTGTGTAGCTTCGAAGTAGTGTCTCACTTAGTTTGTGTAGATAAGTGAGTTGCGCTCCTTGATTAGGACTGTGTATCCTTGTCATTGAGCACGTAGTGAGTTTAGGTGCTTAGTGTGCTTTTACTTGCTAGTTGGTAGGAGCTCCCCGGTGCTCAAGGTACTAGTGCTTAGATTTATGTGACCTTGTGGTAGAACGGTTTAGGGAAGCTCAAGTTAAGCTTGCACCTTTGCTTCTTACTAGGATCTTTTGTAAGGTGCTTAGAGTCTTAGTTATAGGGGTGAATTGTCGATAGAACCGATTAGGTTTTATTTCTGCTGCGATTAATTTTTGTTGGACTATTCACCCCCCTCTAGTCCGCCATCTCGACCCTACACCCGGGCCGTAAGTGTGACAGAACTGACCAATTTATACGAGATTAAGCATGATTGCCCCTGTTTAACACGTTGGCACACACATACTCTCTCTCTCATATAAACCCGGTAGTCCGCCGAGTGTCACGAAGGACCTCGGTAAATCAACTTACAACAGGATCGTACTGATTAAGGAAACATCATATTACAAGCACAGAGTTCACAGCGGAAATTTATTACAAACAGAGTAATGTAGTTATTACAATACCATGTTCAAATAATATGCATAAAAGTATTTGGTTTTGGAAACCATTTATTCAAATCCATAAAACACTGCCATACTCACGTATATCTCCATACACAGCAAAGGAGAGTATAAGATATATGACCATGCCCTGTGGTCTTTACTCCTCTGCATCCATGGCAGGGTTATTACAGGTAAGACAATAGCCTTCATACAGCACATCACCTACAACGTTGGGAATAAAACCCTAAGTACTCAATTGTACTCAGTAAGACTTACCCGACAAAGAGTAAATAAAAAGACTCTTAAGGATATGCAAGGCTTATTTGGTGGAGTTCATGGGGTAGCATGTTTTGCAGAAAAGCTTACTAACATATATTCTTAGTTCAAAGTTTTAACTTTCAATTATCATGGAGCTAAATAGATATACATTAGCAAGTCTTTATAAAGTGAACCACTTAATAATTGATAGGAAAAGAATCTCATTCTCTCATCATCATTTTATAATGAGTTGCTGCTACGTTTCGGGCATATGGATAAGTTTCTCCTAACCGGGAGAGATGGCGATTCGAATCGATTTACACCAGCTGGAAAAGCCCGTATCACACACACTTACGAACCCATCCAGAAGTTCGTATTTGTGTAGGGTAGCTTTTCACTCTATTCGGGATACCGTGGGCTTGATCCACAGTACAAGGCTCAGGGGGCAGCCGGTGCCAAGACGCTCAGGCTGTGCCTGCCCTTGGTCAATCCCTGTCCCACCGCACATCCTTTCTCTCCGCCAGCGATGCACTGCAGTTCAAATCCCAGCCCGACTAGAAGTTCTATAGCTTCATGGTCGAAATGATTTATTCGGCCGTTATGTGAAGGTACGTTCAATCTTAACCATTGACCAAAATACGGATTTAGTTCCTAGTCAAGTTTCACAGGCAGGATCTAAAGGTGCATGTCTAATCGACATCAATGACCATAATGGCACACCATATCTCGTCTGAAATTCATATCTCATGATTCTTTCTCAATATCTATTTGAAAGGACCGTGACGCCTAAGAGGGGGGTGAATTAGCCGACTAAAAACTTTACTTCTAATCTATGGCCTCTTTTTCTTAACCTTAGCAAAACCTATACAAAAGTAAACTATTCAATGTGCAACTAAGGTTTTGCTAAGTGTGTTGCTATCTCTACCACAAAAGAGTTATGCAAGCTAGGTTCCAACCCTATCAACTAGCCTATCAACTAAGCTAGGAAAGGTAAAGCACACAACCAAGAAAGCAATGTAAATGCGGAAGGTAAAGATGAGGTAGAGATGCAAACTCCCGTCGACGACTCCGGTATTTTTACCGAGGTATCGAGAAGCGCTCAAGCTTCCCCCTAGTCCTCGTTGGAGCCCCTCGCAAGGAATCCCTCGCAAGGGCCAAGCTCCCGGTCGGGTCACTCCGTGGATAGCCCCGGGTGTTCCCCACACGCAAGTGGGTCTCCGGTGTGCCTCGCAAGGCAAGCCTCTCCTCGGATGCTCCCCGACTTCTTCACTATCAAGCTTCCGGCTAAACCGCCGCGGGCCTTGTTCCCTTCGGTACACGGTGGCGGCCACACCACAAGCGCGGTCGGTGTGGTCTCGCAAGACTACAAGCCCCGCCGAGTACAAGCACGGTGCACGCAAGCACCAGTGAGTTGGAGGTATGCAAACCTCACTAAACACTAGGCAACAACCTAGAGCAAGCGCATAAGCGGTGGTCTAATCAACCTAAGCACTTCGCAAAGCACTTATGCTAATCACCAAGTGTATCACTAAGCACTATGCAAGTGGAGAGCTTTAGAATGGTGTAGCAACAACCTTGGAATGATCCCTCACTACTCCACTCCCTCCATAGCCGGTTGGAGGGGTATATATAAGCCCCAAAGCAAAGGTAGCCGTTGGAACACTCAATGGGCTTCTCTGCGAACCGTCGGACCGGACGATGCAGGGGCGTCGGACCATTCCTCAGCGTCCGACGCTTCTCCCAATTCGACCGTTGTAGCACGCGATGCAGTCGCTGACAGGTGGGCCACCAAGACCGTCGGACGATAAACATTGGTCTGGCGCTCTCCGTCGGACGACGTCCGACGCCTTTTTTTCTTCTCTGATGTTCTCTGGAACCATCGGACTGAGACACCGATTGGTCCGACGCTCAACTGTTCATACCGTCCGACGCCTTCTCTTGTTCTCAGGCACCGTCGGACGAACGTCCTTTAGTCCGACGATCTTCAACCTCAGCGTCCGACGCCTTCCGCGCCAGAGGAACTATCTGGGGCCGTCGGACTCTAAACATTGGTCCGACGCCCTAGATTCTTAGCGTCCGACGCTCTTGTTTTGTCCGGTTGACTCCGTTTCTTCGTGATCTTGTTGTCCGACTTGGTTCCATCTCGTGTCTTGGACTTGTGCATGATCTTTGAGATCCGGTGCATGTTTTCCATAGTGACACCTCCAGAAATAGCTGAATCCTGCCTCGCAAGCTCGGCAGGAGGGAGAGAGAAACCAAAACCTCTCTTCACTTGACTTCGGCACGCCTTCTAATGTCTTACTTGAGATGTTGATCACTTGGATCACACCGTTGCTTAAGTCCAAAACACTTTTGCATCCTATTGAACTTCAAAACAAACACTTGTAAAATAATTAGTCCAATATTGGTCATGTTGATCATCAAACACCAAAATCCATTATAAATGGGCCTAGGGTCCATTTTCCTTACACTATTCACTTGATTTACTAAGCATGGCTAAGCATAAGACTAACCAATACTAGTATTATCAAGAAACTCTCCTTTCTAAACAAGGTAGGTAATGCATCAACGGTTTGACTATAACTCATCAATTTAATGCATAAACTGTAATTTAATAATACTCAAATGGAATTTTAAAACAGAAACAGAGGGGTGATAAGATGTCCGGGCCTTGCCTCGTCGAAAGGTAGAGGGTCTGTGATTAGGACACTCCGGAAGTAAGTCAGTATTCAGTTCTTCGCCTTTGGGTGACAACTCCTGTGGGTTCTCCTCGATTATCTCGTACTCGACGAAATTTTCCTCTTTCGATCCTATATGTATGAATAGGATGTATACATGAAAATAATGCACCATAATATGCTAGATGATAACGATATGATGACATGATGTGTGGTGAGATGCACTCATGTGACTTTAGTTTGCACAATAGGGTTTTAGGTTGGATTGGTTACATGAAATGATAATCTTGTTCTTATTTATTTTACTGAGTACGTGCATATTTCTTCTCCGGTAGAGAAGTTTACAATCCTACCAAGTAACACTTGAATAGGCATGACATATTATTCACGATAAAGTTGCAAGCCAATAAAACCTATTCCTATTTGCTTAATAAAGCATAATATGTTGGTTTTTATTCATAAGGCAAAGTTAAACTAGCAAAGTATTACTATTGCCATGGAACAGCAAGGGTGGGTGTTTCATGGTCTTCAAACAACATACCAAAATCACTTAATTTGACTATACATCATTTCCATGTATTATGTGTTTTATTTAGTAAAGAAAAACACTATTTAAACTAGGTTTAAAATAGTTATAACAGTGGAAGTGTTCAAAACAGTGCCAAACTTTTTGTGAAGATAAACAGTAGCACTAATAGCACTCACACAAATTTTCAGAATTTTTTGAAATAATATTTTACGCTATAAAAATCACTAAGTGTTCCATTTACTAATTAAAAGGATGATTTCTAGTTTCTGTTAAAAGTATAGAAAATGCCTAACTAATATTTTTCTATGAAAGTTCATATTATACAGAGAATACATATAATTTTTCATGATTTTATCACTGGTAAATAAATAGTTATAAAAATAACAAAAATAGATACTATTCATTTTAATAGAAAAAGAATAAAACGAAATAAAAAGGAAAACGCGCATGGCTCGGATTCGGCCCAGCTCGGCCCAAAGGCATAGAAGCGGCCCAGGCCAGCCTCCCACGCGCGCACTGCTGCTTTTGCAGAAAGACCCTCGGTTTTTGAAGAAACAACCCGCGCTCCATCATAATACTATTCAAATGAGTCTATGAGTTTGCAAATAGCCCCCTGGTATTATTCGAATTTTAACCCGATAGTCCCTAGCCTCTCCCCGAGTTGACTAGAGCGCCGGCGACGTTTGACCGATGGTTGCCCGTCGATTCGAAGCATCTCCAGCGACGCTGAGGGTACCTCCGAGATCAGGATAACATGGCGCATCGATCTAGGTAGGTTTTAGGTTCATACGTGAGCTAAGGCCATGGTGGCGAAGAACAGAGCGGCAGGGCGGCGCTGCTCGTCGGTGTGCCCACCGTCTCCGGTGATGACAGGCTCAACCGAGCACTGTTCTAGCTTCGTGGTGATCTAGTGAGGCTCTAGGGTTGGTTTTCGGGGCTTGGTTAAACCGTGATGGGATCCTAACGCGTGCGCAGTGGCTCGGCAGCGAGGACACGGCAATGGCATGCCCTGTTCCGGCTAGCTGAGCATGGTAGCGTTTAGGATTCTTGCTGATATAGTTTCTACAACTCAAATACAGTATAAAACACAAATTGAAACGCACTGAAACAAAGTAGAGAGTGCTGGTCTCGTGCATCCGCGTGGTATGCATGAAAAATAAGAGTACATGGGCGGCGAGCGAGTATTGGGAGCTCACCAGCGGCCTGACGGCGACGAGGTCGGGTTCGCTGGATAGCGCAGCTCGTGGCGAAGCTCTGTGCTCAGTTAATTTGGAAGTGGTGCAGTGAAGTGGTCCAATTTTGGCCGGCGACCCGAGGCGGACGGCGGCGGATCGAGGTGAGTGGTGTGAGTAGAACGGCAGTCTCCGGTGGCTTTTATAGGCACGGGCTGGGGTAGTGAAGTGTCCATCGAGTTCGCGAGCTCGGCTACACGTACAGAGAGGTGTAAAGATGGCCGAGACGACGAGAAGACGCCGGCGGCGCCACCTCCTCGCCATGAACAGAGAGAGGGCGACAATGGCGAGCAGCCACCGCGAAGACAACCGGTCCGGAGCGTCGCTCAGAGGTTGACACCGTGCCTGGGGTTCTTAATTGCACTCTGGTGCATGGCTAGGGAAGGTATGGGCATCGGAGTGACGAGCAGAGCGGCGGCGACACCTCTCCGCCGGTGAACAGAGAGGGAGGGACAACGGCGTGCCGCCATCGAGATGGAGGAAGAGCGATGGCGCTTCTCTTCGTCGCTGCCAGCAAGATGAAGTCCTTAACTGCGCCAGAGCCGTGGCCGAGGCGTCGAGGACGCGAACTAAGGCGCCGGCGACACTGCGGCGGCGATGAGCAGCGGGCGGTATGGATCGAGCACATGTCATCTACTGTAGTAGCAAGGCTCAATTTCTCCCCTTTTTAATTACTCCTAAATTCATGTAACGACTTGAAAAATTGCAAAAATAAAAGTTGTTCAAAATTTCAAATTCTACAACTTTGCTTTTTGAACCATACCCAAATTTCCTCTAGATTTTGAAATACAAATCTACCCTAAAGGAAATCATTTTAAATTTGATTTGAAATTCAAATTTTTGTTTAACAACTTCAAGAACTCACAATATGAAAGTTGTTCCAAACAATGAGCTTAACAACTTTGCTTTTTATACCAAAGTCATATTCTCAATAATTTGGAAACTATGGTTTAACTTTTGAATAGGTATTAATTTGATTTTTCTTTTAATTCAAAACATATCAAACTTGGGGTTTCCAAATTACCCATTTAAGATTGGATTTAGGTCTAGGTTGTTAAATCAAAGTTGTAGCAAATATTTTTCTTTATCATTTTTGTTTAAGGTCCATCTTTATAAAAGGCTTAGAAAATAAAATCCTATGTGGGTCAACTTAGGGCTTTTATGTGAATATAATATATTTTCCATTTAACCCAAAGTGAATCCAAATATTGTTTTGCTAGCCAAACTATCAACTTGATTTGATCATGAATTTAGGTTGATCAAAACTACTCTAATGAATAAACCCTAATGTTCATATATAAGCATCACACAATTATAGGGAATAGTAAAAAAAATAAAATCTTTTTTACCATGTGATCATGATTATGAATAGTGATAAATGCTTATGTATGCAAATGCAAATACTAATGCATGTTTAACACCTAGGGCGTTACAGTAAGAGGCTTTACATGGTGTTGTTGGATGAGAATTTTGCTCCTTTAGTTTTACCTACGCTGACTTTGGATCATCACAAGGTATTTATTTTTTATAATGCAATAGGCTACAAAAATGGTCGCAGTCATATATGATCCTGAAGTGGATCGACTCAAACCTTTACTTATAGAGGGTTGAGTATATCTTGTGAGGCAGATGTCAACAAAACCAACTAATAGAGCTCAAGAGTACAAGTTGCCAGATAATGACGTCGTGTGTTGTTTTACCTCGGTGACAACACTTCATGAGGTTAAAAACATGGACAAGAAGCAATTCCCACTGTTCCCACCTTTTATGCATTTTGACAAAGTATGAGGTTAGAAACATGGACGAGAAGCAATTCACACTGTTCCCACCTTTTATGCGTTTTGACAAAGTATGGGATTTCTATATGAATAATGATACATATGTTGGTAAGTGTTCCACTTTCCTTTTGTATGTACAGGCTATAAATTTTCTTTTGTAACCAAATATCTATTAATTTTATTTTCTATTCGTATGTTAGATATTGTTGGCAGGGCTATCTATGTTAGTTCAATTGGACAAACTGACAGTGACTATAATCGAAAGATCCCAACTATATGGATGGTTCTACAAGATGGCACGCATGTATGTGTATGTATCATAGATCTGAGGTTTTAGTTGTTTAAATAATTCAAATGTCTAATGTTTTTTCTAATATTAATTGAATTTGCAGCTTTTGTATTTGCAATATAGCTGTGTTCAACAAGTTTGACGGATAACCTAATGAAATGGAAAAGGCTAGCAGATGATAAAACTATTGTTGTGCTAACCATGTTACGTAAACATAGTCTTGGTAAGTATGACTTTTAATCTTGGTTATGTATTATTTGGTTAGTATTTATTAGAGTGATCTTGTCTATGAAAAACTAATGTTACTGGCATATTCTTTATAAATTTGATTAGATCGTCGACTGGAAACTACGGAATTTAGTAGGATGCATTTTGAGCCGAATATTGCATCTGTGCATGAAACCAGGAGAAGGTAATTGTAAGTTTTACTGAAGTTATATTATTGTTTCATGAGATCAATTCACCTGATCGCTGCAGGTTTGGGTGCCGCTGTTGCTGAGGCTATCTCCAACAGCCATGACCTAAACAGCGTACCCATTCCATGATTTGCATCGTCCACAGGAAAACAACCACGCAACCCAAACGATCCGTCTCTAACAGCGAACCCAAAGCCAAACGAGCGCTGGTCCCCTCCCTCCCCGCTGAGGGCTGAGCTCCCCTGTCCACGGGCTCGCCTGGCCGTGCCCCGCCGGCACCGCGGTACTAACTCGTCGCCGTCCTCCTCTTCTTCAAGCTCGGAGCAGCAGCAGCTCGTGGACCCGCCTCGTCACGGTCGCTCCTCGCCGCCGGTGGATCTGCACCGCCGCTCGCCTAGCCACGGTCGCTCCTCGCTGCGTAGTCGGCTCCGCGTGGCGGACCCACCTCGCCGGCTGCATCTCGCGGTGGCCGCTCCTGGGCTCCTCGGACCGGCCTTGCCGCGCCCCGTTGTCCGCCGTGGAACTGCCTTGCCGTGACTGCTCCTCGCCACGCCGGCAGTTCTCCAGCACGGCCGCTTGTCGCCGTGCCCGGCGGCTCTCCACCGCGGATCATCCTCGTCGCCCCCAGCTCCGTCACGGACCCCGCCTCGTCGCGGCCACGCCCTGCTCCACTGTGGACCCGCTTCGCCGTGGCTTCTCCTGGCCGCGCCGGCAACTGTCCGTCGCGGAACTCCTCGCCCCGCCGCGGTCTGGCCTTCTCGAGTCGGCCGCCTCTGCCGTGGGCCAACACCAGAGTATGCGTCGTCACCCCTGGAAGATGCAATTTTGCGTTTCATCCGAGCTCGAACCCAAAATGCCTTTCCTGTTTGGCTCCTCTATTGGAGGCTGTTCTTTGCTATGCAAATCACTGTGTGACATGCAATTTTGTATTTGGGTCTCCTATTGGAGATAGTCTGAGGTCGACAAAGCAAAGCTGTCAAGCATGGTGTCCTAGCTAGAGTCTGGCTGGTACTGTAGAGCTTAGTGGTGTCCTTTGGCCGAGAGCATGCTTGCTCTTTTCTCTTTTGTTTGTTGTTGTGGCTTCTCGAGTACTTTTGTTAGACTTTAATGGCAGTACGGCTTTTGCCTCATTTTGGATATGTGGTGACGGGTGAACGGTGCTGCAGCTGTTGCCTAAGGCCTGTTTAGATCTACTGTAAATTGCAATTACAACTAGTCACATCAATATTGCGGCACATGCATAGAGCATTAAATGTAGACGAAATATTTACATGTTTGTACTTTTTGTATGTACATCATGAGACGAATCTTTTAAGCCTACTTGGCCATAATTAGATAAAAGTTATCAAATACAAATGAAAGTACTACAGTACAGAATTGTAACTACAACTGGTAACTAAACGCAGGCTGCAGCTCTAGGAGGAGGGCACCAAAGGGGAGGGGACGCCACGGCTCCAAGGGCCAGGGCGCGGCGCTGCTTCCTGGCCACAGCTGGAGGCACTGGGAGGCCGCGGCGGCTGCCCGTGACTCGGCGGCCAGCACCCGACCGCAGGTCGTCCTCCTCCTCTTCTTGCACGTCCAGATGAACTTGTCCCTGCCGTCCATCTCCGCCCCGCCGCCGCCGCTCGTGCCCTAGTCTGCCTAGCAGCGCCAGAGAGAAGAAGAGAAAGGACACCGGTGGCCACGTGGGGAAGTTCCTGGACGCCGACTTCGTGGAGGAGAGGTGGAGGACACCACGCTAAACCAGAAGACGGTCGAGGTGTACACGCCTAAGAAGAGAGAGCACTTGCAGATTTGCAGCGGGTTGCTTCCGCTCAGCTTCATATGGATACGGTTCAGTTCCATGTAAAGCAGCCTGAGTTTATTGTATGTTGACATATTATAATATTATAAATCTGAGTTCAAATAATTACAAATTGTGCCAGTATATTTGACCAGATTAAATCAATTGTGTCAACATGCAATAAAAATGTCTAATTCTAAATCGGGGTAAAATCACAAATAGGCATAAGAAGCAAGGGCAAAATCGCATGGGCATTTCTGTCCTTTTGTACAAAATTTAACACCGTTAGTGGTGGATGACGGAGTAAGGGCAAATCGGTGCTTCATTTTGAAATTACGAGGGTAAATTCACAAAGTCAAAAAAAAAGGGGCAAAACCACAATTTCGATGCAAAATAGGGGCAAAAACACAAGAGCCCCTAAAATAAACTAAACCAACATGTGAATCCCTCATCTTTGACTTGAGTCGTCGAATTTCACTAATCAAAGGCTGTTTTTTTAAACTTAATCAAAGACTAATTCCCTTTGTGTTTATAAGAAAAAAAAAGAGTACCTGTTTGCTTTGACCAAGTCATAACAGAATAAATTATTTGAGAATCGTCTTCATTACATTAATTATATACCGTCCAAGGATCGTTCTTTTGATAGATTGACATAAGTTAAATCTTCACGTTTTCAATATTGACATAAGAATCACAGCTTCAATACAAATGGGTCTGTACTCGCTCCAGGCCAGAAGACTATCTGCCCTGCGATATTTCCAAATGTCTGTGCCAGAGAAGAGTTTTACCAATCACGACTGTACCATACCATCACTGATGCACGACTTCACAAGCATTGGCGGACGTAGGGGGTGCTGGGGGGCTGCAGCCCCCCTTGGGCTGGAATTTTTTTAACAGATTTTCAGCCCAGCCCATCAGCAGGTAAAAAAAGAAAAGGGACAGCCCCCCAACCGGCCAGCACCCCCTGCGCCCTCACCGCCCCACTCCCGCCGCCACCTGCCGCGACTGCTCGGCTCCAGCCTAAGGCCTGCCCTCTACGGCACATCGGGACAGGGAGTCGGGAGCCCGGAGGCCGGAACGCTGCCTGCCGGAGCCACCACAGGCCAGCGGCCAGCCCTAGTTTATCCATCCAATACCATAAGTATTAATAATATTTTGTAGATTTAGTCAAACTACATATAGTTTGTCTCAGAAAATGAGAATGGAATTAATTCTCAAAAAATGAGAATAGTACTTTTTTAGATGAAAAAAAATATAAAAATCATAGTCCAAGGATTTAGGTTATTTTTTTGGATGAAGTGCTCTCCTGACCTTGCAGCCAGTAGGATAATTTTTGTAGCAGCATGCTCTGTGAAAAACAAAAAATCTGAGCTCTCTTCTCATGCCCATGGGTGGGGTCGGCTGAACTCTATCTTCTCCATCCATTTTCACCAGGTTTCAGAAACGGACAATGAGATGAGATCGCCTTGCCCGTAAGAGCAGCTCCAGTGTGTGTGAAAAGCGAACTATGGAGAAAGTATGGTTCGATTTCTACACTGGAGCACTCGAACCATGAAGAATCTTTGCTCGGTTCACATGCTGCTTGTGATGCGAACCATAGCGAATAAAAAAGAGAAAAGCAAATGGAATCAACACATGGCCGGTAGTTTGCTCTGGTAGAAAGCTGACACCCTTACTTTTCTATTTAAAACAGAGGCCCACAAAGAGAACCGAACACTACAGCAAGCGAACCATATTTCACAAGCAAACCGAACACTGACAATTTGTCAGAGCAAAATCGATGAGACACTGGAGGTGCCCTAACCACATTAACAGCATAGTAAAAAATCCACCAAATCATACCTTGCCAGATAAAGATCCTCACCAAATCTCTCATCTATCTAATCTTCCTCTTTGCTACTATTGCGAGATGGATTCAAATCGATTCGATCTCTCCCCTGCCCCTTTCTTGCTCGGCTCCTTCCCAGCGACTCTGCAGGTTCGATGACAACATGAGGCATTGGGTTCGTCGCCCCCTTCCCTTCCCGAGCTCTAGGTTCGATGACACGGAAGGAGTTGGGTTCGTCGCCCCCCCTCCCTTCCCGAGCGCTGCAGGTTCGATGATAGGGAAGGCGTTGGGTTCGTCGCCCCCTTCCCTTCCCGAGCACTCCCCCTCCCTGCTGTCGCGTTGGGCTCGTCGCCATTCTATGCCACTAGATCCGGCAAAGGCCAAATCAACTGAAGATACCTCCGCTTCCCATCTCCCGCCGCAAATGCAAATCGACTTTTCCCGCGCTCCCTCTCTAGGTCCTCCAGAATATATACTCGGGGGTTGTCGTTACAGGAGCCTTAAAGCCTACGTGCATTTTGTCGGGCTAAAGGTATTCTCAGCTTCCTCTATTCATTTATGCCATAGAGTTAGATCATTTGCTCGCTTGAGCTTATATCTTTTGGTTCACATGCTCAATTCTTCTCGCGGGGGAGGTGACCGAGCAGCAGTAGTCGGCGACCGAGCAGGGGGAGCGGCTCACCATGGACGAGTTGCCGACCGAGCAGCAGCAGTCGAACATCGGGCCGCCTGCCTTCGCCGGCCGCAGTGACCACGTGCTCGCGGGGGAGGTGACCGTTCGTTGCAGCGACGAACACGATGGCATGGAAGCCACGGAAGTGGTGTAGCTGCTGACGCTTGGCCTAGACAATGATTTTCCCTCCTCAGGCAGCAAGGTTTGCTACAAATGAATCATCCATCATACTCTAATGACCAATATATTTAGTCTTGTAGACATTGGCAGACATTGTTTTACCAGGTTGTTGAAATCAATTGCCAGTCCATGCATGAATGATTTTCGAAACTTCCTCACACTTCTAAAGTGAAACTAATCAGAAATAAACAGGAATGATTTTCGAATTCCCATAGTTCTCGGATCCAATCAGCCACCGGTTTCCAATGTCAGAATTTGTTAACCAATAAACTGCATAGTTGGAAATCAAACTCTTGCCATATAAACTCTTTGTATGTACCCTTCTATTATGACAAAAAAATTGGTTTCAAAACTAAACTGGACCTTAAGAGAATATATAGCCACTGCCGGAACTAACCTGAGTTTGGTTACAGTAGAACAATTGCTTAAGTAGAACACATGTAAATTCAGAACCAGACTTAAAAAAAAACTAATATAAAACATATATGTTGTGTAAAGGGCATCATGGTAGGGAGCAAAGTGACAATCTCAGTAGCAAGTTTTAGTATATGTTTTCTATTCTAGAACTCTAAACAGCTCTATATTTCCAGTTAGGAAGATGTAGATTCTAAAAAAAGCAGTGACAGATAAACATTTTCTTTCATCATATCATATAATAAATAACCAAGTCAAAGAGTAATGGTTCAGTCTATTGGATCCTACAGATAAACATTTTTTTCATCATATCATATAATAAGTAACCAAATTGAAAACCAATTGCTGCCTTTATGTACCAATTACTGCTTATAAAAAAATGTTACTAGAAACTGTTACAGCATGTCACCTGAAGGTTCTAGTAAATTAGTAAAATCATGTTTTATTTTTTTTTCTCGATTTTAAGAGTCTAAGGGAAACACGCCAGTAAGCAGTAATTTGGGTTTTAAGCACACTTAGTAGCAATGTGATGGTAACCAAAATCTACTTTCGTGTTTTATGGCCAGAATTTTGCAAAAATGAAGAGGAGGAAAAGTAGCCACAATATTAATGGTAATGTTGAACGATAAACTTCTATGGTTTGTTATGATGTCATGAACTCACTATATTTTTGGACAAGTAGCTTTTTGCAGCAAAAATGTGATGGTAACCAAGAAGAGATGCTTAATAATACACAAAAAAAAAAAGATAATGAGCTACCATTATGTGAAACTGAAGAGACACCAATAGATGGCAAATCTGAAAGTCGGTGTCAATTGTGGCTGTACCGGAAGGTATTGGAATTGTTTTCCCTTTTTTACATGTGCCGTCTCCCAATTTGTTATTAAATATTTTATGTTTGCTACGTCTCTCATCTTACTTACACAATTTTTTCTTTACAGATTATGTTTGCAACCCGGCTGATCTTGACAATATTGAGGCTATTAAAAAAATCCCTTATAAACCTGGAAACGAACTAGTTGTGCTCTTTGAAGATGCTTTCATAGACAAGGTGAACATGGAGTGCCTTTTTCAGCCAGATGCATTTTTAAATGATCAGGTCAGAAAATATAGATGACGAGTTCATAGCATTACTTCTAACATATGAAATATTCCTTTCCAAATGTTTACAGTTCCTGTTAACTTGTGCAGGTTATAAATGCATACATTACCTTATGAAGGGCTTAAGAACATCTAAAGTTGAGGGCTTGTGGTAATGTCCTCCTAGAGAATTCTCATATCTCCAGTATCCTCAAGAGGGATGGTGATGATAAAATTAATATGGAGGACCTATATCCCACACATGACGACAATGGAATTCGCACCATTGAGAAAAGGGTTTTATCTTACCTGAACCATGACATGGTAAAAATCAATCAATATTATGGTTTATATTTTGTATACAAACTATATGCTTGTCTGATGCATTACGTACAATACTTATTTAGGTGTTTATTCCAATAAACATTGAACACATCCACTGGTATATTGCCATGGTTAATGCCAAAGAGCACCAGATACAAGTGCTTGATTCAGTGGGCGCTATATTTTGTCGTCAAGACCTAATTCTTATTGTGAGTATATTTTGTTGCTATAAAGTGTTGATTATTTGATAGTTCATAAATAGATAATATTTTGTGAAACTAAATATATGCTTTGTCTATATGTCTATAGATCAAGGGAATGCAGAAACAAATAGAGATTGTATCACAGCGCAAGAATCTTAAAGGTCACAAGTGGCCGAACATCCAGATTTCTTCTTGGCCAGTTAGATACATTTTGAGCAGGAAACGCAGACGAACGAGTTTGTGCCAAATATTGTGTTTAATATATTTTTTTATTGTATTTACTAGATATGTTTGTGATGTTCTTTTATATGCTACAGTTGTTCATGCGGTCTATTTTTATTAAAGTATGTTGAATACTGGACTGGAAAAGTCCCGTCTAACAACATAACTCAGGTATATCATACAGGGTTACTGTAGGTTGTTACACGTGCATTCAATGATGTGTATTATAAAATGATAATGCAACAATATTTTGTAGGATGATATGGCACAATTCAGGACAAAATTGGCTGCTATTTTATTGTCGTCAGAGTTAAACAAGAGAAAGGGATGTCAGTTAGTTGAAGTTGATCAAGCGATTGGAAGCACGTCTGACGTTGAAATAATACAGAGTATAGTCCATACAAGTGGAAAAAGTGTAAGCAAACTTCTGGAGCACGCTCTCCTGTAAGAGCTATGGACCCCTTTTTATTGTGTGGCCTTTCTACGTTTGACATACCAACGACCAAGGAAGATTTGATAGACATGTTGTGTGACTATATTATGACAATTGATGATGTTGAGACATTGGAGTAAGCTTCTTATGATTTATTTTTTCAACAATAATATATGTTATTCAATTGATCATATTCTTGGTCATAATATTATTTTATTTTATTTTATAGGACCAGTTGGGTACAAAGCTTCTAACCTTATAATATCTCCTTAACTGTCCGTCAACTCCAAGCATCATTAAGGATCAATCTACTAATGGCCAAAGAATGTTTCAACATGGGTGTGCGGCTTCTTGCATACGGGGAGAGAATAAAAGGTTGACAAATGCTAATGTGATGGTTTCAAAGCATTACATGGACCTGAGATTCTGTGTGAGTAAACTGTTTCTATATTACATAAGTATATATAGTCTTGTGTATATTTTAAGTAGTAGATCCATTGTAGAAGTCTTTCTCATGCTTCTAAACATATTTGATTTTTGTAGACTACGTCCGAATCTATGGAGCCAGATGCTCAAGAGTTGGCTAAACCATTAAAAACTTGGCCATATAGGGTGTGTTTGGTTGTCTGGCTTAGGGCCTGGCCAGACTTCCATAAGCCAACTTAGGCCTGTTTAGTTTCCTGGCCAGCCTCCTTAGCCAGGCTCCAACAAGCCCATTTGAGGTCCGGAGCCAGGCTCCCTGAAAACGGCGAGGGTGCTCATTTCCACGGAGCCTGGCTTGGCCCAGCCGCTGGAGCGGTACGTTCCTCCGCCCGTGAGCCCCTCGTCGACCTCGGCGGTGGTGGTGGCTGCTTCTCCACCGCGCCTTGGCCGTCGCCGCGAGCTCACCGTCCGCGCGAAGGAGAGGCCCCGTCCGCCTCCAGGGAGGAGCCGCCACGCCCCCCGTCCGCGAGGTCGTCGTCCGTGCGGAGGTGGAGGGAGGAGCTTGAACACTGCAAAGGGGAGGGCCTCCGTGTCTCCTCCGACCACTGCATCCATAGTCGTGCCCGGCGCAGTCGTAGCCTCCGGCTTCGGCCACCGCGGTGGGATCCCGGCGCCCTCACCACCTCCAGCCCCAGCCCCGGCCCCAGGATGGTGGTTGTGGAGGAGCTTCAATGGCGCAGCGGAGCAGTCCTGGTCCCGGCGACGGACCTTCCATGGCGGTCCGCGTCCCCTCGCCTCGGGCTTTGGCCAGCGCGGCGGAGCTTCCATGGTGGCGAGGAGCAAGCGGTTGCTTCTCCGGTGGCTTCAAGCATCGCGCAAGACTAGATTTGCAGGGGCTCTGCCGCCCGCGCTGCCCCTGCTTCGCGGGAGGTCCGCTGTCGTGCTGCTCCCTGCTCCACGAAGTTCGCGGGAGGACCTTCTTCCTCAAGTCCAGGCCCACGGGCGCCAGCGCTGAGACCTTCTTCCCCAAGTACGGCTCCGCCATGAGCTCGCCGAGGAGCTCTGCTCCTCCCTCACCCCGTCGGCCGGCCAGCGAGCCTTGCTCCTCCCGGTTCAGTACCTGTTCGACAGAATGCCTCAACGAGGTAACCTGACCGGAACCAAAAAGAGGTGACTGCATTCGAGCTAACCAGGCAACCAAACATGAACTGGGTAAGCCAGGCTTAGCTAATACAAGTAAACCAAACAAGGCCGACTTGGCTTGTTGTAAACAGGCTTGGGCTGCCCTGGCTTAGTTTTGCTAGCCAGGCTACGCGGAGAAGTGAACCAAACACACCCATATGAAATATGATGCCTCATGTTGCAGATTTGTAAGGAGATTTCTCTATGAATTGTGAGCACTTTTTTGAAATTCTAATTGCAATCATTTTGCAGGTTCTTATGATGCCTCACATTGCAGATTTGTAACAAGATTTCTCTATGAATTGTGCTGGACCGTGAGACAAAAACTCTATTTGTGCTTGATCCTACTCCTATTCCTGATTGGTGTAAAGATATGATATACAAGTACTATGTGTGTAAAATTATCGATGTTTCCAAAAATTATGTACGTGCAACGGGAGTGCAACCCCATGGACCACCTGTTTGATGTCTCATATTGGAAAAATATACTCTGAAGTGGCACTCCAATCATAAAAGAAAGGTAACTTTTTTTGAACCATATTTTTTTATGCTATATATAGAAATGGACCGTTAAGGCTTAATTAGTTGACCATTTATTATACTATGTAGGAAGCTATCTGCCTCGTTCTGCAATTCATGTCTGCATGGAACAATGACAACTCATGCCAATCTCTATGGTGAGCCTAAAATGTGTGTAATTCGAAATTATTACTATTTTAACTTAAAAATGTATTCATGATTGTCTTCTGCACAGAATGTTCAAAGACTAAGGAAGAACTTTGTGATCGGTCTATTGGCGTATGATGGGAATTCAAGGCGTTGTATCCCTACGTGAATATCTTGGCCAGATCACGGGCAGAAGACAATGAAAGATATAGTTACGAAGGACTTATCTATCATGCACTTAATTTGATGTTGTTACTAATTTTGTCGCTTATTTATTTGAATGTGGCTCAAAACAAGTGGGTGTTAAGCCAAGTTAAAATTCATTTGTCTTGATTTCGATTAACTATTTCTTTATCCTTTTACTTTGTTGAAAATCTAAGACTCCTAACGTATTTTTGTCTTACTTTTATCATGTTGAATTGCATTGAAAAATTATAAAGTTTTCGTAGCAACGCACGAGCATATGCTAGTTTAAGAAGAAGAGATGACCGATCAACCAATCATGAGTTCGTTCGGCTGTAGTATTTGCTACTCCTTCCATGTTCAAAATTCGAGTTGTTTCGACGTAATTTAGGATACCAAGAGTAATTAGAATGGCTTTTCCTATTTGTTCTAACTACGGTCCTGTTTGGATCTTGTATGTCTACTAATAATTATCTATTTAGGATCCAAACAATTATAGATAGTGGATTAGATAATTACTTTACTATATTAGTTTGAGCTTCGGATAACACAAAATCTAATAGCAGAACTTTTTTTTTTAACCAAGGATCTCCCCATCTCCATTGATCGCAATGGAAGTACAACAATAAAGAGTGTTTCAGACAAAAGATCGGAGCTCCAAGAGAGTCTACAAATAGTACCCTTGCAAGCAAGACTCGCCTGATTTAGACGAGCTACAGAGTATAACCACAAGACAAAAAAGTAATACATGTTCAGCAAAAAAAAAAAGGGGGTAAGAGATGTGTTACAGTGCTTGGAAGAACCACCGGTTTCTCTCTATGAAAAATTGTTTTCAGCCGCTGAACCTGAAAGAATCAACTACTAGCAATTAAGGGTAGTTTGATGATTTTAGTGTCACCATTAACACACGTGAAGTCGAGATCTAGAAAAAAGAAGTGTCATCATTAACTTAGAGGGACCAACATGGATCAACAAAGGCTGCGTTCGGATGGAGGGAAAAGTGCTGAAATTTCAGCACTTTTACAGTATTTCTCTCTCACAGTATTTCAGCACTTCTACAGTACTTTCAGCACTTTTCAGCTTCAGCGAACATAGCCAAAGAGAGTCGTCAGCCACTAGCAGGCCGGGGATCGTCGGTCGTCGCCGCCCGCCCGCCTGCAATGCCCTGTCGCCGGCGGCCTGCACCGTCTTGCTGTCACCCTGCCTGGCAGTTGCTGCAGTCACCGCCCATCCAACCCATCAAAAAGAGAAATGCCTGTAGATGCTCGCCGTCGCGCATGAGTATGGACTGGTTGTACCCCATCGTTAGCGCAAGCGCTAGCTGGAGTTCCTCTACTCTATCCGTCCGTTGGAGGTGAGGAGACTGTAGGTGCCGGCGAGCGGTCATGCAGGGCTCGGTAGCCCTGCCTCTTCCCATCATGGGTCTGCCGCTTCCTGCTTGTACGTCTCCGATATATCGCTTGCCTATACTCCTTCCCTAAAAAAAAAAAAAGAGGCGTTTTTAACTTTCAAATATCATATTTAACCGTTCGTTTTATTCAAAATTTTTATACAAATTATAAAATAAATAAATCATATCTCTAATGATAAAATAATTCATAACAAGATAAACAATATTTATTAAAATATTTTAAATAAGACGGATGGTCAAATAACATGTTTTGAAATCGTAAAACGACATTCTTTTTGGGACGAAGGGAGTACGGCGAATACTCTTTGAATTTAATTTGCAACGGTTCCTGGCTTACAGTTTTTAGGCTCCAACCCACAAGTTAAGTTTTTCTGAATTAGTTCTTCCTACTTTGTAGCCATTAGATCTCTCCAAATGGATCCCTCCTATTTTCTCCAAAACATCATAAAATTTCTCAAAAAGTAACAGAGGCCTGACTACCAATGGCCAAGCACCAACTTTACAATTCGCTGATGAACCTTCACATCCACCAGAAGATCTTCGGCAAAGTCTTTCCTTAGAAACTAGCATCAGGGATGTCCGCTTTTGTCCTCCTGGTTGTCCCTGCTACCAAAATTATGGAGTTTTCATGGTATATTGAAATAGTAATAAAACAATATCACTAGTCATAGCACATAAAAACATTAGGCAAAGCTCACACAACTAGAAGAACTCCACAATTCAGTGTCCTTTCGCCATCTTCTTACCCAGCAGCTTCACTGCAATATGTATCATCGTATTGACTCCTGCCACCAAAGCTTCCTTGCCGTTCTCTAGGAATAAACCTTTTCTTTAGATAAAGGATAATTCATATCCGGCTTCATCACCAACTGGTAGGCTCACGCCAATTATTACAAAGTTCAGGCCGAGGCAAAACAAGCGGAAAAAAGAGCTCGTTACAAAGAACGAAGCAAGGTTCTCGTCTATCAGGCAGTAAGCAAACTATTTGAGTTCCACCCTTTGGAAGCAAAACAAAAGCCTGCCCAATAACTTACGAACGCGCAAGAATAGCACACAATTGTGGCAGGGTTTTTCATTGGTTTGCCTTGAAAAGACAATTTGTTTCAAGTTTTCTGAATTGCCCAGCAAGTAGCTACAATACCCACAACATGAAACTGGTTACCGAATGGCAACCAAGGCTCGTATGGATGTTTTCTACATCGGATTTTATAAACCTCAACCTTCCAAAGCACCGAACTTTGGACCATATGGGCCTTTAGCTAGAACCACAGGGAACAAGGAATTTTTTTGGCACTTTAATCATTTCTAAGGGTTAACATAGAGTTGTTTGTCTGAGAGGGGAGCAATAGGTCTAAAAATAGTAATAAGAAGGTTGTTTGGTTTTCTCTTGAGGCATGATGAATTGGTTTCATCTTCAGGGAATGGGGTCATTCCGTAATTTTGTTTAGTGTGAGGCACTACCACTAAAGCATTTACAGAGGCAGTGAAAAAAGCTTCTTTTTTTAGAGATGGGCATAGCACATAATCACTATACGTAAATCATCCATTTCCGAGGTAGGCTTAGAAACTCAAACAAGGATAAATCTTTGTGCATTGAATGCTAAATCATCATGTCCCACACATCATCCCATCGATCGACCCACTAATCACTGCCGTGGTAATTAAGAACACGTGAAACTACCTAAGGAGCATAATTAGACAGTTTAAAAGTTAGAGGAGGCTAAACAAACAGTTCTCTAACTGGGAAACGACTAGGACTTTAAGAGCAACTCCAAGTGTCTCTTTATATCATTTCGTATTGGTAGTGATAGAAATTTCAGTGGGAAAAAAGTCCTCCGATAACTTCTCTAATTAAATCTCTATATACTATTATCCTTTATTCTTGTAGCTAGCCAAAGATAGAAAGCAGAGAGACTCTCCAAAACACACAAATTGAGGAACTATTAGATGGTGAAAACACCTATAAAGAGTAAGTCGCACTCTAACAAAAAAAACTTGGGATATTTCCCCAAATTCCACATGTGTTTCTCTTCTATCTCGTCTCAAACATCCTTCGTAAATCTCACCCAATCCAACAAGCGTGCAGGGCCCATCGATGTTGGTTTGCTCTAGAACTCCTATAGATTAGCCTTTCAAGTTATGAGATGGGCCGGGCCGGTTGAAACAATGTTATTCCTTCTCCTTTCTGGCTCCACGATATTTAATCCTTTGTCTCACTGTGTGTTCGCCCTTTTTTTTCAAACAATTCTCTATTCTGCTAGTTCTGAAAACTACGACATGTCCACATCCTTCTTACCGTTGTAGGCTAATTTAACATTTAATAATTATCTATTTAAGATCTAATCAAATACATTGATTATTATAGATACTACTGTCCAACTAGCTAAACAAATCAGATAATAATTATTAGTAAGATAATTATTATATTATTAAATAGTAAATCCAAAGCCAGACTGCTTCCGAGAGGCCCATCCGTAATAGTAAGACTTCCATTTCTGAGAGAGAGGCATGCACCACCGTGTGTTGCCAACAGCTGTCCAGGGAAGGAGCTAAGCTAGCCACACGCTGCTACACAGCGACGAGCCGACGACGACCAAGCGGCCGGGCCACCGCAATCTCCATCCAAAGGGTGTGCCTTGTCTCGTGCTGAAGCGTCGCCATCAGCGCACTAGTGCGCGCGACACTTGCAATTAGCACGTGCACCGCATCTCACGCAACCCATGGACACGACGACGGTACGGTGGCCGGTGGCCCCGGCCCCCGGCCGCTCTGTCCACCCGAAGCTTATATGCGACGCGTCAAGGGTTCCGCCCCTCCACTCCACACATGCTCCTAGAGGCAAAAACCGATCGAATATTTTATATTTCTATTGAATTCATATTCGAATATGGATAGCATAGACTATATCGGACAGAAATTATAGGATGTGATTGAATATCAATACTGTAAAAATACGATTTGAACATTCAGATACGAATATAATATCGGTTGTTAAATATCCAAAGTTAGATACAGACAGATAAAAACTCCTCTGAACATATTCGGTTTGGAATCCGATCGGAAAAACGTTCATACCGTTTTCATCCCTCCCATGCACGCCGGCCGGCCCCCGCTGTCGGTGCCTCGGTGGGTCGGGTCGATCGAGCAGTCAAACGCCAGAGCGGCGTGAAGATCATCACACGCCTACCACAACACACGTGACTGGTGCGTCACATGGTGACGCCAATCGTCCCGGATATGGAGGCGTTGTGTGATTTATAATCGATCTTTGACACGTATAACCACGTAGTGCAGCAGCAGTGACAAGGCAACCGACGAGTTGACAGGATTAATGGATTATTTTGTACCTACAACCAGCAGCTAGAGCGCGCGATCCACGACCATGACGTACGTGTACTACACTACTAGTACCTAGAGTATGTACTGTACCTCTCACGTCTCTTCCGCCCGGCCGCCAGCCCGGGAGAGCCTATGCCTATCTAGGCTGTTCTAACTAAAATTTACTCTCTGTTCCACAAATAATTATAAACCTTTAACTTCTACTATTCTTCTTTTACCGTTTGTCTTATTAGAAAAATTCTAATAAATCTTATTTGTTTTGTATGATTTATCTATTATTGAAGATATTTTTATAATGATTTAATAATTTCATTACTTAAACAAAAAATTTAAATAAGACGAATGGTCAAAAAAGAACAATAAAAGTCAAAAATTTATAATATGTGAGACGGAGGGAGTACATAGCTAATTGTTAGAGCTAAAGTTCAGTTCAACTTAAGATTATTTTAGTTCGAGAGTATTTGAATGATCTAACTAATTGAAAATTCTTGCATGCTACTCCTTATTATTAATGTTATTGTTTACATATCTAAACTTTAGCTGAGTTTATTCGAATGCTCTAGCCACTCTGTTTGGCTGAGCAGAAATTCAACTGGATTGAATTCTATTGCTAAATTGTTGTGAGACAAATATATTGTTCTGTGGCTTAAAATAAGTCGAACCTAGTTAGTTTGGTTATTTAGACGTTTTAGTCGGGTTGAAGCAGTTAATAGGATTATGTACATTTTGATCGCTAACTAAAATTTAGTTAGATTTAGCTATGGACTATTTGGATGCACATCGCAACTAAAATTACTCGGCTAAAATTTAGCTTATTTTGTCCTCTTTTCAACCATAGAATAGTATTTTTCTCTTATAAGAAATCAGCATAAGGGCACTCCCAACCCAGACTCTACTTTAGTTTCTATCCCTATTAATTGTCCTGCCACGTAGGCATTTTGCTGTTGTGGCACGCGATTTAATGAGGAGAGAGATAGAAATGAGGTCTAAGTTAGAAACCAGTTCTATACGAAAACCAAGACATGAAGAGATGTGATAGGTAGATGAAGGAGAAAAAAGAGATGTGATTGGATAAAAGATTATTTTGTAGAAACTATCCATTAAAAATGTAGTTTCTATACATAGTGTCTACGTAGATAAGAACTATATGTAGTTTCTATCATTGGGAGTGTCCTAAGCCATTATCAGCTTTCAGCTTCAGCTCCAGTGAACAGATAGATCAGACCGGCGGACTGGAGACCATCATTCCCTACCTCCCGATTTGTGATTTCTGTAACTCCGTTCTGTGGCCGAACTCGAACCGCACCGAGAGCAACTGTTTCGATCTCACAAGGCTTATGTATGTGAAATGTGATCCGCATGTTCATCATTTAAGAATCAAGCTAGGGCCATCTCAATTTGTGCGTGTCCTGAGGGAGTACCAAGCAGTATACATGATGACTTATCTTAATACTCCTACATTGATTTTTGTTTGGAGCTTGCTTCACGCCATTCATTAGGCTGAGTAATACTCTCTCCATCCTTGGGGCACGTACAACGCGTCATTTCAAGTCGTGTGTATACCTTGTATTTTGCAAAAACAACCCTTGCAGACTCGGAGATGGATGGATCGTTCTCCGCGCACCCTTAATTAGTCCATATTTAATACTTATAATTACTATCTAATAATCATTCTATGTGATAGAGAATAAACTTTTCAGGAGGTGTTTAGATTGTCCATTTTATAAAATTTTTACTATAACAACATGCTAACTTTTGTAATAAGTGTCCAATCTTGGTTATAAGTAGGCTGAAAAGATTCATTTATTTACGAAACTATCAAATTAGTTTCAGTTTTCATCATCATTTAATGCTCCATGTATGTATCTAAATATTGATGCGATGGAACTTTTGGTATTTTGTGGTACCCTTTGTCTGTAGAACCAAGCTCTAGTGGACCGACAGAACATCAAGTCTCTTTTATGGTTTGGAAAGACTTCGGAGCAAAACAGAGAGTTTGGTCAGTTGACATAGGCACGTCATATATATGAGAGCATGCAAGGCTCATCATCTGTCCACTACTTATAATAGTGGTCACTGATTAGTTGAGCACATGGATTATGCTTATGTTTCTTCACATTGCAACATATAAAATGGGCCAAGTGTCATGTGTGTCCCAATTATAACAACTTCAGGACGACCTTTTTAAAATTTATATATAATCTCTACCAACTAAAATGCGAGCAACGAGGCATATGATGTGCCAATGATCGAGTTGTCCAACAATTCTTTTATATTGCCCCATCATGGATATTATATTAAATTAGGCACTGGCTGTGGGAAACGTATATAGGTCCTGTTTAGATTTACCATTAAATACTAAGAGTTTTGTCACATCAATATTTAAATACATACATGAAGCATTAAATGTTGATCTAAAACTAATTTGACAATTTCACAAAATGTTGCGAGATGAATATTTTAAACCTACTTAGACCATGATTAGACATTTATTGCAAAACCTAGCACATTACTGCAATAAAAAAATTTAGGTAATCTAAACACATCCGTGCATACCTAGCATTTTAGCAACTAATGCCCTTTCATCGATCACGTGAGATGGCAGGAAGCCGAAGCGATATGGCATCGCCATTGGTGCGTACTACGTAGGAGTAGGTGTCTTTCCCTCCGGTCATCGCTGATATTTTATTTGTCCTATTAAGTATTGTTGAACCCTATGTCAGAAAAAAAAAAGTATTGTTGAACCAGTTTTCTCCGGCACATATACAATTAGCACGGTCCACGCTTAGTATTTACAGGTGCTACATTTCACAAAGACAAACAATAATACTCGATCGTCTCTTTTTAGATTCAAGAATAAAAAAAACATTCTATCCTTCACAACCACAAGTGATTGCTTGGCCAATCCATACAAGAAAGGGACAAAGCCCGGAGTCCACTAAGCGGACAAACCTCTAACAAATGTGAAGTCTCACGACCATACTAAGGAGACACAGCCCCAAGTTCAAACCAGTAAGCAGCCTAAACCAAATCCTGACAACGACCAAGACTGAAGCTTGCAGTCTAAACCAAATGTGAAGCTTGCAGACTGAACCAGTTCTCTTTGGAAGAAAAAATTGATTGCACGCCAGCCACCAGGGGTGAGAGAGGCGAAAACCGATGAAAATTCGTCGTGTGCTTTTCAAGAAAAAATAACGTGCCAAACATTCAAGCTTACTGCGCGCACATAGGAGTACACTAGGGGTGTGTTTGGTTCCATGGATATTCATAGATGGGACATGGATATCCTGGATACAGGGTGTTTGGTTGGAGGGACAAGTTGAACCTGGATATCCATAGCAAGAAATATTCTGGGTAGATGCTGGATATCCTGGTCCTCAGAAATCTGGCGAACGAGGATATCACATGATGATTAGCGCATTGTTTACGTGGTAATTAGAGTAGTATAGTGCTGATTAACATATTTTATTTTAAATTAGTGATTATAATGACAAAATTAGTGTTTGTGCATATTAATTAGGTTATAAATAGTTGTTATTATTTATAAATAATAGTTATAATTAGTCAAGTATTCTTGTCCCGTGCAATCTCATCCATCCAACCAAACAGAAAAATAACTCGTCCCATCCGTCCAACCAAACAGACAACATGGATATTCATATCCTCAAATCCATAGATAGCCATATCCTATCCGTCCTTGTCCTCGAACCAAACACACCCTAGCTACATCCCGAGAGTTACCATACATAATTACAGACACTGGCAGGCAAGCTGTTAAAATGCAACCAGAATTTCAGAAATTGATAAAGCTGGCATGATACTTGTAGATTACTTACTTTTGCCCTGTCCCTTGTAATCGTTTCCTATGTGTAGTTTTTTTTCCTTTTCCTTGATTGATCTAATAAAAGTCCAGAAAAGCTTCTGTCGTCCTGCCAAAAATAAAGCTAGCATGGCTTGCGCATCCGCATATATCAAGAAAATGTAGTACTGCCAGTTCTAGGAAATTTGTTTACCAAACGCAGCATATTACTCCGAATATAACATAAGAAAAAAAAAGTAGTTTTTTTTTAAAAAAAAAACAATGCCGTAGTAGTTCCAATAAGCGCGCATGCCGCATTCTACATACGTACATGGGCAGTAAAGCTGCACGCCACACACGGGCGAGGGCACATGCAGCGCTGGTGCGCGATATGGCCGCTGGGCGCTGGCTGGCCGGGCAAGCAAGGCATCCATCGATCCATCTAAGGTCGCTGCCTGCCGTCGCGTAAATATCACCGGGCGGCACGCGGGGAGGAGAGCCGGGACGATCAACAAAGGCCCCGTTCGTTGGAGCTTATTGCAGCTGGGCTGAAATTGGCTGCAAAGCCCAGCCGTTCGGCGGCCTGTTACCAACGAACGGCTGTAAGACATAAGCCGCTCTACCTGCTGTTCTCTCACCGACACCCGCATCCCTCCTCACTCGCCGCGCGCCGCTAGGGTTAGTTTTCCAGCGGCGGTGACCGACGCTCCCGCCTGCGCCCCGCCGTCCGCGGTCACTGGGAGGTCCTACAACCCGGCGGCGGCGGATCCGCGGTGCACTTGGGTTCTGGACAACGGATCCACGCCGGGCCGCGCCGTTCCCAGCGAGGATGCCAAGTTAGCGCACGGCGGCTCCTTGACCCGTCCCCGCCGGCGAGCCCCGCCCGTGTCCTACCCCTTTCACCGGCGCGACCTTCTCCGGCCGCATCTAATCCCCACCGTCATTTCCAGGTTTGACTCCTTACGTCCCCTTCCATCCCCACGGATCCGTGTGTTCGTCGTGCCTTCTACTGGTTTCGTGCTCCCATGCTGTAGATCCAGCACGTCCGAGTAATTCGCACAAATTTTCCGGGTATGCAATCGCATTTTGTTCACTGCATCCGTGCCTCTACCTCTTGCTTTCATGTCGGAAAGTGTACACCCAGCCACCGTCCGCTCTCCACCCCGGTTCCGCGTGTGCCAGCCTTTTTCCCCGGCCAAAGTTTTCCCCTTTCCATTGATCCGTGGCGTCCTGCACCCATCGTACATAGAGGCACTGGATTAGGGTTTTCCCCTCCCACGAACAGCAGATCTGCCTCAGTGTCATGCCTTGCAGTGCGTTTCCTACTACGGTCGGGCGCCTCCTTATTTCGGCAAGCATTGTTCCTTTGCCCATTCGTTTCATGTCATTCAGTGCGTTTGCAGGTTGACAGTGAAAACCGGCCATCTCCATCGCGCGCTGTACTGTGCCGACACTGGCCTCCACCTCCGTTTCGTCGTGCTCACCTCCACGACGTCAGCAGAGACCTCCAAGCAAGCGGCGCAGGATGTTCCGGAACGGCAAGAAACCAGAGAAACAGGGCAAGGCAAGTCATTTCGTACTGTCTCAGAACCATGTTGTGCTCTGCCGTTTCCTTATGTGGTTTTGTCCATAAGCTATGAACGTTCTTACAGAGTGCTAAGTGGCGTCCGGATCAGACTAGGGTCCTCCTTGAGGCATGCCTGAGTGCTAAGAATGACAAGCTCTGGGGAACTCATACCCCTCAACGTACCGGGTGGCCATATGTGTACCAAAAGATGCACGACGCAAACATTCCGTATGACGATCGTCAAATTCGGAACAAGTTCGACGGCATCAAGCGCAAATACTACAATTGGCTGCATCTGCAAAACCACACGGGCCTCGGGCGTGATCCGGCAACAGGAGGCGTCGCTGCCGACCCCTCTTTCTGGGATGAAGGACAGGTATCTCGCAATGCTTGCCTTCTCTTCTAATGCACGTGCACTGTCAATGTCTAACTTCATCCTGCCATCCTGCCTTTCCTTGTTTCCAATCACTGCAGGGTTCTGATGAGCCAGCCGAAGCAGATGAGGACGCTAGCCAACCCCCGGCACACCTGGACCTTTGCATTGCCCTGTTTGGGAGGGAGCCGCAAGAGCGGGGCACACTCCTTTCCGCTGGTGGTCATCATGAGAACCCCCCCAGCAATGACAGCGGCGGCACACCACCAAACCTATCTGAAGCTGCTGGTGCTGGCAGCAGCCAAGGTGCTGGGAAGAGGCCAAGGGAGCAGGTGGCAACCAGTCCTTTGAAAGGCCCGTACGCGCCGTTCCAAGAATGTATGCGGGAACTATCAAATAGTGTCAACGAATTGAAAGCCAACCGGAACCCAAAGGCGCGCTTGTTTGCTGATGAAGAAACTATGGGCACTGTCTGGGATATCTTACAAAGGGACGGCATCAGTGAGGATTCAGAGCTGTTTGCCCGCGCTGTCGTGCTGTGTGAGGATCCTAAGAAGTTTGCGGCTTTCAAGTCCTATAAGACTCCGGAAGGCCGGGCGCGTTGGCTGGAAGTTAGCTGGGATGTCTTGGACAAAAGGAGTCGCTGCACTTATCCCTGACCGGCTACCGCTTATATGTTCCTTGTGCCGTGTTTTACTACGCATTTGTTTGTCGTGTTCATTAACTATGTGATGTAATAATGTCCTGTGTGTTGGACCAGTTTTGAACGGTTTTGTTAAATTTGTGTTTGAACTATTTGTTGTAATAATTTTGTCATCTCACGTCATCTAACTTATCCATTACTTCTTTGTTTTTTTAGAACTGGCTTAGATCATGCCTGGCTTCACAGTGCTAACTATATGATTGCAGGTGCATTGGTGACGCAGCTGGTGACGCGGAGAAGTGGCGGTTCCTTGTGCATCCGTAGGCCGTGAAGGTACACCCTTTATGACTGACCAGACTCATCTCTACATTTGCTATTTGCTTTCTGATTGGAGCTATGTCCTTTTGCAGCATGAGCGCAGAGTACGACAGTGATGAAGAGGAACGGCTCGTTATCACGTTTGCTGAAGTTGCAATCGCCCTGGGTCAGTGCGAGTTGGCGCGGATGCAGGTGGAAGGGCCTCTGCAGGAGCCTTTCCATGTTCCTAAGCTCACAGGCCGGCAATGGATGGAGCAACAGCTGCGCGACCCTGTGGACTTCCACGTCAACTTTCGTATGACACCTCCTGCCTTCTTTCACTTGCATAGAACGTTGACCATATATTATGGGCTGCAGTCCACAGACCAGCTTGGTAGTGTTGAACCACTAGGTATTTTCATTTGGACGCTTGCGAACGCGAGTCCTGTCCGCCAAGGCAAGTCTAGGTTCCAGAGGTCGTTGGACACAATAAGTAGAAAGGTCACCCATGTAGCTGATGTGATGTTCAGGTTCTCAGACTCAGTACTAGTGCCAAGGGACCGGTCCTATTCTACTGTAAACCCAGTTCTTGGCCCCTACTCGCCGTACTTGGACGGCTGCATTGGAGCTTTAGATGGGACGCACGTCCCGGTTATAGTTAGCAAGAAGAAACGCGTGGACTTCATCAGCAGAAAAGGGCAACCGACAGTGAATGTCTTGGCAATAGTAGACATGGACATGAGATTCACATTTGTAGGTGCTGGAAGGGCAGGAGCAATCCATGATATGCGAATCCTGCGAGAAACTTTGGGCCTCCCACATTTCCCGCACCCTCCTCCTGGTATGTTTGATGTCACAAATGTTTGTTTGTCGGAATGGTTAAGTAGTCCACCATTTAACTGTGTAATGTGCCATGTTGGTGCAGGTCGATTCTATTTGGTGGACGCAGGGTACCAGCACATGGAGGGGTACATGGCGCCGTACAAGAATGCCCGATACCATTTGGGCGAATTCAAAGGAGTGCCACGGCACACGTTCTCGCATGTTGAGAGTTACAACTATGTGCATTCAAGGCTCCGGACAACCGTGGAGAGGACATTTGGTGTGCTGAAAGGGAGATGGAAAATACTGCGTGGCATTCCTCACTACGATGATGAGAAGATTGGGAAGATGATTGTGGCATGCTTCGGACTGAACAACTACATATGGGATTGGGAGCATGGGTGGCCGGCCCCAAGGGGTAACCCGCCGTCGGCCTGGGCTTTGCAGAAGGCAAATGACGGCGCGGACTCACTGCGTGATGCTATAGCTGCTGGACTGCTGCTGCTGGGTAGGAGAAGGTAAGACATTGCATGAAAAGGAATGTTGAACTGTATGTAAAAACAGTAACTTATATATGTAACTTGTAGGCAACATGGCGAACGAGAAGCGGAAGCATCGGAGGTGGCCCAGGTGACGGCTGATGATGAAGCTTATGACGAGGACGATGCCGGTGCAGAGGCTGCTGGTGGAGAGGAAGGGGGATGGGACTGGACACAGGCTTCGCATGCCGCTGATGAGGGGGATGAGTGGTTCGGCGACAGTGCCTTTGCCGCTGCAGTTCTCGAAAGCGAAGGACAAGGTGCGTATGACTCGGAGGGGTGGTTTGCTTAATGCAATGTTGTGCTGTGTTGACGGGTCGAGTAGGAATGATGTATATGGGGCTGTTGATGACATGCCGGCCATGGGGTACAGCATTTGGTGGCGCCTGTAAATTTTGTAATGAGGCTGTAGCATGTGAATCCATCTAGTAGTAGGAGTAGGCTGATAAGCTTCATGATGAAGGGCGTGGCACATTGGCATTGGAGGTGGCTGCCCATTTTGTAATTGTACTGATAGTAGCCAGTTGTGTTGGATTGCGTAGTAGTAGTAGTGTACTAATGTTTTGAGGACAGTGGTAACTATTTGTGATTAGAACAAGTATGATTTGCATATTGTTGTATTGGTGAATGGTAATGTGCTGGTACTGCTAATCTGGTGCATAATGTTGTATTGGTGCATGGGCAAAATTATATTCAGAGGATGGTGCAATATATGTGTTGAATGGATGTGTGTTTCCCGCCAAAAATTTGAAATTTCAAAAGCTACTGTGTTGCTGCCGTCGGCTGTGGCTTTTCTGATTGAAGGCAGCAGCGCATGGCTGATTCTAAATCAGCACCAAGGCAGCACAGCCTATTTTAGCTGCAACGAACGCGGCCAAAGATGGGGACGAGCGCGTACCAAAGGGAGCAGCAGCTCAGATCCCCTGGCGGCTGGCGCCACCACCTGACGATTTTATCCGAAGCAACAGTCACCTCACCTCACCTCGCGCGCGGGCTCGCTCGACACGTAGCGCGGGCGCATCGATGGGGACGGGGGTGACGACTGCTGCTGGTGCTGGACTGCTGGTGGTGACCGGCCGTCTGACCAACCCGTGCGGCAGGCAAGCGTGAAGCGCCACCACAACACAAGGCATCAGCGGATGAGCATGCCGTCACCGACACTCGCGGGCGGTGCGATCAGGTGCACCGAACGACGCCATATCGCGGTCAGCGCGCAAGAAAAGCGAGAAGAACGCCGTCGGAGAGGCATAAAAAAGGGGGCCGGTTTTTGCCGAACGCGTGGGGGCGGGCGGACAGCGGGAGACCGCGACCTCCGAACGGAATCGCGGTAGGATCCTGCGGAATGAGGCGTTCTCAACGGTCTTCAGTAGAATTTGCCAATTTGGCAAATATACGGACTCCAATACGTACTACTTACCAGAAAGTGACAGGGATCTATCTGACTTCATGGGCTGCGTTCGGTTGAGGGTATAAGCGCTTATAAGCGCTTATTTTTCAGCACTTCAGCAGTATTTTTCTCTCACAAGATTTCAGCACTTCTACAGCACTTCAGCGCTTATCTACAGCACTTCAGCTTCACCGAACACAGCCATGATCGGCAAAAGCACAAGCAATCCTGTTAGTTTTCAAAAAAAAAGAAAAGCACAAGCAATCGGGCTGGGAGTGCCTGCCTACGCTACGCTGTCAAAGACAAAAAGAAATACGTACTCCTACCTGTAGAGGTGAGCGAGTTTTCTACAGGTGGTAGGTGAGTATTTTACAAGTGGAGGCCAGCAGGATACAAGACATGTAACAACAAAATCTTCTCGTTGCATAGAAAAAGACATTCATCGCTCATCAGCTACCAGGGCTTCTAGAACTGCAGCTTAGCAGTCCTGTCAGCGTACTACGCCTAATGCTGCTGCTTTGAGCGCGAAAGCACTTTTGCGGCGCATAATTAAAATAAAGCTATAGCCACATTAGTTCTGTTGTTTACTCCATCTATTACCCTGGGGTCGCCGATGTTTATTGGGAGAATTAGATCTATGGTCTCGAAAAAAACTGAGTTTAGTTATATGGCCTTTTCACGAATGAATTTTTGGGTGTATGGCCTCCAGCGAAACTTTTATTAGCTCTATGGCCTTCCGTCCAGTTTGGTGACTTAACGGTGTTAACTCAGGGGGTAAAAGACGAATTTGCCCATAGCCGAAAAATAAAAAACAGTATATTTGTAGTACATAAAAAATACAATATATTTGTTTATTGTATATTTTAAGTTTATAATGATATATATAAGTACCTCACATATATTCTCACATAAACCTAGCGTGTGATGAATAGGCAGGCAATCAGGCATCGCAATCAAAAAGAAAAAAAAATGTCAATCAATAGAAACGTATATACACAGGAAATATATGTATTATTATATTGTCAAGCAAATCTGATACAAAGAGTTCTGTTTCTTTGTTTGTGTGCTCTTTTCTGATTCTTTAGATCGATCCAGAAATATGCCATACAATACAGGTGGAGATGAATTGGCGTGCTAATTATTGTTAGCAAAGACATGCAAGTACGGCAGACAACGAAGGAGAGAGGGAAAGAAGAGAGTCATACAGAAAACGGGAGAGAGATTATTGGCCTCTATACAAGCAGACCTGACCACCCCATACGGGCTCGACAACTTTGCGTGAGAGCCTCATCCGAGGGCGACGGTGACGATCGGCGCCCATCGTCGTCTTTTTTCTTTTCTTTCCCCGGAGGGTCGGGGCCTCGGGGGCGCTAGGCGCACGCGCCACTGGGAAGTGTGGGGCGCCCGCAGTGTTTTGAAACTGTAAAGGGTAAATTTGTCTTTTCGCATGTCATGGAGTGGATAACCTAACATAGAATACTAACAGAATGGACGGAAGACCATAGAGTAAAAAAAATTTTCACCGGAGGCCATAAGCCTAATTCTCCCATGTTTATTAGTGGGTAGCAGACGCGTATGTGCATTTCTCTTGTTTGTTTCATGCTAAAACGCGAGCATCTTCATTGTTCCCCGGATTAGCCCTAGCTGTAAATTATATTGATGGCCTACTTCGAACCACCAACTTAATTTTATCTGGTTAAATTTAGGATCCAAACGATTTAGCTAAAAGATTAGTTAAAGTTTAGGTGAGTTTAGTCATTTTAACCCAGCTAAACTTAGCTAAAGTTTATCTAGAAGAACTTTTATCTGGTTAAAGTTTAGCTTTAAAATTTTAGCTAACTAAAAAAGTTATTTGGGTGGATCTAATACGGGCCTTGAACAAAGTTAGAGTGGCCGAACTATAATTTCGACATGTGTTTGGCTTCCTTCATGTTACCTAGTTTAACTGCCAGCTGACGAACCTACCTTCAACAATCTCTTGAAACGTAGGTGATTCATCTTTTAACCAGAAGTTACCAGCACACCACGATCGATCGAGGAGCGCGGAGCCTTCACGGGACATATGCATAAGTGGCGTGACACAATTAGTTGGAATTTCAATTCCATCACACTAGCTAGCTAATGCCTAATAATGCTCACCACCTAATGCCCACCCACAGGCTAAATCAAAAGGCAGTGCGCCCAAACCCGTACTGCAAAAACGTTGGTCGCAGTTGGAGACGCACTTTCAATTCTTTAAAAAAAATCACCTTTATTTAGAACACAGCTCATGGATAAGCCGAAAAAAAAAGGACTGCTAATAATTTTCCAAAAGCGGGAAGCAAGCTGGGATACGAAACCAGAAGTGCGCAGAAACGAGGTAGAAGGAAGCGAGAAAAAGATAGAAACAAAGGTAGGAGGAGGAGAGGCGGCCAGAGAACGAAGGTTTGAAACAAAAGATTGAAACAAAGGTAACTAGAATGAAGCTCTGGAATTTGTATTTTGCAACGGCAAAGTGCGCGCGAGCGAGCGGGAGGAGGAAGAGGAAGAGGAAGAAGCCTGGCAAGCACGCAAAGCGGCCGCCAGATCCGAACCGATGCTGGACAGAAGAACGCAGAAGCGGACACGACACGAGCTCGCTCCCGCGGCCGCCGCGACGTTTGCAGGCACGACACGATCGGTACGTTGTCTGCCACTGCTCGGCGAGGAAAATGCACGGGAGGGACCGGGCGGTAGTGGGGCCGCCGTGTGTCGGGCTTCTGATGAATCTGACGGCGCAAGCACAACGGGCAAAAGCGCGAGCTCGCGCGCGTTCAAAAGTTCCCTCTCACTCTCAACAGTAGCTGGATAGTCAAGTAAATAATGACCATCGTGCCTGCTTTTTGGCCTTGTGTAGATGCACTGTAAATTGTAATTGTAATTAGTCACATTAACGTTACGGTATATGTATAGAGTATTAAATGTAAATGAAATGTTTACATATTTATACTTTTTGTATATACATTACGAGACGAATCTTTTAAATCTACCTAGAATATAATTAGACAAAAGTTGTCAAATACAAACGGACGTGCTACAGTGCAGAATTGTAACTGCAATTGTGATCTAAACACAGCCTTTATCCGCGCCTAATAAGCATTCATTCATACCGATTGATGACACATTAGGACCAGGTTAGGCTATTCGCACTCGTCATACTCTAAATTCATCTTCTAAAAAGAATATTCCGTCCTGATCATCGAGATTCTCTACTCTATACTACTTTCTTCCGCACTCATCCATACTCTATATCTCTACTCTATATTTCTTTTTCGTTTTTTTATTCCCCACCACCCTCCCTCTCCACTCTCTCTCACCTCCCTCCCATCTCTTCTCTCTCCTCCCTCTCGCCCCATCCGCCCAGCACGACGGCGACGGCGGGCGCGGCCCCTGCGGGCGCGGCCCCAGCGGCCGCCGCTGCCGCCCCCGGCCCGGCGCGGGGAGCTCCGCCGCGGACTCGGGCAAGGAACACCTCGACGGCGAGCCCAGCAGGAGGAGGACCCCGCCCGCGAGGATGAGCAGCAGCACCTCGGCGCCGGCGCGTTCACCTTCTCTCCTTCCCGGCGCCGGCGGCCTCTGGTCATGGCCCGGCCTCTCCCTCCTCGGGCGCGGCTGCGGCAGACGGCGCGTCGACTCCGGCGGGCTCCGGTCCCTTCTCCCCATCCCTTCCTCCCCGGCGGGCTCCGGCGGGCGAGCTCAGTGCGGCGGCGGCCGGTCCTCCTCCATCTCCCTTCCCTCCTCTCCCCCTCTCTCTCCTCGGCCGTGGCACGTGCGGGGCGCCGTGGTGGGCCCGTAGCGGCCTGTACCGGTCGTCCGCTACGACGGCAAACTTCGCGTAAGCCGCGGTCATAGCGGACGCGATAGTGTACCCGTTGCAGGGCGATTTCCGCTACCGCCGTCCTTCAGTACGTCATCGGCGTACGCACTGCGGATAGCCTTAGGCTTATCCGTTCTCGTCCGATGTTCATTTCGCGTGCTCGACCAATAAATGCTTCTGTTCTTTCAATGGACGTAGTACTAACTTGCAGCCTCCACACTGGTATGGGTGTGGCAGCACACAACTGAGACTGTCTCCAACCATACAACCCATATCCAAAATGGGTCATATACAGTGTGTTTGCCTCTCAAAATCACTCTCCAACGGCTCATCCAAACCTGAGACCCATTTTCTCTTTCCCATCACATCGATTGTACTTTCCGCTTGTATAGAGCACTAAATGAAGTAGCAGCTGTTGCATGTTTGTACCTTTTGCCTTGCTAGTTCGAGATAAATCTTTTGAGTTTATTTGGGCCATAATTGGACAAAAGTTGTCAAATACATACGAAATTGCTACAGTGTACTTTTTCCCAATATTTTTCAATCTAAACGCAGCCTAATGAACTAACCACACATAACATGATTATAGTACTTTAGAGAAACAAAACATTCGGGATGGCATTACATCCACCACGAGTCATGCACGCCTCCGATTAGATTAGCGTAATAGCGTCTTCCCGCTAGCGGCTTTGCCGTGATTAACGTTACCTTAGGGACGTTTCTCACTTGGTGATGACTAGCTCGGCGTATTTATTAGGTCCTGTTGGGATCCCACGATTAATCACTGGTCAGCTAAAAAATTAACTTAGAATTAGCTCTGACCCAATTCAAACAGGGAGCTAATTGGTGGACTAATTTTTTAGACAAGTTTTAACTAGTTGTTTGTCAACTAGTTAAGTAATCTTGTCTAGTTTGAGATAAGTTTTAGACCAACTAGTAACTAGCTCTAACTCATTCGAACAGAACAGGTGTACGAAGGGAGAGGCATTTTGGATAAAACTTACTCTCTACGTACCGTGCTAACAGTAGTAAGTATAACATCTTTTATCATATGCTCCACCTTAAAAGTATTGTTAGAGACGACTATACTTCTTACGATTAAGATCCTCATCTCTTAAGGTTATCTTGGTTTTAAAAAACATGTATGAACCAGATTTACAGTTGGTTGTCGGCTTTCCTGTTGCCTCCATGCATGTGTCGTTCTAGCTATGCTTTTGATAGTCTAGATTCAAAGTATCTTCTATGTATCCAGATGTTATTTATGTCTAAATTTAGATTTTTTTTAATCTAGTAAAAGACCAAAATGATAGATAAATAGGAACATAAGGTGTATACCTATGTCTTGCCATCCTTAAAAAAGAGCCAATTATTTTTCAAAGACCATGCAAGCCTAAGCATGACCAATGCATGCATCGGAATCCATGCATGGAAACAAAGTTGTTTTTGACATGGTCAAAAGCCTCCAAGGTCTACAATCGGCATTATCTAGCCCCACGGCTAGATCTGTCCATGCTACTAGGCGTCCTATTCTAATGGCGCCTCCATGTACGCCGCAAACAGGAACAACCACATACTCATCTCAAGAAAATTATTGCTCGTCCTAGAGCAGAGGTGCAGCGCTCATCTCAGATCATCGCTTGATGTGCAACCCTGCTAGTTGAATCCTTAGAGTAAAATATCATCATTTCATAGATGTTTCATACAATACAATGTTTTACGATCGATTTACACTCCATAGAAGAAGTTATTAGTGAATCAAAGAACTCATGCATGTAATCAGTGACTAGGGATCGGTCAATCGGATGCAATCGTGTCAGTATGGTAACAATAAAAATGACTACAGTTTCTTGAGATGGCTTTGCTCCATAAACTTAGGTTCTTAACTTACATTCTATAAGCCGAATCGGCTTCCTCCGTGTATCTCCAATCGTAATGAAAAAGCCAACACCCAAAGGAAACATTTTTTCACTATAAGGGGAGATCAGGAGCCAGTGAAAAATGAAAGGAAGCTGATCTCTCAGACCTTTCTGGATTTTTTTTTTTTACCAAACCTATAGTTTCATACCTGTTTTAACCAACCGACTTTTGTCTCACAGTTCACAACTCATTACAGTTTTTCCTTAAACTCGCGGTTTAACCAAATAGACTTTGAAACACGACATTCACCAGCCCCGGTCCCCAGACATGCACAAACAAGACATGATTGAGAAGGCGAGAAATGAATGAGTGCTAAGCAAAAAGGATTGACCTGCCCTAAATGTGCGGATAAGCTCCCATTACTGACCGCCCACCATTTAACCCCCGCCATAAAAGCGGTCAGGTCAGACGCGTGCGGCGCGCGATGCGGATCGGACGGCGGCCAAACCCGGCGACCCACCGCACGGCGCACGCGACCCACGACGGGCGGCCAACCGGTCCGGGGGTAATCCCGTCCAAAAAGCGGGACCTCCCCTCCCTCCCCTAGATTCATGGCAACAAAACAACGCGAAACGAGCCGAGAAGCGCCCCCACACCACCACCCGTCCTCCTCTCCTCGGTCCTCTCTCTCTCTCTCTCTCTTCTCTTCCCCCCTCCCGGGAGCGCTCGTGCGGACCACGAGGAGGAGGAGGAGGAGGAGGAGAGAGAGGGAGGGTGCCCTAGCCCTGCCCTGCGCGCCGGCGTCGCCAGGGTTAGGGTCTCCCCCGGGCCGGGCCCCCGCCTTCCTTGCGCCATCCCTCCGCCGCCTTCTCGCTCTGGCCGATCCGCCCGCCCGCCCGACGACGCGCGGGGGCGCTCGCCCAGCGCCGTGTCTGCGTTCGGCCTAGCTTGACGCCGCGGCGCGAGCCAATGCCGTGTGCCTGACCGTCGCTCTGGGATTGATTCCACTCGGAGGTGGCCCAGCCAGCTAGCCAGCCATCCAGCCGGCCGAGCTCGCTGTCCTTCCTTCCTTGCCGGTACGGCGTTCTCTGAGGAGGTTCCGTGCGAGATCCGAAGGCCGGCGAGATGCAGCACGATCAGCGAAAGAAGGTGGGCCTCGGATCTGTACGTTTCGCGACCACCTTGCTCGCCAATTTGCGCCGTGTCTGAGCCTGTCCCGTCCGTCGGGATTCACCTGCTCCTGCGAGAGACCGTTTTTGCTTCCTTCATTTCTGGTCCTCTCTCCGGCTGCAGAACAATCTGTGCTCTCTCCTCCGCTTCCGTTGATGCAAAACCTTGTGGTTTTTGGAGGTCCAGCCTTCTTCGGTACTTCCATGCCGTGTCAAACTCGAAAGTTTGAATTTTCGTTACTATTTTTTCAGAAAAGTCAATTTTCGACATTTTTGTGTTGGCTGCCAGTCCTTTTTCCTGCAGACTTTGAATCTTTGATATGATTTAATGATTATGTCCTTCTCTCCACTGGTTGTAGACACAGAATCATCTTTCGTTGTTATGTTTCATTTGCTTTCTGCATCCCCACCACACCTTGTTGTTTGAGTTCTATTTTGGTTAAAAAGGCGGAATTTGGTGCGTTCCTGCTGCAGCAGCTCGTTATTTACTTGCAAATGTTGACTGCATCCTGTGGCCTCGAGACGCCATCTCTCAAAACACAAGGGCCGCTGCTTACCCGTGTCGGTGGGCAAAGATGTTGCCTTTTCTTCTGGGCTTTGCTCCGATCTATGCATGGACATTTGACTTTGCAAGATTTGCGTTCGAAGATTTCAGTTTTCAACGAATGTTTAAAGATCTTGCTTGTAAAGGCAGTCTTGGTTTGCAAAACGGTTTGCATTCATTTGGTTATGCTAGTTCTAGCTTCCTAATGATTGTCGGCCTTCTGAATTTTGGCCATTGAATGTATCTGGATACCTGCAATGTTTTCTGCAAATAGCCAATTGTGTTCCCACTTTTTGGGTCATGCTGCATTTGCCGTTTCACATCGATTATTTCCATATGATTGACTGATGGTCCATTGATCTGTGAAGACTCTTTGCTGTGGGGACCTTCAACGGTGTATCATAGTACATACTTTATAGTAATTTGATTTTGCATAAACTTTTCAGAGTTCCGTCGAGGCAGATTTTTTCACAGAGTATGGGGATGCAAGTCGATACAAGATTCAGGAAGTCATTGGTAAAGGAAGCTACGGGGTGGTCTGCTCCGCTATAGATGTCCACACTGGAGAGAAAGTAGCGATCAAGAAGATACATGACATCTTCGAGCACATATCCGATGCTGCTCGAATTCTCCGTGAGATCAAGCTTCTGAGACTGCTAAGACATCCAGATATTGTTGAGATCAAACATATTATGTTGCCTCCATCAAGACGGGACTTCAAAGATATTTATGTTGTTTTTGAACTTATGGAGTCTGATCTTCACCAGGTTATCAAGGCTAATGATGACTTGACGAAGGAACATTATCAGTTCTTTCTCTACCAACTGCTCCGTGCTCTGAAATACATCCACACAGGCAAGGGGAATGTTGCTATCATATATGCATTGTTTTCCTGGAAGATATAGATTGCATGTCATATGATTAATGACATCATGTGCTTGGTGCTTTGCAGTGAAAATTAATTGAGTCTGTGCCTTCTATTTAAATATTTTTTTTGCTGTGCACCATTCCATTTATGGTTGGTTCAGTTATCCTTTCGTTTCTCATTTAATATTTTACAGTATAATTGATAGCTGAAATGTTGGTTGCAAATAGTGATATGCTTAATTCAACAAGCTTTTGGCTTCAAAGTTCAAATGCACCCAATATAGTTCAAATTCTACTCATCTTTTAATCATTTTTTCATTTCATATGGTGGAGGAACAAGAAATCATGTTTACTATTTTTTTTTATTTTCTCTTTATCTTATTCTATTAAATAACTAGGATCGAACCCTCACTAGTCACTACATTGTGTCATTGTGAAATCTTGTATTTCTGGTATGCGAAGTTTGTGAAGTCAGGAACTGAAGAAAATTGTAGCCAAAATAATTAATGTTACATGGTTCATTTGCCATGTTGGATGGTTTTGTCTTAGTGAATCTATGATAGGCTTGAGATGTTCTTAGATATACCTAATAAATCAATTGAAACTTAGGAGGAACCAGGTAGCATTGCAGTAATAAGAAACATGTAACCAAATTTAGTTGAAGAGGACTCTAACTAACTGGGCTAGGCTCTGTTCCTAGACATCATGTTAGGTTCTATTTTTATTCTAGTAGTGTATCCATAGGTGCGTTTATGTACTCCCACACCTCTTAAGGGCAACCTCAATGGGAATCGCTGGTTGTTAGCTATTTAAGCTGCAAAAGGGCCTCTAGCTGAGTTGGTTAGGTGGCTTGAGCAGCACTCCACATGTCCAGGGTTTGACTCCACAAGGGAGCAAGTTTTCAGGCTGGGGTTAAAAAAAAAATCCTTGTCTGTCATACGCCAAAGCGCAGGTCTAAGGTCTGGCTCTGGTCGTGATCGTTCTCACATGGGCTATGATGCTACTTTGTGGGGCGGGGGTTCGTGAGTTTACTTGACCTGCTTGAGAAAGTCTTCTTAATGCAATGTCTGGGGGTTGTCTTAATCCCCCTCCCCCAGGTCGAGTGTTTAAGCTATTTAAGCTCCACGTCACCACATGGGCCTCACATATAAGTCTTTTTTTAGTTTTCTCCATTCTCTTCAACCCCATCTATCATCCATCCATGGATTCAGGCACCACCGAGCAGATCTGCTCTGCGTCGCCTGCCACTGGCCTGCCTTCTCTCTTTCTGCGCCCTCTCTGGTTATGTATACTCCCATGCCGCCATCGTGTACCGATGGCCTCACTGTTCGCTCCATCTTCCTAGCCACTTCTCACAGATTTGGATCCACAGCTGGGGCACCGCGTCGGCAGGGCTCCTGCAAGCGTGAACTACCCAGTTTGTGGCACTCACGTGCACGTGTTGCCTGCTGCTGGTCTAGCAAGTATGCGCCGACTTTTGGATATACCATTGGGATTAGGCGTGCGGGAGCCAGGAGGGAGGGTGCGATTGGAATCTGGTTCGTTTTCTTCCCAGCTGATCTTCTCTCACCTCATTTTTTGAGTGAGACCAGTGATGGAGTCACTAGCGAGGTTGTTTTTCCATTTTCTCTCATCTCCCCGTCGGTGAGAATCTCAGCTAGTGACTTGACACCCGTTGGGTATACATTGTCCTTTAGGTGTATCCATAGTCCTTTAGGTCTGGATCTGGATCAGGTTAATAGTGATAATATGTTCATGTGGCGCTTTGTGACACCTTTCAAACTCAGTATTACTATAGAGATCAGATGCTAAATAATTTTACATGCTTGTTTTGTTTGCATATGTTCATTGCTGTTTTCTGTTGTGCCAAGGTATCTTAATAATAGTCCCTTCATCCCAAATTATAAGACGTTTTAGCTTTTCTATATACGTAACTTTTTCTATGCACTTAGATAAATTAGAAGTAATGTATCTAGGAAAGCTAAAACGTCTTATATTTCGGAACGGAGAGGGGTGTTTGTCTTTTAACTAAATAAACCCTGTATAAATAATCTATGCAGATCCTAACTTGCCTGCTTATGTTCATTGCTGATAGTATATCTGTGTTAACTGCAGCTAACGTTTATCACCGGGACCTGAAGCCAAAGAATATATTAGCAAATTCTAACTGCAAACTGAAAATTTGTGATTTTGGACTAGCACGAGTTGCATTCAATGATACCCCAACAACGATCTTCTGGACAGTATGTTCTTTGATAGAGTTTTCTTCTCTTAGTTTCATTTATCTTTGTTTCTGTCTACTGAATGTGAGCTGGTCTGAATGAATAATGATGTTTCTGTGTTTATTTGCCTGCAGGATTATGTTGCAACAAGATGGTACAGAGCTCCAGAGCTCTGTGGATCTTTCTTTTCAAAGGTAGGATGTGTGGTACATCAGTGTCCCTTGGTTAAACTTTGAAACATTAAGCTAAAACCAATGTAGGCCAAATCTGTTTGGATTAATTGACCGTACAAATTGTTGTAGTGGTATAATGAATATCAAAATTCCTTTCAGGTATCATAATGTTTAAAATAACTTCTACCATCATATATAGAAAGTGATGAAAGTAAATGATCATGCCAATTGTTGCCTACTCTGATGCTAATGCAAATGAGTTGTTATTCACATTGCAGTATACACCGGCCATTGACATTTGGAGCATTGGATGCATCTTTGCTGAGGTGCTAACAGGGAAACCCTTGTTTCCTGGTAAAAATGTTGTCCATCAGTTAGATTTGATGACTGACCTTCTAGGCACGCCATCAATGGATACGATTTCTCGGGTAGGGTACAGATTAAATGAGCAACATTGTGCAGCTTCTCTGGTGAGCATCTTTTTGAAATTTGGTATTAATAGTTTCTTTTATTCTCAGGTCCGGAATGAGAAAGCAAGGAGGTATCTAAGCAGCATGAGAAAGAAAGAGACAATTTCATTCTCACAGAAGTTTCCCAATGCAGATCCTTTAGCCTTGGATCTTTTGCAAAGGCTTTTAGCATTTGATCCGAAAGACCGTCCAACTGCAGAAGAGGTAATTATGTTGCTCCAGAGTCCAGGTGCACACGTTTGTTCATCTTTGGTCTTTTGTGGGCAAATTGTGACTAAATTTAATATGTTTTTAGGCATTGGCTCATCCATACTTTAAAGGGCTAGCCAAGGTTGAGAGAGAGCCATCCTGTCAACCAATCACAAAGATGGAGTTTGAGTTTGAACGGAGGAGAGTGACAAAAGAAGACATTAGGGAGCTGATATTCCGTGAAATATTGGAATACCATCCACAACTGCTGAAAGACTATATCAATGGCACCGAGAGGACAACCTTTCTGTACCCAAGGTTGTAGCTCTTGTACATTTGAACACATGGTGCTTTTGCACATTGATAGTTTGATATATGTTTCATATTAATTGTATGAATTCCTACTGCTCCTAAAACTTATGGGCTTGTTTATGCAGTGCTGTCGACCAATTTAGGAAGCAATTTGCTCATCTTGAAGAAAATAGTGGAAACGGACCTGTGATTCCAATGGAAAGAAAACATACTTCTCTTCCTAGGTAATTGTTAAACTGTATACTCTGTACTCTTCATCGTACTTATCTTTTGGTGTATTTTGAATGCTTGCGTGGTCATAGTGGAAAAACACTGAAGCATAACTCATAATTGAATTGTTAAGAGTTCTTGACTTTGGCCTATATTATAACTGCTAAATCTTTTCCAAATTCTATATAAAGGAAGGACGCAATTAGAAATACATACATCTGACACAGTGACAAGGTTGTTTCAGTATAACCCTGGTAGCAAAGGGGAACCAGCTACAAATGAGAACACATTTATATTCAAGTGCTATACTACAAAATGAATGTGATTCTTGCTTCATCCCACTTTACCAATGTTAAGAACAAGTACTGAAAGAGGAGTGACAACTACAGTTTATTCTAACAATTAGGCCAAGGTGAATTTTTAATGTTTTAACACCAGTAGTTATAAGCACCCCAGATTGGGATTTTGACATAGCAAACATAACATTTCACCTTGAATTTAACACTATCAGCGGAATGGTGTAAAGTGCTATTATTCTTTCACTGAAGTTGCTGTTGATTAGTAGGCATTCAAACTAACTATGCTTGGATTTCTTGCTTCCTTCCTAATTGTGCACTTCTTATTTTTTTCAATCTTAAATGGTTATCCTGCCTTTTGCAGATCTACTATTGTTCACTCAGCTCCAATTCCTGTCAATGAACAACACCGTATGGGCCCGTCTAGGGAAAGGCCTTCATCTGATGAGTTCTACAGAAATCCTCGGGAGACAGAAAAATATTCCTGCAATCTCCCAAGAGCGTCACAGGCTCCACAAAGAGTGCCAACAGGTACCTTTGGTTTGTTTCATGTAAACTTTTGGCTGATATTGGTCTAACTATATACTGTATCTTTTTGCAGCGAGACCTGGAAGGGTTGTCGGTCCAGTAATGCCTTACCAAAATGTAGACACCAAAGACCCCTATGACACACGAAGGTTGGCAATGAACTCAGGATATCCTCCCCAACAACAAATCCCACAAACATTTGGTTATTATCAGACACATGGCAAACCAGCTTGCTCCGAGCCATCGCAGGCTGAAAGGTATACGCCGCATCAGCAGGCCTATGCCTGCGCAAACCGTACAGCTGTGTCTGATGTTGCTCTGGACATGAGAGCACCCCCTTTTCATCATCTATCGGCAGGACAAAAAGGTGACTCTTCTGATAGGCTAACAGCAGAGACAAACTTGTACACGAGATCACTCAACGGCATTGCTGCTACTACAGCAGGAGTGGCAGCAACTACTCACAGAAAGGTTGGTGTTGGTCCATTTGGCATGTCAAGCATGTATTAGTGCCTGGATCATGGCCGAATTATGGTGAATCCTACATGCCTTTGCTGGAGCTATGCTGCCTTCAGGTGGCTAAACATTGACGATGAAGTGGCCAATCAAACCTTTGGCTGGATGCTGCCAAGTTTAGAGTGCAGGGCAATGCAGGGTTTTCCTGTGTGGTCAGGAAAACAGGAACCACCGTCGGCGGCATGAAGCGTGTCAACATGTTTGTTCAATTTAGGGCACCAGCTTGTATTGTATCTGCTTGTGCCTGAGGGGTGTGCCCTTGGTTGCACACTGAAGGGGTAATCCAGCGGCTTGTAATCTGGGCAATTTAGGCGCCAATTTCTTTTCTAGAGCGAGGAGGCAGAAGGGAAAGGAAGGAAACATTTTAAATGTTGTATAGAGATGTTTTTCATATATCAATTTGCTACATCAGAAATACTCCAGAAAGATACAAGATATAGCAAAAAAAATTAGCTTGATATGAATGTTTGCGGATCGATCTTGAACTGACTTTAAGAACATGTCCCCCATTAATCTTGAACTATATTAGGTGCAGTGTCGTAATAATCGGTAGGTGAAAGTCGAGCACTCGCTTGTTTCCGTTGGGCTGTCTATCCCAGGCTATCAAAATACTTGGTCAATTGGACAAGGAAAGCGTCATCTGCAACGATCAGTTCAGTCTTGGCGTCGCTTTCAAGCAACGTGAAGTCTAAGTGACAAGATTGCTTCAGGAATTTTAAAAGGATTTTCAGGAATAATAATTCTCATAAAACATGAGAAGAATCACACAACATTTCACTATATTCTTGATAGTAATAGCAATTGAATGTATTTTGTTTTTCTTTTGTTTTTATTTTTTTTTCTGAAGTCTATATCACCCCTGAAGTTTGGGGAGTAATCTACTGACCCACAAAAGTGTAAAAACCAAACATTCAACACATCAAAATTTACAAAATCAGCCAATTTACCTCCTTGGTGGTTTTGCCGGGTGGTTTCTCTTAGACGGTCCAGATCACATGTTTTGGACACGCTGGCGCTTGGACCCGCTTGTAAGATGCATGAGAGGACAGATACTCTTAACTCCTCATCTCAACCACAGAGTAGCAGAAGCACGAGGGAACGACATCGTCTAACTTCAGCTGGATCGACTGCGTGGTGCAGTCAGGCCATCTGTGCCGTCGGCTGAGAATTGGACATCTGTACGCGTTGGCTGTTGGTCTTGCCGCCATGCTCTCTGGGCCTTGGCCCAAAACCAACTCTGCCGCTCTTCTTTTGCCGTCAATGTTTTCTATCTTGGCGCGAGTTTCTCCACGTTTCCCGCGGTTGCGAGGCGACGACGGCGGCAATCGGTTGCTGCTTGTGTTGATCGCTAGGAGGATGTTTGCAAAAGAACTTGGCTAATTAAAATGGACTAATTAAATTATACCTCTAATATTCATCTAAAATAGGCTATTATGAAAACTAATATAAATTAAAGTAACCCATAAATTTGTTTCCAAATTAACCCGCTGCATTATACCATTAGCAATATAATATAAACTATCCTGAAATTTAAATTACTCCCTCCGTCTGAAAATAAGTGTTGTTTTATTCAAAAATTTATGAAAAAATTAATTATTTTATTATAAAATGATTCATTATTAGAAGTACTTTAATCATAAACTAGGGAAGAACCATTCCTTAATCAAACAATATATTTAATTGAGAGAATTAGTTTCTTGGCCCTAAAAGACACGTAGTTTAGTTTCTTAGCCCTATTTTCATCGAACTTTATTATTTGGCCCTATTTGATTAGTTTCTTGGCCCCATCGTCCATTCTATCAGTTAAACAGCATATGAGGGGCGACAAAAAAACCAAAATAACATTCAAACCAAAATACTTCGAAAAATCATAACTCTTCAATACGACATTAGATGAAAATGATTTGAGAACGTTCATTCAAAAATTAATATAATAAAATGAAAAAACTAAAAACTAGAAAGTTAGAGATCTCATCGGGATGTATATTTTTCATATAAAAATTATCTTGATCGGATGTTCTATTGAAGAGTTATAATTTTTCGAAGTATTTTGGTCTTTTTGTCACCCTTATGTGTTGTTTAACTGATAGAACCGGAAGGGCCAAGAAAATAAGTAAATTTTGTTTTAGGGCCAAAAAACAAAATTTGATAAAAACAGGGCCAAGAAACTAAGTCATGTTTCGTTTAGGGCCAAGGAATTAATTCTATCTATTTAATTTGGTGGTAGTATAATAAACAACTAAAATAGATCTGACCACATATTGCAACAAGTGCAGTAGCGGATGGCTGACTCCTCACCCTTGCAAATACTCGATCGCTGGCACCGGCGATTCACCCTCGCTCGTGGGAAAAAGGAGTCGAACTCACGCCAATGAAAAGCCGGCGCCAAATGGGAAGCGATTTAGATGTTTTTGGGCCGAGGCCCAGGTAGTAGAGGAGCATACTTGCAGCCAGTAGGGCGCACACGTCCGATCATGAGCGGATGGTGGAGATGTCGTGACTGCAGCACCGTGCTGTCATTTGAGGTGAAGTTAGACGATCTTGTTCCAGCACGAGAGGGTGTCAAGCAAGAATAGAGAACAGAACACGGACAGAGGGAAGGAAGAGATTCGAGATCCTCCTCCTCGGACTATCCCTGTGATTGCTAACGTAGCCGATCTGATCTCGTCGGTGGCCACGGGTGCGACAGAGCCGAGAGAGAGGCTACTGGAGCTGGAGCTGAGGAGGAGGGTGTATGGGCCGAGCTCAGCGAAATTTCCGATGAGCGAGGAGCAGCCGGGTCCGCCCTGGAGCCAGAAGAGCAGTGGCGCGGCGGTCGCTGGGGTGGTCACCGGGTCAGTGGCTTCGTAGAGGGAGTTGGTAGACGTGGTGTTGAGGTAGCCCGACTCCCCGAGAACATCTGGGCTGCCGCGGGGGTGCTGGTGATCGTCGTTGTCATTACGAGGACGGCGAGGAGGGAAGTTAAGATTGATGCCCGGCTTGAGGAGACTAGAAGATCAAAGGATACTATACAGAAACCACTGTAATGTAATGCATGACTACCTTGCAATGCATCAGATTTGAGTGTACTTGTTTCTTAAAACGAAGAAATCCTTCGGCGCAAAAAATAATAACCCATGAACATAGTACATCAGACCCGGGTAAACATTATCCTAGCTCCTGGAATGCACGTTACTATAAACAGAAGCATGGCTATTCCTGCTTGGGGCGTCATCATCAGCAAAATTGCACTCAGATCACTTTATTCAGCACTATTATTCGTCTCTGTACAATGATCTGTGACACGGAAACCCAAAGGGGCATACATATACAAGCCATTTTCATCGACGACCGCCAGTTTATGCTTGCTATTTGTAACAGCTAACATAACATAAATGGTGAATCTTGATCCTATACCTAACTTCCCAAGAATGGCCTGCACCATGTGGAGCGAAGCTAACTTCGGCGACAGGTTCACTGGATGATACATCCGTATGCCTCTAAAACTAATTTTGCTCAGGTTTGTCATGAAAGGCCTTTGAAATTATTGGCCTCACGTCCTCTGAATCCACAAGGCTCTCCAGGAACGGGAGCAAATCGATCAATTCCTGATCTGAGGGGTCATCAAACCAGCTCTTAATTGGTATGCCGTTATCCACTTGTAACTGGAAAACCTGGACAAAGACATGCTTCAATTAATTAGCAAAAAAAATATGAATATATATAGTATGTAAATCCCTTTAGGTAGCAAAAAAGGCTCTGATGAAACGATAGTTTAGTTCCTGCCTCCTCTAGTTCAGAAGGAAATAGCTACATGCCAGGAGACCAAGATAGCACAGTATATAGTGCTAGACTAGACTTACCAGAGATCGAGATAAAAGTAACAAGGGAAATTCAACTATCAGAAGTTCAGAACAGATAAAGTCTAAACTCTCTCTATATATATATTCGAAAGAGATTGTACCTGTGGAGTATTGTCAACTATTGCAACTTTTGCCAAGTCGATCCCCAGAATTGTCAGGTCCTTTGTATAGCAACCGTCAGAGAATATACAAGATTCACGATAAATACGCTGTGAGATATATTTTCCATCAGGATCAAGTTTATCTATAAGTTGCTCAGCATAGATTCTCTGACTAGCTGTGAAAATGACAAGCTCAAACATCTGAGCAACCTTCTCAAGAAACATTTTCAGGTAAGGCCTTTTTCTCACATACACTGTGTGATTTTTCATATTAAAGAAAACTTCTAGGGTAAAATCAGCATTGTCACAGTGATCCAATGTTGAATGTACAAGAGTCTCTGCATATGAGAAACCGTTAGACTATCATACAAAGAATATTGGAATAAAAAAGTTTATATCACAACTGAATTTCACATTCCTGTACATGACAGACAATACAACAACAACAACAACAACATAAGCCTTTTGTCCCAAGCGAGTTGGGGTAGGCTAGAGATGAAACCCATAAGAGACCAAGATTAGAGAAACACAAAACGGACACAAGACGAAAGATAGAGTTAGGGATAAACAGAAAAGGAAGCAAAGGTCACGGTTCAGATACATGACAGACAATGTTAACTGAAAAATAATGATAACATGCCAGTACCTAGTGAACAGATACTGAAAAGTACCAAAAAATAAAAGACACATTCAGAAGTAATATTCCATGAGAAGTTAGTGCTGCTCACCGTCCAAATCAAGCACAAGAGTCACATGTTTTGTTCTCACTGGTGTTTTCGGTAAGTGGTTGGGCGAGTCAACATCCATTAAATCAGGCAGACATCTAGAAAGTAGCTTTTGATCTAGATATTCAGTTTCAACATCTCCTGTGGCAGAACTGCTTTCTGTTTCTGAATCTGTTGGTTTTGTCTGAAGGTATAAGGATGTTTCATCAGGGTCCATTGTGACATTGTCTGCCGGAACCGCATCATCACTGGTACTGGGTTTTGGTGTATCATCTAGAGACAGACGGGCCACGGGCTGCTCTACCATGTCAACCAAATTCATACAATCATTGTAGGAAGTACTAACTTCATTTGTGAAACCCATCAAACTATCAAATTGGAGAGCAGAAAAGTTTTCTGAGACATAGAAGTCCAGAACATCCCAAACTTGTAATTCAGTTGTGGTATTGTATCCTTCATCATTGCCACTAAGAATCAAGTGAAGGAACTCAGTGCTTTCATCCATTGCTGTTGACAGATAAAGAAAAGAAAAGTCAATGAAGAATAATCAGGACCTTCAGCAACCAAATATCAGATTTGGCCAATAATTGGATGAACTAAAAAAAGCGGAAAAGCAGCCACGACATCATACGGGAATGTAAATGTATAGACACCTGAAATCAAGTAACCACAGAAAACTTGGAAGCTACGCCTTTTTACCTGCAGCATTGCAGTTTATCTCTTTCAACTGAAGATCACTGTAGATTGGATCTGGTGACAGGATACTCTCAAGGTCTGATGATGATGGAACTTGTATCGGAACCTGAAAAATATTTTGTAATAGGTTTAGTATTAACTGCTGCATAACATTTCAAGACACAATTAAACAAAGATGCAGTTCTGTAGGAAATTACATAATGATGCATTGATGCTAAGAAAGATCATCCCACTCACTTCTACTGGTACTATTGTTTCTAAGCAGAGCGCTCACAGCTTGATAATCGAGAGCACTAGCAGCTGCATTATGACAAATCAGACCATCATTATCCAACTATTTGACTTGCACGGTTAGTTATAGAGCATAGTTTCATAATTTGCAATCACAAATAGTGGTTTAACAAATCTCAGTGCTTGTTAGAGTATTGCGAGTTTAAAAAGTAAAGACTGTATTTGGCTTTGTCCTAATTCATGCTAATGCCTTTGTTATTTCCAAATATACTATTTGTTCACCAGCACATTTCAAAATTAAAATAGTGGTTTTTTATGAGTTTCAACTTCTCTTAGCTAGCAACTGAAGCTTTTCATGAAAGAGTTTATTAAATGGTAGAAAGAAAATCCAAGAGAACTAAATCCAAAATGATTTGATCGAGTGAAGTTGTTTGAAAATATAAACGTCAGCAGCTGTGGTATCATTCGCAAAAAAAAGAAAAAGAAAAAAAAAAGCTGTGGTATCAGCTGGAATCACGAATCAGTTCAAAGCTCAAGAACTGGGCTTCTTGGTTAGCTGATAATAATAATAATTAATTATTATTATCACTACCATATACATGGCGTTGTGTCTGGTTTGTGTTTTCTTTTTCCATTCTTCTTCCATTTTTGAGACTATTAAATCAGTTACTCAGATAACTTGCTCCTGGGAAGCAGAAGCCACTATGGACAGAGAACTAAACTTTGGCGATGCAAGTGCAACTATGCTGGTGTTCCCAGGAGCATTCTGAAAGGAAAATAAAGGTTAATTACCATTGATCTTTGACCATATGACAACAATGGCAGTGGTAGCAAACTGGTGGTTCCTGCATCAGATTCATCATGCAATAAGCTGATTTCCATGATTTCAGCGTTCTCCCCTGATACTTCGGTAGTGCAACACACTGCAAAAAGGGAAGGAAGAAAAAAGTTGTAACACATTTCTTGCAGTCCAGCAATAAGCTACTAAAAAAACTGGTACTAATATGCTAAATTATGTTTTCCCAGATCACATTCAAATCTCCATGTGTTTGTGAGAGTGCATCTCAATACATATGTAAATATGGATTAGTGTAACAAAAGCCATACAGTAATGCTGTATCCAACTAATTTTGTGCTCAAGGCCCTATATTTTAGCAGAAGGTAAAGTCAATAATTTTGGGAGGGGAAGAGGATGCACAAATTTATTAAACTAGAATATATGTGATCAGGACAAAACATTCACTGTAATTATTTCTTTTTTATAAAAATTAAATTTCCAATAAGAAAAGTAATGTTATGCAGTATCACTGTACCAGCATCATGAAATTTATAACAATAACATTTGTGCAGCATATTGAAATATGAAGAACAATTAAAACGCGTATCTTAGACTACTTCATGATATACTAATTCACCTACCATCGTTTTAACGCACTAACTAGAACATTCTCTTTTCCACTTTGACACAACAAAGATGTTTCCAGTTCTACCTTAGAAGCCACAAATGTGTCAGTTCTCAATTGTAAAATGACACTTCTATCTTCTGAATAATAAAAGATGTCGCTATTCTAAAACGATCAAGTGAAACTCCAACTTTACAATTTCCTGACGACTAAAACTTCTTAGTGAAACTTTGTGTTCTGTTTAATTTAATCTTTCTGTGAGCCTAGAACAGTATTTTTCATCTTAGCTGGAGATAAAAGGATTATTCAGTAATCACATCTGGATGCTAGGCTGTTTTTGTAGTAGGATAAGAAAAGTTAGTTTCCTTTCATGTTTTTTTTTTGAAAGAAATATTCTCCTTTCATGTTACAAAGTACCGTTCAGTCAAAACATCAGCAATGCCAGTACTGGTAACATTGCCAGAACTGAGTCTTTTGCATTTCAGGTAGTGTATTTATCAGAGTTACAGATTACGAAAGTGCAGCCTATAGCATAGAACACAGATTATCTTTTGTGGAGCTGCTATGACCATATATACTACACTCCAAGCAGGAAAGCAAAATTCATTGACAGTAGGAAAGATTGAAATGAATCTAGCGAGGTAGATGAGACTGTAAACTATGCAGACTTTACCATTTTGATGACTTATTAGCGCTGACCCCTCCACTGTTTTATCGAGTGTAATCTCTTGAGGGTGTGAATGTTCCAATGTTTCAGTGGCCATGCAAAATGTATGAAGCTCCTGTGTCCCTAAACAGTCGTTGCTTAACATTTTATTCATCCTTAATGCAAGTATTTGCAAAAAGCATGTTCAAAGTACTGCAGTTCCAGTAGGAAAAGGCCAACTGTTGAAACATTTGATATCACTAAAGACATTAGTGGGGAAAAAGTGAAACAGATAATTATCTACAACCTATTGTAGTCGATAGAGCATACTTAATCACTAATAAATCTGTTGTAAAGGGACCGCAAATCAGTTGTACATGAGAAAACAAACACTTAGTATTGTGAGGATTAGTCTGGGGACAAAGGAAGTAATGTAAAGTGTAATCATTATCAACAAAACAAGAAGAGGCTATGCGCCTTTGACTAAACAATAGTACTAGTCAACAAACTTACTCTACTCGAAACTCGAAAGCATTTGTCACTTCTCGCATGCCGGGAGCATATTACAAGTGAATTCGCCAAAGCAAATCAGGCGCCCTAGTACTCTAGGATCCTCTCTCTGGCAGCAAGTAACAACTCTAGTACTCTACCAGTGACTCCGTTCCCTGTTCCCCTTTCACCTACTTGGGTACTTTTCGTTTTTAGACCCATCAGAAATCTCCCTTGCAAGGACAGAAAAGGGAAATCGGATGCGAAATATACCGTATGTCAAAGCAGCAACTAACCCCGTAAAATTCCTCACATCACATCACGTCACAAAAGAGGGGCTCACTTCACTCCTCGTCGTCGGCAAATCACAGCGCAGACTCACGAGGAGCGGAGAAAAAAGTGCGGAGAAGAGAAGACCAGGCCAACAACCTTCACCGAACATCTCTGTGGAGCTTAGAGTCCTGGAACTACAGGATCGTCCTTCGGGGACTTGAATTTCACATAGGAAAAAAAAACCCAGAACGGTTCCGCGTTGCTCAGCAGCTCGCCGAAATCTCCTCATGTTCATGCTAAAAAAAACCCCTCACGAATTCCCACCAAATTCACCGTGAGAGAACTTAGAAGCGGCCGGCCCCAGCTTAATCACACGCAACAAAGTTGAAACGAAGCATCGATGCTACTACAGAGACGGGCCACAAACTTTTGTGCTCACGAAACCTCCGACCAGACCAAGCTCGAGAGAGACGAGACGAGAAGAGATACGTACCCAGGCAGCGCGCTTGCGTAGCGCCGACGCCGATGACCTCTGGCTCACCACAGACAGCACCCTTTCCACCCTCCCCTCGCGTCCAGCCTTGCTCCGGCAAACACCAGAAAGAATCGGAGGAGGAGCGGGCGACGAGTAAGAGGGAGGGAGCAGGGAAGCAACCAGGCAAAGCTAGCAAGGCCAAAGGCGCAGGAGCAGGAGCAGACACAGGCAGGGGACAGCTCGATCGCTCGCTAATCCCGCACCACATAATCTATGCGACCGATCCGCGTCCGCCACGATCAGGCCTAACCTCCCTCCGTTCGGAGCCAGAGACATGTGGGGCACGCAACGCCGGGCCCGCGTGGACGCTACTCTATGAGGTACAAGTTTGCGTAGGCTTTGCATTCTCTCGGTGGGTTGCGGCTCTCCCCACTCCAGCTTCGTGCCCCTGCGCGTCCGTTTACGCTGCTCCATACATACTCACCCACTGACATGCGGGGTACGAGTAGATCCAGCCCCAATGTCAGCTAGAGAGGTAGACTCTCCAATGAGTGCGTGTAGGATATTTAGGCTAGAAGGGTACACGTGGACGGTGAGGATGCGGGAGCTCATCATGCCGGGCGAAGTCCACCCGTTTTTATTTATAGCGCCTGGTCCTACTTTATCAGGTTGGCATACTAGTCGTACGCGTCTCTGCATTCCGTCACTGACATATTAGGCGAACGTATGTGGGACCATCCAGCCAGTGACAGGATCTGTGAGAGTGCCCGCCGAGGATGGAATTGATGGAGTTGGTGGGGTACACGTGGACCATAGGACGGCGCTTGATCTTCTGCACCCAGCTTGAAGCCGCATCCACTGCTCTGCCGACGCGTCGCGCAGTTTCCCCCGCGCTGCCGGCAGGCCCCCACACGCATGCGGCCGCCGCCGTGTCTACCATCCGCGCGGCGCGGAGGACAGGACAGGAGCCGGACGAGGCGACGGAAGCGACGGCGCAGCACTGGAGCGCACGTGCAATGGAACGCCGCAAGATAGCCGGTGGCTCAAATCTGGATTGCAACCTTTCTCGCATCCTCACTCCGTCCCAAAATAAATAATGTTACGAGATACGCGTCAGACTAAGTTTTAAAAAAATATATGTAACATCTAGATCTCTAAATAAGTTTATTATGAAAGTATATTCAACGATCTATCTAATGATACTAATTATATATTATAAATATTAATATTATTTAATATATTATTGGTTAAAGTTTAAAAAGTTTGACTTCTCGGGAAGCGAGAATGACCTCTATTTTAGGGCGGATGGAGTAGGCCTGTTTTTTTCCGAAGGGACGGCAAAAGGTTTGCCGCGATTTATATTAAACGAAGAAAAAGAAAAATAAAGAGTCGGTCCAGTTTTTTATGGAAACCGGGCTAAAAAACCATTACAACTGGGAGAGAGCAACGCTCATCTCGCCCAACCCTAGCGCATCCACCGAATACATCGTGAGAGCATAACTTTACACACAACTCAATTATGTACCCAACTGCAACACAAAGTAAAACCACTACTTGCAACTCAACCGGTCAGATTGGGACATCGACACGGTTACACCAAGACCACCAAGCCACACTCCCAAAGAGCCACTGACAAGCAGCCCACCTCGCGAGCGCCGTCGTCCCCGACGATGTCCCGCACCAACCAGCCACTGCCAAGCAGAAATCTAGTTGGCGCAGTCCGCTGCAAGCCAAGTGGCCACCACACCGACTCCACCGTGCCGCCATCGTCTTCTGATCTCGCACAGTCAATCTCCCAACCACGAACAAACGTTGGCAGAGGTCAAAGAGGAGTCCACCCCATGCTCCCCCAAAACAACTAAAGCACCGCGCCGGATCATAGATCTGAGACAACTCATCCTGGTCGAATTGAGACATCGACCTAGGCCTCAATGCGTGGGGGACTCGCCACATCCACCGCCGCACACCACTCCACCAAGGATCCAAGCGTGCTTCGCCGTTTGGAGAGACATAGAAGTCGAGCCACTCCGCAACCTCACCTCTGTCATACCGCTGTTAGAATCTCCACTGCCGCATGAACAGAAAAACTCCAGAGACACGGCACAACCTTTGCCTAGGTTGGATTGGGACATCGACCCAGGCCTCCACTCACTGTGCCCAGTCATATTGGAACCTCGACGCGAGCCAATGCAGCACAAACACCATCCCTTTTTTTTATAAATATAAAGAAGGAGAGAGAAAAAGTAAGATAAAAGAAACGAACTCCCCAACGAAGCCACCGGAAGATGAAGGACCAGCGCAGCGACCACAGGAGCGATGGCCACAGAAGACGACCAAGCGCAAAGCCGAGGAGGAAGGCAGCCCCGCACACGCCATGGCATGGAACTTCAAAGACAACACCTTCAAGAAGGACTGCGATGCAGAAAGCACCGCCGCAGCCCGGCCACGGTTTTCACCTAGAAGTTTCACGCCAGCCGGAGAGGATGATACAGTGACATATGCCTCCAAGGAGGAAAACGACGCCAAGAGGGCGTCGCCATCGTCAGCCAATAGCAAGGCTTTCGCCTAGCGCCACCCTTCCGGGCGCAGAAAACGCCAGACACGTTGTTGACGATCCAGAGGCACGAATGCCCGCCTGACCAACATCGGCCTCGCCACCAAGGCACTGCAGATGCGAGAACGAGTGAGACCACGCCATCCACGCCACCATGGCGTCGATGACACGCCGTCAGAACAGCTGCCCACACCACCACAATGCAAGGCAGCGCACGTTACTAGCCTCGGCACCCACACCACCGTTCGCGAAGGAGAGAGAGGTGTCGACGCAGTCGGAGGCAGCACGGACGCCGCCAGGCGGGGAGCACGACCACGCCATTGCAGCCGTGCCCTGGCCCAGTAGGTGCGCATGAGCCGGCCCGGCCCGGACCCGCCCGGTCGCCGCCGCACCAGGCCACCACAGGCAGTCCTAGCGAAGGTCCGCCTGCCACCGCCAAGGACGGGCGGTAGGGTGCCGCCGACGCCAGATCCAGGCCCCGCGGACCAAGGTCCGCACTGCCATTGTCAAGTTCGGCCACCAGGCTAAGAGACGTCGGCCGCCGCCGGGGATGGGGGCAGGGTGCCACCAAGCATAGGATCCGGCCTGGGAGAGCCCGGATCCAGCCTCCACCCTCCGCTGGCCGCCGAGGGACGCCGGAGCTAGGGTTGGGGTGGACGGCGCTGGATCCATCGCCCCACGCCCGCCCTCCGGCTGCCGAGCTTTGCTTCTCCTCCTCCGCATAGGCGACGCACGACCATTCACCATCGAGCGCAGTCCCTCGCCGGTCGACTCTTCACCGCCCACAGCCACCACCGCTGAGCCCCTCCGAGGTCAGCCCTGTCCTGCCTCGCCGCCCAGGTAGCCTATAGCCCTGCCGCCGCCTTCCTAGGGAGCGGTGCCAGCTCCCTCTAGCGACGGCGAGGTGAGGAGAAGGGGGTGGACGGGGTGGCAGCGGCTCGGTCGAAGGTGCCGCCCGAGTTGCCCGAACAGGGGAGCGACTCGAGGGCCAGGAGTTCTTTTTTATGGGCCTATTTTTGTTCCTCTTCAATATTCTAATTTTCTCGTCACATCACGTCATATCAAATGTTAGACGTATATGTGAAGCACTAAATATAGGTAAAAAACTAATTACACAGTTTGTATATAAATCGTTGTTGGTATTTTTAACATCACTTCAAGTTAAGTTGTCATTCCTAACAGGATGCCAAAAACCATTGGTAAAATAATCTACACTTGCCACCTAAAAATATAACACTATAGAATATATCCGCAAGCGCACAGATAATTCTCCCATTGTAGCGCTTCACCTGGTAAGTATTCCGAGTATCGTTAATTTATTTTATGCCAAAAGGATAAATAGACATTCTACTCATTAGGATAATCTACTATAGTGATTGAAAAAATAATAAATGTGCAGACCTATAATGACCAGTAACTCTAATATTTTAGCAATAATAAGTCAATAATAATATGGTAAATGATAACTGAGTAAATAAAGTAAATGGTATTTCAGAAATAGAATATAGAGACTCACTTATGTAGTAAGACAATCTCGAGATTCGGTTAAAGTAAAGGAAACCTATATAATTACTAAATAAAAAGTCTACAACCTACACTATATTACATATCTTCATTTATAGCAGAACCGACTCAGAAAACATCATAAGAAGCATCATCTAATGAGAATATTAAGACACAAGGGTCATCTCTTTCGCGACCGCGCTCTGCTGGTCCTACGTACGGGGGTGGACTACAGAGGAACCAACGCAGCTGTCACGTACGCGGACTATCATACGACCCGGCACATCAGGGTGCCTCGATAGGTACGTAATATATCTAGATTCCACGTCTACATAATACATACCACCTAACTCACTCGAGTACTGAATTAGGCGCTTTACGATCATATGACAATAATCATCACCAATCACAACTATATCGAATATGCAACTAAAATAAACTAAAAACTGAATAAGTAGCAATATATTAAAATAGAGCAAAGTCATAATGAGATACAAGATAATATTACCGATCTCTAGACGAACAGATCTGGAATCCCGAGTGTAGCGCCCAATTCTACTTGAACCTTACTAGACGCCTAAACTAATGAACTTGAAGAAGTAGAGCTCTATTTCTAATCTCTGAAAACCTTAACTTCTGTCTACTCTTGACAAATGAAGCAGGAGGAATGAATTGGTGCTATGGAAGGGGGTCTGCCCCTTTATTTATAGCGCGGTGGGGTGAACGTGTGCCGTTTGATCAAACTGACTTAACATAGGGTTGAGATGACTCCTCGAAAGCGGTGGAAGAAGACTCCAGAAGGTGGCGGCGAAACCCTAGGGGGAGAGCGCCACCCGGCCCCACCACCTGCCAGGTGGGGCCCAGCTTGCTTCAGGTACCTTCTATACTCTTCTATCTTGCCGATGACGTTTGTTTCCTTTGCGATCAAGTTTTGTGGTAATTATGCATTTTAATCCTTCTTTTAAGCTTTTCTGGATAATCCCCTGTAAAATAGACAATTCACCAAAACTCATAGAATCTGTCAGTAATAAACCCTATGTTTCTATTATTGCCTATTTCCAAGCATTAGTTAACAGTATAAAATTGATACTTAACGACCGTCAACAATCGTAAAATTAATTTTTTGAATCTACTTGAACTATAATTATATACTTATTGTAAAAAGTAGCACATATACGACAGTACTTCAAATTTTAACTATCCAGGATCTAAAATCTAAGCCTTAGCACCAACGAGCTTGCTGTAGTTGCTGGAGGACCTTGCAGTCCTGACTCCCGAGCGTTTCTAGCGCGTACTTTTTCTTCTTCTTTTTCATTTTTGTTTTCTCTTTTATCTGGGTGTTTGAATATGGTATTTCCCTTCCTGCTTTTTTTCCAAAAAAAAACACTTGCTAAAGGGTAGGCCCTGTTTAGTTCAAAAAAATTCTAGATTTTCCGTTATATCGAATCTTTAGATGCATGCATGGAGTATTAAATGTATTAATAGCTGTTGCATGTTTGTATAGTTTACCTGTTTTTCTCGAGATGAATCTTTTGAGTCTACTTTGGGCCATGATTGGACACTTATTGGAGAAGATTCTTCACGTGCTACAGTGACTTTTCACCCCACTTTTCGCGAACTAAACAGGCCCTGAAACAAGATCATCCTGCTGCAATCACATGAACATTAGTAGGCACTTTTTTAGTTAATGATCAATGTTTGATCTGATCCTTCCAAAACAAAAAAACACATGTTTGATCTGAGATGTAACATGAAATGTTCATGTATTTGTTTTGATTGTGTCATGCTCATCCCAGGTTAGTGTTTGGTTGGGTGATAATAGTGGAGGGTGAACCGAATTATACTTGCGGGGAGAGGCACTAGTTTTAAGACCAAAAACAAGTGTCTCATGTCTAGTCAACGTGCTTCAATTTTGCAAAATCATGCAAAATTACCCACTTCCTTCGTCCAACAATATTTGTATGTCTAGGATGTGGGCACAGAAACCATTGTCAATGTAAAATGATAGAAATACCCTTATAGAAACGTGATATCTGTCATACTGTATGTTGCAGGCCTGCAGTCTGTGGCTTGTCCTGGTCTTCAGGTGACCCACGCATTCCTACTTCATAAAAAAAACTCCATGTAAGTTTCTAGAGCATCCTAGACCACAAAAGCCCTACTTGGCCCTAGATCTGAGAGGTATTCCTCTACCCGGAACAACCATGTCCCTCTCACAATTTCCTTCGGATAGTCTAACACAACAAGTGGATGATCTGAAGGATCAATTTGGACTTCACTAGTTACAACTGCATTGTCTCTTATCTTGAATTTGTTGGACTCTTGCAATATCGTGGTCTCTTTCTCTTCGGTTCTTGGTGCAAATTGCTACCACCTTCCCTTGGTTGGCTTCTAATTGGGGATGGGTGGCATCACTGCGTGACTATCTCACTTGGGTGCTGAGGACTTGCCTCACATGAATCTCATCTGAGAAGGGTCTGCCAGCTTCGCTTTCTAGTTTGGGTCAATTCTTAAGGTTTGGCAAACTAGAAAAGAACTCTAGATAGAAACTTATAGGTCGGACGGAAGTAGATACTTGCGAGTGTTAACTTGTAGTTTTGCCTTGCTAATATGGGGTCATGTGGCAATCAAAAGGCCCTAACCTCACATTGTTACTCATACATTGGTAGAAGTGATAGTAACAATGATATGAAGGTAACAATTTGGGTCTTTTAGCACCTAGGGTTACAAATATTTAAAGGAGAAACCTAAGGCACATTGCTAGGAGAAAACATTATGTGGATTTTACAAGGTCTAGGGAATCTGAATCTTATATTGAGGGAGTCAGGATTGGCAAAGCTAGGGAAAACATGAGTGCAGGGCTTAATTACCCCCTTAGGAGCACAAATAGATAGCGCCTATGTGAGATAGTGAGCTCTCACAAGAATGTGTTTTAGTTCGATTAGGTGGCTAGAGTGGGCTAAACTAGACAGAGAGTGGCTCCTAATTTAGAGGGGCACTAAAACGATCCATGATTTCATCGAAGGATAATCCACAGAATCAATCCATAATGTGCTAGTCCTAGGAGATATCATGCCATCACATTATCGAGACCAGTTGATACTACAATCATACATCGAATACCTATCTTAAAAGGGTACAATAGAGAGGTTTGCCCATAAATATTACATTACCGCTGCGAAATAACACAACACACACAACATCCAAACCATCATCAAATTAGCGTCTTAGCGGGTGAAGGCCCCTTCTCCCTAGGCAGACTTGAGCATAGGACAAGACCCTCTAATCCTCCCATCCGTTGACGGGGTAGTTGTACTCTGGCTCCTCACCAACGATCAATTTTTTAGTACGATTTGTAATGGCCACTGCCTTCCATCTTATGCTTTGCCTTTTGTCTTGTGGTATGCAAGGGTAAGAGAACCTACTATTTGGATGTAGCTTTTCCTATGCAATTTTCATCATTAAATAAAAAATAATTCTCAAGTTTTAACCCTTTATACATCATCCATCCCATCCGTAAGCACACACAGTCACCACACAGCTCCCCGACACTCTTGTGTCAAGGTTAACTCCCACTAATCCTTGTGTCAACGGCCTCATGCCGGATCCTTATGCATACCCAGGGGGAAGAGAAGAAGAAATCTCTCTTAGTCAAGTGAAGCGTGAAAGACACGAGGTACCTAAACTTCTGGCAAGCATTCCCTACAGCATGGATCACACATCACAGATATCATACATAATAGAAGTAAGTAGCAAGTATATAAGCGAGCATAAAACACTATATGGATAGTTTGTATCTGAATCTGAATATTTAATCCCCAATATTTAATATCTGATCGCATCCAAATTTAAATACTCAAATTCAGTTTTGTCATAGGTATAATATGAGATAGTTATCAATATCCGAATGGTCCGTACTTGGTTCTGAGATTGAAGAAAAAAAATATAAAAATAAGACAGGACATGGGACATAATGCATAATTACTGGTTTCATGACTAGATTTAATGCAAACTTAGATGCACTTATATTTCAGTATTTGTGATAGGAGGGAGGAGTAAAACCATTGCACAACCACTTGTCGAACTATACAAGTTTAATTTTTTTTGAACTAACGTGATAAATCTGGGCACTAGAGTTTCTTGAGCATGATATGCGCCCCGTGTTCCGGCTGCAGAGTGGACACCGGGAACGGCGCGTGAGTGTAGGACTTGGAGAGAGCGAAGGAGAAGTGCTGCAGGATGCTGCTGAGCGCCATCTTGGCCTCGACCAGCGCGAAGGTCTGGCCAACGCAGATCCTTGGACCCCAGCCGAACGGGAAGAACGCCGGCGAGTCCTTGGACGCCCTGGAGATGCCGTCCTTGAACCTCTCCGGCCTGAACTCGTCGGCGTCCTCTCCCCACACGTCCTTGTCGTGGTGAATGAAGACGATCGGCAGCGAGAGTAGCACCCCAGCCGGGTACCTGACGCCGCCCAGCTCGATCTCCTCGGACGTCTGCCGATCCAGCTGCACCACCGGCGGGTACAGCCTGAGAACCTCGTACAGGATCATGGTCACCTGCAAAATTAAGGACCAAACAAGGACACAGACCCTGTCAGACTTCCATTTAACTGACTAATTTCCGTGAGAAGTCGTCGTGTGATTGTGTGAGCAGAGCGCAGGCCGGCGAGCGAGTACTGACGATTTTCAGCTGCTGTATGCCGTCCAGGTCCGGGTGGTTGTCTCCAAAGACGCGGTGAACCTCCTCCCTCGCTCGGTGCTGCCACTCCGGGTGGATGCTGAGGACGACCATCGTCCAGGTGAGCAGCACGGCGGTGGTGTCCATCCCGGCGAAGTAGAACAGCTTCAGCTCCCCGATGATGTCGTCCATGGTCATGATGGGCTTGGAGTTCCCGGCCTGTTTGGTCTCGGCGATGTTGGATTCCATCAGCATGCCCAGCAGGTCGTCGTTGTTGGCACGGCCTTCTTTCATGGCCCTCTCCCGCTTGCCGACGATGCCTCTCAGAAGCGCAGTGACCTCTCTCGCGCTTGCCTTTATCTTTCTGTTTAGCTGTGTTGGCAGGAACCTGCACAAATTTTCATAGCACGCTTGAATCGATCGATCCTGTGCAACTGCAACTGGCAGATGTACGTTCTTACCTGAAACCAGGGAGGTACAGTGTGTTCATCAGCTTCACTATATTCTGAACTTGCTCGCCCTGTAGTTCGAAAATCCTCCTCCCCTCGCTGAAACTGCTGCCGAAGGCCGTGCGCGAGATCACGTCGCCGGTGAGACTCTGGAACTCCGGCCAGACATCTATCTCCTTGGCTCCGTCAGACTCCACGTAGCCCACCCATCTGGTTATCAACTCGTTCGAGCACGCAGCAAACGCAGGCAGCATTTTCTGCGGAGCAACCAAAGCATCATCATACATATCCGATCGATCCGTCGAAGAACAAGCATAAACTGTAAGGTTGCATCACCGATAATTGTGAAAGTAAATTCGCAAAAACAAAGAAAGATAATTGTGGAAGTAGCGAGTGACCTTGAGCTTCTCGAGGTGAAAGGCCGGGTTGATGATCTTGCGGTGCGCGGCCCATTTCTCACCCTCGTGGTTGACCAGCCCGTTGGACAGCCGCTTGACGATGCCGTAGCTCTTGCGTTTCTGGAAGTGCCCAAGCTTGTTGGCCATGATCTCCCGCACCAGCTTGGGGTCGTTCACGATCACCCTTGGCGTCGGACCCAGCCAAGTGACGGAGATCTTACCTGGAAATATATATGAATTAGTACGAACTCTGCTCTTTGAATTGAATAGCAGAATGAACAACGTCTCTCGAATGCAATAATCTTACCATGTTCCCTGATGACGTTGTAGTAGAGGCGATTCACGCGCGGCGTGATGTCGTGCGAGAGCGGCATGGGCTTGGCCCGGGCAGCCATGGCCAGCCGCGCCCACTCCTTGAGGTCGCCGAACGGGAAGCGGTAGGTGGTGCCACGGAGGCCCTGGGACCGCAGGGCCCGGCCCAGCCTCCGCGGGATGATCAGGGTCGACTCCAGCACGCGGCACGCCCACCAGAGCGCCACGAGCGCCGCAAGGAAACCGAGCAAACTCCACGGCTGTAACAGAGCTCCGATCGCCATGGCGGCGGAGCCTGCAGAGTTGGATGGGTTGGTGTGGGTGGATGGGACTTGCGAGGAAGCAGGCAACTGTGGCGGCACACTTTATAGCGAGGAGTCAAAGGACGTATCCGGTTCGATGGACAACCAAAGCTTCATCTGCGATGACTGTGTTGCTTAACATGCTCTGCCATAAGCGCTTACGTGCCAGCGTCATGTCCGCATCGATGAACAAGAACAAAAGTGAAGGAACGGGGATAAATCCGAGGTGCTTCCGTTGCGTCGCGCCAAACATGATCTGCCACCTGTTCGCTGACAGAGCGCTGATTTTAACTAATACAGAGTTATTATAAGACAAAAACAATATTACATGACTAAAAAAACGCTGATTTTGGTCTGTCAGCTTTCCATGTGCTGTCCTCAGCTGATATGTCATGCAATGTTTGAATCGGCATTTGCAAAATATATTCTAATTAATTCTCTCTATATCTAATCCAGCTATACTATAAATGTGAGTTTTTAGGTTATTTTCACACTACTGCGGAATAGATAATCACTACCAGACAACTTTAAACTGGCATTAATATGGTGATTTTAAAATTCTCTGGCAGTGATGGATAATTACATTGTCGGTTGGTAATACAACACCACGTGATACTATCACGAAAAGTTTGTGTTACTAACCGGTAGTGGCCTGGATCTCAGGTTTGAAAATAGAATTAATCTCAGTTCACTGACAGGAGTTAGTTGTAATTGTAGCTCTGATTTCTTATCGTTCTGCTTTCCTCTCTCAATCTGCCTTCTCCCTCCCTCCCATGAGCAGAGCTCTTCCATGGCAAGATGTGGCGCTCGCCATACCTTAAATTTTCATAATTTTTTTTTTACCCTCAAATCACTCTGTAACATGGATATATTAAGGAAGATGAAGTTTCACTCTTATAAACTCTCAGTTAGAAGTTAGACGAAGAAGAACATAGTAGCGACTCGTACCAGAACGTTCTCTGAGGCTATTTGGCCTATTGCTGTTTTGGGCTGCTATCTTATTTAATTGAATAAGAGTATACCTACCTATGTTATAGATTTCGCCATACTTTTCCTCCCTCATCCCCTCCTACTCCTCTCTAGGACTTGTCCCTCTCTACTTACCATTTCCATCTATCCCACTCCCCTCCTCTCTCCAGCCCGATGCAATGCACAAGGCTATACATGGACGATGGCGCTAGGGGTTGCGTGTGCGACCTCGAGGGGTCGTGTGAATGATGACGCCTTGGACCACGCAGGGGCACCCTCCCAGTCGGCACATGCTACTAAGTCTCTCTCTCCTCTCTCTCTCTCTCTCTCTCTCTCTCTCTCTCGCATGTGATGAATCTATTTGTGATTTGTTGAATGAAGTTATGATGCAATGAATCAATATCTGATGTTTTTAAATATCTTTCCCTCTTTGTTTGGTGGACATGGCATGGGTGGACAGATGACATTGGCACAAGGCGACACTGTTGTTTCTCTTTTCTTTTCTGTGTTTTGTAAAAATAGGCATTGGGGTGAGCAACCGATAGTGAAACTTCATGGACAACACTAGCGGTTGTTTGCAGAACGACAGTACTTGACAACATATTTTTACCACCAATTAGAGACCAAAAGGGAGAGAAATAAATATTTATACGCACATATACCTTTACTATTGTCCAAATGGCACTTGTATTGGTAGAATCAATACTTTTCAGGAATCAAGGCCAATTGCAGGGGAATCATGTTAAAAAGGAGCCATTTGAGAAAGCGCAAAATGCAAACCAAGGCAAAAGACCTGACCAGAGCCAAACCTGAGCCAACATATGGCGCCACACCAGCCCAAGACCAGCCAGGAGCCTGCTAGAGCAAGGCAGTGCCAGGCTAGGTCGGTCCAGGCGCGACTGCGCCAAGGGCGCGAACGCCCCCTGCCGTCTCTCTGCCCTAGCTTGCTGGGTCAGTTCACTCTTCAATGCCCTAAGGGGGTGGCAGGGTGTATCCGGGGAATATTCCTCCTAAACCGACCTTGACACATGTATAAGTAGAGGGGAGGGCTCACACATATCACACACACAACACACACACTTGGAGCTATACCTCACTACCCTCTCACTTCCATAGTTCTTAGCTTGTAGGGTAGAGGAGCAAGATTAGAAGCTACTTGGAGAGCTTTGGAGCTTGTCTCCAAAGGAGAGGGGATATTTGAGGAGAATCTGTTATGCCTTGTTCCTTAGCGAAGTTCTCATATCCTTTATATAGCTTTTCATACGAATTAGAGTATAGTCATGTACTTGTTATTTTCATCTTAGAGAATTGCTATGGTATCCTCAAATGACTGAGAGCCCTTCATTTAATTCGATCGGATGGTCACGATCAGGTCTTACCTTCTTAGAGGTTATATCTTAAATATATTTTTTTTATTTATTTATTTTATAAAATAGGATAAAAGAAATATTTAGGATATGGAAAAATCTTTTTTTAATTTATTTGCATGCATGCATGCACTTGTTTTTTTGACGAGGGCATGGCGCCTCATTAGGATCTGACTGCAGTTCACTGCGTTGGCCGAATAAGGATGGTACGGGCTGAATTAGGGTTTAGTATGTGTGTGGAGTGTACGCGTGTGTTCTTGATAGTTTGTCCGCATGAACAATAATAGTGATTTTTTCTTTTAATCTGTAACGAAATTTTGTAACTACTCTTTGTCGACAATACACCGTCGATAGTCTACCGAGAGGTATGCCCAAGGTAGTAGATTAGTTGGTGAAGATGCGCCTGAGACGAACAAGCGTTACGCTGGAAGCGTGAGACATGAGATTTATACAGGTTCAGGCCGCCGTGAGGCGTAGTACCCTACGTCCTGTGTGTTGCTGGATTGTATTGCTATGATATGAGATGAGTTGAGGGGATCCCCTGCCCGCCTTATATAATCTGGGAGGCAGGGTTACAAGTCGGTTACTATGAATATCAGATTACAATCCTAACCGAAAAAGAAAACTAATCGGCTAAATATTAAGAAAGATATTTTCTTGGTCACCAAGACTTCTAAACCGGCATATATATACGTGATCTTCTGAAGAACGTGTAGATGACGCGTCCTTAGCAGTCCGGGCCTGGTCGAAAGATTTGGCCCAGTATAGCCATGCGGGTATACGGGTTTATACCCCACACTCTTCCTCCCTCGTGCTAGCTCGAAGTGTGATGATTCTCTCATAAATGTTTCTAAAATCATTCTCTGTCTAATTGAAGCATTTTTTCTCATTAGACTTTGTTCTATCATTTAAAAATTTGAATTTGAAAAAAAAGAGAAGTTCGAACAACATCTTGAAGTAGTAAATGACATCTGCTGAGAAATCATCAACATAAAAGTTGTATAAATTTGTGAACAATATTTTTTATCAGGGATGCATGCGAGATTCGAGGATAGGACTATGGCTTGATGGTGTCCTTCAAGGAAACTGCATGCGGCATCTCACGGATGTATGCGACGTCGTGATTAGTGGAGTAAAAAAGGAAATAAATCTCTTTTTTCATATTTCTTAATTTATTAATTAATTCAAGAAATTATAATATTCAACGGTCCAGATTCATTTAAGATCTAACCTATTAGGAGGTAAGATTTGTACCTTAGCATTGCTCTTATATGAACTAGCGCATAGTTTATATGAAACGTTCATAACATGTTTCAAAGGATAAGGATGCCCAACAGGGGGTTGAACTGATCAACTAGTAATTTTTTCGCAAAACAATTCAACCTATCGTCATTTGCCCAACTTCACCCCACAAGTGCTCAAGTGTATGTCTAGTCCTAAAACAAGTTGAGCAACCTAAAGTCAAGTCCTATCACAAGTAATACTACTCTAAGAATGTAAAGAGCACAAAGTAAATGCGGAAAAGTAAATGAGATAGAAAGTGCAAGCCGAGTTTTTTCCGAGGTATCAAAGAGTCGGCTCCCCACTAGTCCTCGTTGGAGCACCCACGCAAGAGTGTAGCTCTCCCTTGATCCTCGTGAGGACCAAGTGCTCTCTACGGGCTGATCCTTTGCCTCTCCGGTGTGGTGGATCGCCCACAACCGCTCACAAGCTTGGATTGGGCCGCCCACAAGCTCTCCAAGCGGTCAACAAGCCTCCGATTGCCACCAAACCGTCTAGGTGATGCCGATCACCAAGAGTAACAAGCTCAAACTCTCACTTGACCCAAACAAGGACAAAGAGATGGATGGATGCACACAAGTCACTCTTGATCACTTTAGGGAAGAAATCTCACAAGAATTTGGAATTCTCTCAACCTTCCCAGGGCTCTTGCTCTGTCACAAGGTCTCAAGTGCTAAAAGACCTCCCATGGATGAGCACAAGGAGTATAAATACCCCCACACAAGCCTATGGCCGTTAGGCACAAAAACTTCTGTTTTTGGGTGCACCGGACGCTGATTAGTTCACACCGGACGCGCCCAGTGGTTGTCCAGTGCCCCTCTAATGGCTACTGTACTTACATGTTTTTTGAACACACCGGACGCTGGCAGTGTCCGGTGGGGTATCACCTGACGCGTCCGGTGGCCAAAAACCCTTTCTGAAACCTTTCTGGTCGCACACCGGATGCTCCCGACTTTGTCCGGTGCAGCGTCCGGTGATTGTCCGATGCTATACCCTAGCACAGCTCTGCACACCGGATGCTTAAGCCTCAACTTTAGCGCGTCCGGTGGCTCCAAACGCGCGTCCGACGCTATCTGGTGACTACACCAGACGCTCTGACTCGCGTCCGGTGCAACGTCCGGTGCCACAATTTGGTCCCAAACCTCATCGAATCGAAAACTTTCTAAAATGAAGTTTGTTCTAAATGTTCACCAGACTCTCTGTACTCTCTAGACCTAGGTTTGACAAGTATGCACCACCCTACCATCTCCAAGCCAAGTCTAGATCAAGCTACCCATTCGAACCCCCCTTAATAGTACGGCTAAAGATAAAAACAAGACCTAAACTACTTCAAGTGTCTCTCAACTCCAAACGACACTTGGAACTAGCTTATCACCGTCTTGTTCTCCAACCTTTGAAAACCGAAACGAATTCCATCGCTAGGGGCTTGAACCTGCATGTTATTATGACCTAACCACTAGGTTATCCTGCAAAACACACGTTAGTCATAATAACCTCCTTGTTGTCATTAATCGCCGAAACCACTAGGGCCTAAATGCTTCAATGTTCATGTTTGTTTTTTATCGTTCATATAATTTATATGATATGGTTAGAGCGATGGTTCGTTGTTCCTTCAGGTTTGCCCATATTCTAGCTCGTCAATCCGTAGGGTTAGAGTCCTAGGAGAATATAAGTAGTTTCCTTGTATGCTAGCGTGGGGATCGAGTGCATGGGAACCTGTGGATATGATGGTGCTCCACGGCTAAGGGGTAGGCGACAGGTGGTGACAGCTCCGCCCGTCTCTTGTAACCTCCCCATGTTTAGGTATTCGTGTAGGAGTTCGTAAAATCCCCCATGGCCTGGCAAACCAGGCTGTATGCCAGGCCATGAGACCTCCCCATTCATCCTAGCAAGTCTTAATGCTAACCATATAACTTGTATAACTATTAACTATTCATTGCATGGCTATATTATAACTACAACATGCTCCTTATGATTATTCTTTTATTCTTTGTTTCCCTTTTCTCCTCAATGTAGCCCGATAGTGTGTGTCCACTATTTGCAAATCACTGTTTACCCCTGCAATAGACCTTGTTTATCTTGTATACATAAAGGTATTGATGCATATTCATGTTAGTTTCTTATTTACCTTGCCTTCCTTTGTTAAAAAAAATATAAATAACGATACACTGATATTATTTCCGGGTGAAATGCTACAACGATAGATCCATACGCTTGCGGATAGCATCTGTAAACATCAAGACCTATTGTTTGGCGTTCCTTAGTATCGCTGGTAGGATACACCAATTCTAATAGTGATGCTAAGAAATACCAATAAGTATTTCTGGCGTCGTCGCCGGTAATAGATTCCATGTCTATTTCTGGCTATGACGTTAAGAAATACCAATACCAACAGAAAGCTGATTTTCATCCGACAGCAATTGGCTATTATGTATTAGTGTAACCTAAACATTACCAGCTAATCTCTGTTAGGGACTTACTTGTCTCTTGTCAGGTTTGGGTGTAAAAGTTTCTTAGAGAAACACCTATTCTAGAGTGTTTCTGTCCCTTTACATTTCTTTTTAAGTAAACTAGGGCAGCAAGTCTTGTCAATTATGATGTACTAACTTTGTCCCAAAAAGAATGTCTATAGGTTACGACTCAATAAAAATGCTTCATGTTTGACCAAGTTTCGTATATATAGTATTCACATTTATGACTTCAAATCAATTTGTTATGAAAATATAATTCATAATTAATCTAATCATTTTATAAATATCACAATAATACATTTTTATGACATTTTTATTTGTAATTGGTCAAACTTAATAAGATAATAAAACTATGATTCTGTATAAGAATCCTATTCTTTCTAGGACCAAGAGAGTAAAAAGATCTGTTTGGCATGGCTCCAACTCCGAGTGGAGCAGCTCTACTCCACAACTCTAGGTAGAAACTCTAGGAGGAGCTGATTCTGGAGCTGTTTTTGTCTAGAGTGTGTAACCGGTGACAATTGCAAATAATTTCTTCAAAACTCCTTGTCTATGTCTATTTTGGAGTTTCCTAGAGTTTATAAAGAGATATTCCAGAAAAATAAACTAGAGGTCAAAAACTCTGTGGAGCTAGCCTGCTAAAAAATTAGGGTATTTGGTTAGTTGGAGCCAGCTTTACCATGAAGTTAGGCTCTGGAGCCATGCAAACAGGCCCTAAGTACACAGAGTTGTACATTGTGTCACTCACCTCCAAATGGCAGCTGGTGGGAAGATGACACTGACAGATATTTACTTTGCTTTGACGAGTTGGCCAATGGTATCACACTGCTGCTCGATCCTGGAATCCTTCAGCTTGCAGCTGGCTGCCGGCCTAATTAAACTTTTTTTTTTGTTTGTGGAATCAGCTCATGTTTCATGAGGTGATGTATCCTGAGTTTATTTTATAAATTTTGGTAAAATCTATATGTTTCTTATACGCGCGCGCGCACAAACACACACTAATTATTAACCTGCGAGGAATAAAATGGTGATTGACATTCCATTCCAAAGAAAAATGTGAGGAGTCTAAAGAAGATAGGCAATCTCATTTCTGGAACAAACACCCAAGGAGATTATTATCCTTATGGTTGGAATCGACAGATTTTATTTAATCATGTTAGTCCCATATACGGTTATGGTGCAATAAAAAATCACTATATGTACTGTGGATCGGAGTAATGTGGCATCATATATTGGACATGTCAATTAAACGGAGTAATGTGGTTTACTTAAATACATTGGATATGCCACATTACTCCTTTGCCACTATATGGTGAATTTTTATTGCATCATATATTGAACAACAAAACAGAGTACACCATTGCAAAGAGCTCGTCGAGACGATTGAAATTGATATATTATTTGCTATATTTGGAGCTCCGAATAAAAATATATTTTTGCAAATTAAAAAGGAGCGTGGATATCATCACTGACATCAGCACCGCAACAATGCCATGCAAAACTGCCTGAAAAATCGGGCAGGGTCGTAAAGTGAACTTTTTCAAGAGTTGGAATGTTATCCGGTTTTAAAGTTGGAGTTGAAATCCAAACTTTTACGATAATGGGATGTCCTAAAGTGGATTTAACCCTTTTTAGTATTATAAGATAAGTAATTTGTTGGAGATGCTCTCACAAACTAGCTCCAAAAGATATTGACACCTCAGCCAAACCAAATGCTATATGTATACCATCATAATTCCGTGTTTACAGCACGATGATACATCTGTTACGGGTGTTTGCATACCCCAACTAGCATAATTTATTTTTCTGATACACCATTTATTTGTCTACAGAAAAGCGACATATATAAATCGATACACGACATGACTGACAACATTATGTTAAAAGTATACTAATGTACTTATAAGTATATAATAAAATGATTAAATTTTCTTGACAACGACCTGTGCCCCGTGGTCCGGCTGCAGGGTGGAGACGGCGAATGGCGCGTGCGTGTAGGACGGTGAGAGCCCAAACGAGAAGCGTTGCAGTATCATGGTGAGTGCTACCTTGGCTTCCAGCAGCGCGAAGTTCTGGCCGATGCAGATCCGCGGCCCCCAGCCAAAGGGGAAGAACGCCGGCGCGTCTTTGGACGCCTTGGAGATGCCATTAGCAAACCTCTCTGGCCTGAACTCGTCCACATCTTCCCCCCACAGATCCGGGTCATGATGAATGGTCACGATTGGTAACACAAGTGTCACTCCAGGTGGGTACTTGACCCCTCCCAGCTCCATCTCCTTGTACGTTTGCCGTTGAAGAATTGGGACCGGTGGGTACAGCCTAAGGACCTCGTATAAAACCATGGTCACCTGCATGCCGCACAAGAGCCAAGATTATATATTAAGCACTAATAATGCTCTTGAAACTAAACAACTCCTCTTTATGCAGGATTGTATATCACTAGCCGCCTTTAATTACGAAAATTACCACTTTCAAATTATTTACGCCATTGATGTCCGGTTCATTCTTGCCGAAAACCTGCAGAACCTCCTCCCTGGCGCGGTCTTGCCACTCGGGGTGCATGCTCAGCACGATCAGTGTCCATGTGAGCAGCACCGAAGTTGTCTCCATTCCGGCGAAGTAGAAAATCTTCAGCTCGCCGATGATGTCTTCCATGGTCATCGCTGGCTTGGAGCCGCCCCCGCTTCCATGGCTCTCTTCAATGTTGGACTGCATTAGCATGCCTAGCAGGTCGCTGTCGTCAGCATGGCCACTCTTCATGGCGATCTCCCGCTTGGTGATGATGCCTTCCAGCAGCGCTTCAACCTCTCGTGCGTTTGCTTTGATCTTTCTGTTCAGTTTGGTTGGTAGGTAGCTGAAGAGAAGAAGAAGAGCCAATTAGGAGGAAAGGAATTAATATCAGAGTGCCAAACAAAAACTGACACGGTTATGTGCATCTTGGGGTGTAGTGTAGATAACTAGATATAGTAAGCTCACGTACGTGTAACCCGGGATGTATAGGTTTGTCATCCGATTGGCAATTTGGATTTGCTCGGACTGTATCCGGAAGATCCTTCTCCCTTCGGTTAAGCTGCTACCAAATGCTGCCCGGGAGATGGCGTCGCCGGTGAGGTCCTGCAGCTCTGGCCAGACATCTATCTCGCGCGCCTTGTCACACCCCATCGAGGCCTCCCATCTACTCATCAGCTCGCTGGTGCAGGCAGTGAAAGCCGGCAGCATTTTCTGCAGTTTTCGGCAGCCATGTTCATTATACTATACATGCACACGACAGCGCCTTGTTCCGGAGTTCACTGATGTTTTGCAGAGTAGTAGGTTCATTACCTTCAACTTCTCGAGATGGAAAGTAGGGTTGATGATCTTCCGATGGAGGGCCCATTTGTCGCCCTCATGAACGGTCAGCCCCTGGGCGATCAGCTTGATGAAACCCGAGGGCAGCTTGGGCTTTTGGAAGTGCCCGAACTTGTTGGATTGGCGTCGCTGAGGATCACTTGCGGTGTAGGGCCGAACCAGAACATCGAAATTTTACCTGAAGTTTCCCAATTTTCCATGCGATCGAGAAATCAAATCAAATGGACTCCCAACCATATCCAAACCACATAAATAAACTTCACCGAAATAATGTGCATGCGGTTTCATTTCAATTTCGATACCGTGTTCATGGATGGCATTGTGGACGATTGGCTCCACCCGAGCGCTGATCGCGTGCGACAGCAAAGGCATCGGCTTGGTTCGCGCCGCCGCCAGGAGACGCTCTTCCTCCTTGGCGTCGCCGGCGGGGAAGCGGTACGGCGTGCCACGGAGGCCCTGGGACCGCAGCGCCCGGCCCAGCCTCCGCGGGCTCAGCAGGCCCCACTCCAGCACCTGCCATGCCAGCCACAGGGCCACCAAGCTTCCCAGCACGTAGAGCAGCTCTGACTCTGAGGCAGCAATCGCCATTGCTTTAGACTGAAATCGGTCTGTTGCTGATGGGGTGGTCACGAGGAACGGTGGTGGCCTCAATTTATAGGCTGTTCCCTGCCGCGTGCTTGATTGACTTCTGTTTCGTGACAGTTACAGGAAGCTGCCTCCCATGGCGGCCTGGATCGTTGTGTCTTCACCTGCTCCATTGCGTCGCCGTAGTTTCTTGGTTATGTTCAGCTTTTGTGGCGCTGAAGAGTAAGCATCTGCATGCGGTGAAAGGTGGCTTGGCTAGCAGCACATAGCCATGTCATACAATACAACTAGTTTCGATGGAAATGATGCTACGTGGGTAGTTACTCGTGGCCTTCCTAGTTGTGGCCTTCCTAGTTGTGTATGCACGGCCTACCCTTAATATATAATCCCTTATCCGTGAAGGAAAACAGAGATGGGAGAAACAGAGTTCTGTCATAAAGGTATAATACTCCCTTCGTCCCATTGATTATGCAATTCTAGCACAGTAGCATGTTTCAGTGTACCAACTTTGACCAATTATAAATAAAAAACTATAAATATTTATAATGTCAAATAAATACCAATAGATTAATTATAAAATGTATTTTCATAATATATTAATTTGGAGCTATAAATATGAATACTATTCACTAGAAACTTGGTCAAACGTGAACTACTTTATCTGACACGCAACACGGAGTTGCATATTTAAACGGACGGAGGGAGTAAGAACAAGCATGGAAATGTATAGGCCAATCCATCCACAAGGAACCTTCAACGCTGAATATTCTGCAAGTTAAAACCCATAATAAAAAAAAAATATTGGACCCACTAGTTTAACACAGTAATTTGACATGATAGAAAAACATTGTGCCTAAGGAAGTTACTATAGATATTATTCTATAAAGGGTATCAAATACGTCACCGAGCAGAAAGTATTAATGTTTATGATATTAAATAAATATTATTAAACAAATTTACGTCATGTTTGATACTCATAGATAATAACAATATGCTAATAATTATCTCTTTTAAATCCAAATAGATCAAGATAATAGACTATCTAATTGTTAATTGGACCTCTAGATAATAACTATCTCATTAGTTTGATCAAATCAGATTATAGAGCTAATAGGTGGATCAATAACCCAAACTTTGCAATTAGTTGTATATCCAAACGTCCTCCTAGATAATAGGTAGCTAGACAATAGTTAGCTTATGCTATTAGCTAGCTAACTACTATCAGCTAATGAATCTAAACAGATTTTGTCATGAAATATTTTATATTCTATCTATTCGGTGTCATAAATATTGATGTTCATTTTTATAAATGTAGTTAAATTAGAAATAGTTTGACTTAACATAAAGCTAAAACATCATTTATTTTAGGATAGGAGAATATAACTGAATTATAAAGAAAGAACACCTAGAAGGATATGTTCAATATCGGCATCCGGCTATGGTAGCATGATGCGTCTATTCTCCGCGACCTCGATCAGAATAAAAAGAGGGGGAAGGGATAGACACGTGAGATTTAGAAAGCATAGAGAGTTCCTCGACCGAAGACACATCTACCTTCAGTTAGCTCTATTACTGATTGAAGGCCTCAACAAGAGTCCCCAAAGTTAATTTCAAACGCGTACAGACATATGGTTTTCATGGTCCCGTGCATCATGCATGTATATTTGTTCCTTTATCTAAAAAAATTAAATTTATTTTTAATAATATATTAATATTATTGAGATGGGTAATATTTTTAGTTGAGAAATTTTACACCGTTTGGGAATAATGAGAGCCGTCCGTTTCGTTAGATCGAATGGTGTGAAAATAGGATTCAGATCGGCTGACTTCAGGGTGAGCGACGTATGGCTGCAGCCGTCAAAATCAGTCCGTCCACTCCCATCCGACGGCTGCAGAAGACGAACAACGCTTGCATGCAGCTATTCGACCGTTGGCCCATGAACAGCCTGTTTGTGCTCTCGTTTTTTTTCCTTTTTTTTGAGCATTCGTTTTTTTTCCTTTTGACGTAGAGAATGGTTTTTTGGCGCGGCTCCTGTCTTTTTTGGCGCGAGGTTACCTCACCGGCTCATGTTTTTGGCGCGAGCGTGACGGGAAGAGGCGATCATGTCGTCGTCCTGCGTGCTCAAGTGCCGGCCATCGTCTCGTTGTTCTACATCCTCACGTGCGTGCTCAGATGCCCAGGTTCCCTTTACAGCTTACTCTGATTTGGTTCCTTTTGTCCTCCCTGCTCCTTAGTGGCACATTCAATTGTTTAGGGTTTGATTCAGTGGAAAATTTGATTCAGTGGAAAATCTGCATGATTGAGATGGAACTGCATCAAAACTAAGTCTAAATATTCAAGATGGAAGAGAAAAGGTGTGTTACACCTTGACTATTCCGTTTTGTCCATGAGATACGAGAGTGGTTCAGATTTTTACTTGGCAGCACATATAAAATTTTCTAATCATTAATTTTTATTTGTAGAGAGTGTTTCATTCCTGGTGTGTTGCCTCAAGTTGGCATGGAATTCAATAACATAAATGAGGCCTGGATGTTTTGGGTTAGTTATGAAGGTCAAAAGGCCTTTGAGGTTAGAAAAAGGTATACAAACAAAAGAAAATTAGATGGAAAGGTTGAAAGGTCCTTATTTGGTTTTGGTAATTAAGTGACAACTTAGGTGGACTAATATGTGCTTAAGTGTTGATTACACAGGTGATTAGTCCACAGGTATATGTGTGTGAGCATCTATGCCATGGAGGTGAAAATGGCTTGGAAATGATGCTTAACTCACACATATGGTATGAAGGAGTTAAACGCATGATACATGACATGGAGTCATGTGGCTAGGTGGAGAAGATCAAGACAAGGCTTCGCGTCGACGGACCGGTTGCAAGTGTGAAGGGCAAGTCGGGTGATGGCTTGGTGCCGATGGACCAACGCAACGGTAAAGAGCAAGCAAGTCAAGGATCGATGTACCAAAAGCCACGTGATGATATGAAGTGGATCATATCATTCATGAGGTGTTGGTGCATGTGTTGCACCGGCATCGATGGTGTCGGAGACGGTGATCGAAATGGAAAGCGCAAGGCAAAGGTATAACGTAGGGCATTTCCATTTCACCGGTCTAAGATTGAGTAGAGAAGTGCTTGACCGGATTTAGGATAGATGGCCGTACTATCAAGAGGGGCAAACTTGTTTGCATATCGGTCATCTAGTGCCACTTGAGTGATCTAACTTGCATACGTTACTAGGATCGAGTGGCGTGGTGAAAAGAGTGAAAAATCCTTTGAAAAATGTTTGTGAAAAGCTAACACACATGCACATGAGGTGTACACTTGTTGGTGTTAGCACATTTGCAAAGGTGGTGAAGTTTGGAGTTGAAAGGAGCTCAAAAAGAGCGTCGAACGCTGGCTTGGACAGGGCGTCGGACCATTGGTGTGAAGGGTCCGACGGTCTCAGGCTCTGTGCAAATCCGTGGAAGCGTCGGACGCTCGGTTAACGAGCGTCGGACTATTGCCCGCTTCGGTCCGACGGTGCCGAGCAGTGTCGGCGTGACGTGTGGCGTTCGGGAGAGCGTCGGACGCTAGAGTTTCGTCCGACGGCGAGCGTCGGACTGGAGTCCGACGGTTTCGAGCGAGTTGAAACCTCTCTGGAAGCGTCGGACCGTGGTGATCATTGGTCCGATGGCTAACCGCGCGAGAGTCCGACGGTGGCCGAGCTGTGGCCCGTCTGTGAGAGTTGGACGGTCCGACGCCTGGAGCAGTGCGCGCGTCGGACCATCAGCTTGAGCGTCCGATGGTTGGAAAAACGGCGCGAGAAATAGCCGTTGAGATCCAGCGGCTACGGTTGAATCGAGCTGACCCGTGGCGTCCATCGAGAGCGTCGGACCGTGGGCTTTGGTCCGACGATGGCGCGCTGGTTCGGTCCGACGGTCGGTCCGACGGCTGTTTTCAGTTGGCAACGGCTCTTTTGAGCTGAGGGCTATAAATAGAGGGATGTGGCCGGCTGTTGAAAAGGTCTTGCACCTTGGGAATGTGTTTCCCTTGCTAGTGCATGACTTTGTGCTTTCTAACTCACTAGTGTGCTTAGTGTTCATCCAATTGATCGCTAGTGAGTGATTCTAGTACGTTGCATTGAGAGATTGCAAGAGTTGGCACTAGGTGATCGAGTTGCAAGCCGGTGGTGCTTGTTACTCTTGGAGGTCGCCACCTCCTAGATGGCTTGGTGGCGAGAGGCTCCGTGAAAGCAAGCAAGGAGATTGTGCTTGGCTCCGGAGTAAGCTTGTGAGGGGTTGGAACTCACCCCGCGGGAGATCGCGAAGAGCATCGCTAGTAGAGCGAGACGTGAAGAGCGACAAGTGGTCCGACCGAGTCAAGTGCTAGAGCTTGTGGTAAGCACTCCACGTGGGAGAGTGTGACTTGCGGGTCACCACTAGCAAGAGGACCGGCGGCAACCTTGGAGCTTGTCTCAACGGAGGACGTAGCTTGTGGCGACAAGTGAACCTCCAGGAAATAAGTCACCGCGTCAACATCTTCCCATCCTTTGCGGTAGTTTGCTCCCTTCTACACAAGTTATTCGCATTGTGCATTACTTTACTTGTGTAGTTGTAGTTGCTCTTGTGAGATCGGTTAGCTTTGTGTAGCTTGCCACTCACCTTCTTAGCTTGTGTAGCTTAGAAGTAGTTCTCACTTAGTTTGTGTAGTTAAAGTGAGTTGCGCTCCTTGATTTGGATTGTGTATCCTTGTCATTGAGCAAGTAGTGAGCTTAGGTGCTTACTGCGCTTTTGCTTGCTAGTTGATAGAAGTTTCCCCGGTGCTTAAAGTACTAGCATTTAGGTTTGTGTGATCTTGCGTTAGAATGGTTTAGGGAAGCTCAAGCTAGACTTGCACCTTTGCTTCTTGCTAGGATCTTTAGCAAGGTGCTTAGAGTCTTAGTTAGAGGGGTGAATTGTCGTTAGAACCGATTAGGTTTTATTCTGCTGCGATTTATTTTTGTCGGACTATTCACCCCCCTCTAGTCCGCCATCTCGACCCTACAAAGGTTAGATCCTGCAGATATGTTTGTGCAAATGAGGGTCATAGAGTGCAAGATAAAAGAGGTCATCTAACAAAGTGTCCAAGAGCTGAAACTAGAACCGATTGTCAAGTTCGCATGGGTCTTGTACTAGACCGAGAGAAGGGAAATTATAAAGTGACCGATCTGATCTTAGAACATAATCACATCCTTCAGTTGGCACAAACCTCACACTTGATGGTGTCACAAAGAAAAATTTCAGATTTGCAAGGTTTTGAGATTGACACAGCTGATGATGCAGGCATTCGACCCAAATTGGCACATGAGTTGGCTACTATCCAAGTTGGTAGCTCACTTAATCTCAGTTACACACTCCGTGATCACAAGAACTATTTACGAGGCAAGCGACAACGGGAGATGGCATATGGTCAAGCAGGAAGCATGCTTATGTACTTTCAGGAAAAAATTGCAAGGTGAATATGAAAGGTCCAAGGCAGCATGCACCACAACATTAGAAGGTAACCATGAATATCTTGTGTCAATTGGGAGTTTTGAAGGAACTTGTACATTGGAGAAGGAGTATAATGTTATGGGTGATCCTTTAGAACAAGCTAGTACCTGCAGTTGTGGGCAATTTAGTAGACTTGGAATCTTGTGTGCACATGCTCTAAAGGTCCTTGATTTGATGAATATCAGATCACTACCCACACAATATGTATTGAAGCGATGAACACGTGAAGCACGTAGCGGAACAATACAGGACAGCCATGGCCAAGACATAATAGAGAATCCCAAATTAGAAGAAATGGTTCGTTCCAAGGATATGACCCGCAAATTTCTGAATTTAGCAAATAGAACTGTCAGCCATCTAGGGTGCACCTTGTTAGTACATAATACACTTGACATTCTTAGTAAGCAAGTTGAAGAAACTATTGGTTGCACTAATAATGCGGAGACAATCACACTTCCCATGAATATTGCTCCCACAAGTGATTTGGTGAGTGCAGCACGCCTGAAGCCAAAGGTGGTCCAAACAAAAACCTCAAAACAAAAAAGAACATAGCTTGATAAGAAGCGCAAATTTGCAAAGAAAGGCAGCAAGAAGAAGGATAAGGGTTTAGCGGTATGTATCAGCACCAAAAAACATGAATTCTTATTGTAAAAATATTCAGTTGTATATAATTTATTATTCTCTTCTTTTATTGAAAGTCACAAGAGACTACAGAATTGGCACAAGAAACTACAGCGGTAGAGGATACTCCTCCTAGCGCTTCATGGCCCAATGAAGGGACGTCTGAACCATACTTGGCTATTAATACATGGTCTCAGCTATTGATGGTAATATTTCCATGTGAACATTTTTCTTGTCCAGATATGCACAAAAAAGTTTAATATTTTGTTCTTTTATTATGCAGAGAGAAAGCACCGGTGATCTTAATGCCGATTTCTAGTTGGAGGTCCTTTTTTGGAGCTTTTGGTCTGGTGGTTATGCTTTGTTTTGCAGATTGGTGACCTTCTAGATATATGCAACATGGAATTGTGTAGCTTTTAGATACATGGTCTTTTATTTTGAAGAGAGAAAGCACCAGTCATCTTAATGCTGATTTATAATAAGAGAAGGTGTTTTTTTGGAGCTTTTGGGCTGGTGGTGATGCTTTGCAGAGTTATTGCCCTTTTAGACAGCATGGGAATTGTATAGCTTTTGATTTTATGGGTAAATTGTAAAGTTTAGCTAGGAGACATTTTGTGCAGCTTCATATGCACTTGATGCTAGAAGCAGTAGACAAGGACATATCTTTATGCAAATTCTGATATTTTGAAAATCAGCAATGCCTTCTCTGTATTCCAATATCATCATAATATATTTCTGTTACATTTTGATTGCTTGACTTGTGATGGCCTCAATGACATACATATGGTACATGTGTTCTGGGAACAATTCTGGGAACCATACAAATTACTATGAGTCTATGACCTGTGCTTTCTATTTAGTATCCTATACACTATGGTTCACAATGCAAGCACAATTACAAAACACAAGTCTTCAACAATCCAAGTGCCTGCACAGCTTTCTTCCATTGCAATCACAATTTGCAAGCACCTGCACAGTCTCATCACTTCCACATTCAGCATGTTCTTCTTGCCTACTTCAGCGTTCAGTGCAGGCATCGACTCAATAGGTCATTGTTCAGTATAGCATCAGAGTCCAGTGCAGGCATCGGCACCTGCATTCAAAAAAAAAGCTGCAAATCATGGAACATCAAAAGTGAGGAAGGAACATGCACACTTCCTTCCTTCCTCCTTCCCCGCCGCGGTGGCACCGGCGTGGTGCACGAGCTCCAGCGCGAGGGCAGGGGCTCGGCGCAGGGTGGTGGCGAGGGCTCCGGCACGGCGGGCGGAGGCGGGGGTCCCGTCCTCAGGCGGGGGGCGGGGGCACCGGCGTCGTCCAGGTGCTCCGGCGCGGGGTCAATGGGCTTCGGCGCGGGGTGGGGACGGGTGCTCCGGCGCGGCGGCGGGTGCTCCGGTGCGGTCTGGCGACGGGCGGGGGCTGCGGCGGGGTCGTGTGCGGCGCCGAGGTCGCGTGCTCCAGCTCCCGATGTGCAAAGCTCGTTGTTTCTGCTAGATGGGACGTCTCTTCATGGGACAAGGACTGGCTACTGGGGGCTTGGCTTATCTCTGGTGTGTGGCCGTAGGATGTTAGTGGACAGTCAGATTTTGCTGACTACAGCCATACGTTGTTGGTGGTGAAGTCAGCAGATCCGGATCCCTAAAAATAGGGGAATCATGTGGGAGGAACTTAAGTTGTGGGTCAAAACAAGAAAAACTGTAGACCCAGAACTGGTTTCTAATTAACGTAAAAGGATATTATAGTATTTTAACGTCTTAGAAGTTGCTTCTCTGAATCACTAAAAAATGAGCTTCTTGTCAGAATCGAGTTGCTTCTTTGAATTAAAGAGAATTAAAGAAAAAAGGAGCTGATTTTCTTATCCGCCCGACGGCGCAGTCGTGCCCTTTCTCACCGCGAGGAGGGTCGCAGACGCCTCTACCCACCGCCGCCTCACCGAGAGGCTTGCGGACGCCGCCACCCGCGCTGCCGGCTCTTTTCACGCACTTGTGCCCGCCGCCACACCTGCCGCTCGTCCCTAACGCGCGCCTCCTACTCTTCCGGTTCTCCCCGGCGCGTCCCTCCTATGCCGCTCCCCTTCGCTGGCTCCGTCGCCGCCGCCCCTCACCTTTCCAGTTTCCCACCTCCACCACCGTTAGAGCGACGCGGACACAGCCTACTGGCCTTCTTCCACGACGCGATCCGCTCGTATGCAGGCCGGTGGCTGGCGCTCGGTGGCGCGCCGTGCGGCCGAGCTGATGCGGCGACGGGACTTGCCGGAGAGATGCGCTATATGGTCATAGAGTGATGGGGCCATGGGGAAGGGCAGAATCGCCGGTCAGAGTGGTGAGCCAACCGACGATGGACGCGGCCGAGATGGAGCGAGTGCAGAATCGCCGGTCGGAGTGGCGAGCCAACCGGCGATAAACGCGGCCGAGATGGAGCGAGTCGCGAATCGTAGGCAGAAACAGGACCGTGAATCTAGGTGAAGTTACGATGGAGTAAAATTCCTAAACTACCTTAAAGGACAACTAATTAACTTATTAATTAAGTAGCACCTGCCGCACGGGTGGAACCCCCGGTTCATTCCAATCACTGTAAAAATTCTCGATATGAGATAAACTCTCTTTTTTAATAATATATTAATATTAATATGATTAACAAAATTTGTTGATCATACTTTTTTCCTATAACTAACGCATCAACCTACTTACCTGTCCACATAACCGTAGTTAGGTTACATGATATGATCTTTTATCGTCTCCATCTCCGTTTTCGTTAAGTGAGGTTTCTTTCTCTCTTTCGGGCTTGGGTGTTTCGTCGGTGGGTGATAATGCGGCTTGTCTAGAAAATATTTTTCTGTCTGACAAGGCTGGAAGTGATAGCCTAGTGTCTTCTTCTGTGGGGTGGGATGGTGTTCCCTCGGATTGGGGAAGTGAGGATGAGGTGGATGATTTTGATAAGTGGGTTGAGGGATTTTGTGATGGGCTAGAGGAGGATGATTTTTTTGATGGGGTTGCTGAGCACCTATGTTGTGATCTCAGAACGGTAGTTAGTAAAAACAAGGCTCGTTCTTTAACTAGAGCAAAGAGGAGGCCGAAAGTTAAAGTTCTTATAAGAAATGGAAGTGTTTCGTGATGAAGGGGATATTCTGGAATAGCAGAGGTCTTAGTGACTTGGCTAAATTTAGATTCCTGTCAGATTTGTCGAAAGAGCAGAAGCTAGACTTCATTGCTCTTCTCAAAACCGGGAAGAAAGATTATTCTAAATCGGCTCTCACAAACATTTGTGGGGGGCAGGATTTTTTCTGGCATTGGTCCGAGCCTAGGGGTAGATCAGAGGGGATCTTGCTTGGGATTAATCTAGAGGTCCTCGATATCGGAGGTATCGATGATGGAGACTTCTATGTCAAGTTTAAAGTTCGGAACAAGTTAGACGTATTTCTTTGGACGTTAGTGGCAGTCTATGGGGCTGCCCAAGACGAATACAAGGAGTCTTTCCTCACCGAATTAGTCCATTCTTGTTCTATTGAGTCGGGCCCGATTATGGTGGGCGGTGATTTTAATTTCATCAGGAATTCAAGTGAGAAGAACAAGAATAATTTTAATGATTGATGGCCCTTCTTATTCAATGCTATTATTGATAGCTTGGATCTGAGGGAACCTGAGTTGTCAAATAGGAAGTATACTTGGGCTAATTCGAGGGATAATCTAACGTTTGAACGGCTGGACCGGATCTTGGCGAGCACGGAGTGGGAGAGTAAATTTCCTTTGGCAACGGTTCAGGCGTTGAATAGGGAAATCTCTGACCATACTCCCCTGCTACTGGATACAGGGAGTGGCACTCATGGCCGTAAATAGGCCCCATTCAGGTTTGAACTCGGGTGGCTGTTACGTGAGGATTTTAGTGGGTTGGTGACCGACGTATGGAAAAAGGAACGAGCAGGTAGTATGGTATTGCAGAAATGGCAAAATAAGATTAAACGTCTTAGACAGTTCCTAAGAGGATGGGCTAAGAATGTTAGCGGGAGTTAAAAAAAGGAGAAGGCCGATTTAATTAGAAAGGCTGACGAGCTGGATATTAAGGCGGAGTCTCAACCTCTCACTAGTGCAGAGATTGACCTCAAGCATTATTGTAAAAATAGACTTGCTACTCTTTTACGGGAGGAGGAGGTCAAGTGGTATCAACGTGCCAAAACAAAAAGGTTGTTAGAGGGGGATTGCAATACCAAATATTTCCATCTCGTGGCCAACGGAAAGCACAGGAAAACTAGGATTTTCCGCATTGATCAGGATGAAGGTGAGATAGCTGGGGATGAAAATCTCAGGAAATTCATAACCAACTATTATAAAAGGATTATTTGGGGAGCCAGAAAAAAGTAGTTTGTATATGGTAGAATTACAGACCGAGGATATTGCTCAGGTTTTTCAAGCTGAGAGTAACATACTAGATATGGAATTCTCAGAGGCGGAGATCAAAGAGGCCATTTTTCAAATGAAGAACAATAAAGCTCTGGGGCCTGATGGCTTTCCTGCCGAGTTTTATCAGGTATTTTGGGAACTAATCAAGGGGGATCTTATTCCGCTATTCGATGAGTTTCATAAGGGCAAGCTACCTTTATATAGTTTGAACTTTGGGATAATCACCCTGTTGCCTAAACAGGTTGAAGCTACACAGATACAGCAGTATCGGCCTATCTGTATGTTAAACGTGAGCTTTAAAATCTTCACTAAAGTTTTGACCAACAGGATAGCACTAGTGGCACAAAAAATCATTCGTCCCTCTCAATCGACCTTCATGAAAGGGAGGAATATCCTGGAGGGGGTTGTTGTGTTGCATGAGACCATCCACGAATTGCACAGGAAAAAGATGGATGGGGTAATTTTAAAGCTAGACTTTGAAAAAGCCTACGATAAGGTCAAATGGTCTTTTTTGCAACAAACACTGAGAATGAAGGGTTTCTCTCCGAAATGGTGTCAATGGATTGATCACATAGTCAGAGGTGGAAGTGTGGGGGTTAAGATAAATGATGAGGTGGGACATTATTTCCAGACTAGGTGGGGGTTAAGACAGGGTGATCCGTTATCCCCGATCCTATTTAATCTGGTGGCTGATATGTTGGCAACACTGATCTCCAGAGCTAAGGCAAATGGAAGTATTCGAGGGGTGGTCCCTAATCTAGTGGATGACGGCCTGTCCATCTTGCAGTATGCGGACGATACTATATTATTTCTAGATCACAAACTCACGCAGGCTAGGGAGCTCAAGTTGGTGCTTAATACCTTTGAGCAACTTTCGGGCCTGAAGATTAATTTTCATAAAAGTGAACTTTTCTGTTACGGAAAAGCTAAGGACTACGAGCGTGAGTATGCTAATTTATTTGGGTGCAAAGTGGGGGGTATGCCCTTTAGGTATCTAGGTATACCGATGCATCACAAGAAATTAACAAATAAAGATTGGATTGGTATTGAAGAAAAATTTCAGAAAAAAACTGAGGAGTTGGAAAGGGAAAATGCTTTCCTATGGGGGGCGACTAGTCCTTATTAACTCAGTGCTGTCTAGTGTGGCGCTTTTTATGCTGTCCGTCTTTGAGATCCCTAGGGGAGTTCTGAAAAAGCTAGACTATTATAGGTCGCGCTTCTTTTGGCAATGTGACGAGGATAAAACTAAGTATTGTTTGGCTAGATGGAAGATTGTAACACCCCTGGTGTTACGGTTAATTAAAACCTGTCATGTCATCATGATTGCATGTAATTCATCCAGCATAAAATCTTTGTTACTGTGCATCACTAGGGTAACTTTTCATTTTCACATATGAATGTGCTTAGGAACCTTTGAGTGACTTTATGGTTTAAAATAGTTGTTTGTGTGTATGCCTCTAAATCTAAAAAGAAAATAAAAAGGAAAACAATTAAAAATCCTAATCGGACCCAAAACCCTAATTTGAAAACTTAAGGGAATTAGGTGTTGGGCCTTAAATAAAAGTTGTAAATTTTTAAACGTTGAGCAACTTCTATTTTGGACAATTTTGAAGTTATTGAAAATAATTTCAAATAAAACCTTAATCTAGGTTTTAAAGTTTAAACTTGAAATACAAATTCAAAAACTAGTAGGAATTTGATGATGGTATTTTAATAAAAGTTTTAGCCCTTTCAATATGGAACAACTTTTATGTTTGAAGATTTTAAAGTTTACTAGTGGAAATTTAAATCAAACCCCAATTAGTGTTTGTTTATTTAAAATTTAAAATGCCGTTTCAAAAACTATTAAGAATTTGGGAAAAATCCTTTAATGGAAGTTGTAAGGCTTTTTAAGTTGAACAATATTTACATTTGGGGATTTTGAATTTATACATTGAAATTTCAAAATAAACCCTAAGGAGTGTTTGAGAATTTAAATTGAAATGCTATTTTAAAAACTATGAAGAATCTGACAAAACTCCTTTAATGAAAGTTGTAGGGTTCAACAAGTAGAACAACTTTCATCTTTACAAATTTTCATGTTGTTGAGAAAAGTTTGGAGAATTTTATTGAATTGCAAATCAATTTCAAATTCAAGTTTTACCCCCTTTTTAATAGTTTCAAAACTGAGCAGAATTTGAATATAGATCAAAAATAAAAATTGTTCTACACAAAATTTGCTACAACTTTTATATTGACCATTTTTCAAGTTGTTACACAAAGTGTGGGGTAATTTTAGCAAAAAGTCAAAAGGGGGCATGATCTGCTACAGTAGACATGGGGGGCCTGGCTCTATGCGCTGCGTGCGTGCTCAGGCGCGTGCCGCGCCGGCCGCCGGCGATTCCCGGGCCTGGCCAGGCCCTGTTGCCGGCGTGTCGAGCTCGTGAGGAGGGCCCCGGCCACGTCCTAATCCCACCGCTGTCATATATATGCAACACCCGGTCCTCTGCTCTGCTCGCGGCTCTGCCCGCGTGCGCGTGCTGGCCGCCGGCGATGCCCGGGGCCGGCCAGCCGCGTGTCGCCGGTGAGACCAGGCCCGTGGGGACCTCCCACGTCGCGCACCTCTCCCTGGTCCTCTAAGAACTGCAGCTGGCTTTCAGTTTTCCATTCTCTTCCTCCTTGCCGGCGGCGACGAGCTCGCGGTTAGGGGCAAAAATTTGTAGCCATTGAGCCACCACATGCCTCTCTATCTCGAAGCTAGCTAAATCACTCCCTTGCGCCCTTCCTGAACCACTCGTGTCGTTCCCTCATCCATCGGGGTCTCTGTGTCGCCGGTCTCCTTCTCGAACTCCGGCCGGAGCACCACCGAGCTCGGTTTTGTTATAGCCAGCGCCTCTCGGTGAGTTTTTTTCCATCTTCGGCGTACGTTTTCTATTATCCATAACTCAGCGAAGTTCTTGGCCCAAGAATCATAAACTCTATCGTCCAGGTTTCCGCGGAACGTCGGTTCGCCGCCGCGTTCACGCCACCGAGAGCTCCATCAATGTCGACCACACCACTCCAGCCCTCCTCCGCCTCAACTGGTTCTCTGCGCAAGTCTTGGTGAGGTCCTTAAAGCTTTGATGGTAGTTGTCTAGGGCTCCCGTGGGTCGCCGTGGCGGGAACGCCGGAGGCCGCTACGTTCAGCCGCCATGTCCGTCCGCTAGTTTGAGCTCGAGCTCTAGGGTAGGTCCTAGTCGTCCGGATAAGCTGGCGGGGTGTTAGGTGCCTGTGATTTTTCCTTTCCCATCGCCGGTGAGCCGTCGCCGACGAGCCCGAGTGGCCGAGAGCGCTCGGTGCCGGTTATGCCGGTCGGCAGCTTGAGGAAGAAGAAGGGAAGAGGGGGCAAACCGGCTGGGCCGCACTCAGTCGTGCTGGGCCGGCCCAATCGGTGCGCAGGGGCACGCCTGAGGAAAGAGAGAGCGGGCGCGAGTGTGGGCCGGCTGGGCTCACTGGGCCGCCTTGGGTAGGTTTAGTTTTTCCATTTTTTCCGTGAATTAGTAATGGTTTTCTATTTTAAATTAAAATGAATAGTTCTCTGTTTTATTCTTTTTGTATGAATATTTCTACTGCACCAAAAATCATAAAATTTTTGGTGGATGCTCTTTGTGCTATGTGGTAATTAATAAAAATACTAAATGATGACTTTGAGCAATTTATATAGGAACTAAAAATCGGTAAATTAAATATTAAATGCAACCTTGGGGATTTTTAACAAAATATAGGTTAATCCAAAAATCATGAAATTTATTTTGGCGCTGTTTTAGGGCAAGATCTAGTTGTTGGTAAAGTTTGGGTTCAAATAGAAATAGTTTGCTTAATTACTATTTAACACTCTATAAACCGATTAATAAAATGAATTGAAACCTTAATCAATTTAGGGATTGTGTGAATTTGGAATTGTGTGTTAATTTTGGATCATTATCATGTGCTGACCCTTAGTGTCTTGCTAAGTTGTTAAGGCTTATATTAATCATGTTAATTAAGATATTTAAAGAAACTTCAAGTAGGCAGACCAATGGTTATTAAACATTAGTAGCTTATACACATGTGATCATAGCATTTTTATGAATCACTTAAGTGAGTACTGGGCATCATCATAGGAGGGCTAGTTCCCCTTTCCAACAACTGTTAAAATGGTCAATAAACCAAAGTAGTTAATACTCGATAGTAATTAGTTTCGTTAGCATACAACTTTATCGTGAAGAAAAGTCGTACTCAACACTCTAAATTAAAGTTTACTTTTAATTCAATGCATCTCTGCATCATGGCATACATATCATCATGTTAAGTGTTGCATTATTATTTCGTGTAGTGAACGCGCGGTGATTATTATCTGAAGCGTGTCCCGAGTAAGGTCTTCACTCGGTGAACGTGGATCCTTCCCGGAGATTGACTTCAGGGTTCTATCTACTTCAAGCAACAGGCAAGCCCCGGTGCATTTGCCCCTCCTTGTTATTTAAAAATATTTACCACTTGAGTTAATCTACTGCATTAGGTTAATAGGAGTTGAGTGATAACCTATTGATGCATTACCTTTCCTTGACCACATATTATACCTAAGACCCTGATTTATTTAAAGTATTGAAAAATGCTTAGTCATGCTTAATGATAGAGTTGCAAAAATGCTATTTTGAAAACTGTGATGATATGAAACAAATGAATCATTTTATGGGATTGGTATTGTCCTCGTTTGGTGATGGTGTACTTGGCCAGTCCATTATCATCAACATGGATGGGTTTTCCGTTTGGTTGACCATCTGTTTGGGTTAGAGTCCCAACGATCCTCGCCATCAGAAAAGGAATGTGAAAACCGGGTGGTCACCAGTGTACTTGGGTTAGAGTCCCAATGCGTGGTGTCCAACGGAAAAATATTTAGGGACCATTCGTTGTCGGCCTGCTGTGATCATGACTTTGCAACTAGCCACATACTACGGAAAGCCTCTGACTCCGGTGGCTCTACTGCTGGAACCGACAACCACGCACTGGGAGTGGAGAGATGGCGAGAGTAGCGTGTACCCTCGTGGCCGTCGCGCCTGGAGACTAGAGGGGTACTGTGCTCTCGGGTGGCGCAGGACCGGTTCCGGGGTATGAAAAGCCGTGGTAGGCGGGGTTGGCATATGCAAGCTTAAGTGCTACATATGCAGTGTGGATAGGGATCCCCAGCTGGGTACTTCTGGATTCGAATCGACGTTGCTCCTCGGTTAATGGAGACATGATCCTCACCCCTACAGCGAAGAGTGGTTCGGAACTAGGTGTTTTTGAGAATGAATATGAATTTGAAAGTACATAATGTACGAGAATTGATATTGGAATTATGTATATGAATAAAATAATATTGAGATCAAATAATGAAATAGGATAGAAATGCTTTTCTGCAAAATACTTTGACTCTTGCTCAAGCCTTACCTTGACTCCCCTCAGCCTGCATTCCTGAGTCTAATTTTATATCTTTAGTCGGGTAAGTCTTGCGGAGTACCCCATGTACTCAGGGTTTGTTAACCCCTGTTACAGGTAAACTGAGTGTGCAGTTCTGCGTGGGACCGTGCCGGTCAGCGGATCGTGCAGGGATGAAGATGTGTATATAATAAGACCCTTGGGCAGGGTGTTTAGTTGTATATCGCTACTCCACTACGAAACTCTGGTTTGGGATAATGTAAGATAGATTTGTAAATCTATATTAATGTAACTCTTCCGCACTCTTTACTCTGATTTATCACATTTGTGTAAACTGTTGTAATACTTGTAAGGTCTTTACAATGAGATCCTCGGGGAAATTAGGGTTTCCTATGAGACCCGACGGGCCACCTAAGTCAAAGGGAACTCGTGCAGACTAGTCAACGGTCCTTAGGGATGATGACGAGGCACGTGGGCCCTATGATTAAGGCGGTTCTGTCACAAAGATTCTTCGCACTCCAAAGGACCTTGGGGGTCCACTACAAGAAATAAGGCTTTACATGACGGTTTACTGATGACGTTCTAATAAAGCATCATAGAATTCTATTGTCTGTGACGGTTCATTCATGAGGTAATATATCTACGACGACTCGTTTAATTGCCGTCACTGTTGGACGTCACGGATCATACTTGTGCTAGATCCAGAGTGTTGGATATCCAGCCCAAGACCTGCATATATAAGCCAAAACTTAGGGTTGCTCAGCTCGCTCACCCTCTCCGTCTCCCTCAGCCGAGAGCGGCGCGTACCCTCACCCTCTCCCTCAGCCCAGCAAGTACATCTCTCCCTTCCTCTCCATCTCCCTCTCCCGCAGGCCCGCACCCTCTCCCTCTCCTCATATCTCCGAGCAGCGCGCACTCCTAGGGGATGGCGGCGACACTCCCAGGCCCCGCTCCCTCTCCCTCCCCTCCGGCGTGGGCGACAGCTGGATCCAGCGTGGGCGACGGCGGTGGTGGTGATGGGATCCCAGCGTTGGCGGTGGGATCCCAGCGGCGGCGGCCACTGGATCCCGATGTGAGCGGTGGTGCTGGCAGTGGTGGGATCCCGGCGTGGGCAACGGCGGCGGCGGCAGGTTCTAAGCGCGCTAGCGACAGTATTGAAACCCATCACTCCTGTGCTAGTTCCTCACGCTTCTGTGATGCTTCCTCTTGTTGTCTCTCTGTTTTAAGATTCGGTGACCTTGGATTCAATCTCGGTTCGAGCTGATGGTGCCTAGTGCCCGCTGCCTGGGATGTGGTTGGTGTACTGAGGCACAAGATGTGGTGCTGCAGGGGCAAGATGGCAAGCCTGATCTCAGCTACCACCACTATAGATCAGGATTGGGTATTTGCAATTCTTGTGTGGTAGGTAATGCGCTCTGGGTAAAGAAGCCACATATGTGCAATTTAGCAGGCACATAACTTCAAATGCCTGCACTACTATATTTCATTGTGACTTACTGCCTAGTGCCTAGTGCGTACCTATGAATATGTTATATGTTTGCAAAGTGGAGTAGAGAAGAATGATTATGTATAAATTTATTTGAACACATGGATGAGGAATATAGGAACAACAATGATTATATATAATTGTGAAGCAAAAACTTGTATAATAATTATTTGCTGCAGTTACTGGTCAGCTTAGAAACCCAATTAGATGCTTTCGTGTACAAGTAGGTGAGTGAGCTTTCTTGTAATCATTTTTCTTATGGCTTTCAATTGATCGGACACTGCAGCTAGAATACTCTAGAATACATACATGCATCTCAGGTTGATCTGAGCCTCTTCTAGAGTACATACATTGCGTCTCAGGAGATGTACTCTGTGATTTCTAGTTGTTGTGATGATGGGAAGAGGTGCTGGTATTAATGATGCAGCCTAGCATATGGGAGGACCATTGTTATGAACTGAAGACTCACTATTTAGTACCTGATATCTCTACCTCCGTGCTTCGATATAGTATGGTGCTCAATATAGTACCTGATAACTCACTATTTAGCTGCAGCAATTTACTGTCCTCTTACATGTTTGCAGAGAGACTCAGTCTGCTCAATATAGTACCTGATAACTCACTATTTAGCTGCAGCAATTTACTGACTCAGTTCAGATGGCTACTGGCAACAATGAGTTTAAAGTCATGACGTCAGCGATGGAGTAGCAAGCACAGCCAAGAAATGGTAAGCTTATTGTGATACTTGTCTGCATTGTTTCAAAATTTGTCTTGTCATAATCTAGCTCATAACCTGTCCATTTATAATAGTATTTAAGAAAATCTCATTTTCCTAGTACTTTAGAAATGTTGCGTCACTTAGTTTGTTGTAAATATCATTGAACATGACTTTTGGACCAGAAATTTAGATGTGTGGTGGATCTGTACTCTTTTGGCCTTAGTGTTTTGTTTATAGCTAATTATTTTCTAAGTTTCTGGTCTGGAACAAAAAAAAAATTAAGTTACATTGATTTCTTTGATATTTTAACATATCCAGAATGAGAATATATCCAGGCATCTGACACTGCATACATTGAACTAGCCTGTGTTACTCCAATTGTAAATTCTGTAGGCTACCTAATTTGAAATTTGTGCTAGATTAAGTTGCCTAAAATATATTGGTTGTGCTCAATACTAACAAACAGCGGTGTCTCCTCTGAACATTGCAGGCTAATTGTTCAAGTATGGTGCAGCTACAGCACATTGCCGCTCAATGTGATTATTTCTCTGATACTCTTCAAAAGCAAACCCAATGGATTGTTAGCTAAGACCTGTGCTCTCTGAATTGTGGCAAGAAGATTAAGGTGCCCAAGGTGGCTATTTTCGTTAGTTAGGAAAGATTTAGTTCTTCTGAGCAAATCAGTTATGTGCTGTACAAGCCAAAGTTTTGTAGATACTTGAGTGTAGCTTGGTTATTGCCTTAGTATTACCCATGGAAATTTGTACAAAAACAAATGTTGATGGCTTCAATGAAAATTATCAATTGTGAGCTTTGTTCCAGTTTATGTGTTTCATGAGTATCTTAATGTGTGACAAGGTTAATGCCGATTGTATCGTGTTAATGCTATAATGATTTAGCATTGATTTGTCATGTTCTTTTTCGTCACTATGGTTTGGATCTGGGCTTGGATATGGGCTGGTTATAGGAGACGGGCAAAATTCATGACGGACACAAATGTCATTTTGTGACAGCTCTAACCAGTCTAGCAAATGTATGACGCGAGATACATGACAGATTTCTTGATCGTCATCATAAGTTAACCGTGACGCGTTTCTGACTATCTATGACCAAAGTAAACCGTCATGTAAAGCCTTGATTCTTGTAGTGGTCTTGGTATCCTAAATCTGGATATTCAAAACAAATGCTTGCTACGCAAGTGGCTGTTTAAGTTGGTCAATGGGGAGGGGGTTTGGCAGGAGATTCTCAGGAAGAAGTGCCTGAAGAACAAACCCATTTCTCAGGTAGAGCATAAGCCTGGTAACTCGCATTTCTGGGCTGATCTCATGAAAGTAAAGAGGGATTTATTGACTGGTGGTCACTTTAAAGTGAAAGATGGACAGGGAGTCAGATTTTGGGAAGATACTTGGGTGGGGGATAAACCTTTAGGTAAGATTTACCCCAACCTGTATAGATTGCTGAAAGGTCCTAAATGGCTAGAGGGGGGTGAATAGCCTAAAATAAAACTTTTACAAACAACACTTAAGACAAGCGGCTAGTAAATTAAACGACGAGGCGAATTTTGCGCTAGCCTACCAAAAATGCAAGCCACCTAACCGTTCTACGTTATAGTCTCTAAGTCACACACAAGAAGCTAAGTTGCTACTTTACTCTACTCCTCTGAGCTAACTACAACAAGAGTACTACACAAAAGTAATTGCAACAATTTAAAAGGTAGAGAGGTGATTTTATACCGCCGGCGAAGAAAAGATGAATACCAATCAATCAACACAAATGAAATCCTTGGCAAGAGAGTTGACACAATGATTTTTACCGAGGTTCACTTGCTTGCCGGCAAGCTACGTCCTCATTGTAGCGATACACCCACTTGGAGGTTCACGCGCTAATTGGCATCACATGCCAAACCCTTCTCAAGGGTGCCGCACAACCAACACAAGATGGGGATCCACAAGCTACAAGCAATCCACTAAAGTAGCCTTTCGCGATCTCCCACGGGGAAGGCTCAAGAACCCCTCACAACTTCACCGATCGGAGGCGGAGACAATCACCAACTCCCTTCAACGATCCTCGCAGCTCCAAGCCGTCTAAGAGTCGGCAAACTCCAAGAGTAACAAGAGAATCCGCTGCAAAATCCACTCATTAAGTGCCTCTAAATGATCACACTCATGCAATGCACTTGATACTCTCCAATCTCACCAAATAATGATCTCAATCAAGTGGAATATCTGAGAGAGGAGTGGAGAGGCTCACTAGCTTTGTTAGGCAATCAAAATGTCCAAGAGAGAGAGCACAAGCCGGCTACTCCACTACTTATAGCCCCCACTCAAAGATTCAACTGTTACTCACTATTTTCGGGGGCACCGGACGCTCGGTTAGTTCACACCGGACGCGTCCGGTGGTTGTCCGGTGTACCGCCCGACGACACGTGTACTAGCCGTTTAAACTTGCTCGCTGCGCGCGCTCGCACCGGACGTGGACCGCAGCGTCCGGTGGTTGTCCAGTGCAAAAGTTAGCAGTGTCCGGTGACAACTCAGAGAGGTTCCAGAGAGCAACTTTGCTCACCGGACGCGTCCGGTGCAGGGTCACCGGACGCTCCTCCTTGTCCGCCGCTCCAACGGCTCTCTGCTGCTCGCCACAACAAAGGCACCGAACGCTGGAACAGTGTTTTCAGCGTGTCCGGTGACAAGTTTCACGCGTCCGGTGAAAACTTCACCGAACCGACCCGAGAGCACAGGGTTCCGGTGCTACCCCACCGGACGCATCCGGTGCTACCCCACCGGACGCACCTAGCGTCCGGTGCGCACGTTTTTGCACTTTCACAAAGAGTTAGCACCGGGAAACTTCGGCATGTTTCCGGTGCACATTTCTACTAAGTGCAATCACCGAAAAGCGCTGAATCCTGCCTCGCAAGCTCGGCAGGAGGGAGAGAGGACCCAAACCCCTCTCTACCACTCAAACTTCACCCCCATTTTCTTAAGTCGCTAACACTTCAAAGAGTCTATCACTGTGCACGTATGTTAGCCTTTTCCAAAGAGATTTCCACGGGTTTTGTTAGTGTCACTAGCATCTACAAGCATATGCAATCAATATGAACACCTAGTGGCACTTGATAACCGCATTTCATTAACGATTTCGCCCCTCTTGATAGTACGGCTATCTATCCTAAATGTGATCACACCCTCTATGGAGTCTTGATCACCAAAAACAAAAGAGCTACTATGATTATGCTTTTGCCTTGAGCTCCTAGCCTTTCACCACTTTTCTTCTCATCTCTTGATGAAGCTTGTGGACTTTTTTGATGATGGACTTATACCATTTGCATGGATGCCGTCATTGCCCTACACTTGTGGCCTCCACCGACCCGGTCCTTTGCTCCATCTTGCCCTTTGCTAATTGATTCTCATAAAACACTTAGAGCAAATCATTAGCAAACTAAGTTTCATCAATTACCCAAAATCAAACATGGGCTTTCAATTGGTGAGACGAAAAAATGACACGGTAGCCAGGGTTTTAGCGACAATGCCACTTAACGTGTCATTCAAGAGGGGCCTGGTGGGGGACAATTTAACGGCCTGGACGGAGTTGGTTTCTAGGGTCGTCCAAGTGAGCTTGGCTATCGGGAGAGATAAGTTTATTTGGAAGTCTAACCCGAAAGGTATTTTCTCGGTAGGGTCGATGTATAATCTAATGATGAGTAAAGGCATTGTCCCGGAAAAAACGTTTATCTGGAAGCTGAAATTACCATTGAAAATTAAAGTTTTCTTATGGTTCTTAAAGAAGGGTGTGTTACGAACCAAAGACAATCTAGCAAAGGGAAATTGGCAGGGAAGCATTAGATGTTGCTTCTGTAGCAGAAATGAAACTATTCAACATCTATTCTTTGATTGTCATTTGGCTCGGTATGTTTGGAACACTATTTTTATCGCTTTCGGTATTCATCCTCCTTCTAGCTTTTCGAATCTGTTCTGATCGTGGTTGCAAGGTGTTAGCACCGCTTAAATCTCGATTAATGTTTAGGAGTGGCAGCTTTGTGCTGGTGTCTCTGGTTGAATAGAAACGATATAGTGTTCAATAAATCAAAGACTAACTCTCTTGTGCAGGTAATCTTCAGGATGACATATTGGATATGTCATTGGTCCCTGCTGCATGAGGAGGCGGACAGGTCGGTCATCAAGAGAGGTTGCAGGATTCTGGAGACATTTGTGATGGCCACCTTTGCCTGTTTTGGTGGGAGCTCGCAACTTCGGATTGAAGCGTAGTTCTTCTAGTCTATCGAGTCAGTGGGTTCGTTGTCAGTTGTTTCGAACTTGTGTTATTGTCGGTGACTTTGCAGTTTTGAAGTCTCATGGCTTCGGCGATGTGTGGTGTGTTGTACCTAAGCTGTGTACCATTCTCAGGTGGTAGAGGCTGGAACGCTGTTCCTTTATCTTAAAAAACTGACAGCGGTATAGTGGCGGGTTATACAATATACTTTGGTCAAATGCACATATCAGTCTATTTTAATCAGGACAGAAAAAGTTTTCCTTTCTCTGGAACAGCTCGCAACTCAGTCTACTGGAGAGAAGGCCACATAACCATAAAGTGATCAAACTACCGCTTGAGAGTGTTAGGCATCACTACAAACGCTATTTAAGCGCCTTCTTGATCATACAAAAACATTACTTAATATATTATATATTTGTAAACCATAAATTTACAGTCATACGACCCCTTTCAAGATCACGAGCTATGCACTAGTTATGGGAAACATATTTCTATGGTTCGCTGGTCACTTGGTAAAAGCACTAGAGTTTCTTAAGCTTAATCTGCGCCCCATAGTGTGGCTGCAGAGTGGAGACTGCGCACGGTGCATGCGTGTAAGACGGTGAGAGCTCGAACAAGAAGTGTTGCAGGATCATGGCCATGCCCATCTTGGCCTCCAGTAACGCGAAGTTCTGACCAACACATATCCGTGGCCCCCAGCCAAACGGAAAGAACGCCGGCGCGTCCTTGGATGCCTTGGAGACGCCCTCCGCGAACCTCTCCGGCCTGAACTCGTCTGCATCTTCTCCCCAAACTCCTGGGTTGTGGTGGATGCACGCAATGGGCAGCGAAAATACAACACCAGGTGGGTACCTGACACCTCCAAGCTCTGTCTCTTCATATGTCTCCCGGCCAAGTAGCAGTATAGGCGGGTACAACCTTAGAACCTCATGTAGTATCATTGTAACCTGCGACACAAAAAGGGCAGCTGGAGCTTTGTAGAGTTGTGACTGAAATAAGAAAAATGTCACAAATATTATGTCTTGGCATTTCTGAAACTCACAGTTTTGAGCTGATTCATGCCCTCAGAGTCCGGTTGGTTCTTCCCAAAGATGCGAAGAACCTCCTCCCTCGCGCGATCCTGCCACTCAGGGTGCATGCTCAGAAGGATCATTGTCCATGTGAGCAGCACTGCGGTCGTCTCCATCCCGGCGAAGTAGAATAGCTTCAGCTCCCCGATTATGTCCTCTGTACTCATCATTGCCTTGGTGCTCCCACTTTCCTGGCTTTCTTTAGTGTTGGATTCCAGTAACAATCCTAGCAGGTCGTCATTATCGTCGAGCCCATCCTTGATTGCCCTCTCCCTCTTTGTGATAATGCCTTTCAAAAGTGTCTCAACTTCACGTGCGTTTGCCTTCAGCCTTTTATTTAACTTCGTTGGTAGGAACCTATGTAAAGAAATCAACACATCTCTCATTTCAGCTTTGAGGATTACTCAGGTTTATGTTCCAGATAAATGGAGAAATTTTCAAATTAAAGAAGCAATTAGCTGGACAGGGCTTGCTGATGCCATTTTTCTTCTGGTCATCAGCCGACAGCTGCTGGTGTTCTTTCAGATATATGCTACAGTATTAGTTGTTCTGACAGCTCCATGTAATTTGCACCAAATTCTAAAATAAATGAATATTCATGCAAACTCACCTGTAGGCTGGGATATGCATCCTGTTTGCCATTTGAACAGCATTTTGTGCCTGCTCCGATTGCAACTGGAAGATCCTTCTCCCTTCACTGAAGCTGCTCCCGAACGCCGCGCGGGAGATGACGTCGCCTGTGAGATTTTGGAACTCCGGCCACACATCTATCTCCTGCGTGCCCTCAGAGCCTACAGAGTTCTCCCATCTGCGTATCAGTTCACTAGAACATGCGGCGAAAGCTGGCAACATCCTCTGCGAAGAACAATCAATTCGCTGTTTCAGTTATAGCAGAGCACCTTAAATCTATGCTTCTGTCAAGCATAGGCTTGGGGAACATATGGAGAGCCAATATAGATGGAGGTCATGTTTAAAGAAGTGACCTTGAGCTTTTCGAGATGGAAGGCGTGGTTGATGATCCTCCGGTGTGTGGCCCATTTCTCGCCTTGGTGGGTCGTCAGGCCGTTGGCCAGCAGCCTCTCAACCCAAAGAACAGACTTCTGCTTCCCAAACTGGCCGTGTTTGTTTGCCAGGATCTCTCGCGTGAGTTGGGGGTCGTTGACGATCACTCTCGGCTCCGGCCCGTACCACGTCACAGCGAGATTACCTGCCGTTATTCAGGTAGAAGGCGAGAGATCTCAACCCGAGTAATAATTAAACACGCCCGGCCAAGAATCGAGAGAGAAGCACTAGCTAGTAGTAGTACCATGCTGCCTAGTGATGCTGTGGTCGAAGGGAAGCGCTCGAGGAGCGACGGCGTGCGACGACAGGGGCATGGGCTCGGAGTTGGCGGCCGCGGCGAGACGGAGGAACTCCTTCATGTCGCCGGAGGGGAAGCGGTACGCCGTGCCAGGTAAGCCCTGCGACCGCAGCGCGCGGCCCAGCCTCCGTGGGCGGAGCCAGAACCGGTCCAGCGCCCGCCACGCGCACCACAGAGCCGCCACAGCTGCCAGGGCCCCGAGCGCGCAGAGCAAGCTCCATGGCGGCGGCGCCGCCGGTGATGCACAAAGAATGATCGCCATGGCTAGCTGTCGCGGCCTCGCGTGTCTGTTGATGATATGTGTGGGACAGCCGGAGGAAAGATCGGTTAAATAGTAGCCGGAGCAGGTGACCACTTTCGACTTTGGTTTGGTTCTACGCATCCTCGTCATGGGTTCGTGGGTCACATCGAAGACTCCTGGATCGCTCCGCAGTCAGTGCACGACTCTTCTCCTATTCTAGGAGTACTAGCTGCCCCTGCCACCCGCGCTTCGAGGGAAGTTTCATTACCCATTATTTACCCTTTACATGAACCATACAAAATGCAATCGTGATTCTACGGTCCAAGCTGCGTTTTTTTTCCCCTTCTTTAGGCTCTTTTTTCTCGCTATATGTTCAAGTTCTCATGTTGGCCTTCTTCCTCCTCGTGCTCATCCTTGTTTGGCTGGCCTCCAACAGTGCTCTAGCTCGATCGCACGAGCTCATTCTCTAGAATTATATTGAGTAAAATGCACTGTGGGTACCTAAACTATTAGCGTTCTTCCATCTAGGTACTCAAACTTTCAAAACGACTATCCAGGTACATCATCTTTGTCCGCGACGCACGGATGGTCCAAAACCAGCCACGTCAGTCTAAATTTTGCATAAACCTCCCTCGCTCATCTTTTTCCTCACTCTCCGGTCCATCCATCCTCTTCCTCTGCCTCCTCCCGACGGACCTGACGACGCTGGCTGCCCCGTCCATGGACGTGGAGCTGGAGTGCATCCACCTCGCGGCGACCGAGGACATAGCGATCATGTGGGTGGCCGCGGACGGCGGGCAGAACACCGGCGGCGGTCCACACTCGAACTTGGCCCACGACGGAGAGGTAAACGGGCGTGCCGCTGCCGACGTGCTGGGCCTAGCGTGCCGCCACGGCCGTCGAGGCCGAGGCATTCGCCATCGCCATGGTGCCCCAGCCCCGGCTGAACCGTGCCAGCCTCGCTGCTCTTCTATAAAAGAGATGCTCTAGGAGGTTAGCTAGCCTCCCGACGTGGTCTTGCTGGGAACCATCAGTGTTAAGCGATGGATTTTGAGTTTTCCCGAAACCTGTCCACCATGGCCGCCAGGGCAAAGCTCCGCAATGTCCATGTCGTTCTCCTTTTTCTCGCTGGCCTTCACCCCGTCCTAGCATCTTGTTGACCTCCTTATCGTTCTCCTTGTACAGTTTCGCCGGAGGCATGGCTGTTCGCTGGGAACGCCGTCGGCCACCGTCTCCACGAACTGACTGTTGTTGCGCCTGTGGACGAGCAACCTCCGATTGTTCTCTGCCCTACAGGCCGAGAGAGGCGGTGAGCGTGTCGACGGTTGCCGTCGTGCAGTCGGCGAGGCTGCTGGGCGCAGGCGTCACCGCGAGCACCGCGCCCCGCCCCTGTCCACGCACGGCCGCGCCAGCCATGCCGCTGGCCAGCTCACGCAGCGGCTCGGACGAGCCTCCTCCGTTCAGGAACGGATGAGCGCGTGGCGCCAACGGACGAGTGCGGCTGCCTGCGGGAGAGCACGGTGGCGCGGATGAGCCCACTCAGCACCGGCGGACGAGCGCGCTGAAGCACTGGACGAGCCCGCGGGCAAGCTGACGCGGCGTGGCCGCAGCGGACGTGCGAGCAAGGCGTTTCCGTCGGGCGAGCATGCAACTGTGGCAAGCGCACGCGGCAGCAGCGCGTCGAGGCAGTGGATGAGCACGGCAGTTCCGGCGTACTCTGTTCTCCAGCAGTGGAAGAGGATGGATGGACAGGAGAGTGAGGGAAAAAAATAAGCCAGGGGGTTTATGCAAAATTTAGGCTGACGTGGCTGCTTTTGGACCAGCTGTGCACCGCAAGTAAAGATGAGGTACCTGCATAGTCGTTTTGAAAGTTTGAGTACCCAGATGAGAGAACACTAATAGTTTAGATATCCACGGTGCATTTTACTCAATTATATTTAAGTTATAAACTTTTTATGTTTGACCAATTTAAACAAAAAAACACAAATATTTATGATACCAAATTAACTCATTACAAAAATGTATGCTATGGTTGGTCTGGTTTGATTGTAGGATTTTTCCAGCAAACTGATCAGATTTATAACACATTTAGTGGTTTGATGTGTTGCCATAGCAGACATACTGATGAGGATTGTAGAGATATTGTAGCCGTGGTGGACATACTAATTAGGACGACAACAGGTCTATAGACTAGGGTTGTAGCATTCATTTTGATTAGGGTGTCAATATAATGCAACCATATTGACTAGGGTCTGCATCAGACACTTAGATTAAGGCTCATTGTAACGTAGGGTGGAACCAGAACTTTTGATCAAGGATGGGCTGGACAATGCGATAACACACCTTGTGAACATGAAAAATATATACAACTGTATGTCGCAATAGCTTGTTAACACTTTTACACACACACAATTTAATACTCATAAGAAAAAACACGTTGTTATCCTCAAAAAAAGGGTGAAATAATCACTTTTCTATGTAAATGAATTTTTAATAGGTATCAAGAAAATTTACTGTGCTTGGGGGGAGGGGGAACGGCCCCCTGGCGGACACGTATTGACACAACTTGTGATCCTGAAATAGCTACTTAGGGCAGCACCAACGCGAGCAATACTTGTCGTGTGCCTCAACAAAATGCTACCACCCATGTAGGAGTACATAAATTGAAGACAACCGTTTATTAACGCAAGCAGCTTGTCCCATTGCTCTCACTTTGGTTCACATGCTCTGCTTTTGAGAGTAAGCAAAGCCATGTTAGAGAGTAAGCAAAGTCATGTTAGAGTAGTTCTTCCTCACAACGCACTCTCTGGCATCTGCCTCTACTATTCGTCAGACGAGACGACTAGTTCTTCTGCATGGGCCTCTGACACCCTGTGGAACCGTCTCTTGCGACATGAACAGTTGATAGATCAATGAAGAACTAAGTCCATCGTGATGCATTGAAGAAGCCCTCTGAAAGCTCTATCTATGTTTGGTTTTGGCTAATTAATAACACCTAGTATCTAACCATGTGTTTAAGCTATTGATTACAAGTATGGTTAGAAGATCAAGTGGGAAGCTATGACGGCATCTAAGTCTTTGGAGTAAACCCATCAACATGAAGATCAAATGCTTCAACACTTGGTGCAATGGATGGAGCTCAAGGCAAAGGTAAAAACTCATAGGGCTCTTTCCATTTTGGTGATCAAGACACTATAGAGAGTGTGATCACGTTTAGAATAGATGACCGTACTATTAAAAGGTGAGAAAATTATTTGCAACCTCGGTCATCAAGTGCCCCTAGATGAATTACTTTGAGCATATGCATTTAGATCTAGTGCACTAACTTAAACCCCGCGAATTAACTTTGAAAATGCTAACACACCCTGCACTCTTTGTTAAAACACTTTGTGGTGTTGGCACATTTGAAAACACGTTGAAGTTTGAGAGGTAGAATGGGCTTGGTTCCTAATTTCCTCCTGCCGAGCTTGCGAGGCAGGATTCAGCGGTTTGTGGAAGCATCGGACGCTCAGAAACACTAAGCGTCGGACCAATTGGTTGCGTCCGACGGCTAACTGCCCAGCACAGAGAAAGAGAGCGTCGGGCGGAAGTTTTCCGAGCGTCGGACTATCTCTCTATCGCCCGATGGGTTGCACAGTACGTGAGTTTCTCTGGTTCAGGGCGTCGGACCCTCTCCGTTAGTCCGACGTGTTTTGTGCTCTCGGGGAGCTCTCTGGAAACGTCGGACGGTGAAATCCGTTAGTCCGACGTCTTGAGTCCGATGGTCACCGGACGTTTCCCTCTCGTCCGACGGTTTGTAGTTCGTGGCGCCAACGGTAAGATTCAAACGGTAACTCACACGTGGCAGCTCGCGATTCGCCGGTTCGGGAAGCGTCGGACGGAGCCTTTAGTCCGATGCCCCCGGCGCAGCGTCCGACGGTGCGCAGAGGAGGGTAACAGCTATGTTGTTGAGTGGAAGTTTATAAATACCACATGGTCGGTTTTTGCTCACTTACTTGGCTTTCTAACTTGTTGATACACCTAGTGAGCACCCTCCAAGCACTCTAACTCACCTAGATCACTTCATTCTCATTCCTAGTGAGCTAGAGTTTGATCCAAGTGCATTGCTTATCCTAGTTCATCCATTGGCACTTGGTGATTGTTGTTGCTGCGGATTTCTCTTGTTTCTCTTGGTGATTGCTGTCACCTAGACGGTCTTGGAGCAGCGGAGGAGTTTGGCGGAGTTGGTGATTGTCTCCGGCCACTCCCGGTGATCTTGTGAGGGGTTTGGTGCCTTCCCCGGCGGAGTGTCAAAAATAACCTTAGTGGATTGCTCGTGTCATAGTGGCGCTCATTGGTTGAGCTTGACATTAGTTGTCAATTAGCCACCGAACCACCGAGTAGTGGTCGACACAACGGGGACTAGCGTGCCGGCAAGCACGTGAACCTCGGGATAAATTGGTGTTCATCTTTGTGTTGTTCTTGGACCATCACCTTCGAGTGTATTGGTATTATTTCGGTGATTGGCCAACTACTCTACTCGGCGGTATAACCTCTCTACACTCTCTCCCTTACTTTGAGCACCTTACTTGTGTAGTCTTGATGTTTATAGTTTGCTTGTCCACCTAGGAGTAGAGTAACTCAACCTAGACTAGCTTAAGTGTGGTCTTAGTGACTTAAGTAGAACGGTTAGGAAGGCTTGCACTTTGAGTAGGCTAGCGCTTAATTCGCTTCGCTATTTGTTATTCTAACCACTTGATCAAGTGTTGTTTGTAGAATTTTAAAATAGGACTATTCACCCCCCTCTAGCCATTTTGGACCTATCAACCTCTAACTCTATGCCTTCGCCATCGGCAGAGTTGCATGCTAGAGTTTGGAGGACCACTGTTGTGGGGCATCTCGCTTTTCCCCTCGCTTAACCTCTTGTTGACGCCGAAACAGGACAGCACACCAGCAGTACTGGATCGCACAAGCAGTGCACGAGACGAGACAGCGCGAGCAGCACAGCCCGCAGAAACCGGCCTGGCCGGTTCTTATTCCGACGCCTCGAGATAAGACTTTATATGGCCTCGAGATAAGACTTTCTAGATTCATTCGCCAAACGAGATTCTACAGCAATAGCCTTTTGCAACAATTGATTTATGCTATAGAATTCATAATGCTTCAATTTTTCTTTAATATTAGAGTTCATACCATCAAGAAACAAATCCGCAAGTCTGTATCGAAAATATTCAAGTTAAAGCATCGGTTCTTAACATCTCTGAAACGCTTAGCATAATCAAGAACAAGATCACGTCCTTGACGAACCGATGTAAGATGAGACAATTTAGTTTCTTGCATACCAGTAAAGAAATAATTATGAAATTTCTCCTTTAAATCATTCCAGGTATTAATCAAATAAGGAGGCAATGATGAAAACCATGCAAAAGCTGTACCCGATAGAGATAAAGGAAAACATCTAATTTTCGTATAATTATGAGCACTAACTTCTCCTAATTGAGCAAGGTACATGCCAATGTGTTCCATCATGGTTTTGCTATCATCACCATTAAACTTTTGGAAATCGGGCATCTTCCAACCAGGGGGTGCCCGCAGAACATCATAGGTGGAGGGATATGGCTTTTGGTATGAACTCTGAATAGGTTTAATAGTTATCCCAAAATTCCTCTCGATTGATTTAGTCATCTCAGCCTTAAACCGATTTACAATAGCGTCTACATCGGTTTTAGAGGAATCTGGGGCAACATTATTGGCAACTAGAATCTGACTAGGTGACGACGGGGGATTAGGTAAAACGGTGTTACGACCCGCCGATTGCCTATTCAAATTCGCCTGTCTAGATGATGAGCCAGCCAAACCACAATCGGTTCTTTCGGTTTCATGTGCCGAATGACCCGATTGGAGCTGACTAGCTGTAGCATAATCAGGTTGATTTTCATAAAAATCAAAAGACATACCAAATTCAGGTTGATTATCGTAATCTGAAAAACCAACTAATTTTTCCTCTATTTTGGATATGCGCCTACCAATTTTAGCTTTAGATGCATCGATAGAATTTTTAATTTGTTTACCGATGTCTTCAACTAAATAAGCCAAACCATCATGGGAAGCAGAGGAGGGGATTTCATTATTATTCACCTTTGCCTTGAGCTTTTCCTCCTCCTTGGAAGCCTTCGGTTTTTCCGCCTCCTCCACCAGATGAAGAAGACGCTCGCGGTTCTGAGTAACCTTGTTGCGCCAATCCTTATCACAGCTCTTGAGGAAAGCTTGGGCATCGGTATCAAGCTTGGCTTGTAGCTTCTGGCGAAGCTCGTCGGGAAGTTCGTTGATGGACTTGGGGTTGACAATTTTGTCCTCGCTGACGTTCTTATCGCTCTTCTTTCCATCGCCGCCCGCCATGCTGCTAGTAGATTGGATCTGGTCTTTAGCTTTCGTCCCCAGCGGAGTCGCCAAAAAGTGTGTTGACGCCGAAACGGGACAGCACACCAGCAGTACTGGATCGCACACGCAGTGCACGAGACGAGACGGCGCGAGCAGCACAGCCCGCAGAACCCGGCCTGGCCGGTTCTGGGACCTAGCCTAGCCGGCTTTTCTGGCCTGGCCGGTTCTAGGAACCGGCTGGGTCGATTTCCTCGGGTGGCGCTGAGGAGGCTAGGGCTTGGTCTTCTTGGTCGTCGGGATGGCCGGTAACTGTAGCTGAGGACGTTTGGTGGTCGATGTAGCGCCTGTCCGTCGCCGAAAACTCCCGAACACCCCTCGGAAAGATCCGTCGGAGAGATGCACGTGGAGGTTGCCTTAGGGACCGCGGAGGCCGCCTAGTACGCCGACTAAACTCGCGGAGAGTCGAGCCGAACAGCAGGATAGAGGTGAACCACCGCGAGAATCTGCTTTGTAGATGTGTTTTGACGATTGGATGATTAAGATCACAATCGGACATGATCCTCCATATGTACAGAGGGGGTGGTCTTATCCTAGTAGGAAACACGTACTAGGGTAGGTCTCCAAGTTTCCCACGTCAAAATATTACGGAAAACCGATTAGATCTATTAATCAGCTCGGAGTCGACCAAACCCGGCCAAACCGAGTCCAAACCCGGCCAAGTCGGGTTTCACGGGGTCTCCTGGGGCGACACATGTCCTGCTGGCGGGCCCCAGCATAGGGGCCAAACCCGGCCTAGCCGGGTTGCAAACCCGGCCCAACCTATTTTCGCGACCTGTCCAGATTTGAGTGTCAACACCTCCTCCTTTGTTTCCCTCATCTCTAGACGTGTGGTTTTTGGGCTCAAATTTGACTAACACATTGTTTGTATTTTCTTGTTCCAATAAACTTGTGGTAAAACTTTTGTCGTGAAAAAATCTTATTGGCCAACACTTTCTTTGTATTCCAACAAATTTATGGTAAAACTTTTGCCGTCCTTTGTGAAAGAAAATTTATACCAATATAATTAACTAGATAGACTTTACCTGAGGTGCATCCAAACAGGCTCTCAGAGTAAAGAGGGGCAAAGGCTAGCCATATGAGATTTAGAATGTATAGACAGTTCCTCTACCGGAGACGCAACGTCTACCTTCAGTTACCTCTAGGTCTTCCTATGTCCCTAAACCAAATGCAAACTAATTTTCAGGGCATATATCATATGCCAGAAATAGCATACCTCCAGCAATGAAACACAAGCATAGATATATAGGTTATACAGTGCCGCAGGTACTAATTTGGCTTGTCATAACTCCAATAAACAAAGCAAGGGCCACTGGATTTAAATTCTATGAGACATGGGCATATGACCAAGGCAATAGGAGATGCCACTAATGGTGACCTAAGGTGCACCGTGCATTTTGAAGATTACGATCATAGCTAGCCAACATGGTTTAGGAGATTTTCTTGGCGATGTCCTTGATAACCTTGTCCATGTCGAGCTTCTTCATTGGTGTGAAGGGGCGTGGCATGTTCTGTGCACCAAATGAAATGATGTGGATGTCATCATTGTGGTATTACAAGCAACGATGAGCTATGCCTGCTGTTTTCAGAACGTAATGACATCTTAGATGGTGCAAACTACTATTTATCCATCTTAACCTTTCTAACATTTTTCTAAGAAACAATGTATAGCATGGAATGAAGCAAAATATCTGGCAGAATGAAAAGTACAACAATTTGGTAAGCTGATACCGAATAAATAATATGCATGAAACTTTTGTTTGGAATGTTTTATCACAAGTAACGCAATGGACAAATTGTTAGCAAAAATGGTACATGTTCGAATTTTGTATTTTAAAGTCACATTTCATGAATCACTCTAGTATGGGATAATGGGTTGTGCTGTCCCAGGCTAATTGCTATGCATAGAAATGTATCAAATGTTACCATGAGATTATTAGATTGAATTTGGCGTAGGCCTCAGATAAAAAATAGACAAAATACACATAGCATACTGAGAACTTATATGATTTAGGAAAATGACAGTTAACAAATATTACCAGCAGTGATATGAATGTTTCGCCACCTTCTTCACGTATCTCAAGGCAACCACGGCGTGGCTGGGGATTAAAAAAACAGTATAATGGCCATCAAGAAAGTAGGATGCACATGAAAGCTGTTTTCAGGTATCACACAAACCCATGAGTGGGCAAAGATAATGACGATTAACACACTATGGATACCTTCTGAGGGTTGATTGTCACAGAGACCCCCGGAACATAACTTTCTAGGTCCTCCTTCACCTTCTGAGCTCGGATCTTAAACTGTCTGCACTGAGTGCTATAGAATAGCAGAAAGAACTATAAGCAAAGTTGCAGCTCAGTATCATGAAATAAAGTGCATGGACAGGAATAAATATATTAAGAACCATGAAGAATGGAAAAAACATGGAAGCCTTCAACTAATGAAGGCAACTATCCCATGCAATGTGTTGTCTCTGAAACAAAATTCGCTGACATGTAACCTAAAAAACAATGTTACAGAAGGTGCTAGGCACTAGACAGGCAATACAGACCTGCTAAGTGACAAGGCAAGCCTTCTTGATTGTACTTTTTGCATGTTAAATGAAGGTGTGGTGAGGGTAGGGGAGGTTCAGATATGAGAGCAAAATAACAGAGGGAACAGGGAAACACCTAGAGAAAATGCCTAGGTGTCAACAAATGGTTACTCCGCCTAGCATCTAGCCACTGCCTAACTTCCCTTTTTCAAACACAGCCCCATAATGCTTAACTTCACTCAGATTTAATGTAAAGTTTAATGCTAATAAAAAACTCTAAGTTGACTCTATTAAACTTGCACACATACAAGACCACAGGAGAAAGAAACACTATCTACTTTTTTTTGTTTTACTATCCACACAGCAGGGGAAACTGTGACAATATACAGAAGAGAAAAACAAGAAGTTTGAGAACCACCACACCCTTTTCCAATTTGAAAGAAGTTCACATTTTCCCAGTTTTGTCCACCTAACAAAAAAAAAAAAAAAAAAAAACTAATACGTAAAAGAGTAATCCTAAATCTACTCCAGGCTCCTCCAATCTTCAATTCTACAGAAAGAAATGAAACCCTGTTTCTTTTGTTCCTAATAGAAAGTATCCAAAAATTCGCCAAAAAAAAGAAAGAGAAACTATCTACTGAAATAGGCGAACTATATATATCATGGGAAAACAGGGTAACAAGGTTGAGATAACAGAATGAAAATGGTATGACTAGATCAAATCATCATAGAATCTAAAAGCAGATCCAAAATTTAGTCAAACACACATTACTTTTTCAAATTCAACATGATTTCAGCAATGATGATGTCTATTCAATTGTTTTTTAAAGACATTAATAATAAATTTCTACCTGGCTTACCGGCGAGTTCACTCTACCACTAGCCAGGCCCTGACAGGTTTGGCCCGCTTTTCTACTTTATTCTTGACACATTGTCTCCCGCGATATTGTTGCCCTCTTTGAAGCCTTCCATTCTCATTCCTCTGATCTGGAACGCTTGAACCGGTTTTATCTTGTGCTCCTTCCTAAAAATGATATTACCCCAAAGCCTCCAGACTTCAAAATTGTACGGTCAAAGGTGTTTCTAAAGTTCTTACTAACCGGCTTCAGCCTCTCATCCCATCTCTCATTGGCAATGACCAGTCTGGATTCGTTCTTGGGCGCTGCATTGCCGATAACTTTACTTATGCTGCGGATCTTCTTCACTGCTGTTACCGACGGAATGCCCCCACAATTGTGCTGAAACTTGACTTCCACAAAGCTTTTGAAAGTGTCAGTTGGGAGTCTTGATCACATTCTCCAGTGCCAGGGTTTCACAGATAAATGGCGTGATTGGGTTCAGGATCTCCTGTCCACTGGAAAACTGCTGTCCTCCTCAATGGCATTCCTGGACGCTGGATCAACTGCCGGAATGGCCTCCGCCAGGGTGACCCCCTGTCCCCTTACCTTTTTATCATCGTTGCTGTTGCTACCTCCAGCACCCGGCTGAAGCCCGGCTGTTGCTACCCGGCTGTTGCTACCTCTATTACTCACCCCTTGATTCTGGTGATCCTTCTGTGCTCAAATATGCTGACGGTACCTTGATTTTCCTCAACTGCACCTATGACTCTATGAGGCCCTCATCCAAACTAAGCACATCCTGCAACTCTTCAAAGAGCTTGCTGATGCTTTCGGTACCACTGTGTCCTCCTTCCCTCAAAATTTTCTCGGACTTCCTTTGTCCCCCACCAAAATTACTATTAATGAATGTCTTCCTCTTCTCTCCTTTTGTTATAAACACCTCTCAGGATGGTGTGCCTCTCTCCTTAATAGGGCTGGACATCTTACTCTATCCTCTGCTGTCCTCAGCTCGGTCCCTCTTCATTACATGTCTGCCTTGGAGGTTACTAAAACCATCATCAAAGCTATTGATCGTAGGCTCGTGCATTTTTCTGGACTGGAGATGATGTCTGTCATGGATCAAAATGCCTTGTGGCATGGGAGAATGTCCAAGCTAGAAAGGAGGACGGTGGTCTTGGTATTAAAGACCTAGAGCTCCAGAACCGCTGCTTACTCATGAAGTTCATCGACGAGCTTTTCTCAGGAGAATCAGTGACTTGGAAGGACTGGCTACTTCGGGATGCTGCCTCCTTTGATACTCCATCAACTGGAACGCATAGGTACCTCTGGAAAATCATCTCTGACGAGTTTAATACTTACTGGTCCATTACTTCTGTTGAAGTCTATAATGGAGCTTCCACCTCATTCTGGTTCGACAATTGGCTCCCCAGTGGTCCGCTCTACCTTTCCCATGCCGCCCTCTTCTCCCATGTTACCAGGACAAATGTCTCGGTGTGATGTGTTTTTCAGAATGATTTTGATTTGCGCTTACGTTCTCGGCTCACTAACGCTGCTAGCTTCCAGCTGCAAAGCCTACTTTCATGTCTGCAGGATTTCAGTCTCCGATGCAAGAGTCCTGAAGCTAACCGGCAAAACATACACATCCTGTGATGCTACAAGGCGCTCGACATCAAACATGGCTCTGCTGATATCCATGGCGGCCGCATTTGGAAGACCCGTGTACCAAACAAAGTCAAGATCTTCGCCTGGTTGTACTTCAAAGACAGGTTGAGCACAAGAGCTAACCTTCTCCCTAAACATGTCGTGGATGACGACCTCTTCCAGCGATGCCCTGCATCTAAGGAGGACCAGCATCATGTGTTTTCACCTGTACAGCAAGCTCAGACCTATGGTCCAGGATCAGATTACCCGGCATTTCATCCCTCTCCGATGTTGAGATCTGGAACACTACTACAACTGCGGGCCTTGATCCCAATCTATGGCCCATCATCATGCTGACAATTCTTTGGCGGTTATGGGATTCAAGAAACGGTGAAATCTTCAGGAATGAACTGTCCAGCAGCCGTACTGTTATTTCTAGAGTATGTGATGATCTTGTTGTTTTGGCGCAAGCGCTTGAAAGCTGATCATGTAATTCTAGACTGGCGTGGCTACCTCCTATCTTGTAATGCTACTACCCAGTCCGTTTTGACGGAGTGATGTTTGATATACGATTAGTGAGGAACCTCTCCCCTCCGTTTGTTAAAAAATATATATTGGAAATCTTACTGCACCTACATTCATATCTTGCAAATCTGGACATTAAAAAACAAAATTACAAAAAATACACCTGTCTTCTTATGCTACCATATTGCAAAACTAAACATAATTCCTAAACAATATAGTAAGCTGCTGAATGTGAAAGAAATTTAGTTTTGCAATATGACCTGATAAAGTGGATAGATTCTATAAACTGCAGTTTTGTGACACTAGTGACCATAGAAGTGTAGATTGTAAAATTGGTTGAGAAACTGTATTTTGATGACAGGTGTCATGGACTGGGGTGACATGTGGGCATGTGGGCTGAGACCTGGCTACCTAATGGGGATGGGCAGAAGGACTATAGCTACAAAAGCAAGGAACAACATAGAGAAGGGATCGAACAGAACGGGAATCTTGAGTCGTCTGCCACCTCTCACCAAGAATCTCTCCCTGTTGTTCTTGCTTGTTATCTCTGATTCTCTACTTCTTCTACCTAATTCCCTTCTATTTCCCTGAGTTTGAATCCCCAAACAATCAAATATTGCTGTAACTGTTATTTGGCGGCCTAGGGCCGTGACAGCAGGTCTCTAAAATAGCATTATTTTTTTAAATATACTAAAACTTATACAGGAATTAAATAATTCTGTGTAGTATATAAAGAAAATAATAGATGAAAGGTCAAAGTAAAACATCTACAACAGAAAAGAAATAGGCAAGTCATTGCAATTAACCAATAGGACCAGTCAAATAAAGTAGGACCCTATGCAAAACACAAGAAATTTTCTACAAACATATTTCAAAGATCATATCAAGGTCAGATCCTAGCTAGGGATTCAATGAACCTAAGGATTGTGATATTAAAATATTAAGATGAGATTGTACATAACAACAGAACCCGACTAGATATTATAAAGTGAAACTGCCTCGAAAAATAGAGGTGGTTTTAATAGCCTGCAGACATGAGGAATAAACAATGTGTTTGGATCAATGACATTGTATAGCCTGCAATGGATAGAGTTGCATACACTCTTCATCTTTAAAACTATTTTTTTTAAAAAAAAAATCCATTTGTTGTTCCTTTGAACAATAAAAAGTATACCAGACAACTTACTTCTTCATATTGTTTGTCAATGTAAAGAATGTGTGTTCCAACTTATATTGCATTGGTCACTTGCGAGACCTCACAAATGCAAAGGAAAAAAAACAGCCCAAACCACATATTATCTGTTCCTTCCCCTTTGTGTTTATGACTATCTATTCACCCGCTTTTTCCTTGCTAAAAGACCAAATCTTTGTCCCTCCGGCAGAAACAAATCAATAATTGCAATCAAATGAGAACAAAGTAAACCTAAATTTCATCTTTTTCCCGTGTCCCCAAAATAATCCGTTACCTCTCTCAGCAGCCAAATCACGGCATATCCTGAAAGTAAACACGAAGGCACTCACCAGGCCTCAACGATGACACGCTTCCCTCCTGCCACCGTATCAACCCCATCCTTCTCTGCCGCTGGCGCCGCCGCCTCGGCTTCCTTCTTGCCCCTCTTCCTCCCATTCGGCTCGGTGGCCACCGTCACCGCTTCGTTCCTGGCCCTCTTCATTGCCTTCGGCTCGGGAACCGCCGCCTCGTCTTCCTTCTGGGCCGGTACTGCCTTCGGCGGAGCAAGCTCCGTTCCCCGCTTCCCTGCAGCAGCCATGCTCCGCGTCTTCCTCGGGGACCGCGCCGCAGGGGCAACCGTCGCCGCCGACTTGCGCTTGGGAGGCATACTAGCTCGCCTCCGTGCGCTTGCGGTTTCGGGTCGGGGAATTGAGGGTGGAAGTGGAACAGAGGACCCTGATGAGGCTTGACACGGCGATTCTTCGGCAAACTGCAGCCGTGAAAAGAAAGTTGGCAAAATCCTCAACCCTAAACCTCGGAACAAACGCACAGCCGGCCACAGAGAAGTCTTTACCAAAATTTAAGCAACAGTGAAAAAGTCGGCAATATAATAAGTTTATGGTTTGTAGACCATGTGTTAAAAAAGTGTGATATATCGTAATTATGACGCAAATCAAACAGCTGCCACAAAAACTATGGCATGACTAATTTAAGCTATAGCACGTTCTGATCATGAACCAAACAAATCCTTTACATTTTTTTCATCCATATCTATAATTTTCTCCTCATATAGCATCTTTGTATACATTTACATAGCATCTTTGTAAAAAAAAATTAGGTGTCTAAATTTTAGTTTTAGATGATGGTTATTACATATATTCGTACTAAAATTGTAACTATTGTTTCTGTAGACTTAATATGTAATTTTCGGACCAAGAATAAAGAACCCATTATACAAAACCACGAATCTGACAAAATTTGATTTAGGTTGGCAAGGAGATAATTAACACTTTACAATTATTTCTATAGGTAAATAGGGACAAAAATTTAAATGATATGACACAAATACAAATAACAACCACAAAAGTCCGATTTACTGATACTAGTTGGTGGTATAATAGTGCTGTCTGAAATCATCTTAAATTTTAGACACTCGAAATATAGGAGAAGTGTATATTTAATATTTTTGTTGAAAACCTTAGTTTAAATTACAGTGACGTTTATTGTAGGCAGGGGTGGATCCAGCGTGTCTGGCTAGGGTTCCGGGACTCTCTACCTCCATGTTGTCCATATACTTTTATGAAACTTCTCTAAATTTTGTGACCATGGATAAAGACGAAGGGGAAAGAAGAGGAGGAAGGGCAATGATGAAAGAGGAGAGGAAGGAGAACAAAAGCTGAAATTCTCATGCTTATTGTTGCGTCTTTTATTAATATGTTGTCCGTCTTTTATAAAAAAATAAGGATTTTATGTCTTAGATTTCATCTTAAGTATTCAGAGATAGTGGACATGCATTACATCGCTCAAAGATCATCGATAGAGCTTGATGTCTAGGATGGCTTCCAGAGGATATTAATTTTTAAACCTTATGATCATTATTTAAAAATGATCTTAGGAACATCACATTAATATTTAGTCAGTACTAACCTTCTCACTTCTCAAGGTATTGAATTTTTATTTTAACCTTCTCACTTTCTCAAGGTATTGAATTTTTATTTTAAAGAATTTATATGTGAATCAATATTGCTTTATTACGAGTAAAGTCCAATTCACCACATGGACTAGTGTAGAATTTGGAAGACCCTCTCCAATTTCACAACATGATAACATACACAACTTAACTTTTAAAACCAGACAAATATCCGATTGACCTTTTTAAAGTGGTTTTATTTGGTGATTTTGCTTATGTGCCGCCGTGCCGGTGGGGCGGCCTGCCTATCATTTGGTTTTTCTTATTCTCTTATAAAAAATCATAAACTTTTCATATGATGTTATATGAATATAAACCTTATATCAAGATGTAAAGTTTAACGTGATCTACATCTTTATAGTTGATAAAATTTTATTTAATATATTTTAGAGGCTCAAATATTCGTTTTCAGTTACTAGATTTTAAAAATTGTTTGACCTCCAATATTGACATAGTCTATAGTGAAGTTGCAGTTTTCATCAAGATATACAGCTTTGTAGTTGACAAAGTTTTTATTTAAAAAATCATTTAGAGGCTTAAATATTCACTTTCACTTCTTTAATTTGAAAATCAATTATTTTTTGAGTTTAGCGCCGCCAACAATGACACGTTGGAATAAGATTCCATGACCTTCTTGACCTCGATGACGTTCGTTCTGGCGTCAACAAAGGACTAGCAAGAGCATGGCATGTAAGATCATCTGTTGGTTCTCTTCAAATTTTTGAGGGTTGGTGTGCTTATCTTGGAAAGTAGTTGGTTGACTTTTAAAGTCATGCTTTGAAGACCGCATCGGAGACAAATCTATTTATATCATGTTTTTATGAAAGTATATTTAAAGACAAATCTATTTATATCACTTTTTAAGCAATATTTTTGTAGAAATATAAAGTCAAAGTCATGCTTTAAATATCGTGTCGTTGTCCTAAACGACATCTAAATATTATACGGAGGGAATATATCAACACTCTTTTAAGTGCATTAAGAATAGACCTCCTTATTTATTGAACTGTTGGAGTAAGCTCAGCGGTGACATGGGTTATTTTTCTCTCTCTTCAATTTTATATAGATCTCAATTCATTCTTTTTTTTTAATTGTTTCTGTTCTTTGGTCGGTTATCTTGTAAAATAATATCTTCTATTTAATATACGCGTGGAGTTCATTCGTCTAAAAAAAAACACGTGGAGTCCATTCTGCATCCGGGAAAATGGGCAAGAAAATATGTTGGGGGAACTGGGGATGTTAAATCTACGACAAGGATTTTCAGAAGAAAAAAACACACTAAAGACAAGGATAGCAGAGATTAGTGGTGTGAGAGCCTAGGCGGTCTCGTAGTTTTCCTGATAAGGACATGATGACGGGCCAGTTGTGTCGTCACTGTTTTCAGGGCACGCGTGTTTGTATACAATCACGACTAAAATATGGTATGTAAATTATTGGGGTTGTTCTGATGCGGTTTTTTGTCGAGTGCCTGGACCACAATGCACTCGGCAAATCCTTTGTAAAGACCACTCGGCAAAGAATTTGTCGGCAAAGGTTTTTTTGCCGAGTGCCAAATATCGGGCACTTGGCAAAGGGTTTGCCGAGTGTCACGTCAGCACTCGGCAAAAAAAAGTCAACCGTCAACTTTGACGGATTCTTTGCCGAGTGCCGACTGGGCACTCGGCAAAGATTTTTTTTATTTTTTTGAAAAAATTCTTTGCCGAGTGCCCTGACCGTGACACTCGGCAAAGCTATTTTTATTTTTTTAAAAAAAAATTCTTTGCCGAGTGCCATAGCCCAGACACTCGGCAAATCTGAAAAACCAGGTCCCTGCTGCCCAGCTTTGCCAAGTGCCAGTGCACAGACACTCGGCAAAGGTCTCTTTGCCGAGTGTGGCACTCGGCAAAGAGGCCAAAAATGCTAATTTTCTTTCATTTTTGCTTTCCATCAAAACAAACAAACACATGACATATGTATCATCACACACAACACATAATATATCACATTCATCATTCATAATTCACCAAATGCACATATATCATCCATCGTGCATCAGATACACATATATCGTCCATAATCCGTCACATAGAATCCATAATCTATCACATACATATAAATATGTCTCTAGTGCAAGTCGAACACAAGTCTAAATCCTGAACAAGTCCGAAGAACATGAAGAGAGACCACGGAACGGTACCTACTGTCATCCTGGCCACCCGAACTGTTGAGCTGAGTGCCCGGACTGTGAAGGAGGGCCAATTGGCCACCCGGACGCTGGAGAAGGGCCAGCTTCCGGAGTCAGGTTCGAACCCGCCGACTGTGGCTGTACAAAGGAGAAGTGAATTCATAAGTATGTGCAGGAGGGCCGCAATAGCTAAAGGAATAAACAGGTTCGATCACATGCTACCCGGAGTCCCTACAGGAGGAGGAGCAGGAGGAAGAACTGGAGCAAGCAGCGACGGAGGCACGACCACGCCTGGCAAGGCCTGCAGGCTCGCCATGAAGCTGAACATGTCCTGCATCCTCTGCTATTCGGCCGCCCTCTGTGCTTGTACAGCCGCCATCTCTAGCCGATGGGCCTCCGCCTGGGCGGCCTGTACCGCCTGCTGGGCCTCTAACCTCGCACGTTAGGCTGCAACATTCCACCCGCAATGTTTAAACAATGCAAAGGTAAGGTACATGTGTAAAAGTAATGAACGACGAGTTTGTGAATCGTAACCTGGAGTTCTGTCATCTGCTGCTATGAGCTCAGCTGCCGAGGGCGTATGGGGAGGGAGGAGTCCGTGCTCCTTGCTCAAATATCAGCGAGGCTGGCAACAGAGGCGGAGTCGACTGTGCTGTCCGCCATCCAGTACCGGTCGTGCTGCTTCCCTCCTCCCAGCCTCATCAGGAGGTCCGTGTCCAGGGGCTCGGTGGCCGGATCGAAGTCCTCCCCATGGCGCTGGCGAGCCGCCGAGGTGTACTCGCTGAGCTTACTGTGGACGCTTGCGTTGGTGTACGCCTCGGGCCCATCCGCCGGGTTGTAGGTGACGTCCGGGGCCGTCGCCTTGCCCTTGTGTGCCAGGGCGTACGCCATGAACTCATTGCATTCCTGGCCCTGGTGCGCCTGGGACTGCGAGGAAAACACAAAGATGATTACAAGTAGTGAGAATTGAGTGTTAGAATAGATAAATAAAGATGAAAGCACAAAAAAGTTTACCCATGTCTTGGCGTACGCGCTGAGGCTCTGGTTGCCTTGGTGGTGTGGCGCCTCACCCATCTGCAGGCGGCAGTCCCGACGGATCTTGTGCTTCTCCGCCCACTCGGCCGAGAGCCACCTGTCCACAATGGCCTCCCAGCAGAGGCGGTGCCTGGCGCACCAATCAAGACATTGCTGCATGCCATCAAGTTATTGATATGTCAGAATATGAAATGAAGCCAACCTATTGTTCATGAAAGGACTACTTACCGAGAGGTACGGCTCCCTCGTGAGCGTCATGCTCCTGGCATCGCGCTTCCTCACTATCTGTCCAAGGACGTCGGCGTTGTAGTTGATGATGCACTGGAGCCGCGTCTCGTAGTACAGGTCCGAGAGTCGGGACCTGCAGACCTTGTCCTGCACGCGCGCTGCCTGGGCCTCAAACCCAGCGTCGCACCTGTAGAAGTCCTGCATACAGACATCATGTATTTTTTTAATTATTTTTATAACGACCAATGAATACATAGTATTGACCAATTTAGTGCGACGTAGACTCACCCAGAACTCGGCCTTGATCCGTGCCGCAACAGTGCCGTGCTCGCTGTCCTCGGCGGCGTGGAAGTGGTCCCATGCCCAGGGCGGCGAAGTCACCCCAGCGTAGGTGACCATCCCAGGGAAGTGCTGCCGAATCAGAAGGGCCAGGGTGCCATTGATGTGCCGGCCCTTTCCGGACACAACTTCCCAGTTGCGGCAAGAGTCATTAAGAAGAATTGTTAGTCATTAAAAGTCAACATGTCATATGAAATAGTAGTGAAATAATATGTACTCGTCGCCCTGGGGTCGAATCAACGGGCGCCGGTGAAGTGGGATCGGCCGCGCCGGGAGCTTCGAGGGCCCGCGCAAGTAGACTCCCAACGAGATAGAGCCAGAAGCAGTAGTGGAAGTGGAACCCCCTACTGTCGTGGTCGCCCCCTCCTCGTGGTCTGACGAGTCAGAGGAAGTGCCACCCCCTCCTGTCCGGAGGTCCACCGCCTGGTCGTCCTCATCCACCGACAGGGTGGGAGTCGGCTCCACGTGCGTCCTCGGACGACCGCGGGGACGGCCAGTCCTCGGCCTCCTCGGCGCCGGCTCCGTCAAAGAGTCGTCCTCGGCGTGGGGTGGTGAGTGGTCCCTCATGTAGAGGGAGTTGACCGCACGACGGCCTTGCCTTCCGCCCAGCATTTTGTCGAGTGCCTGCAATTTCAAAGACTAACCAATTAGCACAGTTAAATTACAAAGTACTTATAAAGAGATGCAAAATGAATGAAACATAGTAATAATAATTATTATTATTATTATAATAATATAGTATTACATGAATTAGAAATATTCTTTACGATCGGCAGCGGCTGGATCATAGGTGTTGTCATCACTATCAATATTGTCAACTTGCACCTCTTCTCCCTCGTCCTCATCTCCATCGTTGTCATCATTGTCATCGTCTAACTGTAATCGCTCAAGCATTTGTAAGTCCTTCTCGTCTTGCACCTCTTCTCCCTTGTCCTCATCTCCATCATCTCGATCAATGTCATTGTCTACTTCCATGCCCATCAGCGAAAACATGTCTATGTCAAACCTTTCTTATAACCCCTCTGGTTGATAGAACTCCTTCTAGCCACAAATTAAGATTGTATATTTCTTCTACTATGCCATAGTAGTCGTGCCCATCAGTGCCGGGCATACGAACTCCAGTATTTGTGGTTTTTCGATTGGGCCGACTCCGCTCGTAGTGGCTTGTGTGAAAGCGATAGCCATTCACAGTATAGTTGGTGAATGTCTTGACCTTGTAGGCGAAGCTTTTGGCTAGCCCTTTCAACTCAGCATCCATTGCCCTATCTTTGAGGGCTTGTAAGGTGAGGCCAGATAGATCGTTACATTACTCGCTCTTATGATCAAAGTGGGAAGGCAAAGAATTAACCAGGTACCTTCGTGTCGAACCAGGAAATGAAATCGGGCACACCATCTTTGAGACGACTATCTTCTTCTTGAGGGGAAGGAGCCCTATTCTCTGTCCAGTATGTATTCAGAAATTCCCTGAAAAAACAAGAGACAAGGGGGGTGGATACATAGAGGATAAAGCATAATGTCTTGGTGCAGTATGTAACAAGCTCATTGAGAACTTACTGCACATAAGGCTTCACTTCGTCAAGGTTCAACAACACATAAAGCATGATAATGCGTCACTCATCATGCCTTAAGGTCTTGGTGCACGGTGCGCTTGCCTTTCCGAGTTGCCCTTTGAAAAGGTTGAGGTTCGATGAACTCTTTTCGGCGTTGTAACGAGGGGGAGGATTGTGCACGCTGGAAAGGCTATCATTATAGTATGATGTTATGAAGTTTGACACCTCCTACAGAATGAATGCCTCTGCCATGCTAGCCTCAATTTTGGCTTTGTTTCTACACTTTTTCCAAAGAATCTTTAGACATCTCTCGATTGTATAGCACCAACGGAACTGCACGGGACCCCCCATTCGTGCCTCATTCGGTAGGTGCAAAATCAGATGCTGCATCGCCAGGAAGAAGCCGGGTGGGAAGATCTTCTCCAACTTGCAGATCAACATAGGTGCCACTTTCTCCAAGTCATCAATGACGTCCCGAGATAACTCCTTGGCACAAAGCTGGCGAAAGAAAAGGCTCAACTCTGCCAGCACACGCCACACATGCTCGGGGACGTATCCCCGGGTCATCGCAGGAAGGAGCCGCTCAATCCATATGTGGAAGTCATGACTCTTCATCCCTAACACTCGCATGGTGGACAAGTTCACTCCCCTACTCAAATTCGTCATATGCCCATCAGGGAACATTAGCGTCTGGATCCACTATAGTGCCTCCTTCCTTTGGTCCTTTTTCAATACGAAATCGACCGAAGTCCTTCTCCATTTCTTGCCGGGTGCGGGAGTCTTCATCACTTGGTTTGGTCTATCGCACATCATTGCCAGGTCCAGTCTAGCCTTAACGTTGTCCTTTGACTTATCAGGAATGTCCATGAGTGTTGCCCAAAGCGCCTCGGCGATATTCTTTTCTGTGTGCATTACATCAATGTTGTGTGGAAGAAGGAGGTCATCGAAATAGGGGAGCCTAGTCAAGCCCGATTTATGAGTCCACTGATGTTCCTGCCCATATCCAATAAAACCACCTTTATCTTTATCATCTTTGAGAGCCTCTATCTGAGCACGGACCTCGGCACCGGTCATCATTTGAGGTGCAGGGTCGGTAACTTGAACCCCTTTCCTGAAGTTCTTGACGTCTCGCTGGAATGCATGCTCAAGAGGGAGGAATTGACGATGTTGGTCGAACGATGAGAACTTGCCACCCCTCTTCAGCCAAGTGAACCTCACAGCTGTCTTGCATATTGGACATGGGAACTTCCCGTGAACACACCACGCGCAGAATAAGCCATACGCCAGAAAGTCATGCAGTGAGTAGTTGGACCACATATGCATTGTGAAGTTCTTCTTTGTAGCTCGGTCGTATGTCAGTACCCCTTTTCCCAAGCAAGGAGCAATTCATCAATGAGAGGCTTCATAAATACTCCCATCTTGTTCCCCGGGTGTCCAGGAATTATCAGCGACAAGAATACGTTTTTGGGTTGAAACATGACACCGGGGGGGGGGGGGGGGAAGATTGAGGGGGATCACAAACACGGGCCAACAAGTGTACGGGGCTGCCAGCAATCCATAGGGGTTGAACCCATCTGTTGCCAGCGCTACATGTACGTTCCGAGCCTCCTCAGCTTTACGACGATGTATGCCATCGAAGTGGGTCCATGCATCGCCATCTGATGGGTGTACCATCTTGCCAAGACTGTATCTTTTGCCATGTTTGTGCCATGTCATCTGTTTCACGGACTCCTCTGTCATGTACAGCCGTTGGATCCTCGGTATGACAGGAAGGTACCTTAGGACCTTCGCGGGGATACCAAGCTGTTTCTTCTTGCCATCACTAGTGTCGACCTCCAGATACCTAGAGGATTTGCACTTTGGACAGTGCGTTGCTTTCTCGTGATCTTTCCTAAATAGGACGCACCCATTCGGACAAGCATGAATGTGCTCATACGGCATCTTAAGTGCACGAAAAAGTTTCTGTGACTCATACAAGTTCTTCGGCAGCATGTGACCCTCCGAAAGCAGGGATCCAAAAACTGCCAACATACCATCGAAGTGGTCTCGACTCATGCTACACTGCGACTTGTACGCCATTAGGCGTCCAATGGCATCCAGTTGTGAAACCATTGTCTTTTCATGAAGGGTCTTCTGTGCCGAATCCAGCATAGCATAGTACGCCTTTGCGGATTCCTCTGGGTCATCCTCCAATCCTTCACCGAACCGTGCCTCGTGAAAGTCATCCATCCAGTCTGCTACCATGGCATCTCCATCAAAAGCCTTGAGGCGTGGTCTCACCCCCTCCTCTCTAATACGATCGGCTTCATCATGGTGGATCCAGCAGGTATAGTTTGGCATGAATCCATGCTTGCAAAGATCTTTCCCCACGGCCTTGCTAGTCTTTCTTACACGGTTGTCACATTTGCAGCAGGGACACGGCATCTGACTCGACCCTTTAGCAGCATTGCCAAATGAATGCTCCAAGAAAGCATTAGTCTTAGTAATCCATTCTGAGGTCATACTTGGGTGGCCCGTGTACATCCAATCACGGTTCTCCATACTCTAGCATCTACATATGTAAGCGAGTAATATAACCATGGTGCATTTGCTCGGTGTGCCTACCATCTAATAGGTGAGGATAGGTCCTAATCCCACCCGCGGATGCGTAGATGAGGTCAGTTTCCATGTTTCGCTCCTATCCGAGACAGAATTTCGGCAGCACCTCCCCGCTGTTCTCCCGATACACGTCCTGCAAGGAGAGTGTGTATTCGGAGAACAACAGGGAGGTGATGCCGAAAGTCTGCCTCGGACCAGAACAAACCATGGAAACTAACCTCATCTACGCATCCGCGGGCTGTCCAAAATACGTGGACAATCCGAAAGAGATACGATCGCAGATATGCAAAGATCTGCATACCTTCTACCGTATCTCTTCTGAACGGGAGACGCCTAACTGGACTACGTGACCATATAAAACATGCATGCAAAGGAGGAGGGGGTTATACCTAGGGTGGCGGTGGAGTCAGGCTAGCAGGGCAGTGGCGTGTCGGTGCAGTGGCGAGGCGGTGCGGTGCAGGCAGACCAGCAGCGCCGACGGAGACGATCGGGGTCGCCGAGTCCCTCCCACGGGTCCTTCTCCTACATAAAAAGGCAATAGGTTAGAATCCATTGAAAATTTTGGCAGCACCTCCCCTGCACGGGGAGGTTTCCAAAACCTGCAAGAAACGTAGGCGCGATGGCCAACAACCACATATACACAAAACATAGGCACGAAGGCCAACAAACATATATATACCAAGACGAGCCATGTACTTTAGTTCTCTTTTCATGTAGATGAAAGTATCGAAGTAGTACAAAAACAAGTACTACTACCACTACAACTACTACTAACACTAACACTACTACTACTAACACTATTACTATCACTACTTACTACTAACAATACTACTAACACTACTAACTACTAACTACTACTACTTACTAACTACTACTAACACTACTAAGTACTACTACTAACTACTACAGGTGTAGGGCATACCTTCGCGACGAGAATGGAAACAACAAGGGCCGACAACGATAGCTGGGACGACCGCAGCGGCGTGAGGGTCGACGGGCCTAGGCCTGCACCCTGCCTCCTTCTCCTCCCTTCTCTTCCTTCTTCTTCCTCCTTCACCTTCTTCTTCTTCCTCCTCCTCTCCTTCTTCTTCTTCCTCCTTTCCTCCCTCCTCTTCCTCCTACCTCCTCCTCCTCCCTACTGGCCGGACGGGGGCATGGCCAGGGGCCACCGGCGACGGCTGGGGACGGCGTGGGGCGGGCGGCGCTGGCCGCCGGCGCGGGGCAGGGGCGATCGCCTCGGGCCGCCGGCGGGATGGCGAGGGCGCCGGCACGGGGGAGGGAGGGCACGGCGGGCGCGGGGGCCGGGGGCTGGTGTGGCGGCTGGGGGCGAGCGCGGGGAGGCGGCCGCGGTGGCGACGGGAGGCGGCGGCGGCCGGCGTGAGAGAGACAGAGAGAGAGCCGAGAGAGAGAGGGCGCGGCGGCTGGGGGCAGGCGCGGGGAGGTGGCCGCGGTGCCGCTGGGTGGCGGCCGCGGCGGCAACGTGAGGCGACGGCTGCCGGCGTGAGAGAGAAAGAGAGAGAGAGCCGAGAGAGAGGGCCGATTTGGCCTTTTTTTTAATGTGGCGGCTGGCTTCGCCGAGTGCCAGATCACGGGCACTCGGCAAAGCAAATATTCTTCGCCGAGTGCCGTGATCTTGCACTCGGCAAATTAATAACTTTGCCGAGTGCCAACCCTAAGCACTCGGCAAACCTTTTTTTTTTGTTTTTTTGCATCAATATTTTTTTTGAAGCTTTCCTACAGTAACACAAATAACATGTTCAAGTTTGGGACATTTTAATTGTATTTTGATATATTTCTTTAGTTTATTTTGTTTTCTTGAATTTTTCCGAAAAAAGTAAGTTTGAACTGCAGGTGCATGAAATAATAGATTTCGTTCGTTCAAAAAATGTTATCCTTATTTGTTGATGTAAATTTAGGCTAAATCTACGATCTCTCTCGAAATTGCGATGAACGTGGTCATGAGGCAACTTCGCCAACTAGCATGCGAGTAGAGTTTTAATTATATAAAATGCAAACAAATTCTGAAAATCATGAAACTTGTCGAGTTGTCGTCATATCATATGCATATGCCGTGGTAAAAATTTGAAAAAGTTTCGAGTACGTTGTCACGAACGATGCTCACAAACCAGGACATCTCTGCATGTGATATGACGACAACTCGACAAGTTTCATGATTTTCGGAATTTGTTTGTACTTTATATAATTAAAACTCCACCCGTACGCTAGTTGGCGACGTTGCCCCGTGAGCACGTTCATCGCAATTTCGAGAGAGATCGTAGATTTAGCCTAAATTTATATTAACAAACAAGGATAACATTTTTTGAACGAACGAAATCTATTATTTCATGCACCTGCAGTTCAAACTTACTTTTTTTGGAAAAATTCAAGAAAACAAAATAAACTAAAAAAATATATCAAAATGCAATGAAAATGTCCCAAACTTGAACATGTTGTTTGTGTTACTGTAAGAAAGCTTAAAAAAAATTTGGTGCAAAAAAAAAGGGTTTACCGAGTGCCTAGGGTTCGCACTCGGCAAAGTCCACATTTTGCCGAGTGCCAAACTGCTGGCACTCGGCAAAGATGACGGCGTCCGACGCCGTCGGTCCCGACCAAATTTTTGCCGAGTGCCGATATTTGCCGAGTGCCATGATTTGCTGAGTGCCAAACACCTGGCAAAAAAGCCTTTGCTGAGTGCCAGGTTTTGCCGAGTGCGGCACTCGGCAAATAAGACCTTTGCCGAGTATCTGATATTTGGCACTCAGCAAACCATCAGGCACTCGGCAAAGCGCGGATTTCCTGCAGTGATCGAGGGAAGTTTCAGCGGTATGACTCTTTGCATGAACCATCAAATGCAATCGTGATTCTACGGTCCAAGCTGCGGTTTTTCCTTCTATATGTTCAAATTCTCACGTTGGCCCTCTTCCTCGTGCTCATGCTTGCCTGGCTGGCCTCCAACAGTCTTCAACAATGCTCTAGCTTGGTCGCACGAGCTCATACTCTATAATTATTTAAGTTACACTTTTTATGTTTTCCCAATTTAACAAAAAAATATAAATATTTACAACACCAAATTAACACATTACAAAAATGTATGCTACGGTTGGTCTGATTTGATTGTAGGATTTTGCCACAATTAATACTGATCAGATTTGTCACAACACGCCTTGAAGATTCCGCAACCCTATTTAGTTTTCATTAAAAAATTTTACACCTATCACATCAGATGTTTAGACACATGTATGGATTATTAAATATAGATAGAAAAATATCTAAATACACAGATTGCGTGTAAATTGCAAGATAAATATTTTAAACATAATTAGTTTATGACTTGACAATATTATACCACAGTAGAGTAAACATTTGCTAACGATGTATTAATTAGGCTTAAAAAAATTCGTCTCGTGGTTTACAAGCGAGTTATGAATTAGTTTTTTTATTAATATATGAAAACCTTTTTCGACATCCTATAAAACATCCAAGTGACATGAAAAAATTTTACACCTCAGATTTAAACACCGAGTTCTTCCTCACGATGCACTCCCTGGCAACTGCCTCTACTATTTGCCAGACGAAGCTGCTTGTTCTTCTATAATCTATATGGGCCTCCCACCATCTGTTGTGTGACATGGCCAGTTGATACATAACCAAGTCGTCCATCGTTATACATTGGAGAAGCCCTTAAGCTACTGTCCTCGTGTATCTCGGTGCCTTCGCCGTCAGCAGAGTTGCCTGCTGCAGCATGGAGGACCACGGTTGTGGGGCATAACCCTTTTCCCCTCGATTAATCTCCTCCTTTGTCTCCTTCATCTCTAGTTTTCAGTTTCTCCGCTCATCGTAAAATTTGACTATATATATAGCACTTTGTTTGTATTTTCTTGTTCCAAAACTTGTGGTAAAACTTTTGCCGTGAAAAAACTTGTTGGCTAGCACTTTCTTTGTATTCCAATAAACTTGAGGTAAAACTTTTGCCGTGCTTTGTAAAAGAAAAACTAAGGCATTATTATACATTCATCGGACTGACAACGTATATGGGTAGTAGCCTGCAATTAACCATCAGTCTCTCAACTAGTAATAATTGAGATACATCTCATCAGTAACTAGAAAGGCAATTAACTTTTCACAAGCGCGCCTTGCAAGTGTAGTTCCTTGCAGGATTTGCATCTACATCTACTATACGTAGTACATATATATGCTGTACTGTACATGCAGATGAAGTCATCGATTAACTTAACCTCGGCCGATTGCATCCAAGTGTTGCATTGGCAGGTAGCTCATCACTTCAGGGGATCGAGGCGCCTGAGCATGACCTGTGCACCGTGCTCCGGCTGCAGCATGCCGTGGGGGAAGGGCGCGTGCGTGTATGCCGGCGAGAGGTCGAAGGCGAAGCGCTGCAGGATCATGGAGAGCCCCATCTTGGCCTCGAGCAGCGCGAAGCTCTGGCCGATGCAGGTGCGCGGGCCCCATCCGAACGGGAAGAAGGCCGGCGCGTCCCTGGACGCCCTGGAGATGCCGTCGGCGAACCTCTGCGGCCTGAACTCGCTCGCGTCGGGGCCCCACACGTCCTTGTCGTGGTGGATGCACAGCAGCGGCAGCATCAGCATCACCCCCGCCGGGTACCTCACGCCGCCGAGCTCCATCGGCTTGTACGTCTGCCGCTGCAGCGCCGTCAGCGGCGTGTACAGGCGCAGCACCTCGTACAGCACCATTGTCACCTGCATTACATGACAGTTTAATTGATTACACAAGTCATACCATTAATTACTACCGGTTAATTAGAATATAATCGGCCTGCAGTGCAAGTGCTTACGATTCTGAGGTGGCTGAGGCCATCGTAGTCAGGCGTCCTGTCAGCGAAGACGTGAAGCACCTCGTCCCTGGCGCGGTCCTGCCACTCCGGGTGCATGGAGAGCACGATCATGGTCCAGGTGAGCAGCACCGACGTGGTCTCCATGCCGGCGAAGTAGAACAGCTTGCACTCCCCGATGACGTCGTCGGTGGTGATGCCGGACTTGGAGTTGCCGGCACCCCTGCAGTGCTCCATGTTGGACTCCAGAAGCAGGCCAAGGAGGTCGTCGCTCGCGGCGCCGCCGGTTCTCAGCGCCTTCTCTCTCTTGGCGATGATGCCCTTGAGGAGCTCTTCGATCTCTGACGCGATCTGCTTCATCCTTCGGTTGGTCTTTGTAGGCAGGTACCTGCTCAAAACGCTTTATTTTAGCACTAAGCAATGCGAATTTCCCATCTTGAACGGTACGGGCCCGGGCAAGCAGGACTGCATATGCAGGAGCTAGAAAGAATCGAAGAGCTCACAAGTATCCAGGGATGTGAAGCTTGTGCATGGCCTGAACGACGAGCTGAACCTGCTCCCCCTGAAGCTGGAAGATCCTCCTGCCTTCGAGGTAGCTGCTGCCGAATGCGGCGCGAGAGATGACATCCCCGGTCAGGTTCTGCATCTCAGGCCACACATCCACCTCGCACGGCTGTCCGTCTGCGACCAGGCCTTCCCACCTCGTCACCAGGTCCGCGCAGCACGCGGCGAAAGCCGGTAGCATCCGCTTGAGTTTCTCGAGATGGAAGGCGGGGTTGATGATCCTCCGGTGCTTGGCCCATTTCTCGCCCTCGTGGCTGCCCAGGCCGTTGTGCAGCATCCTCTGGAGCCTGCCAAATTTGAGCTTCTCGTAGTGGCCGAACTTGTTGGACAGGACCTCTCGCACCAGCTCAGGCTTGGTGATGGTCACCCTTGGCACCGGCCCGAACCAGGTGATCGACGTCTTGCCTGCCATTGTCACTCACGCATTTTCAGTTAATTAGTGGGTGGCTTGGTGCGCCACTAGCTATTTCGATCGTTTTCATTCTGTGGGACAGCTGTTGCGGATAAAGTAGGATCGAAAACAACCGACAGCAAGGCAAGAATGGCAGGACGACATGATGGAATTCTAGTCATCATCAGAAGAACATGAGGAGCACAGTGTCGTTGGGATTATATTAGTTCGGTGCTTCCCCTTGAAGAAAAGTACTCGTACTAGTTTGGTGTGAGGTCCATCCATCTCTCCTGTCCTGGGTGCATGTGTTTATTAATTGACAATACTCTTATAATAGATCTCTACAATAACCTAAAGAAAGAAATTTCTTGCTAGCTAGTACTGTTAAGTTCCTCTCCTTGAAAAGCTTATACAAGTATTTTCAGAAATGGGAAAAGTAGTCCAGCAGCTATGTAAACATCTTTGTTTGTTTTTGAAACACAGCAGAGAAAAATGTGTACTAATAAAGATCTGAAAACTAGAAAACATCATATTCAAACGAAAGGTAATCGAACACAGAATCAATAGACTAGCACTTGTCAACCTTGGACTCGATGTGTATGGAAGGATGAAGGTGTTTTGGGAGAAAAATCAACTGAAGACGATGAATGAAGGATTTGAGTCAAAACAGCCCAATTGGCCGGCGGTATATATGTCTCGTAGACACACGGGGCCTGTCTGTTGACCTTGAAATTTTCTCAAGAAACCAATCGGCCGGTAGTCAAAACACATCCAACTGAAGAAAGAGCAGCAAGGAACTAACTAATAAGGAAAGCAACAACGTGGACGGCGTACCGTGCTCCTTCATGGTCTGATGGAACAGGGGCATCGCCCTGGGCGCGACGTCGTGGCACCCGAGCGGCATGGGCCGGGACCTGGCCTCCCGGTTCAGCCGCTCCGTCAGCGGCGCGTCGCCGGCGAGGGAGCGGTACGCCGTGCCGCGGAGGCCCTGCGACCGCAGCGCCCGGGCCAGGCGCCGCGGCCGCCACCACGCCCACTCCAGCGCGCGCACGCCGCACCACGCCACCGCCGCGCACAGCAGCGCCAGCTTCCACGGGAACGGGAACTCCGGCGGTGCCGCCTGCGCCTGCGCGCCGCCACCGACGACGAAGGAGCCGAGCAGTGTCGTCTCCGCGCTGCCCCCCATGGCCGTTGGGCTGGCACTGGTAGCAGGCCGGTGTGCAGGCTAGGTGTAGCTAGCTAGCGACAGGAGGAACCGGGTTCTTTGGGGCTCAGCTCAGGAGACGTGTGTGTGATTGCTCTGCAGTACTGCAGTGCAGCTAGCTGACGGGGAGCGCAATGTTATTTTAACCACGCGGCCGATCAAAGGTGGGAGAGCACGAGTCGTATTAGCTGCTCGGCATTCGGCGTTTTTATAAGTAGATAGAGCCGGGTGCGCATCGTTTTCGCTCTGTTCGAGTTTTTGTTCTTGGGTTTGTTTCTGTTCGCAAGGCGTTTCCTCGATGGTTCTACAGACTGATGGAGCCGCGGCTGGTCCGGTCGTCTACTCGTCTTCTCCGGCAACGCGTGTAGAACAGAACCGTGACAAATTTTGGAAAAGAGAAAGATCGTAGGTCGGACAAAGAAAAACAGTGCTCCCATGACACGCTGATTGCCTCACTCTTGGCCTAATCTTTACCTATTGTTTATTCTTTGTTTAGTGTTAGTAGTGAGCACAAACTGATCTTCCTAAGGCTCCATTTTGAACTCTTCTTGTTTGGATCTGGATCCCTATGACTAATATATCTGCTAAGGGCACTCTTAATATAGAAACCACCATAGTTTTTATGGACATTAATTGTACTATCACCTAATCGTTTTGCTGATGTGGCAAGAGATTTATTGAAGAGAGAACAAAAATCATAGAAACCGGGTCTAATTTAAAAACCGTGTCTACACAAAAACCAAGACACGAATGAATATGATTGATACAGAATGGAGAAACAATATATGTGATTGGATAAAACAATGATTTGTAGAAACTATCCATTGAGAATATGGTTTATATATATAGAGTTTATGAAAATTAATAGATATAGAAACTACGTATAGTTTTTAATATTAGGACTGCCCTAAAAATTAGCTTGAAGATCTGTTCGGATCTCTGGCTAATAAGTCCAACCAATACCTTATGTATCACACGCACGTAATAATTAGCTATTAGCTCACTCGATCTGAACAAGAACTTATCATGTTCTAAATAGGGATTCTGTTTCAGCTTCGTCTAGAAAAAGGATATTTTTACCTTAAAAGATAAAAGATGTATAAAATTAGATATTAAGGGTAGAGTGCACCAGATAAGCCTGCTAACAGTGTGGGGTGAAACGGGTTTTCCGGGGCGGGTTTCAATACGGAGTATGTGTATACGAGGGAAAACAGGTTTTTCTACCTTGTGAATCGGGACGGGTTGAGTTCACAGAGAAAACATGTCAAGGCGGGTTGGTGTCCTCCCCATCTCAAGTGACTCTCGAGTCGAGTCTGTGCTTCCCATCTTACATAAAGCGGGTTGAATCGGGTTGGAGCGGAAGGAGACGGGTTGGCCACATATTTATTGGGATAGAATCAGATTAGGCACTCTCTCTCCTAATATATGGGATATGGCGGGTTTAGGAAGGATTTGCCCCATTAGCAGGGCTAACACCAGGTGGTATGCGGTCATACTAGTTTTTCCTTTGCAATTCGAACGGTTTCCTAGGATGGTAGTAGTAGAACTGCCAAATGCTATTTGGCAATGGTCCTGTAAAGGTACAAAGGGTCTGCCCGACACAAGTACGGTGGTGTGGCTAGTCATACAATGCCGGTAATCCTCAGCCACAAAAGAGGAATCGGAGATGTATATGCATATTTTTGGCAAATAAAACGTCTGCAAGCGTAAAAGCTTGGAAACTACACGTGCATAGCATGTCAAGGCCGACGAGCGCATCGATCCGGTGCACCTAATCCTATCGTGCGTGCACTATTGTCTCTTTCAGCTGCAGCTTTATTTGCCCGAAAGTGTGCTGCGGCATCGATCTGCTGGGGAATCGGATGTTGTGTTGGGAGCTTGCTCTTGGGCTCTTCTTGGCTGGGAAGGGAGCAGCGTAGCGCGTTGGGGCCATGTGCCCGCCAGTTTTTGTTCTCCGTGTCCTGTACTTTTTTCCAGGATCAGGTGCGGGTGTGGACGAGGCAATGGACGACCGGCCTGCCTAGAAAACGAGAAATTGACGACTGCTTGCTGAATGCTTGTCCTACAATATTTGGGATCTGAAGGCATGCGCTGGGTCAATTGCACACGTGGTGCGGTGTGTGTTCGTGGATCTGGAACTGGAAGAAAGAACGTGGAATTCTTTCTGAGCGGTGTTCGGGTCAATTAGTAATCGGTTACGTTTGGGACATATATATATAGACTCTAGGGTCGTTTCATTCTTCTGAAAGCAATACTGTAAAATTTATTTACGACTAACACGATATATAGGAGGCGACGACAAACAGCCCATTTGACAGTGCTCTGATGTGTGTGTAAGCAAATACTACATCTGACCGTGACGTTGAAATAAAGATGCGTGGGAAATAAAGTCAAGGCTTATCTAGTGGCGCAAGTGCTGCAGCAAAAACGCATGTGCTCTTTTCTGATTCGTCGACATTATATTTATTTCGTGACGAGCAGGGCCCGATAAACCATGGCTATTATTAGGTCAATGGTTGACTAACAAGCATGTGGTGCTCTTGGACGTTTTGTATGTTACCATCGACAAGGTCCATCGATCTCATGCCTCTTGTGAGTTGTCTAAGAGCATCTCCAAGAGTTAGGTAAATTTTACTTAAAAAATCTTGTGTTTTGCCAACTCCTAAAACAATTTGGCAAGTAAAAAAAGTGCACATCTCTAAGAGATTGGTATTTTTGACTTGGCACAATAAAAAAAAGCTCCTAAGGCCGAGCAGCTGCTCCCTTCGATAGATCACGCCACGCTCGGGAAGGACGCACGCCGCTGCATCGTTTCTTCCTGCTTGTTCCAGGGCGAGCGGTCATCTCGTTCTTCCTCTTGCCGGCCATCTCCTCCACAAGGCGGCCATTTGCATATTCCTGTGTCGGCCATATCCTCTACAAACAGCACTACGACACAACCTGATCGTGCTAACATTAATTCCAGTTCATATTAATTGCTCAAATAAAAAACTTCTGACAAAGAGCATTCATATCCGCTGTTTGCTTGCCGGTCCTATTCCGGAAGGCTCTTCTAGCCTCTAGCAGACGCTCGAGCGATCGATACGCATGCATCCAATCCCCGCTACATCTAGTATATGTTCAACAATGAACCCGGCCAGCAACTTGCCCACTACCCTCTGCCGGTTGCCATGTCTGCGCGACGAGGCCAGCCTGCCGATTAGACCTCATCAATGCACGCGGGACGAACAAATAAAAGGAGGGAGGGCGCACGTTGCGCGGGATACGGCCTTCGCGCGCGCGGGAGTGGAACTTCACGCAGGTCACGCGCGCGGGAACTCTGCCAGAATCGCGATGGCAAGTCGCGTAGGAGCGCGCATATATGCGCGCGTGGGGCATTCGGATGCCAAGTTGAGAAAGATGCCAAGTTGATTTGCCTAGCTGTTGGAGACAAATTTTTCTTGTTTTGCCAAATTTTTATGGATGCCAACTTGTTTTACCAAACTCTTGGAGATGCTCTAAACTTTCAAACAAAGGGAGGCAATGTTAGCCTTGCTGAAGCAGTGTGGACATAATGGGTAAGTGTTACTAGCACTAATTAAGAGGATCCAAAGAAGTTTCCATGTTAATTATCGTGAAACGCATGCATTAGGGAAAAAGGATACACCTTGTTATTGAGGCCTCGAAAAACCCCAGTTAATTCTAATAGAGGCATTAGTAAAAATAAAATAAATACTAGAAATTCTCATCAGAATTTTTTTTAAAAAATATTTGGCCTTTAATTTAGTTATATGACCATTATCACCAATAATAATTGTTGGATCCATTATGTTTTCATAAAAAAGTACTACCTACATATGAGATGAAAAAAAGTACCTACATATGCCATTGTAAAAACCATGTAAAGTAACCCCTAAATTAGTATATATAAGAGCATATCCAATAGTTAAAAAATATTTGGTAAATCAATGAATTTTTTAAGTAGCTGAAAAAAAGTTGGGAGCACATTTTGTTGGGTTCCTCCAACAGTTTCCAAAATCTTGCTCTTCAAATATAGAAGACAATTTTGCATAAGAAATTCCGGGCATATCAAAATCATCCAACCAATTGGAAACTTTGTCCGACTCCTTAGTCTCCCCCATGTCTTTCCACCTCAAGATTCACATAGGTGAGTATATATTTGCGCACAACTAGGTCGATTTTCCCAAGTGCAATAAGATTGGGAGTTGAGAAAGGGAGTTGTTGGAGAGCAAGGTATTTTTTTTTTCAGTTTTGCAAAAATAAATAAATTGAGACTGGGTTTTCAAACTCTTGGAGATGCTCTAAATTACCTAGCTCTACCATTATAAAAGATAACAAAAACTAAACCCTATATATAAATTATGGACACATGCCATTATGAAATATAATATAAAGTAACACCTTTAATTGTATATAAACTATCCACATGCGCCACTATTAAAAAAGAAACTAAAATATCCCTTAGATCTCTGTATAAATAGTAACATAAGGCCCTGTTTAGCTGCCGAAAAGGCAGTGAAAAGTTCACTGTAGCACACGGGGAATTTTCTCCAATAAGTGTCCAATCATGACCCAAGTAGACTCAAAACATTCGTCTCCAGAAAGCCAGACAAAAAGTACAAACATGCAACAACTGCTACTCTATTTAATGCTCTATGCATGCGTAAAGAACAATCAATGTAACGGAGAATCTTGTAACTTTTTGGCAACTAAATAGGGCCTAAATTATGGAATAAATATTATGTCATATAAATATTGGTAATTTAACTGTAAGCACTTTATGTTTTTTACAAAATAATACTACTATACGTATAATTCTTCTTCCACACTCTAGAAACCAATCTAGGTAGCCACAGATCGAACCTGAGCATCTTCCCCACTATCCAGCCAAAAATTTCAGCTATAGAAGCAACATGGCTTTCGGAAAGAGTTGCACCAAAGAGTTTGAAGTAGGCGTGCTGGGCCTGAACATCCAGCTTCTCTTTGCTGTCAAAACCCAACTTTTGCATGATCCTCCTCTGCACCTCTGTGGAGACGGGGCGGACCCCAGCTACCAGTCGGCTACTCGGCTCCTCCATGGCAACGAAGCCAAGGCCAACGCCTTCGTTCACTGCTTGTGGATAAGGATGACCGACTGGGGCAAAATATTGGCGATTGGCTTCCGAAGCTGCAGCACTTGAAGAAACTGTTGATCAGGCGTCGCAGGCGCCTAAATCTGGTTGGGGAGGAAGGGGGTCCAACGGGGGATCAGAGGCACCATCACCGTGACAGAGAGGAGGGGAGGCGCCGACGGCTGCGCGCTAACAACGTTTTCGAGAACAAGGGTTGTGTGATGGAAGGGAGGCTGAGGTTGGCGGCCCACGTAGTCCAAACAGAGACTCACTTCCATCTGGCCCAACAAGAGAACCAAGTTACTTCCATTTGGCCCAACAAATCCTTGGGCCAGCAACTGCAGAGGACACAAACAATTTAGTATATTTTACTAATCTGTGATTTTTTTTTCCCTAAAGAAGTATGCCTGCTCTGCTTGTTGACAAATCCTAGGAGGCTAGGACCATCAACTGCTGGGGACGCTAAGACCAACTGCAATCATCATCGTCCTCTAAATCTCTCCTCTAAAAAAAATATTCCGTCCTAGTCATTCAAATTTCCTCCTCTATACTACTTTTTCCCGCACTCATACATCATCTATATCTCTACTCTAAATTTACTTTTTCTTTTTTATTCCCTACCCACCCTCCCACGTTCTCTCTCCCCACCCGCCCGGTCCCTCTCTCTCTCCTCGGCCTCCCCGCCCGGTCCCTCTCTCCTCGGGCGAGCGCGCGCGGGCGCGCCGCCTCCGGCCCCGGCACAGGCGAGCCGCGCGCGGGCACGACGCCTCCGGCCCCGGTGCGGGCGAGCTGCCTCCATCCCCGGCGCGGGCGAGCCGCCTCCGGCCGCGGCTCCCTCTCCCACGCGAGTGCGCGTGACGGCAGCGAGCCCCGGCGAGTGCGCGGCCCGGCGCGGTGCTCCCGGTGGCCCGGTCCCCTCTCCCTCCATGTCGCCGGCGAGCACGGCCATCCTTCGACGACGGCGAGCATCTCCGCGCTCTCTCTCTCCCGGTGCCACGCAGCGTGCGGCAGGCGGCGAGCAGCACGCTCTCTCCCCCACTCTCTCTCTCTCTCTCCGGCGGCGTCGGTGGGTGGGCCCCACGCCCGATCCCGGAGCTCCTGGATGGAGCTATACTTCCCGGATGGACGCTCCGTCCAGAAGCGATCCAGGACGCCGGTGCGGGGGTTTTCTCCAGTATCCGTCCTCTGTGGCAGTGTAGAGCAGGGTTCTATTTACCGACGGCATACCGCGGTAACCGGCCGGTTACCGGTAATACCGGTCCGGACCGGTACCGGTACCGGCCGGTTTGGATAAACCGAAATTTCAAATTTAAAATCGGAGGAAAAAATGGTAAAAAAATTCCTAAAAATACTTCATGATTTATAGATTCCAATGGTGTCAAAATTTTTCAAATTTGACTACATTTAGAATTTTTTTCGAAGTCCCGAAGTAAAAAAAAAGGCCCGTTAAGGCCCGTTAGGCCCGAACGGGCACAAAACGGCACCCTGGGTCACGGGGGGGGGGGGGGCAGAGCCACCCCCCATTTCCCCCCTCCGCGCCGCAGCAGCCCGAAAGCGCCGCCTCCCCGCTCGTCCGCTCGCCGCCACGTTCTTACCGGCCGGTAGCACCGGTATACCGGTCGGTAAGACCGGGATACCGACGCGCGCGCGGATCCGCCGGGTACCGGGCGGTTTCACCGGTTTCTCGGCCGGTTTCTACCGGTAACCGGCCGGTTTCGCCGGTTTCGACAGGTAAGGTTGTTTCTTTTTTTTCTTGAGCATTTTTAGTAGGATTAGCTTTAGGATTTGGAATAGGAAGTAGTTATCTATTGATCTAGGGTGCAGTGGTAATTTGATTTAGGATTTTAGTAGGATTTATGGTGTGTTTAGGTTATTAGTTAGGGTTATGTTTAGGATTTGGTTTAGGATTTTAGGTTTGATGTATATTTTAGGTTGTAGGTGTGCTAATACTGATGTATATTTTAGGTAAATACTGATGTATATTTTAGGTTTATATTGTTTAGGTAAATTTTATTTAGGTGGAAGGTTGTGACTTAGCCACTTATTTACGTAGATTTAATCTATGTGATTGATTAGTTTGTGTTGTCCATTCATACAGGTGCACAATGTCAAGCAGAGGAAAAGACATTGTATGGGAGCATGGTGAAAACCTTTCTCCTGGGTGGAGGTGCAACTACTGTCATACGATGAAAGGAGGTGGTGGTGCAACAAGATTCAAAGAACATTTAGCCGGTCGCGGGTCGCAGGTGGTGCATTGCAGAAGCGTGCCAGATGATGTGCGTGAGTACTTTCAACGTGATCTTGATAGAACTAAAAAGGCAACTTCTGACCGGTCTCGACAAAAGTTGGCAAGAGAGAAGGCTGCAGCGGAGGGTAACCATCCACTTGGTGATGATGAATATGAGGAGCAGCTCCAGCAAGCACTTAATCAGTCGAGAGCAGAATATGAGTACGAGCAGGGGGTGCAACAGAGAGGAGGTAATTACGACCGTGGAGGGGGTAGTGGTTCACAGGGTGGGAATCCTTTGCAAAGGATGTTTCGAAGAGCAGGATCACAGAGGGAGACTCCTGTGGTTCTGCAGGACTACAATTTGGCAGCCGGTAGGAGGAGAGGAATGGTCCAACCAAGGATTGATACAGGGTCTTGGACGCAGAAGGGGAAGAATGCAAAGGAAGCTATTGGGAAAGCTTGGGGAAAGTTTTTCCATGTTGCAGGAATCCCAGGACGACAGGCCGACAATCCGTACTTCATAAGTGCGGTGAGAGAGACACAAAAGTGGGGTTAGTACAACTTTCAGAGTCATCTCTCTCAATTTTGACGTTTGTATCTTTATGTATTCTCACGAATGGCTTCTGCCTACAGGTGAAGGCATTGTGTCACCTACTGGAAGGGATATCGATGGCAAGTACCTAGATGAGAACGAGAAAGACTTGAAGGCTAGGTACGCAAAGTTTCAGAAGGAATGGACCAACTTTGGCGTGACGTTGATGTGTGATTCTTGGACTGGCCCCACTAGAATGAGTGTCATCAACTTCCTGATTTATTGCAATGGGGTCACATGGTTTCATAAATCTATTAATGCAACTGGGCGAAGTCAAGATGCCAATTATTTATACCAGGTAGCTTCTGAACATGTTGTTAGGTTCATACTATTTATAATATTGTGATTTACGTCACATTTGTAAAAACTGTTGTGGTTATTTTTCAGGAAATTCGTAAGGTTGTTGAAGAGATTAGCGCCGAGCATGTCGTACATGTGGTGACCGACAATGGCGCCAACTACAAAAAAGCTTGCAAGATACTGGGGAACCATTATGCTCATATTGTTTGGACGCCATGGCTTGCACACACCATCAACTTGATGTTGAAGGATATTGGTGAAAGGCCCGAACATGCAGGTACAATCGCAACATGCAAGCGAATCTCAACCTTTTTGCACAACCATGCTCAGTTGAATGCAATGATGAGGAAGGCAATCGGTGGTGAGTTGGTCAAGTGGAATGTTACTAGATTTGGGACCAACTACATGTTCCTAGAGAGCTTTCACCGGAAACGTGACAAGTTCATGCAGTGGATGTCTTCTCCTGAATTTCTGCAAAGCAAGTGGATAAAATGTGAAGACGGTCGCTTTGCTCATTCAAGGTTATCAAGTATCCAGTGGTGGGAGGGACTGGAATACATCATCAAAACAGTTCAACCAATTTATAAGTTCCTCCGCTTCGCTGATCAAGACAAGCAGCCTAACATGTGTGATGTAGTGTATGCCTACCAGACTTGCAAAATGGAGATGGAGTCTGTCTTTGGAAGAAATAAGCAGACATGGAATGAGTATCGACAGATTATGGACAACAGGATTACTGACGTGTACATTGACACGTATGTGGGTGCAGGTATGATCATGAATTATATTTACTTAGCAAGCTCCATGAAATGAATACTTACCGTTCCCTTGTTTGGCATTTGTCATGTGTTGCAGGTGCTGTCCTAAATCCAAAGTACGCATATAACATGGATCCAACTCCAACAATGTTTAATGGTCTGAAAGATACATTTTCGCGCATGACGGATTTGCAGAGCGCCATGCAGGCTTTACAAGAGGCAGAGATTTTTCGACAGAAACTTGGTGAGTTTGGCTCCGAACTCGCTATGAAAATGGCAGCGGATCCAAGGACTAGCCCATGTAAGAGCCTAAGAGCACTTCTCTACCCTTGATGCTTTGCTCTCGTGGAATATATATCTAACATAATGTGTTACACTTGCAGCAGCCTGGTGGATGATATTTGGTAGTCAAACTCCAAATTTGCAGCGTCTTGCTTTGCGGCTTGTTGCACAATGTATCTCCTCCAGTGGATGCGAGCGGAATTGGAGTACTTTTGCCTTGCTTCATACGAAGGTTCGCAATCGGTTGTCCCACAAAAAACTAAACAAGCTTGTGTATGTCAACTACAATCTTCGGCTGCGACTAGCGGATATCTCTGGACCGCCACTGCATGATGACGAAGATTTCATTGACAAGTTCGCCGAAATCTCATTCTATGACTCGAACAATCCAGTTAGGCAATGGATGGAGTATGGTAGATCAAACCAGGCACCAGTTCTTGATGAGGATGATGACGAAGTAGACGCCCCTATGCCATCACATATTGTCAGGTATAATGTGTGTCTCTGTCTGGCTTTCATATTATGTATGTCCATTTTATTTATGTGATTTATTTGTTTGTGCTCGTAGTGACCACATAGACGCCCAAGATCTACGTCAGGCCACGGGAGATGATTCCATCAGTGATTGGGCCCGTAGACATGTGGGTGATAGTCACCTCGGGAAGAGGAAGATGCAGATGCCGCCTAAGAAGGGTGACCCCAAGCGTCAATGCGGAAAGAAAAAGCAAGTGATCAGTGACACTGAAACTGAGGATGAGGCTCAGCGTAGTCCACCGTATAAGGAGTCTCAGGATAGCAGCTCAACTGATGACGGTTCTGATGACGACAGTGACGGTGGCGGTGATGGTGATGGTGATGGTGCTGGTGCTGGTGGTGCTGCTGGTGGTAGTGGTTCTGGTGGTGGTGGTGGTGGCAGTGGGTTTGGTGCTGGTGGTAGTGGTTCTGGTGGAGGTGGTGGTCTTCGTTTCACAGGTATCCATTGCACCTACGTACGCACAATTGTTTCTGTGTATGACTTCTAAACTACTAATAATGTTTTTTTGCAGGCGAGACCCAGTTCACGCATGCTACTCAGGACCGCGACCATGGACAACCGGAGTCGCAGAGGACTGTTTATGCACCTACAGACTACGACACTCCGCAGCATTCTTCTTCCTCGTACAGTGATACCTCCCAGGCAAGCTATAACTATCACATTCCTGACATTACCACGCAACCTGCGACCAGATGGGTGTATGAATGGGAAGACCCCCATTTTTACGCTATGTTAGTTCAAGAATGGGAGACAACAGCGGCATGGACGGGCCAATCTTGGAATGATTTTAAGGCCGAGTTGCTTAGACTGCGAGGTATCGCTTTGATGTCCACCGCCGAATATCAGATGTCTTACAGCATGGGGGCCTTTCCATACTTCATACAACGTTGATTATGCCTATGCCGATGACTATCACATTTGTTCGTGTATGAGACTAAGAATATGCTATTTATATGATACTATGTATTGATGACTTTGATGTGCCTTATGTATTGATACAATAAAAGTATGTGTATGCCCTATGTATTGCTACGGCACTATTTATCCCTGAAATGTATGGTGTTTATACTTCATTATGTGCAAAGGCCATTCAAAAAAAAATTTGTTTTCTGCATTAAAAAAAAGAAAATCAGCTGGTTTTGACCGGTTACCGTTTATACCGGTCATACCGGCCGGTATACCCGTCTAAAACCGATTGAGCTGTGAGTTTGAATTCGATTTCGAATTCGGCCGGTTTCCGGCCGGTTACTGTTTATACCGGCCGATATACCGTTACCGCCGCCCGGCGGTAACCGGATTTCGGTCGGTATAAAAAACCCTGGCCGGCCCGTTAAGGCCCATTAAATCATGAAGGTCGAAAAATATACTAAACGCACTCAAATTTGAAAAACTTTGACATCATTGGATTCTATAAATCATTAACTATTTTTAGAAATTTTTTCAGCATTTTTTTTAAAAAAATAAATCTGAAATTTGAAAATGCGACCGGTTACCACCAAACCCTAAACCCTAAACCCTAAACCACCAAACCGGTCGGTAAACCGCTCAAACCGGCCGGTAACCGGTCAAACCGGCCGGTATACCGGTCCGGAACCGATTGAACTAGGGTTCAAATTCAAAATTTGAATTCGACCGGTTTCTACCGGTAACCGGTAATACCGGACCGGTATACCGATACCGCCGGCCGGCGGTTACCGGCTACCGGTCGGTAAAACGAACCCTGGTGTAGAGGATGGCCTCCCGAACCGCGCTGCGGTTGGTCTAATGCGGTGTATTTTACTGATATGAACATTTGAATTTTGCAATGCAAACATGGATGCTCTGAATCTTTGTGATTGTGTATAAAGCTTCGTGCATAGCTCTAAAACATGCTCAAAATTTGCCTTCAAGACTACAGTCCTGCTAAATGGTCAAAAAGTGATTCAAGGATTTTACACATAAACGCATAAAAAACACTGATTTAATGCAAACCAAAAATCTAAACCATCAGAAAAGAATCAATGAGATGAACCATAAGTAAGAACAGGGACAGAACAAAGATTTGCACTTAGTTTTATCCTAAAGGAGCCGGAAAAAGCAGCGAAATCGTCTTGCACACCTTGCCGGCAACGAGTCACTTGCAACGGATTGTAACACGCACACAGAGTTCTGCAGTAAATTACAGAGAAGACTGAAAGAAAGGAGAGGAACTGAGGAAGGGTCACATTGCCAACAAACTGCAGGAGTTTAGGATCGTAGCTCCGAATAAAAAGTGATGAACTGCAAAATAAACCTAGATTGTAAAGATGACTGAGAGAACAGGAAGATACGGCAAAGAAAGGCTATCACGTCAAAGAATCAGCTGCTGAACCCAGGCCTCAGAGGAACCTGAAGACCTCTTAAGATTGTTTGACAGCGGAAGATATTACAAACAAAGGCTATTGCATCAAAGAGTCAGCTGCTGAACCCTGGCCTCAGAGGAACCTGAAGAAATATTATGATTGTTTCACAGCCGTGCTGCTCGTGCACCTGCAAATCACCTGCAACAAATTCTGAGTCCTTGAGGACGGCTCCAACGTGTCAGTTTGACTGCAAATAAAATTGAAAGAATTAAATGGTGTATCTCATGGTGAATCTATTATCAACAACCTTACATTATCAACCTGTATGTATCAATTGTTAAATATTGGTAGTTAAAGCTAAAAGCCTAAATCTGTAATACGAGGAAGCACCATTTTCTCATATACACATTAATCACTGTAACTTGTACCTCAATCTCCATGTCTACCATCACTTAAAAGCATAAGAATCAATGCATTAAACTTGCAACCCATCTGAAATGTGCAAATTGCAATGAACAACCCTCGCCTTAATTCTTATAAGGCTGGTCTCAATGCACTATTTTTACACATTAAATGGGCATGCTATTCGATGCTAGAATCCTAAAGTCCAAAGTTTGTTGGCAAGGTGGCCCTCCCCCCTTCTTTCTTTCAGCTCTCTCTAGATGAAACATTCCAGCAATCACATCGCATAAACAAAGTATCTGGATATAATTCTCATTAAAGAGTTGTCTACTAAGAATACAAAGCAAAATATAGCATGATAAATATATATTTGCAATAGCAAAGGATTGTACGCCATACAGATGCCATTTCATAGGAATCTTTCAGAGTAGCAGAGCAAAGATTAGGGAAGAAGACATAGGTCAGAGTTTAACTCGATACAACCAAAATTACCCTCCCTCTCATCCTCACTGAGCACATGTTGCTGGTAAGACGGCGATTACAAGCTCACCTTCTTCACGGGCTTCTTTCTACGCTTGCCGCGGCCCATGTCATCCGACCCAGCCTGTGCTGTGACAACCTGTGCAGGCGGCGGCGGCGATGGCTGAGATCGATAATAAGCGGTGAGTACAGGTTCTGCGGCGTCTACGGCAGCTTCGAACGCTTCGAATCTGGAGTCAAAGGCAGCTTTGAGGACAGGATCCGACAAGAAGGCCCACGCGTCGGCTAGGAGGCGGCGGCTTCGGCGAAGACGGGCGAGCACGGGTCGCGGGGGTGACAGTGGTTGAGCAGGTCGGAGGCGCGGCGATAGTGAGATTGGATGAGGGCGGGGTCGCGAGAGGCTGAGACGAAGGGCTTGAGGCCAAGGACGGCGTAGGGGTCGGGAGCCCCGGACGGGAGGCGGCTGTGATTGGTGGCGCGGAGGGCGGTGGCAGCGACTATGAGGGCGTCGGCGCATGGGTCGTCGGAACGAGCCCGGACGGCTAACTGAAAGCAGCGCTCGGGGTTGCCCGCCACCAGCATATCCTTGGCGGTTCTCAAACACCGCTCCGCCTCTTCACGCCGTTCGAAATCATCCCCCTGCCAGGGGATGGAAGGATCCATTGCTCGCCGCTAGGGGTACAAGGGAAGGTGAAGCGGACTGGGGAGGAACTTGAGGCGACTATAGGTGGGAATAGGTCGGGGGAATCTGAGGCGACTATAGTGTTAATCGACCGTCCTCCCTTGCCTTTTAGTCTCGGCCTCCTGAAGGCTAGAGAAGGTGACGATTTCTGGTTGGAGTGCCATAAAGCAGCAGGAGGGTGGAGCGGTGGGATGGAGCGGCAGGCGGCGAAAGCGGATAGCAAGATGGAGCCGTGCGCGGTGGCGACCTGGCAGGCGGTGGCGAGCGTCTCAAGCGTCGATGGGGATTGGAGAAGATGAGGCGGCAGACATGCTATTGTTTCGGCTAATGACACAGTATCGAAAGCCATGGGACAGCCCATGCCACGGTCCCCACTAACATCACGGTAGAATGTAAAATCTACTTTCTAATGCATCTATTTCCAACCAGTTTGGAGCCTTTAGTCAGATGTGGGACCAGAATTCGTGACGACTGGTCTGGAGTCCAAAAGTCAGCCTGATGTCCAAGTTGACGTGCAAAACTGTACCAATCTATAATTTTTCATGGTGCATGGCATACATGGTTGGAAAGTTCTTCGAGTCTACTTTCAAACCCAACAAATCATTCGTCATTTGGACTTTCCAATAAAGAGTTATTGCCATATTAGTGGAGACTGCTCTGGAGGCCAACAGTCACGCGAGATCACTTCATCAGTTCATTTCGTGATGACCTTTCACATAGCCTATCTTCAGAAACTCCTACTCGTTTTTACACCCAACTAGGAGGGTTGTTCCTAATATAAATATCTCCTCCCTCTACGCTATTAGGACCTTTTTGATCATTTGATAAACTACATGTTATCGCAGCCGAGCTGCTAAGTGCCTTACTCAAACCTTTGTTCTTCCTTGTTCTTCTTGTACTTGTGAAGACGATCTCTCTGAGGTCCCCTACTTCATGCATTTACGGTTTCCATTCGGCTGTGCCGTATTGTGTGGATTAGTCCAAGTTTTTGGTTCTACGATCGTTCGGAGATCGAGTCGAAGTCCTCAAGGTTTCAATGTCTCTATCCCCGTCACTTGGTCGCATCCAACCTTTGTCAGGTATAAAGCTAATTACCCGTTGTTTTTATAGCAGGTTATCCTTTGTGACCAAACCTACTGTCTTGAAGATCGGGTCAATTCCTTACCGATTCATATTGGTACATATCAGGCATGGGGAAGGTGCTTGGCGCTGGCCTTCTTTGACGTGCACGCCTTGCTTATTGTCGGCGTGGACGCTGTGACACCTTCTGGAGCGATGGGACGGGGACATTGGAGGACTGCAACTTTTTTATAGGCACATGAGGAGCAGCATCGCCTTCATTGGCTGCGAGAGAAGTCCTAGGCGTTTCATGGTGCGGTAGCCCGCCAGCTTCCCTGCACTCGCCAGCCGCCAGACGGCCCTGCTGCTGGACTCACTCGTAGAAATATGGCGCCAAAGCACTGTAGTTTCTCTCTAAGAAAACCACGAGAAGGAAAAAGTAGGAACCCATCCCAACCGTTTCTTATGGGATGAGTGACTCAGATATGGCCACCGCTTATATTGCAGTGTGAATAGCCAGATCTGCGTCCTACTGATATGTGGGAATAGGTTGGGGGAACATGACACTGTATCATATATGGAGCATAATCTTATTTTTATTAGTACTGGTTTGATTTTTTAGAGGAAACTGTATACATCATTTGGTTAAGGACTTACTATGAGGGTGTGGATGGACGCTTTGCTGGGGAGATTGGCTACTGGCGGTGGATGCGACATCTGAGGCGAAGCAGGATGCAACGTTGGATTAGTCTAGATGACATAGGGCCCTGTCCAAAGAGAGCAGAAGCTAATCGAAATCAAGGAGAGACCCGTACTACAATACATTTCTCATAGTAAATCCAGAGCTTTTGGATTGCAAGAGTCACACCAAAACCCAGCTTGAGAGGTTCCATGACCCGATGCACCAAAACCTAATTGGATCTAGAGAGGTTCCATGACGCTTCAGCTGGCATACATCAATGTGATCAAGATCTCCATGCCGTTGACACTGACATGGCCACCGTGAAGGTACGCATCTGCACGTCGGGCATGTAGCAGAAGAGAGGAATCAAGGGCCTCAGCAAGTGATGTACCTTGCAACCAATAGTAACTACTAGTTTCTGAGTTCATTATTTGGTTATGATTTCTGTAACTACCACTTTAATTATTTGTTTCTGAGTTCATTATTTCTCATCCTAATTTTTCCTTTATTCATTTTTTTTCCTTTTTTTCTACTTCATAGAGTACCCCAATTATTAGTTTAGGCCTAGGTCTGCCATAATATGACAACCACCATACACCAATGCTATAGATAGAGATGTTATATAGCAGGACTGTGTTAAAAATGGTAGAAGACTTGTTTGTAGAGACAAAAAAAGAGAGTCTTGTAGAAAAAGAAACTAGCCCTGTAGAGAGGGCTTAGAGATGATATGAGGACTGTCATTCAGTCTCAATCCTGTCTTGGTTGCGGGTATGCGAGTTTTTGCTCTAGTCTAAGTCTATGTTTCGTTGCAAAGAGTATTTTCTTAGTTGTTTCTTAACTATTGCGCGTTGCTATTTCTTAGTGTTTTTGAACTTTTGACACTAGGTTTCTTTCAGTGATAAGGTAGGTAGTTTCTAGTTTTTATCTCTTTTAATGCCTTATAGTGTATAATGCTGATGTATTTCTATTTATTTTAATCGGAATGAGGCTCTATTTATCTTCATGGAAATATGGAATCCCCTCGGTGATGTATAGTCATGAATTATGATAAATTTTGTTACGTGATGCACATAATATCAGTTTAGTTGTGGACCTTAAGAATAAGACCTAGGGGAAGGGAAAACTTAGAGGGTAGAAAATGACAATGCTCAAGAGGTGAGAGGTAAGTGGGCTGCCCTCTCCTATCTATGGAGGCTTATTACATTTTTCACTTATTCCCCTTGCTTACTCTCTAATCTTCTAGGTGAACTAGCTAACCCTAACGCATTTTTTTTTGCGACTGATCTGATCCGATGGTCCCGCTTCCTGCCTTGACTTGTCGTTGCCTCGACGCAACCTCTAGGATTCTGCCACGTGCTGCTGCGCTTCCTCAGAAGCTTCACCTAGGTTTTGAGGCCCAAACCCGAAAACCGTTCTCCGCTGGTTTTGAGGCCCAAACCAGTAAACCGTTCTTGGCCATGTCTGGCTAGTCCTCGATTGCGCTGGTCCACGATTTACCACCATATGCTCTTCTGCTCGTTGATGTCCCCAGGTGTCAACCGCCATGGCTAGTCACCCGGCTTCTCTGGTCCCTCGGTCCAATTCTCGGCATCCGTCCTTCAGCACTCTTAGTCCATCGTCACGAACCCGCTTGACCTTCACCATCGCCCTCGACCACCGCATCTGTGCTCTACAACTATGCACCACAAGCCAAGAGACATGCCGCATAATACCCGTTGACAATCACTCATCCCAAACCCAAACCACAAGGGCACATATCAATCTTGTGTTCACAATCTCCCCCTTGATGAATGCATTGTCAACACCTCCACACATAAGCTGAGAGACAGAAAATAGAAGAAGAAAGAGAAACAGAGAACCCACTCAAATGGCAAAAAGCCAATGGAAAAACCAAAACTGGGTCATTTGAAGTGAGCAAAACTTGGTCCCCAAAAACATGAACAATGGCTCGACACAACCAGTAAAACACAGCTAGCCCTCAAGAAGAGGCAGAATGGACTCAACACCAGTAACAAAGCTCAAAGCAGCTGAAAACCGATAGTTCATCCAGAAAGAGGTAAGGCTCAACATGACTAGTAAGGCGAATCAACTCCCCATGAACATATCCAATCACTCACAAATGCATGCATGCACTCGACCTGCTGGATGTGTATATCATTCTCGCCCTTGTTGGCACATGCACACATCAAGGACTTCTCCACCTAAGAAGCTGCAACTCCCCCTCAAAACATGTAGGATGCACAAGAATGTAGATACTTCAGGATTATAGCAATCAGATTGAAAAGATGCTCTATGTGGCGCTGTCATGTTTGTGTGGCATCACAAACAAGTGTTGATAAATGCTCAAACTGATCAAATGAAGCATAATATGAAAGTGAAACGTAGTGAGCATAACACAGAGCAGGTATAAGTAGGAAATCAACCTAGTGCTAACATGTGTATACTCGGTGAACTACCCCAAACAATAGTCTCACATCATGTCAAAGACGAACCTAACACTTGTGATTAATCAATGTAATCAGATTCTCAAATTTTTTTAGTTCACAAGTATTAATCAAATATGTGTGTGCGAGAGGTTATAAGTATTGTCTACCTAACTTTTCAACCACGTGGAGCATATGCCAAAGTCAATCACAAGTTCAAAGCAAAGGTCATCCACTATAAAGCTCAAGTTCATCCTAAGTGCAATTGGAAGCTGTCTCGATACCTTGACGTGGGACAATACAAACCCGTCTTGATCTTTTCTCATCACTTAGCTTATACTTCAAATTTTAGCACAAGAGTATCAGAGTTTGTCCAAGCAAGTGAATGACTCAAAGAATGAGACATAGCAACCTATCCTATACACGAGAGCAATAGAGATCTCAACACATCCTACACATGCTAATTGCTAATCTCAGTGGTGAACAAATTATCAGATTTCATCATTATTAATCATGTTCACAAGTTTAAACCAAGTTTAGCTCATGATATGTATCAAGTGATCAAAGTGAGCCTAAACCAAGAGCACCATCAAATATGCACAGAACATACCAAGAAGAGCATAGTGTCAATCTAATAACTAGTGATCAAGGTTAACTTGATACATCATGGCAGACCAATACGATCGTCGTATGATCAGATCGCCCTAAGCTTAATCTGCGCACCATGCATTGGGTGCAGTGTCATCACCGTATGCGGTGCATGGGTATATGACGGCGCGAGCTCAAACTCAAATCGTTGAAGGATCATGCACAACGCCATCTTGGCCTCCTGAAGTGCAAAGTTTTGGCCGATGCACATGCGAGGCCCCCAGCCGAACGGGAGGAACGCGCCCGAGCCGTTGGACGCCTTGGAAATCCCCTCGGCGAACCTCTCCGGTTTGAACTCGTGCACGTCATTTCCCCAGGCGTCAGGGTCATGGTGGATGAATAGAACAGGGAGCTCAATGATCACCCCGGCTGGGAACGTCACGTCTCCGATCTTAATCTCCTTGTAGGTTTTCCGGCTGAACACAACGGCCGGCGGGTATAATCGGAGAACCTCGTAAAGGATCATATTGACCTGAAAACAAATGCAGACACACAGTTGTGCCTCGTACATTACTAACAAGTACTGTAGTGAATACTGCATTAACAACAGCTTCTTACTGTTTTGATGCGGCTAAGTCCCTCGTATTCTGGTTTGTTTCTCCCGAACAGGCCAATCACTTCCTCCCTTGCACGGTCTTGCCAGTCACAGTGCATGCTCAACAGGACCATCGTCCATGTCAGTAGCACCGACGTTGTCTCCATCCCTGCAAAGTAGAACAGCTTGCACTCCTCGATGACATCTTCAGTTGTCATTCCAAGGGTGGATTGGCCGTTCTCATCTGTGTGCCTCGCATTGGACTCCAGCAGTAAGCCCAGGAGATCATCGCTGATGCCTTTTTCACCTCCTTTCATAGCTTGCATTCTTTTCCCAATCAGCCCTCGTAGAATCGAGTTAACCTCCTTGTTGATCTGGCGCATCCTTCTGTTGTTTTTGGTTGGCAAATACCTGCGGTCATCGATCAATAGTCAAATACCCAAGTCCCATAACATTTTTAGCCGTGCTAATAAAGAAGAAGAGACTTCGAGCAGGAGCAGTCATATATAGCAAGCAGAGCAACTCACATGTAACCTGGAATTGCAATCTTCTGAATGGCGCCTACGAAGCGCTCAGCTTGCTCGGACTGGAGCTCGAAAATCCTTCTGCCTTCAAGATAGCTGCTGCCAAACGCGGTGCGCGAGATGACATCTCCTGTGAGGGCCTGGAGCTCCGGCCAGACGTCCAACTCGCACGAACCGTCGGGACCAAGGGACTGCGCCCATCTGCTGACAAGCTCTTCGCAGCATGCAGAGAACGCAGGCACCATGAGCTGCAATACAAGGTCATAATTCATATAACACTCCAGCGATCAACAACAAGCCAAATCACACACATACATATATATTACATACCCTGAGCTTCTCGAGATGGAATGCAGGGTTCAGGATCCTCCTGTGCCTGACCCATTTCTCGCCCTCATGGCTCGTGAGCCCGTCGGAGAGCAGCTTCGTCAGGGCTGGGAACTGGGGCTTCTCGAAGTGGCCGAACTTGTTGGAGAGCACGTCCCTGACCAGCGCGGGGTCGGTGATGGTCACGTTGGGGATCGGCCCGAACCAAGAGAAGCACGTCTTGCCGTGCTCCCGGACGTTATTGCAGAGGAACGGCGTGACGCGGGGCACGATGTCGTGGCACCCCAGCGGCAGCGGCGGCGTCGCCCAGGCCTCCCGGTTCAGGCGGCCGAACTCCTTGAGGTCGCCCGTGAGGAAGCGGTAGGAGGTGCCGCGGAGGCCCTGCGCTCGCAGAGCCCGCTCCAGTCGCCGAGGCTCCCACCATAGCTTGTTCAGCAGCCGTCCGCCCTGCCACAACAGCAGCAGGACAAGGCCAGGGACACCGACGTACACCAGAAGGCTGCGTGGCGCGGTGGGCACAGCTGCGAACAAAGCTCCTCCAAGAAACATTGCTGACCGTATGCGAAGTGGACTTTGACTACGTACTGCCTGCATGTGGATGTGCATATGGATGGATGGTACGGCACTTGGAGTGAGGGTTAAAATGTTAAATAGGTTCCTGCTGGTGTCACCTGTTGGATGATTGTGATCTTGTGCTCATTTGTTTAAGGTTTCTTGGAGTGTAAGACGTGCTCTGCATCTTGGTCAATCGGTCAGGCCATAGCACACGTTGCGAACTTGGTGGAGAAGAAATTAATTCGGACAGATATGGATCCGCACCAAGGCACCATGTGACGGTTTGTTTGGTGCTGTTTTTCAATCGGTTGATTGATGCTACTATGAGCTTAGGATGAGCTGAGGTTTGACTTTAGTCACAGCACTTGAGAACTCCATGTTAGAGCTCAAGGTGCCCGGCAAAAATTAGAGCTTGAGCTTGAGCTTCCAAGTGATGACTTCGATCTATAATTGTCATTTAGATTCTACTAAATCCGTTCCAGATTATAAGTCGCTTGACTTTTTTGACCCCAAGTTTGATCACTCGTCTTATTAAAAAATGTATGCAAAATAGTGCTTTTTTTTTTGTTATGGCTTGCTTTATTAAAAAAAAAGTTCAAGAATGATTTAAATTTAACTTTTTTTGCGCAAATATTCTGAATAAGACAAGTGATCAAAGTTATGATTGAAAAAGTCAAACGACTTATAAATTGAGACAGAGGAAGTATATATTTATGATCAGTTACTACCACTACTGCAGGCCACGGCTTTGCCGAGTGTTTTTACACTCGGCAAAGAGCCAATTACACTCGGCAAAGGCTTTGCCGAGTGTAGCACTCGGCAAAGTCCGCTCGGCAAAATTTTGCTCGGCAAAGGGACTTTGCCCAGTGCTTTTTTTCTAGGCACTCGGCAAAGTATTAAAAAATTTTACCGAGTGTTTAGAGAAACACTTGGCAAAATATTTCTGTCCGTTACGACGCCGGCCGTTAAAAGATATTTTGCCGAGTGCAAGACGAAGCACTCGGCAAATTTTTTTTTATTCTTTTTCCAAAAAAAACTTTGCCAGGTGCCACCGATACGGGCACTCGGCAAAGATCATTTTTATTTTTTTTAATATTCACTTTGCCGAGCGCCACAGGCAGTGGCACTCGGCAAAATTTTTGTTTTTTTTTGAAAAAAATTCTTTTGCCGAGTGCAACTATCGTGGCACTCTGGCAAATTTTTTTTATTTTTTGAAAAACTTACTTTGCCAAGTGCCGCTGTTCTAGCACTCGGCAAAGTATTGCTGAAATATTTTTTAAAAGAAATCTTTGCCGAGTGCCATGGCCAAGGCACTCGGCAAAGAAATTATTTTTTTTTAAAAAAATCTTTGATCATAGTTTCATTTATCTAATTACAACCACTGAATCACTTTGAACTGTAGATAGACACCCATGTACCCAAAGTAACTTCTCCAAATATCTGTAAATCCGATCCACTAATATTAGCTAAACAATTACTACGATCAGAACACACCAGGAAACACAGCTATAGTCTGCCATCTATCCATCCCATCAAGAAGTGGTATGGAGCCAAGACAAATACCCTGGATGGCTAGAAGCCTATGTCATAATTGTCTAATGAAATTAAGCCTTCTAGAATTCTTCATTCTTCATTTATCACAGTCATGGCATCTACAATGAAATACAATCACTTAACATATAATATCTAACACTTAAAGGCCAAGAAAATCTTGTGCAAACAGATGCATTATATCTTGCTATTTTCATTAGTACAGATGCAAGTACATCCTTGTAAAGACATGAATGCAAACCAATTATAGTCTTTTCCAAATCGAAACTTATATAATGATATCTATTGCACATTGCAAATGTATATATTGAATCCAGGTAACCAACCAATTTAGCCTAAATGTTATTCTCAGCCTTGGCCATACTCACACTCACAGCTCATTGCCATGCTATATACCAATGACAGTCCAGAAATATATGCATTCAGTTTTTAGAAATACTTAGAACAGTCCACAAGCATTCAGCTTTTAGATAGCTCACAATATACCTATATTCTTGTAATATTTGTTACTTCAGTGCTGAAAGTGTAGCTCTTAACACCATCAATGTAGCATTCTGAATATTTTACTTATCCTGGCCAAAAATGCATAACAGAGTAGGTAAAGTGGAAAAAGGGTGGACACACACCTTGTAATTTAAGCACCTGTTGTCACTTGTATGAAACCTATTAAGACAGCAGAGTAGTGTGTACAAATTTTTATATAGAACAAAACCAAGATTCAGCTATTGTTACAGTTTCAAATCAATATTTGTAGCAAAAAAAGGAAAGCTGCTGCCTGACTAGGCTGTTCAGGAAAAAAGAAGCTAGCAGCTCCTCTCATGAAATCATCAGTCATTAGTCATCTATCACATGGTTTAGTAATTGGAATGTTACATACTAAAAAATAGAAAACAAAGTAAAAAAAAACAGCCAGATTACATGCTTTGCCAGATCAGGAAAAAAGAAGCTAGCAACTCCTCTCATGCTTCGCCAGACTACATGCATGCTGAAGCAAACTAAAATGAACAGAAAGACATTCTGGCATTAAAAAAACAGAGTTGAGAATTAACAAAGAAACTAGCCCTGACATTACTTGGTTTTCTATTGTGCAACCTCTGCAATAACAGCCAACATATATGACTTTAGATAGAAACTAATTTAACAGTTTTCCCATTTTGGAGTGAAAATATGACGGACAGTTACCTTAACAGTTTTACCTTATGTTTCAGTCATGCCTGTCTAGGTGATGAAGCAAAGTTTTATGTACAGATAACAGGTTCCTAGTAGCATTACTAGATATAATTATTCACTAGTGTAGAACAAAAGGACCAATGAAGAACTGCAACAGATTTCTGGCCCTTACCTCTTTCTTTTTGGAAATTTTGGTTCTCACTCCTAAGGCTGAATTTCCTTCTTTGTTCCACATTTCTCAAGAGTGTTCGCATTTATGCAGTTGCAGTTCAGTGCTGTTAGTATTGGTGGAAAACTGATAAGACACTGAAATAGGGGGGTAATGCAGCATACGCATGCATAGAGTAAACAATACATCTTCGATTCTTTAGTCAAATTTACTTAAATAAAAAATAAAGCGAAAGCTTGCACTAGTGCATACAAAATCAAAATTCAGTCAGATGCGGCCAGCCTTACCATGTTGGATCTGCATGTGCAAATGAAGAAGACGACGGAGGGAATAGAAATCCCGCGAAACAGTACTTCCGTTGAAGCCACCACTGCCGTGGCTATTGAAGCTGCCAATAGACGAGGATTATGCAGTGCCAGATGCAACCACGGAGGAGGACAATGCCGACGCTGCGCTGTTGCCACCGCTGATGGGGAAGAGAGGCACCGCCGGTCTAGATCCACGGCCAACCGGGAGGACGCCCGCCGCCGGGTTGGATCCGGGATCTACGAGGAGGACGCCGGCAGTGTGAATATTAAGAATTGACTAGCCCTAAGTGTGAATATTAAGAATTGACTAGTCCTAAGTGTCAATAGTGTTGAGGGACACTTACATTAGGGATAGGATCTTTGATTTCTCTTTTGGCCGTACTATAAAATGGTGTTATGAATGGGTAGATTGATCTAATTAAGCCTAGTGAGTAGATGTGGTGCACACTTATTAAAACTAGCGTTAGGTAGCTCATTTGAAGCCCAAGATCATTGGAAGATGGTATCCAATTCAAAGGGTGTTGGATTTGGATAGAGTTGGATAGCTAGACCACCGGACGGACCGTTGTGCACCGAACAAGGGCACTGCCCTATTCTACTGAAGAGGGTGTATTTTGGTGCAAATCTAGGTGGTTCACTCATCGGATGTGATCGGTGAGGCCAGTTCGATACAACGGACGCCGTGCACTTAACGGTTGAGTGGGTGCTCCAACAAGAATTAGTCGAGAGTGCCAACTCTCCGATATATCAGAAAACATTGTTGTGTTCCTTCTCTCTACTTTGAGCATTTATATTTGAGCAAATACATTCATGTTGTCGGAACAATTATTAGCTCTAGCAATACCTAGCAGCTAATCACGTAAAACGAATCAGATGGTTAGAGATTATACTAGTTAAGGTACGACAGGTGCCTTACATCCACTTTGAAGGTGGATCTCAACATTCATATTCTCAGTTACAGGGGCTGCTACTCATAGCTATGCACTAGAATAGATGATGGGAATGTGTTCTTTGATCGAGGGCTCCTACTCCCCCATACCTAGTCTAAAAGAATAGTTTGATATAACATATGCGCAATAGATTGATTCTACTTTATCGCCTAAATACTATGGCACTAGATATACACGGAATGCCTTGATCTCCAAGTTGGTGGATTCGCGTGGCCTTCGTGGGCCTTATCCCTTGTCGTCTTCCGCCCGATTGACAGGCATATGGTTGCATGCATGCATATGAGGGTGGTGAAGGTATTCTGACCTATATATTCGACACATGTTTTTACATTCCTAAAATTATCATGCTAGAGTAAAATTAGAACACATGGTGTAAAACTTTGTGTGATAGAATAGAAACACTGTTAGACACAAAGGGTAAAATGGGCTAAGAAGTAGGATTAGTTGTTGTGAGGAAATTTAGAATTAGCCAACTTCACCCCCATCTCATCTTGTGTATCTTAATCCTTTCACCTTCTCTATGAATTGATCTTTAGAGGCGTGTAGCGAGGAGCCCATGACGTATAAAAATCATGCAAACACGTCCTTGATATGACAATGCATTTTGTTAGTTAACAAAACTAATAAAGAACAAGTAATATACAAATTCACATGTTTATAAGAATGATTAAAGAAAAAAACTAATAAAGCACCGAGGATACATGACAGCATAGTACAAAAGTCCAATCTGAAGAATTAACACGCAAAGACCCATTTGATTTCTAATGTTACATAGGTGACAATGTCATCGACGATGGACATCATGTCGAGATCATATTGCTCTGAGCTTAAGCTGCGCACCATGCATAGGATGCAATGTGATCACAGTATGCGGCGCATGAGTATAGGATGGTGCGAGCTCAAACTCAAATCGCTGAAGGATCATGCACAGCGCCATCTTTGCCTCGAGCAGCGCGAAGTTCTGACCGATGCAAATGCGCGGCCCCCAGCCGAACGGGAAGAATGCGCCCGGGTCCTTGGAGGCCTTGGAGATCCCCTCGGAAAACCTGTCCGGCCTGAACTCGTGCACGTCGCTTCCCCAAATATCTGGGTCATGGTGGATGAAGAGCACGGGCAGCTCTAAGATCACGCCAGCAGGGTAGGTGATGCCTCCCATCTCCATCTCCTTGTATGTCTTCCGGACGAAAGAAATGGCCGGCGGGTACAGCCGGAGAACCTCGTAAAGGACCATGGTCACCTGCACCATATACGTTGCCATTTTATCAATCCTTGTTTTACACAGTAGCTTGCTGCCAGCAGAAAAAGAACAAGTAATCTGAATGAAGAAATACTCACGATTTTAAGGCGGCCTAGGCCTTCGTACTCGGGCTTGTTTTTGCCAAACAAATCTGTCACCTCCTCCCTCGCACGGTCCTGCCACTCTGGGTGCATGCTTAGTACAATCATTGTCCATGTGAGCAGCACCGATGTGGTCTCCATTCCTGCGAAATAGAACACCTTGCACTCCTCGATGACATCTTCGATGGTCATCCCCATGTCTCCGTCCCTCATGTTTGTCTCCAGCAATAAACCCAGCAAGTCATCCTTGGTGCTCTCGCCTTGTTTCATTGCTTGAATTCTTTTCCCAATTATCTCTCGCAGAATTGATTCCACCTCTTTGTTGTTTTTGCGCATCTTTCTGTTGCATGCGGTAGGCAAAGACCTGGCAAAAGTTAATTGTTCGATAAGATCAGTCTACGTCTGAAACAAAATGGTCCCTGCGGTTAACTGTTTAATAATATGTAGTGAACAGCAAGGAAGTTGACTGTAGTAGTACTAACTCACATGTAACCGGGAATCATAATCTTTCGAATGTTGGTCATAACAAGCAAAGCTTGCTCTGCTTGTAGCTGGAAAATCCTTCTTCCTTCGTGGTAGCTGCTGCTGAACGCGGTGCGAGAAATGACGTCTCCAGTGAGGTTCTGCAGCTCAGGCCAAACATCCAGCTCGCACCAACCGTCCGAGCCGAGGGACTCCGCCCATCTGCTTACCAGCTCTTCGCAGCAAGCAGAGAACGCTGGCAGCATGCGCTGCACATTTCGCACCAATATAGATTCATTCAAAGGATCAAATTATACGCAGTAGTATACACAAGAAATTAAAAGGAAATGGAATGAACACTGTATCAGAAGACTTGTGTGTACCTTGAGCTTCTCAAGATGGAAAGCAGGATTGAGGATCCTCCTGTGCTTGACCCATTTCTCACCCTCGTGGCTCGCAACGCCGTTGCCCAGCATCTTGGACAGCGCCGGGAACTTGAGCTTCTCGAAGTGGCCGAACTTGTTGGACAGCACGTCCTTGGCCAGCTCAGGATCGACGACGGTCACCTTGGGGCTGGGGCCAAACCAAGACATGCTCGTCTTCCCGTGCTCCTGGACAAGCTGATGCACAAACGGCGTGACCCGTTGCGCGATGTCGTGGCAGCGCAGCGGCAGGGGCTTAGACCAGGCCTCCTTGGCCAGCCGGCCGTATTCCTTGAGGTCGCCGGCGGGGAACTGGTACGACGTGCCGCGGATGCCTTGCGCACGCAGCGCCCGCTCCAGCCGCCGAGGCTGCCACCACAGCTGTTGCAGCAGCCGGCCGGCCTGCCACAGGAACACCAGGCCCGTGACTAGACCCCCGAGCAGTAGGATCCATGGCACTACTGAGACTGCTGCGGCAAACGGCGCTTCAAGAACCATTGCTTTGACGATAAGAGTGGTATAAGGAGGAGATTGTAAGTGTAAAGCTGGTATGATGGAGTGGATTTGACTTGGAGATGGGTATGGTACGGTATTTGGGGTCAGGTTAAATACAGGTTGCCACTGTGGCTGGACTAGTTTCTTGTGCCCATTTGTTAATTAGAATTGAGGTGAGTGTGAGACTGATGGCAATCTGGACAGCCATGCCCATGCCTTGCTCCAAAGGTACTTGGTGGAGAAGCTATTGCGATGCAATTATTAATCGTTGGATTGGTAAGGAGGCAATGACGCTTGGGCCGCGCACCGGGCCTTTCCTCGCTGCTTCCTTGTGTTGCGGTGAGTTCGGAGTCTCATCAGACTTTGACTTTGGAAGCAGGGCAAAGTCAGACCATCTTACCTCAGCGGAGAGCGTTTTTTTTGAGAAATTAGGAAGAGCCAGATGCTGTGAAATTAAAACCAGAGAGTGTACATTACAAATAAACTAGTGCAAAAGAAAGCAAGCAGATAGGGAGACAGGAAATCATGGTACATCAAAGGAATGGAAAAAAGCCAGGGAATTACAAATTTGAAACGATCCATGATTCTTACAAATTTGTTATTCTAGTTTTTGTTCTATGTAACAGCAACAGAGCTTCCACTGTCACATATCTCCTGCAGTCATCCACTAATGGATTTTTGTTTCTGTAATGGCATCATTTCTTGCCATCAAAATTGCCAGGCAAAATAAGACGAAAATATCCAAAGAAAACTCAACCTTTCACAGTGACCTCTAGACTTGAAAATTTTGTGAGATTGAGAGTTAGTCTCCAAAATAAAAGTCAGGATAAATCTTGTTCTATTTTGTCTCGATTTTCACATTTGACTTCCCTGAGTCCTTGTTTTTTTTTACCGTTTCTTACTTAAACATAACGTAAATGATATATGTTGTCTTTTACTTTTTGTTTTTTTCCTTTTGTTTTTGATGGAACATCCTGTTTTAGGAATTGTAATAATTCACTACTGCCATCTGTGCTACATCATATATAGTAGCCATGTACATGATAGACTGGTCTTATACTCTTATGATGCTATGAATCTTATGGTATAAATTGAAATTATTTGTGTTAGAACTTAGCAGTGTTGCCATGCTAGGTCAGTAGGGTAGTATGTGGAGTCACGTTTCTTAGTTCAATGTTTACCTTCCTGTTTTGTCTTTCCGTACGTTATCGACAAATTTCCGTTCGAATTGATCTATTTTTTTATTTTCGGTAAATCCATTTTCATTCTTGGCTTTCCTAATTTCAAGTCTCTATATGAAAATATAAAAGTGAAAATAGGAGAGGGTTTGTCCCGAAAGATCCTATTCGCTTTCATGCCTAGCCACCAAGCCATTGGGCAAGCGCCACAATATCACACTCTAGCGCAACTCGATGTTGTACCAGGATGCCCGTGAAGGGATACATGATCATCGGCTAGTAAGCCTGACAATCAACTCGACTCAGTTCATCATCAAGTCAAGAGAAAACCATCATGCCCAAGACATGCTCCACACGTGGCATCACACACAGGATGACCTCAACAACGAAAACTGCATGAGGTAATATTTCGCTAACAGATGTGATGCCTCCCAATAATGGAGCACCCCTCAGAGGCAACACTTACCCCAACAAAAAAACAAGTGTGTTGTAACAGAACCGCCTAAATCACATGGTCCACAGGCACCTGCCATCGTCATTAATGACATCTGACAGCCGGACCCGTGTTCCAGATGACCTAAGCGGGCTCTGCCGGGCTACATAAGCACCCGTTATCTCCGACAGGATCCCATTGCGAAGCCATTACAGAGTTACAACATTTTATAACAAAATACATCAGAGTAAAGTTTTGCGGAAGAGTAAATAGTACTTAATAGTACAGACCAGTGTTCGAATGGAATTAGGTACAGTTATTACAGACCATAAATTAGTAGTAGCGGTAGGAACAACAGTAGGACAGATAGATAAATATAACACGAACCCTGCCCAAGGGTTCAACCTTATTCTTCTTCACTCTTCTGGACGATGGTGACGCAGCACGGAGCGAGACAAACTTCGGTCTCCTGCTGCCCTCCTGCAACGGGGTTAACAAACCCTGAGTACATGGGGTACTCCGCAAGACTTACCCGACTAAAAGTGTAAAATTAGACTCAGGAATGCAGGCTGAGGGGAGTCAAGGTAAGGCTTTAACAAGAGTTCAAGAGTTTTGCGGAAAAGCATTACTAATCCTATCTCAATATTTTATTTCAATAATACTATTCATTATTAACCGTGCCTCCAAGTTCTTTCTCATATTTCATCCTTCTTTCATTTGCTTTATCCATTCTAAAACAATCCTAGTTCCGAACCACTATCCGATTTAGGGGTGAGGATCAAGTCTCCATAACCGAGGAGCAACGACGATTCGAATCGATTAATTCCCAGCTGGGGATCCCTATCCACACTGCGTATGTAGCGCTTAACCTTGCATACGCCAACCCCGCCTACCACGGCTTTTCATACCCCGGAACCGGTCCTGCGCCACCCGAGAGCACAGTACTCCTCTCGTCTCCAGGCACGATGGCCACGAGGGTACACGCTACTCTCGCCATCTCTCCACTCCCAGTGCGTGGTTGTCGGTTCCAGCAGTAGAGCCACCGGAGTCAGAGGCTTTCCGTAGTATGTGGCTAGTTGCAAAGTCATGATCACAGCAGGCCTGACAACGAACGGTCCCTAATATTTTTCCGTTAGAAACCATGCATTGGGACTCTAACCCAAGTACACTGGTAACTACCCGGTTTTCACATCCCTTTCCGATGGTGAGGATCGTTGGGACTCTAACCCAACAGATGGTCGACCAGACGGAACAACCCATCCCTATGGTTGACAATGAACTAGTTAGGAACACTGCCAACCAACAAGGACATATTATTCCCATAAAGTGATTCATTCGATTAATCTCATCACAGTTCAAAATAGCATTTTCGCAAAACTAATCATTAAGCATGACTAAGCATTTTTGTAATACTTTTTAATAAAATCGGGTTTTCAAGTATTGTCAGGTATTCAAGGATGGAAATGCATCAATTGGTTATCACTCAACTCCTATTGACCTAATGCACTTAATTAACTCAGGTAATAAATATTTTTAAATAACAAGGAGAGGGCAAATGCACCGGGGCTTGCCTTGAATTGTGTAGAGTGTCGGGTCCGGGTCAGAACCACAAATATCAAATCCTTGCACAACTTCCTGAGCAGTCTCCTCAGATGGACCCTCAGACTTTACCTCCGAATTCTCGGTCACTACACGTTTGCAATGAATAAATGTATGAATGCGATGCACATGAAATGACAGCTAAATTTAAAAATAAATAAGGTATACACATGATCAAGACCCTACCATAAACTAGCCATGATTGCCCTAATTCATAGTGCCCCAGGTCATAAAGGTGATTGACCTAGAATCTCAATCAATTCAAAAATCACACCATTCAAATAATTATTCCATTTCCTATTCCTATTATTAATCATTTAAACTAACATATAATTTAATAAATATTTAACTATTTCTATTTGATGCCAAAATCCACCAACAGATAGATTTTAGTACCAAACAGTGACACAATAAATTTCATGATTTTTGGAACATCACATAAATTATTAAAAATCATCAAAGTTCCTTTTATCATTTAATGTGCTGATTTTTAATTAATACAGAAAACACTCAACTTCTGCATTTAATATTTTTATTAAATTCTACTCATCACATAGAGTACCCACCAATATTTTCATAATTTATGGTGCAGCAGATTAATCCACACAAAAAGATTAATAACTTATGCTATTCAATTTTATTTAAAATGTAAAAGCTTTAATAATTCGGCCGGGAAAAGAAAACGGCCATTCGGCCCATTCAAATGAACAGGCCCAGCATGGCCCAGGCCATGGCCGCGCGCGCGCCACCGAGTCAGCCCACAATCACGCACAGGCCCAGCACGGCCCGCACGCGCCCGCGCGCACTCGCCTCCGAGCCGGGTCGCTGACAGGCCGGCCCCAGCCGTCAGCCCCCGCGTGCGCTCTCCCTCACACGGTCGCTGACAGGCGGGCCACCCCTGTCAGGACCTTCTTCTACCTCCAGCCGTCGCTTCCGTGCGCGCGTGCGCATGGCACGGCGCGGACTTCGCCGCCGGCGGCCCTAACAGCGAGCGCCCTCGGTCGAACTCCTACCCCACAACCCTAGCCGACTCCCTAAGAACCTATCCCTAGCTCTAACCGCCTCCGACGAGCGAGAGCTCGCCCATGGCGGACCTCGGCGGCACGGCGAGGCTGTTCCGGCCGTGGTGGCATGGTAAGGTCACAGGAAAAACGCCAGGGAGAATGAGGGGCTCACCACGAAGCTAACGGGCGAGTTGGATGACGAAGAGGCGGTGCGGTGAGGATGGCTTGACGATGACGGCGGCGGACACGACTCGGCCGTCGGCGACGAAGATCCGTTCCGACGAACCTGTTGCACCACATTACCAACCACCGCGCGCATCAGAAACTACACCACCACGGGAACTTAGAACACTTCCCCGAGAGTAAAGGTGCTCACTCAAACCGACCGGACGAGGAGAGGATGGCCGCGGCGGAGCTCCGGTGACAACCCGAAGACGAAGATGCTCACCGAGAGCTACCCAGGGTACCACGGCTCACGCGACGGGCACCAATCGATGCGCCACAAGCTTGGCTACCTATCTGGGAGATGGAGAGGGTGGAGATGGCTCGGTGGCTGCGAATTCGGTCATGAACGACGAGGAGGTCGCCGATGGCCGCTCGGGAAGAAATGGGGAATTTGGGGCTTGTCGACTTTAAAAGGGCAGGGAAAGGGTGGAGATAAGGTCGGGGCGTTCGGGGCCCCCTCCTCGGCCGCTTGACAACGCCGCGGCGTGCCCACGCCGGCCAGACGACGCTCGGCGCCGGTCGCGGCACGCGCGCGTACGGCCGCGACGTGAACAGGGGGACTCCCCTAGCTACAGTAGTAGGCTGTGTAGGTCAAACGCTATTTGATTCAATTTGATCTGATCCAGCAAGAATCCGATGTAGTGGTGAATACAAAAGTTTTAGAGAATTTTGTGTAGATCATTTTTGCTTTTGACACCAATTTCAAATTCGGCCAAATTTTCAAACTACAGCAAAGGGGGTAAAAGTGAGGTTTGAATTTCAAACTAAAATTTTAAAATTACTTTTGATTATTCTCAACAACTTGAAAATTGGTCAACATGAAAGTTGTCCTACTCAGAGAGCTTGACAACTTCTATTAAGGAAGTTTTTGAAGATTCTTAATATTTTTGAAATTGAAGTTTCAAATGTAATTTCAATATAGTAATTTGGGTTTAATTTGAATTTTTATAATATAACTTCAAAATATCCAAAAATAAAAGTTGTTCCATTTTAAAAACTCTACAACTTTCATTAAGACATTTTTGCCAGATTCCTTATAAATTTTGAATTGGGATTTTTGGTCAACTTTAGGGTTTAATTTGATTTCTTTTTAAACTTTTATTTTTGATTTTGATTAAGGACTTAATTACACAATCAATACTAGCTAAAATCAAATCACTCTAGGCCCTAAGCACAATCATATGCAGATGCTTAAATTTAAATATGATGACATGCAGATTAATTAAATTGTAATACCAGAGGTATTACAGCCTTCCCCCCTAAAGAAATCTCGTCCCGAGATTTAATAGAAATATTAACTGAAACAAAGTAATGGAAAGGAACATGTCTCAACTCACTAGTTCTAAACTATCTGCTAAAAACAGAAGATCGTCTACATATGTCGAAACTAGGAAGTTTACATTCTACAAGGTAGCAAAGAACTCAGGGAAATTCTCTGCGAGATAATCTTCCGATCCCAAGTGGCTTCTTCTTCGGAATGTGCACTCCACTGGATCTTGTACCATCTGGTTGTATTCCTTCGCGTGACACGATCTTTTATGTCCAAGACTCGAATAGGATACTCCGAGTATGTCAGCTCAGGTTCAAGTTCCACTCCTTCCACTTCGACGACTTGATCAGGTACTCGAAGACATTTCTTGAGTTGTGACACATGGAATACATTGTGTACCTCCGAAAGGTGCTCTGGCAACTGCAGCTTATAAGCTACTTTTCCCACACGTTCTATGATCAAGAAGGGCCCAACATAACGCGGGGCCAACTTGCCCTTGACGCCAAATCGACTGACTCCTTTAATTGGCGATACCTTCAAATACACATAGTCTCCTATCTTGAACGCCAAAGGTCGACGCCTTTTATCGGCATAACTTTTCTGTCGAGACTGTGCTACTTTCAGATTTTCTTGGATCTGCCTAACCTTTTCTTCTGCTTCATTGACCAAATCCACGCCATAAAACCATCTTTCTCCAGGTTCAGACCAATTCAATGAGGTTCGGCACCTTCGACCGTAGACTGCCTCAAATGGAGCCATCTTGATGCTTTCTTGATAACTGTTGTTGTACGAGAATTCTGCCAATGCCAAACACTCGTCCTACTTGTCAGGGTAATTAAGTGCACAAGCCCTCAACATATCCTCCAGTACTTGATTGACTCTTTCCGTCTGCCCATCCGTCTGCGGATGGTAGGCAGTGCTATGCAGAAGCTTTGTACCTAAGGACTTGTGGAAAGCTCGCCAAAACTTGGAGACGAACTGGGTACCTCGATCAGAAACGATGGTCCTCGGTACACCATGTAACTTCACCAAGTTCTCAATATAAAGCTTTGCATATGCCAGTGCCCTGTACTTCTTCTTGACAGGTAGAAAATGAGCTTGTTTGGTGAGGCGATCCACAATAACCCAGATGGAATCAAAACCTCTTGAAGTCTTAGGTAATTCTACGATGAAATCCATGCTGATGTCTTCCCACTTCCATGCAGGAACAGGCAATGGTTGCAACTCTCCTCCAGGCTTCATATGGACAGCTTTCACTTTCTGACAAGTGTCACATCTCGCGACATATCGAGCAATCTCTGTCTTCATCTTTGTCCACCAGAACTTTTGCCTCAAATCCTGATACATTTTGTTGCTGCCAGGATGGATGGACAACCTTGTCAAATGAGCTTCGTCAAGGATCTTTTGCCGCAACTCCGGCACCTTTGGAACTACCAGACGACCCTTGAACCACACTACACCATCATCATCAATCTGGAAGCAATCTGCCTTACCAGCTTGAACCTTTTCCTTGATGTGCTTGATTCCTTTGCTTTCCCGCTGGGCGGCAATAACCTCATCTCGGATGGGTGTTTCAATACTAATATTGGTCAGACTGCCTTGTGGAATTATTTCTATCCCTAATTTTTCCAACTCATAGCACAAGGATATATCATACGGCTTGACTGTCAAACAATTGCAATGCACCTTACGACTGAGTGCATCGGCGACCACATTCGCCTTGCCAGGGTGATAATGCACTTCAATATCATAATCCTTGATTAGCTCGAGCCATCTTCGCTGTCTCATGTTCAACTCTTCTTGAGTGAAAATGTATTTCAGACTCTTGTGATCTGTATATACATTACAAGTACTACCCAGCAAATAGTGACGCCATATTTTCAAGGCATGTACCACAGCTGCTAACTCCAAATCATGAGTGGGATAGTTCTCCTCATGACGCTTGAGTTGCCGTGAGGCATAAGCAATGACTCTTCCTTCTTGCATCAAGACACAACCAAGTCCGATACCAGAAGCATCACAGTACACATCAAAGGGCTTTTCTATATTTGGTTGGGCCAGTACTGGTGCAGTGGTCAACAACTTTTTCAAGGTTTGAAATGCCTTCTCACATTCTGGCGACCAGATGAATTTGACCTGATTCTTCAACAGGTTGGTAATGGGCTTGGCTATTCTTGAGAAGTCTGGAATAAACCGACGGTAATACCCCGCCATTCCCATAAAACTACGGACTTGATGAACTGTGGTTGGTGGCTTCCAATTCAAGATTTCTTCCACCTTGCTCGGATCCACGGATACACCTTCAGCTGATAAAATGTGACCGAGAAAAGGAACTCGATCTAGCCAAAACTCACATTTGCTAAACTTGGCATATAGTTGGTGTTCTCTCAAATGGGTCAGGACAATACGGAGGTGGTTGGCATGTTCATCAGGGGTTTTAGAATAAACAAGGATGTCATCGATGAACACTACTACAAACTTGTCGTGCTCGGGCATGAAAACAGAGTTCATGAGGTACATGAAATAGGCAGGTGCGTTGGTTAGGCCAAAAGACATGACCAGATACTCATAAAGGCCGTATCTGGTGGTGAATGCTGTTTTAGGAATATCCTCGGGACGGATGTTTATTTGGTGGTAACCAGACCTAAGGTCAATTTTGGAAAAGACCTTGGCTCCAGCTAGCTGGTCAAAGAGTAGGTCAATGCGAGGCAAAGGGTATTTATTTTTAATGGTGACCTCATTGAGTGGGAGATAATTGACACATAGTCTGAGTGACTTGTCCTTCTTTTTCACGAATATAGCAGGACAACCCCAAGGAGATGAACTCGGTCTGATGAAACCCTTATCAAGCAGATCTTGCAGTTGAATTTTAAGCTCAGCTAATTCCTTGGGAGGCATCCTATAGGCTCTGCGGGATATAGGTGCAGTTCCTGGCTTCAACTCAATAGCGAACTCTACGTCACGGTCAGGTGGCAGACCGGGTAGATCATCAGGAAATACATCCGGAAATTCACAGACTACCGGAATATTTTTGATTTCTTGAACTGAGGTGGCACACAATCTCTGCACTGTCTTCTCAATCATTCTCACGGGTAGTGGCAGTTGGATAAGAAGTTGAGATTGACTACCAGGTATGCTGACCTTTATGGTCCTATTCAGCACATCTATCAGTGCCTTGTGCTGATACATCCAATTCATACCTAATATGACATCTATGTCCTGATCCTTGAGTACTATCATGGTGGTTGGGAATATATGCCCGCCCAACTTGATAGGTACTCGATGCACTACCTCCTTAGTATTTATACGCCCTCCGGGCGAATGTATAAGGAAGTTTTCCTTTATTTCTCCAATTGGAATCTCATGTTTTACCACAAATGTACGATTGATGAATGAATGTGATGCACCAGAATCAAAGAGTGTAATAGCAGGGTGGCTGGCGACAGGAAACCTACCCATCATGACGGGTTCTCCTGCAGGGATATCATCCACATGAGTATAATAGACATGTCCAGCCTTCTTGATAAGTTTGACCTTTTGAGCCTGGTGCTGCTGGCCACGGTGCTGATTCTGATGCTGCTGCTGCTGTCCAGGGCCCTTCTGGGTATTTTGATTGTACTTCTTGGGATATGGACAGTCACGAGCCCAATGTCCCATTTTACCGCAGTTGTAGCAAGGATGATTGTAGATGATCTGAGGTGTATTGATGCGAACGCCTGGGGCATTCGGCTGAGTGGTGTTCTGTTGGTTTGAGGTATGAGAGGTAGCCGCGGTGCGTACCACGACTTGCTGCTAGGGGTAAGCTGGGCGGTTATGGTGCGTAGGATGATAGATGATCTTCTGGCGTTTTTGACCGCCAGAAAATCCTGATTTCTTTTTCTTCTTCTCATCCTGATGCTTACGATCACTTTCTTCGTAAGCAATGGCACTGTTTACAGCTTCGTGGTAAGAACAGTTGAGGTTGTTAGATAAGCTACGCTGGATCTTGAAGTTTAGGCCCCTGACAAAGCAATCTTTCTTCTTTTGGTCTGTATTGGTGTGTTCGGGAGCATACTGGGCAAGGTGGTTGAATTGGTTCACATATTGCATCACAGAAGAATCTTTCTGTTGCAGAGCTAAGAACTAGTCCAGTTTCATTTTCATTACACCCGCTGGAATGTAATGTGCTCAGAAGGCTTCGCGGAACTCTGCCCAAGTAAACTGATGCCCCTCGGGCTGTGCAGACAACAGGTTGGCGTACCAGGCACTGGCCGGACCATGCAGCTGCTGAGCCGCGAATAGTGGCTTTTGGATTTCCGTGCAGCGAATCAAGCTGAATTTCTGCTCCATAGTACGGAGCCAGTCATCGGCCTCCAAGGGTTCTTCGGCTTTTGTGAATATGGGTGGACGGGTTTCAGTGAAGTCCACATAGGTGGTTTCCTCATCTTCGCGGCGGCCTCGACGCCCGCCACGGTTTTTTCGGTTTTGGGCCATAGCGTTGGCTGCATTAGCCAAGGCCGTGATGGCATCTGCTAAGGTTGGTGGAATGGGTGGTGGATAGGGAGCAGCTCCTTCGTTAGAAGTACCAGCACCAGTTGAGCGAGTGTTGACCATCTGTTTTAAGACAACCACTAAGGACTCACATTGCATAATTAAAAATATAGTAGCATTACAACTTAAAACACCAAATTTAACAAGGTTCAACACACACAAATCACAACAAGTTCCACCCAGACTACGGTTCTTGGCACTACGATTACGTCATCCGGATACAGAAGACTAAACCTCACTAGTCCTAAGACTAGCTTAGTCGATAACAACAACCTCCTCCTCGTCGTCCTCCTCGACGACTACATCCTCCATTGGGTCGACTGCCTCAAGGTAACCGTCCTCTGAGGCCTCACTATCATAATACTCCTCATCGGGCCCTATGACCACACCCTCCTCAGGCTCTTCCTCTCGTGGAATCAGAATCGGGTTAAGCTGATCGTTCAGCCTATGCACCTCCTCGTGCAACATCCCGTTGTTCCACTCAAGGTTCTCAACGTACCCCTCCAGCTCCTCAACCCGATCACGTGCCGCGCCAACTTGCTCCAAAGCCTGATCCCTCTCTTGAGTCAGGCGGTCGATCTCCCGCCGTAGGTCTCTGTTGGTCCTCACATCCCGGTAATGATCAGCCCGGGCTACCTGGAAGTCCTCCCTCATGAGTCTTATCTCTCGGTGCAGCTCATTGATTTCTTTCTTCAATTCCTTGCGACTGCGGCGAGGTGGACGGCTGCCGGACGCCTCGTCACTGCCGCGGGGTGCTAACTGGTGGCGCGGGACTCCACGAGGGCCAGTCATCTTGCGCGTCGTTAACTTAGTTCGTGCCAGCTGAAAAGGTAAGTTTGAATTAGTGAAGTTATAATAGGCTAGTAAGAATAGGTGTGATAATTCCTAACCCATATGCCCACTTTTAAGGAGGAAGTCATTAACATGGGTGATTATCATGATGCATGCACGTACTTACGAATTTTAAGTCATGTAATACAAATCAAATCATAATTAGTTTGAACATAGGGCTAGTCTTAATAATGTTGTTCCACCTGCTACCATAACCATAATAAGATAAATTACAGAGCAAGATAAGAACTACTGAGTAAGGTAAGATTGTAAGCAGTTTGGACTCAAAATAACAGTTTAAGTTTTATGATCCAAAACATTTTAAAGTTTTTGAAAGGTAACCTGCAATGATTTAGCAATGGAATGCTCTGATACCAGCTGTAACAGAACCGCCTAAATCACATGGCCCACAGGCACCTGTCAGCGTCATTAATGACATCTGACAGCCGGACCCGTGTTCTAGATGACCTAAGCGGGCTCTGCCGGGCTACATAAGCACCCGTTATCTCCGACAGGATCCCATTGCGAAGCCATTACAGAGTTACAACATTTCATAACAAAATACATCAGAGTAAAGTTTTGCGGAAGAGTAAATAGTACTTAATAGTACAGACCAGTATTCGAATGGAATTAGGTATAGTTATTACAGACCATAAATTAGTAGTAGCGGTAGGAACAACAGTAGGACAGATAGATAAATATAACACGAACCCTGCCCAAGGGTTCAACCTTATTCTTCTTCACTCTCCTGGACGATGGTGACGCAGCACGGAGCGAGACAAACTTCGGTCTCCTGCTGCCCTCCTGCAACGGGGTTAACAAACCCTAAGTACATGGGGTACTCCGCAAGACTTACCCGACTAAAAGTGTAAAATTAGACTCAGGAATGCAGGCTGAGGGGAGTCAAGGTAAGGCTTTAGCAAGAGTTCAAGAGTTTTGCGGAAAACCATTACTAATCCTATCTCAATATTTTATTTCAATAATACTATTCATTATTAACCATGCCTCCAAGTTCTTTCTCATATTTCATCCTTCTTTCATTTTCTTTATCCATTCTAAAACAATCCTAGTTTCGAACCACTATCCGATGTAGGGGTGAGGATCAAGTCTCCATAACCGAGGAGCAACGACGATTCGAATCGATTAATTCCCAGCTGGGGATCCCTATCCACACTGCGTATGTAGCGCTTAACCTTGCATACGCCAACCCCGCCTACCACGGCTTTTCATACCCCGGAACCGGTCCTGCGCCACCCGAGAGCACAGTACTCCTCTCGTCTCCAGGCACGACGGCCACGAGGGTACACGCTACTCTCGCCATGTCTCCACTCGCAGTGCGTGGTTGTCGGTTCCAGCAGTAGAGCCACCGGAGTCAGAGGCTTTCCGTAGTATGTGGCTAGTTGCAAAGTCATGATCACAGCATGCCTGACAACGAACGGTCCCTAATATTTTTCCGTTAGAAACCATGCATTGGGACTCTAACCCAAGTACACTGGTAACTAACCGGTTTTCACATCCCTTTCCGATGGTGAGGATCGTTGGGACTCTAACCCAACAGATGGTCGACCAGACGAAACAACCCATCCCTGTGGTTGACAATGAACTAGTTAGGAACACTGCCAACCAACAAGGACATATTATTCCCATAAAGTGATTCATTCGATTAATCTCATCACAGTTCAAAATAGCATTTTCGCAAAACTAATCATTAAGCATGACTAAGCATTTTTGCAATACTTTTTAATAAAATCGGGTTTTCAAGTATTGTCAGGTATTTAAGGATGGAAATGCATCAATTGGTTATCACTCAACTCCTATTGACCTAATGCACTTAATTAACTCAGGTAATAAATATTTTTAAATAACAAGGAGAGGGCAAATGCACCGGGGCTTGCCTTGAATTGTGTAGAGTGTCGGGTCCGGGTCAGAACCACAAATATCAAATCCTTGCACAACTTCCTGAGCAGTCTCTTCAGATGGACCCTCAGACTTTACCTCCGAATTCTCGGTCACTACACGTTTGCAATGAATAAATGTATGAATGCGATGCACATGAAATGACAACTAAATTTAAAAATAAATAAGGTATACACATGATCAAGACCCTACCATAAACTAGCCATGATTGCCCTAATTCATAGTGCCCCAGGTCATAAAGGTGATTGACCTAGAATCTCAATCAATTCAAAAATCACACCATTTAAATAATTATTCCATTTCCTATTCCTATTATTAATCATTTAAACTAACATATAATTTAATAAATATTTAACTATTTCAATTTGATGCCAAAATCCACCAACAGATATATTTTAGTACCAAACAGTGACACAATAAATTTCATGATTTTTGGAATATCACAGAAATTATTAAAAATCATCAAAGTTCTTTTTATCATTTAATGTGCTGATTTTTAATTAATACAGAAAACACTCAACTCCTGCATTTAATATTTTTATTAAATTCTACTCATCACATAGAGTACCCACCAATATTTTCATAATTTATGGTGCAACAGATTAATCCACACAAAAAGATTAAAAATTAATACTATTCAATTTTATTTAAAATGTAAAAGCTTTAATAATTCGGCCGGGAAAAGAAAACGGCCATTCGACCCATTCAAATGAATAGGCCCAGCATGGCCCAGGCCACGGCCGCGCGCGCGCGCGCCACCGAGTCGGCCCACAATCACGCACAGGCCCAGCACGGCCCGCACGCGCCCGCGCGCACTCGCCTCCGAGCCGGGTTGCTGACAGGCTGGCCCCAACCGTCAGCCCCTGTGTGCGCTCTCCCTCACACGGTCGCTGACAGGCGGGCCACCCCTGTCAGGACCTTCTTCTACCTCCAGCCGTCGCTTCCGCGCACGCGCGTGCGCATGGCACGGCGCGGACTTCGCCGCCGGCGGCCCTAACAGCGAGCGCCCTCGGTCGAACTCCTACCCCACGACCCTAGCCGACTCCCTAAGAACCTATCCCTAGCTCTAACCGCCTCCGACGAGCGAGAGCTCGCCCATGGCGGACCTCGGCGGCATGGCGAGGCTGTTCCGGCCGTGGTGGCATGGTAAGGTCACAGGAAAAACGTCAGGGAAAATGAGGGGCTCACCACGAAGCTAACGGGCGAGTTGGATGACGAAGAGGCGGTGCGGTGAGGATGGCTTGATGATGACGGCGGCGGACACGACTCGGCCGTCGGCGACGAAGATCCGTTCCGACGAACCTGGTGCACCACATTACCAACCACCGCGCGCATCAGAAACTACACCACCACGGGAACTTAGAACACTTCCCCGAGAGTAAAGGTGCTCACTCAAACCGACCGGACGAGGAGAGGATGGCCGCGGCGGAGCTCCGGTGACAACCCGAAGACGAAGATGCTCACCGAGAGCTACCCAGGGTACCACGGCTCACGCGACGGGCACCAATCGATGCGCCACGAGCTTGGCTACCTATCTGGGAGATGGAGAGGGTGGAGATGGCTCGGTGGCTGCGAATTCGGTCACGAACGACGAGGAGGTCGCCGGCGGCCGCTCGGGAAGAAATGGGGAATTTGGGGCTTGTCGACTTTAAAATGGCAGGGAAAGGGTGGAGATAAGGTCGGGGCGTCCGGGGCCCCCTCCTCGGCCGCTTGACAACGCCGCGGCGTTCCCACGCCGGCCGGACGGCGCTCGGCGCCGGTCACGGCACGCGCGCGTACGGCCGCGACGTGAACAGGGGGACCCCCCTAGCTACAGTAGTAGGCTGTGTAGGTCAAATGCTATTTGATTTAATTTGATCTGATCCAGCCAGAATCTGATGAAGTGGTGAATACAAAAGTTGTAGAGAATTTTGTGTAGATTATTTTTTCTTTTGACACCAATTTCAAATTCGGCCAAATTTTCAAACTACAGCAAAGGGGGTAAAAGTGAGGTTTGAATTTTAAACTGAAATTTTAAAATTACTTTTGATTATTCTCAACAACTTGAAAATTGGTCAACATGAAAGTTGTCCTACTCAGAGAGCTTGACAACTTCTATTAAGGAAGTTTTTGAAGATTCTTAATATTTTTGAAATTGAAGTTTCAAATGTAATTTCAATATAGTAATTTGGGTTTAATTTGAATTTTTATAATATAACTTCAAAATATCCAAAAATAAAAGTTGTTCCATTTTAAAAACTCTACAACTTTCATTAAGACATTTTTGCCAGATTCCTTATAGATTTTGAATTGGGGTTTTTGGTCAACTTTAGGGTTTAATTTGATTTCTTTTTAAACTTTTATTTTTGATTTTGATTAAGGACTTAATTACACAATCAATACTAGCTAAAATCAAATCACTCTAGGCCCTAAGCACAATCATATGCAGATGCTTAAATTTAAATATGATGACATGGCAGATTAATTAAATTGTAATACCAGAGATATTACATGTGTTGACCACAACCAATGTGATGATGTTACGATGACCGCAAGCACAAAGGCCGAAAAGCTCGTCAAAGCCTTACCCAAATAGGGTTGGACGAAAGACATTCAGTTCATGCGTCTGGAGGGCCCCTACTTCAGCCAAATTCCGAGGACCTCACAACTTCTAATGGTATGATGATGTCAGAGAAATCAGCTCTGGCAATGTAGATCAACGTAACACACATAGGGAATCAAAATGATAACATACGGGACACATATTTATACTAGTTTAGGTACATGATACCATACGTCCAGTTGAGAACATATCTTTTATCTCATATGCTTGGTGTTTACAAGGACATTGATGTCTAGTTGCCTAGGGTTGCTATGCAATATAATGAGATATCTTGTGATATTGATCGAGGGTTACTAACCCCTTTGTATAGTCCAGAGAGAGGGGTTATAGATAAGAGTCCCCATATATTTACATAAAGGTATCCTAGTTCGGTATAAGGAAATCTACTCGGATACCATTGGTTTCTACATCTTGCTATGCCTTGTCCACCAAGTAGATGAGGTTCCCCTTCTTGTTTGGGATTCTAATGTGGCCTATGTGGTATGCCCCCATCTTATTTGAGTTTTTTTTATGCGGTGAGGTACCCTTGGTACATATCATCAATAGATGAGAAGACAACCCAAAGAACTGGATAGAAGATTACATGTTGACCATGAGGATATCAGGGGTAATAAACATCATCTTCATCACCCAATACATCTTCCTCTGCCTCACCAACTCCAGTTGCACCTAGCTTGAATACCTTCCCTATGACACCATCAGGGGATGGTCCAACCTTGAGCACATATTTCAACTTCAGATGGGTTTACACCAGGGTTATCAACTCATGAAACTTCATGAGCGGCCAATGCAAAAGGGAGAATGACTCGGTGACTACATCTAGTTCTTCATCAGCAAACAGAACAAGCTCCCGAGCATCATCGACAACAAGTTCGTCAATGTCATCAGGTCAAATGTCTAGAGCTAGTCCACGGATTTGTTGCAAGGATGTCAAGAGTACTCGGGAAGTCCTCGACATTGCCATTGGCTATGCCAACCATGATGGGGTCATTAACGCTAAGCTCGACAAAAAACCCAAAGGCAAGTTGAAGGTGGAGGAAAAAAGGAATGATGCTCCCTCCTCAATAAGGATTAAGAGAAGCAGAAGGGTTGAACCTTCTCACCTCGGTCGAATAGTCCAACCGGCAATGACATATATTGGACCAAACTCACCAAGTTCATCGAGAAAATGAACTCCCGTGACCGCACAAACCAAAATCAATGATCACCTATGGCAGGTCCGATCACCCTAATTACATTCCACATCCTAATCATTTCCCTCCTAGTTCATCACACTGAGGTGGACATCAAATGACTAAGGTTCTGATGGATGGCGGGAATGGGCTAAACATTCTCTATGCCACAACACTTGATGGGTCGGGGTTCCCTAGAAGAAACATTAAACCCTCGGGTGCATCGTTCCATGGAGTTGTCTCTGAAAGGAGGGTGATATTGCCTAGAAAATCCACGCTTGTCATCACCTTTAGCGACCAAAATTGCTATCGGATGGACCAACACGTTCAAAGTGGTTGTGTTCTTTGTATATCATGGTTTGGTTTATTCACTTGAGATTTCCGCAATAGATTAGATGTGGTCATGTACTAGACTAAGTTAAAAGATCCTGGTTATATATATTCATGTTTTAATGCTCAGTTTAATTCAACACATCATAGTTAAATCCTAAAAAGCTGACCAGCTCATCGACAATTATTTGACATGAAGGCTAAATCTGGAGAAATGCACCTTCAAAGTACCATCCGACAAACTGCTCAGATGCATCATGTCTGAGTGAGGCATCGAAGCAAATCAAACAAAGATCATGCTATAATGAAGATGAGACCAATTAATGGCTTGAAGGATGTACAAAAGCTTACAGTTTGCTTGGCAGCCCTGAGACGCTTCATGTCAACACTCTGCAACGAGGAATGATGACCCTTTACAAGGTCCTTAAAAAATCCGATAGGTTCCAATGGAATAAAAATAGCGCGGAAAGCTTCCTCACATATAACAACCCCGATGATCATCGCTCTGCAGAACAAAGAGCTTTTTTGCATCACGACCACCACCTGTGTTCTGCATCGCCATTTTGGTTGAACGAAAGGACACATCTTACCGCTACAAAGGAATGTTGGATGGTTTATTATCTGGCCATTGGCACGAACATTCTATAATTTAGAATTGGGAGGTTTTTACAGTAAGCAATATATCTCCCGCTGTTTTGGTTCTGCCTAAAAATAATTCAGATACACAAAATTAAACTCCCTAATACAACAATACTCATACAAGTTTTATTATGTTTGCACTGTGACATACTAAGAACGATGAAAATCATATAAGACGCGATCATATCTTCTTGAATATAATTGGCGCGCCATGCTGAGGATGCAGCGTAAGGACAGTGTACGGTGCATGCGTGTATGAAGGTGACAGTCGGAACTCAAAGCGCTGGAGGATCATGCTCAATGCCATCTTGGCTTCGAGCAGCGCAAAGTTCTGCCCTATGCAGATCCTTGGGCCCCACCCGAAGGGAAAGAACGCGGGTTGGTCCTTGGTCGCCTTTGAGATGCCCTCAGCGAACCTCTCTGGCTTGAACTCGTGTGCATCCTTTCCCCATATGTCAGGATTGTGGTGGATGGCAATTAGAGGAAGCTCGAGTATTATCCCTGCAGGGTAGGTGATGCCTCCAATCTGCATGTCTTTAAATGTTCTTCGGTTTAGCGACGCTGCCGGTGGGTACAACCTGAGCACCTCATATAGTATCATCGTCATCTGTATAGCAAAATCATGTAGCTTAGACAATGTTAGCAGTCAGTAATAAGGAATGGGAAAATTCTATGATTCCCATGAATATATTTCGTATACAGGAGTAGCACGTAGAGGTATTGCAAACACTTGCCGTTCTGAGTCGATTTAGGCCGTCGAAATTGGGCTTCTCCCTGCCGAACACGCTGAGGACCTCCTCCCTCGCGCGGTCTTGCCACTCAGGGTGCATGCCCAAGACGACGAGCGTCCACGTGAGCAGCACCGACGTGGTTTCCATCCCCGCGAAGTAGAAGAGCTTGCACTCCTCAATCACGTCCACCGTGCTCATCCTCAGGCTGCCTTTCCCACTCTCCCTGTTCGACTGCAGCAGCAGGCCGAGCAAGTCGTTGCCACTAGCTTCGCCGTTCTCGATGGCGCACTCCCTCTTTTCGATCATGACCCTTAGAGTCCCTTCGATTTCCCTGTTGATCTCGTTCATCCTCTGATTGTTCTTCGTTGGGAAGAACCTATATATATATATATATTTAAAGGTGAAACAACAACAGCATGAGCACATGCTTATATGCCTTTAACGTACTAGAAATATGTACTATGTGACATCATAAAGTGCTTACAGGAAGCCTGGGATATACATATACTGGAAGGCCTTGGCTAGTCGCTCTCCTTGCTCGTCCTGAAGTTGGAAGATCCTCCGCCCTTCCATGAAGCTGCTGCCGAACGCTGTGCGGGAGATCACGTCTCCGGTGAGGTTCTGAAACTCCGGCCAGATGTCCAGCTCATATGATTCGTCAGAACCAGCGAGCTTGTTCTCCCAACGATCTATAAGCTCCTTGCAACACGTCGAGAACACCGGAAGCATGCGCTGAAAAAAATAACTTGAGTAAGTATATACATATTTATATGCTTGAGGACTTGCATAACGTAACCGAAGCTGATTTCTTGAATGCCTTTATGAAGGAAGTTGGAGAACCTTGAGCTTTTCGAGATGGAATGCGGGGTTCAGGATCCTTCTGTGTTTTGCCCATTTCTCACCGTCATAACTCGCAAGCCCAAGGGCAAGCATTTTTTGAAGACGCTTGTTCGGGATGAACTTCTCGAAGTGGCCAGACTTGTTCGATAGGATGTCTCTGATTAACTCTGCCTCCGTGATGATCACCCTTGGAATTGGTCCCAACCAGGTAATACAAATGTTGCCTACAGTTCAGGGTTTGCATGTGCCGTTAAAGCTATATGAAACTTTCAATTCGATCTTTAAAATTAGGGAAGTCTCCATTTTATAGGAATGGTCAAGTTTAGGGAAATGAGCATGCATGACAACTCTCTGAATTGGACTTGGCTACGGTACACCCTATTAATTGTGGAAAATCGAACTACATGTTAATTAGGACATATTACTCCCTAGGAGGTAATTGCATAAAAAATATAAAAATAAGGAAAATATCATAGTAGATATACATGATCTTACTTTCCTATTTGATCTAATGTGATATGTGCATATATAAGATCCAAAATATCTTTCTTCTAACGTGTCATTTTTTGGTAACATTTTTAATACAAAATATTGAATATGTTCCAAATTCAGTTGCACATTATAAAGGCCGACTACTGACGGAGCGAAGCGGAGGCCCGTAGAAGCCAACGGCTGGGCCGGAGTGTGGGGATAGGGTGGGAGGGGGAGAGGTAGGTGGCGCGCGGAGAAGTGGCAGGACCTGTCGATCGCCGATTGTGGAAGTGTGAGAGAGGGAGCAGCGACGAAAGCTAGGATGTGTGGGGCAAAGGAGTATGTGAATGAGTTCGGAGAGAAATAGAGGGTGGGAGACGGGGGGAAGGATGGCATGGACGAGACAAAAGAAGGACCATGTGGTTACTTTTGACATACCGTGCTCTTTGATTGTGTCGAAGAAATGTGGCAACACGCGAGGAACAACATCATGGCATGGTGGCATAGGCCTGGACCATGCCTGATCTTTGAGCCTGGCGTTCTCCTTAAGGTCACCGGCCGGGAAGCGGTACTCGGTGCCGGTGAGCCCCTGTGCCCGGAGCACCCGGTCTAGCCGCCGTGGCCGCAGCCAGAATGTCTCCACGGTCTGGTAGCTTCCCCACACGATCAGCAGGGCAAGCAGCCCCTGGAGCAGGCTCCACGGTGATGGCAAAGCTGCTACGGCTGCTACAATGCCGTCGTCCATCGCTTCCTTTCAAGTTATGCGTGCTGTGACAACTACAAGGCCACAACTGTGCAGTGTGTGCTTGGTGAGAGGGCGAACGCGATATAAGTAGGCACTGCACGGCGGCATGGGCGAGCGAGTTGCTGGCCAGTGATTGGTGCGCTCCGTTGGCTTGGCGGGCACGTACGGTTGGCTTGTAATCACGAACGTGAAAGATGTTGCTAAGACTAGGAGAGGAAATGTTGGTCCCTATTGTTTGTTTCTTCTCTAGAGAGTAAATATATATAATAAACGGGCTGCACCGAAAGAAACTTGTGGCTTATTACGTCTGCAATTACGTATGATCGGAAGGTGCGTCGATCCTTCTCCGCACGAATACTATTTGGATCACTAGTCTCCCAACCACACGGGTTAAAATTTTTTAAGACATATATTGCGAATGTAATACATCTAATTAATAAATAATTTTTTATATTAAATTAAATATTTTAATCTTTGTTTGTTTTTAGGCATAATAGATATGTCGTATAGTCTAATCTAATTCACAGAAACTTATAAAGTCATGAATCTCATTTTATTTTTTTTCAAATTTTATTCTTTGTTGGCTACTATATTTTTTTGCCATCAAATTGACTTTTTTTGTGATTACTATATTTTTTATTAACTCAACTTTTTGGTTGTTAACAATAAAGGTTTTTGTCTTACAGTATGTTCTTAAATAGTACAATAGCAAAAGAAATCATTTGAAACATGCACCATGTTATTTAAGATAAGTGATAGACCTTGAAGTGAGGTCTCATAAGGGGCAGTAGTGCTAATCTAAAGAGAATTTTAATACTTATAATGATTGAGTTTAATCTTAAAGAGTTGGAAAAATATAGCCACCAATAAACTCTCATACTTTATGTCAAATATTTAGTTTTCTCTTTACATGTTATTTTAATATTTTTAATAAAAGATATGTGTAATTTTAGACGTAGGTTTTAGAGGATATTTATTTTTAAGATAAAAAGATAAAGATTAGGTTAATAAATTATCTTTCACAATAAAAGTACATAGGTAAATAGATCCAAATTTAGATATAATTTAGATCGTGTTTTTTAATGGCATATATGGGTAGTTTCAATATAGAGTCATATGATGTCTTATGTTGTTTTATGCAATAGCAGAGTTGCTTAATTATTTCTAAAATAGATCTAATAAATATTATTATCAATTCTAATTAGACTATACTAAATTTATGGTCAAATGTTTTCGATTTTTTTTAATTGCTAGGATCTATCGTTTTTTCAATCATATCTCGTGAGGATTAACATGTCTCATGAGGATTAACATGGATGGTCCATTATTAATAGCCTCGCTTGAGCTAGAGTCTGCTTATTTTCGGCCACAAAACAATATTTTTCTCTCACAGTAATTCAGCTGTACAATTTAGCCAACCGTACAATTCAATCAGCCGTTCAAATTTTTCATCTTTTTCCATGACCTCAGAAATCATAGTTTAGCTTTTCATCGACATTCAATTAAATTGTGCAATTTTTTCACATGTTAGGTATTAAAAAAAATATTTTTTGTTAAAAGAGTTTAGGTCCTAGTAGGATTGTTCCTCCAAATATTAATTAGCTTACAATTCAGATTATACCTTAGCACCAATCTTGTTGAACTTGCTATATCACATACCTATATGTGTCTAGTATTGTTTTATATATCATAGAGTGCACAAAATTTAATTTTCAATACTAATATGACATAATGTTTTAATTAAAATATTTAAACTTATTTAGAATAGCAACTTATCTATTTCATGGTTGTAAAAGTTTATGATTTAGCGTATGTACTCGAACTTTATGAATATCGATTTATTTTTTGTAGTAGCACATAATACTATTTACAGGTATATTTAATATTTTTTTATTTTTTATAATAACTGAGGCAGATACAAATATAAAGCTAATACTTTATATTCTTTCACAACAACATATATATATAGGTTGAATTTAAAAATAGTTATTATTTATTTAAAATTATTTTTCATGATGATAGATTTGAGTAATCCAGATACAAAATTACTATGTAGGTAACTTAGATACAAGTATATTTCAAATCATCTTTTATAATGATATATGTGAGTAACCTACAAAATTGGTGGGTTATATTTTAAGTTATCTCTCGTAATGATTGATGTGGATAATCTAGATACAAAGTTAAATGGTTAAGGGTGTTATTTTGAATTATGTTTTATAATGATAGATGTGGCTAATTTATAATAAGGGGGTTATTTAAATTATCTTTCATAATGGTAAAGGTGGGTAATTTATTTGTAAAATTAGGGGGTTACTTTATGTATTTTTCATAATGACAGAGGTGGGTAATTTTTTATTCAAATAACAATAGATCCAATGGTTGTTATTGATGACGGTGATTAGAGTCTACCAAATTAAAGGCTAGATGTTTCTGATTATTGTGAGAATTTTTAGGATTTATCCTTTTTCTTAGCGCGTCTGGTGAGAATTAACGTGGTGCCTCTATTAAGGCCTCTAATTAGTAATAGTAAGATTCTACTTATTAGACCATACCATTATACTGGATTGAATTCTGAAACATCATGGGATCAAAGAAACGCATATTAGCATGCAACTGATGTCGACATATACTAGATAATATGGATATTATTTTGTTTAGAGAACACTACTATATAAATCTTTTGCGAGGCGTTTGCCTTTTTTTTCGAGACGGGCAGGATGTATAACCGCCTCGGTTAATTCAGGCATTAACCATGGCGGTCATTTTTTTATTAACCAAGACGGTTATAGGGACAACCGCCTCACAAAATCAATTAAACGAGGAGGATATTGTAAATCAACCGTCACAGTAAATTAGGCCCAACCCACTACTCCACACATGCCTACTGCGATCTCGAATATATAAACGAACCACAAACCCTAACCCCTCAATATCACGCACCCTCCCTCCCTCCATCTCTCTCTCACCCTATATCGCGCTGCCCCCTCCCTCCCTCCACCTACCTCTCTCTCTCTCCCCTAACCCCACTCTCTCCACACCAGTCGTCGCGCGCCTAGCCCAGGCTGGCAACGGCGCAGGGTGTCCAGGCCCCGACGGCTATGACACAGGGCGGACACGAGGAGGTGGTGGCTCGCGCACAGGGTGGCGACGCGTGAAAGGTCCTAAATGGCTAGAGGGGGGTGAATAGCCTATAAAAATCTACAAACAACACTAACAAGCCGATTAGTAACAATAGCAAGCTTTGCAAAGCACTAGCTCTAAACTACACTATGCAAGCCACCTAGACAAGTATACTATACTATGATCACTAGTTCACACTCAAAGGCTATGTCACTACTATACACTACTCCTAAGTGAGCAACTAACTAACAAACTACACAAGAGAGTAAGTACACAAAAGTAAAGAGTAAAGGTGATTTCAATACCCCCGGTGTAGAGATGATATGAAGTCCAATATAACCAATCAATCAAATACAAGAGAAATCCTCGGTAGAGAGATGACACAAGATTTTTTACCGAGGTTCACTTACTTGCCGGCAAGTTAATCCTCGTTGTAGCGATACACCCACTTGAAGGTTCACGCGCTAATTGGCATCACACGCCAAACCCTTCTCAAGGATGCCGCACAACCAACACAAGATGGGGATCCACCAAGCTACGAGCAATCCACTAAAGATATCTTTCGCGATCTCCCGCGGGGATAGGCTCAAGAACCCCTCACAATACCTTGATCGGAGGCGGAGACAATCACCAACTCCCCTCAACGATCCTCGCAGCTCCAAGCCATCTAGGAGTCGGCAAACTCCAAGAGTAATGAGAGAAACCGCTGCACCATCGGACGCTTCGGCTAATGGTCCGACGCTCAGGGACTGAGCGTCCGACGCTCTCAGCAGTGTTAGCCGTCGGACCGAGCCTAATGGTCCGACGCTCTGAGACTCTACGGTCCGACGCTCTGTTTTCTTTGGATTTTCACTCAAACCTTTCACCCTTTGTTCCCATGTGCTAACACCAAGTGTTCTACACCTTGTGCACGTGTGTTAGCCTTTTCAAAGTAGTTTTCCAAGGGTTTGTTAGTGTCACTAGCATCTATATGCAATGCAATGATCATGAACACCTAGTGGCACTTGATAACCGTATTTCATCAACGATTTCGCCCCTCTTGATAGTACGGCTATCTATCCTAAATGTGATCACTCCCTCTATGGAGTCTTGATCACCAAAAGCAAAAGAGCTCCTATGGATTATACATTTGCCTTGAGCTCCTAGCTTTTCACCATCTCTTGATGAAGCTTGTGAACTTCTTTTGATGATGGACTTATACCATTTGTATGGATGCCGTCATTGCCCTTCATTTGTGGCCTCCACCGACCCGGTCCTTTGCTCCATCTTGCCATTTGCTAATCAATTCTCATGAAACACTTAGAGCAATCGTTAGCAAACTAGGTTTCATCAATTACCAAAAACCAAACATGGGCTTTCAATCTCCCCATTTTTGGTAATTGATGACAACCTTCACAAAGATATGAAATGAAAACCAAGTTTGCACTTTAGTAGTATTAGCTCCCCCTACATATGTGATTCCTTATGTTTGGTTCAATTTTTCACATATGCATGTATTTGAAGGTTTGGGTGAGCTACTACTATCAAATGATGCTAAGGTATATAGAATGGACCTTTGAAGCGTGATATCATTGGAGTCGCGGGAATATACCATCCTTAGCACAATTGTTTACTAGTCATGCATCACAAACTCAAGATACCTCGTGAGATCAACATTTAAGTAAAAGAGTTACTTTGTATGACATGTAAGTCCTATGCATGCTAGTTTGTCAAATAACCATTCAAATCCTATTTCTAAGCATTTCATCAATTCAAACAAGTATAGGAATTGAAGTTTTGACAATGCAACAATTCATATGTTAATACATACACAAATGCAACAACTTATTCATGAGCTTACTCCCCCTACTTGTGTGCTTTCAAATTTTTAATTGACCCTTTTCCTTTCTTATCTTTCTTCTCCCCCTTTGTCAACAATCACCAAAAATGGTGCAAATTATGGGAGTATCAAGTCAATAAATGGGGTTTAGTTCATGTTCACATTGGTTCAAGCTAGATCACTTGCCTAAAATATGTAACTAAATTTGATCCAAGGACAAGCTTCTTCACACCTCACTAGTAGGGTTATCTTGACCATGTTAAGTTACACATCATGAGCTCATGTTCTAGATTCAACACTAGGTTTGCAAGCCCATCAATATGTCATACGCTACCACTTGATCACACAAGCATAAAGAACAAAAGTGGTACCATATATACATGAAAGCATTTAATTTTTCATGAATGAGCCTATAAGATGCATTTCATGTCTACATGAACTAGACAAAACCTTATCAAAGTATGAATGCCATGTCAACCAATTTTACCTTGCTTTAATCGAATAAGAGGCATATCATATAATGTGGAATGCTTTTCACTTCATGTTGGAGTAGTCTAGTATGTTTAGCTTATTTCTCAACTTGCAAAATCTTGACTCATCAAGTGGCTTGGTAAAGATATCCGCTAATTGATCTTCGGTGCCGACGCTTTCAATTGCAATGTCCCCTTTGATTTGGTGATATCTAATGAAGTGATGCCTTATGTCAATGTGCTTTGTTCTTGAATGTTGCACGGGGTTGTTGGTTAGCTTAATAGCACTCTCATTGTCACATAGCAAAGGTACTTTCTTGTATTTCAATCCAAAATCACTCAAGGTTGTCTTCATCGAAAGCAATTGTGCACAACAACTTCCGGCACTAATGTACTCCGCTTCGGCCGTTGAGAGAGCAACACTATTTTGCTTCTTTGAAGACCATGATACAAGTGACCTTCCAAGCAATTGACAAGTTCCACTAGTGCTCTTTCTATCCACCTTGCAACCGGCATAGTCGGAGTCCGAATATCCAATAAGCTCAAAGTTGGACCCTTTAGGATACCACAACCCAACATCTTGTGTGCCCTTCAAATACCTCAATATTCTCTTTGCGGCTTTCAAATGACTTTCTCTTGGTGAGGCTTGAAATCGTGCACACATGCACACACTAAACATGACATCCGGTCGAGATGCGGTCACATAAAGGAGACTTCCAATCATTGATCTGTATAGCTTTTGATCCACAATTTTGCCACTATCATCCAAATCCAAATGCACATTAGTTGCCATAGGAGTATTCATGGGCTTTGCATGTTCCAATCCAAATTTCTTCACCATGTCCCTTATATACTTGCCTTGACTTACAAATGTATCATTCTTCATTTGCTTAACTTGAAGACCAAGGAAGTAGCTAAGCTCACCAATCATGGACATTTCAAACTCACTTGCCATCATATTTCCAAATTCTTCACAAAAATCTTGATTAGTTGATCCAAAGATGATATCATCCACATATATTTGCAACACAAATAAATCATTACCAACCTTCTTAGTGAAGAGGGTTGTATCAACCTTTCCCATTTTGAACCCTTTAGAGAGCAAGAAATCTCTCAATCTTTCATACCATGTTCTAGGTGCTTGCTTCAAACCATACAATGCCTTTCTTAGCTTGTACACATGGTTGGGTTTCTTCACATCTTCAAATCCGGGAGGTTGTTCCACATAAACCAACTCATTGATGTACCCATTGAGAAATGCACTCTTGACATCCATTTGATATAACTTGATGTTGTGGGCACAAGCATAGGCTAATAAGATTCTAATGGCCTCCAATCTAGCAACCGGTGCATAGGTTTCTCCAAAATCAAGACCTTCTACTTGAGTGTAACCTTGTGCAACCAATCTAGCCTTGTTCCTTATTACTATGCCATCTTGATTTTGCTTGTTTCTAAAGACCCATTTTGTTCCTATCACATTGTGTTTCTTTGGTCTTTCCACTAGCTCCCAAACTTGATTTCTTGTGAAATTGTTGAGCTCTTCATGCATGGCATTTACCCAATCAATATCTTTTAATGCTTCCTCAATCTTGGTTGGCTCTATGGTTGACACAAATGAGAAATGCTCACAAATTTGAGCTAGTCTTGCTCTACTTTGTACTCCACTTTGAATACTACCAATGATTTGATCCAAAGGATGATCCCTTGCAATAGAGACCGGTTGGAGAATAGGAACTTGATCATTGGATTGAGATGAACTAGCTTGTTGATCTTGCACTTGAGATTGATTTTGTGAGTCACTTGCACTTGCTTCATTTTCAACTTGCATACTAGTATGAATTGCACCATCATCTTCATCATCATTGACTTGCCTTGGCCTAATATCACCAATATCCATATCTTTCATTGCATTTGCCAAGTCATTGCCTCTCACGTCACTAAGATTTTCAACTTTATCTTGAGAGCCTTGGGTTTCATCAAACTCGACATCATGTACCTCCTCAAGAGTACCACTAGCCAAATTCCAAACTCTATATGCCTTGCTTGTGGTTGAATAGCCAAGTAAGAAACCTTCATCACATTTCTTTTCAAACTTGCTCAATCTTGTGCCTTTCTTGAGAATGTAGCATTTGCAACCAAAAACCCAAAAATATGCAATGTTGGGCTTTCCACCATTCAATAGCTCATAAGGAGTCTTTGCAAGCATAGCATGGCAATATAAGCGGTTGATGTAGTAGCAAGCGGTGTTGATTGCTTCGGCCCAAAAAGAATGACTAACATTGTATTCACTTAGCATTGATCTTGCCATATCTATCAAGGTTCTATTCTTCCTTTCAACAATGCCATTTGATTGTGGTGTATACTTGGGTGAGAATTGATGTCCAATGCCATACTCATCACACAATTCATCAATCTTGGTGTTCTTGAATTCACTACCATTGTCACTTCTAACTTTCTTGATGGTTGTTTCAAACTCATTTTGGCTTCTCTTGACAAAAGACTTGAATATATCATACACTTCACTCTTGTCAAGTAGAAAGAATACCCATGTATATCTAGTATAGTCATCCACAATCACAAATCCATACTTGCTCCCACCAATGCTAGTATATGTGGTTGGTCCAAACAAGTCCATATGCAAGAGCTCAAAAGCTTTACTAGTACTCATCATGCTCTTCTTAAGATGTGTATTTCCAACTTGTTTGCCGGCTTGACATGAACTACAAAGCTTATCTTTCTCAAAAGTGACATCTTTCAAGCCTCTAACTAGATCATGCTTCACTAGTATGTTCAATTGTTTCATTCCAACATGACCAAGCCTTCTATGCCATAACCAACCCAAACTTGACTTAGTGATCAAACAAGTTGACAATTGAGTTTCACTAGCATTAAAATCTACAAGATATAGGTTGTCATATCTAAACCCTTTGAATATCAAATTTGACCCGTCAACACTAACAATTTCAACATCATCAACCCCAAATATGCACTTGAAACCGAGATCACAAAGTTGTGCAACCGAGAGCAAATTGAAGTTCAAGCTTTCAACTAGCAACACATTTGAGATGGACATATCATTGGAGATAGCAATTTTACCAAGTCCTCTCACTTTCCCTTTCTTGTTGTCACCAAATGTGATTGCATCATAGCCACTATTTGCACTTGTGTTGAGAGAGCCAAACATACTAGAATCACCCATCATATGTTGAGTGCATCCACTATCAAGCACCCAATGCCTCCCTCCGGTTTTGTAATTTACCTACAAAAAGAGATTAATTCCTTTTAGGTACCCAAACTTGCTTGGGTCCTTGAAGGTTAGTGACTAAGCTCTTTGGTACCCAAATGGTCTTCTTCTTTGGACCCAACATGGATGTACCAACAAACTTAGCCTTCACACCGTTTGAGCCCTCTGTAAGAATGTAGCAAGAATCAAACTTAATTGAGGATACATATGCATTGGATTTCTTGCTTTTGCAATCTTGCTCTATATGACCAACTTGCTTGCATTTTGTGCAATACCGGCCATTTCTCTTCACAAAACAAGTCTTGTGAGGAGCAAAGGCGGTTTTGCCTTTCTTGGGGGTATAGCCCAATCCCTCTTTGTGGAGAAATTCCCTTTGGCTACCCAAGCACATAAGCAAGCGGTCCTCACCCCCATAAGCCTTAGCTAAGGAGTGATTGAGCTTTTTAACCTCCTCCTTTAGGTTCTTGTTCTCAACTACTAGTGAAGGTTCACTAGTGGGTGAGGTAGTAGTGGGGGTGCTACAAGAAGGGTTAGTAGTAGCAACAATAATAGGTTCACAAGAAATATCACATGTTACACCTATGTTGCAAGTTTTAGTTTCTTTCTTTTGCACTTGTTGTTGCAAGTCTTCAATTTGCTCAACTAGAGAGGAATGAGCTTCATCAAGCTTAGTGTGAGCCTTTTGGAGCTTCTTATGGTCTTCCTTTAGACTCCCATAAGATGCTCTAAACTCCTCAAGTTCTTGCTCAATGGATTGTTTATCCTTGCGCAAGCCCTTACATTCCTTTCTAAGTTTATCAAAATGAATACGTGCATCATCAAGCATTTCAATTAATTCTTCTTTTGTTAGGTCATCATCACTATCATCATCACTAGATTCGCTATCGGATGATACCTTAGAGCCCTTGGCCATGAAGCATGAAGGAGTATCGAAGATGGAAGGCTTGTCATGAATGGCAATACTTGCATGTGCCTTCCTCTTGCTTTTCTTGTCATCATCACTCTCTTCATCACTTGAAGAGGCATCACTATCCCATGTCACCACATGAGAATAGTTCTTCTTCTTCTTTTTGTATGAGGATTCCTTCTTCTCTTTCTTCTCCTTCTTCTCATGCTTGTTCTTCTTTTTGCCCCTGTGATCATCTTCACTTGAGTGTGGGCAATCGGCTATCAAGTGATCTTTGCTTCCACAATTGAAGCATCTTCTTGGGCCATCAAATTTTCTTGCATTCTTCTTCCTTCTTGCCCGGTAGCCCTTCTTCTTCATGAACTTGCCAAATCTTCTCACTAGAAGGGCCATCTCCTCATCACTCCCACTTGCGCTTGATGAATCTTCACTTGATTCAACTTTTGCTTTGCCCTTGTCCTTTGATGATGATGTGGCTTTGAATGCCACACTCTTTTTCTTCTCATCTTTGGAGTCTTCATCTTTTTCTTTCTTCTTCTTATTTATCAACTCCTCCTTGTCATCATCATCTCTATAGGCATCATCGGTCATCACCTCCGCAAGCACTTGGTTTGGTGTCAACTCACTCAATGTAGTCTTCACCAAAACCGTGATCAAGGTAGCAAACCTCTTGGGCAAGCTCTTCAAGAATTTCATTGAGAAGTCACTATCCTTCACCTCTTCATCCACGGTCTTGAGATCATTCACAATGACTTGCAATCTATGGAACATCTCTGGCACGGTTTCATCATCCTTCATCTTGAAGCTTGCAAACTTGTCTTTCCAGATGTATGCTTTGGCGGCCTTTACACCCTTGGTGCCCTCATATGATTCCTTAAGCTTCTTCCAAGCTTCATGAGCACTCTCAATGTTCTTGATTTGCTCAAACACTTTTTCATCTACGGCCTCATGAATAGCACAAACCGCAATGTCATTGAGTTGAAGCAATCTTTCTTCGGCGGTTGTGGGATTTACCGCATCGGCAATCTCAATCTTGGTCTCCACAACCCTCCAAACCTCTCTATTGATTGACTTGATGTATGAGGTCATCTTGCTCTTCCAATATGCATAATTTGTGCCATCAAATTGGGGTGGCTTCTTGGTGTTGTTGATGTGAATGTTGAGTTGAGCCATTTTTACACCATAGGTTGTTAAGCCTCAAATCAACGGTGCCTCGGCTCCGATACCACTTGAAAGGTCCTAAATGGCTAGAGGGGGGTTGTCGACGGAATACCGGCGATAGTCTACCGAGGGGTATGCCCAAGGTAGTAGATGAGACGGTGAGGGTGAGCCTGAAACGAACAAGCATTGCGCAGTAAGCGCGAGACACGAGATTTATACAGGTTCAGGCCGCCGCGAGGCGTAATACCCTACGTCCTGTGTGTTGCTGTCTTATATTATTATGAGTTGAGTTGAGGAGATCTATCCCTGCCCCTCCTTATATAGTCTGAAGGGACAAGCTTACGAGTAAACTAATCAAGTTTGTACAATAACCGTGCGGTGCACTGCCTTGCGCCGCACGTCTTTATCTTCTGGGCCGGGCCAGCTTTGATGGTGCGGCCCATGTCTTGGCTTGTGGTACTAGGGGTTTATATCCCCACAGCTAGTCGCCGAGCGCCTTGCATTTGTCGGGAGGTGCAGATCTTCGGAGTTGCTTGACCAGACGGATGTAAAAAGCTCAGAAAAAATTTGAAAAAGAGTTTCTCTTTGGTGAAGTGTATCCACTTTTGATTCGTCAGAACCAATACCTTCACCGTTAGGTGAAGTGTATCCACTTAGTCCCCGAGCCTGATAGTAGGTGACGCAGTCACGTGGTGTCAGGGTCAAAATCATTATTCTTCTGATTATGTGAAGTGTCAACGAAGTACCCGAACAGCTTTGGTGCTCGAAAACACTTGATGGAGATGATGAAGTTTCCAAGCAGCTTTGCTGTTCAGAAACACTTGACGAGGCGGCGACGAAGTCCCCGAGCAATTTTGCTGCTCGGAAACACTTGAGGAAGACGACGAAGTCCCCGAACAGCTTTGCTGCTCGGAAAGGCTTGACGAAGGCGACGAAATCCCCGAGCAGCTTTGCTGCACGGAAACACTTGATGAAAGCGACGAAGTCCCTAAGCAGCTTCTGCTGATCGGAAACACTTGACGAACATGACGAAGTCCCCAAGCATGGCGAGACGCATATCAAGACCCCCGATGTGCTGTCCAAGATCAGCACCCTGATCCGAACAGCATGGAGTGACTTGATAGCTTGGCGACGAAGTCCCCGAGCAGCTGTACTGCTCAGAAACACTTGACGAGGCGTCGAAATACCCGAGCAGCTGTACTGCTCGGAAACGCTTGGCGAGACGACGAAGTCCCCGAGCAGCTTGGTGCTCGGCGATGCTTGATGAAGATGACGAAGTCCCCGGCGTAGTCCGAGCAACGCGAGGACGGCGAGCAGCGACGACGAGTCCCAGCGTGGTCGGAGATAATGTCCGAGCAGCGCGAGGACGACGAGGAGCGACGGTGAAGAATCCCCAGCCTGATCGGAGACGATGTCCGAGCAACGTGAGGATGGTGAGGAGCGAAGGCAATGAGTGTAACAACCCTAAAAATCCACACAACCTAAAAATCCCAACCAATTAAAATTTTTCATTTATTTATTGTGAAGACCCATTTTCCTTGTGCAAGCATATAGGTTTCATTATGAAATTGGTAAATAAAGGAGTGTAGTTTGCATTTTAATTCCATTCACATAGAATAATAACTTATGCATCACATTTGGGATTTATTGCAATTTATGTTTGTATTTACTCAATAATTAAAATGGGCAATATATGTATATATACACTAAACTGAAAATAAAAAAAGAGAAAGAGAGTTCGGCCAGCAAGCCAGCCCGAGCCCGCCCGACCTTCCTCTCCTCATCTCACCGCGCGCGGCCCACGTCGCGGCTCGGCAGCGCACGCGCGCGACCGGCACACACGCGCTCGCGCTCGCGCTCGCTGCCAACCCGGCCCCGCCTGTCAGCCACTCTCGCCTCCACTGTTCTTCTTCCTCACGAAGGCGACGCGCCTGCCGGGGGTGTCGCGCGAATGGCGTGACCCCGGTCCCACAGCCGACAGCATGGCAGAGCCCTGGACCCCGCTGTCCCCCTCCTGTCCCCTCCTTTCTTGGCCGCCAAGCGAACCCGCGCCATCCGGAGCCCTAGATCCACTTGAGCCACGGCCCTTCGATCGGCCGAGCGCAATCGAGACCGTTCACCATTGGAGACTGACCAAGCTCGCCTATAAATTGGAGCACCCCGAAGCCTTACCCTCATTTCCCCTCGCCGCCACCGCAGCACAGACCGGCACACCGCACCAAGCCGAGAGAGAGAGCGTAGGAGAAGGGCGGAGCAGAGGAGGGGAAGCTGTCGGAGCGCCGCCGCCGCGGAGCACGCCGGAGCCGGACACGGAGGAGAAGCCGAGCTGCGGACGAGGAGCGGCACGGCACTGCGATCGCTCTGCACGGCTCCGACTCGCCACTGCACCGCCATCCTAGCTTCACCGACACCACGGTGAGCCACCGCACGCCATGTCCGAACCTTGCCCTGCTTTTGCCATGGCGTTCCACCCTCGGGACGCGCAGGCACGAGCCTATACCGGCTCGGGAAGATCACCTGCACCATGCACTCACTCGACCAGCCAAAACCCCCGGACTACAAGCTTGCTAGACCGAGAACGCAGCACGACGCGTTCTCGGCGGAGTGCGCTCACCACCGACGCGTTCCGACGCCGAATCACCCGTTCCGAGCAATCCGACTAGCACCCGTACAGGTTAGAACGTCGTGGAGCACCGCCACGACCCCCTTGAGCTAGCTACGCGGATCTAAGCGCTAGAGGAAGCCTGAATCGCCTTGGCCGCGTGCGCCGCGACCTTACCGGAGCGCCGCCGCGAGCCGTAGCCAAAAGAAGGTCATGCCGTGGCTAAAGTTCGCCACAAGAGTGTTGTATGCCTCTCTGGCCTCACCAATTTGACAAGACCGCACTCGATTGAACCAATACTTGTTCGTAGCCGCGATGCCGCTTTCCGCCGTCGTCGGCGACACGCCGCCGCCACAACCGAGCACCTTGGAAAGCTCGGTAGCCAAAATTGGTAGTTGGTATACCATCGCCTTAGACCTGGACGCGTATACATCTCCTAGAAGACCTCCTTAGCCCCGTCGGAACCTCACAGTCGCGACGACATCGCCGCCGACAGGTTCTGCCTCGCTTAAGATCCGTTCCGAGTACCCCCGGTCGCCTCGCGCTGCGGAGAAAGGCCGCCGAGGTTCGCCAAGTCTGCCTCGGCACCGCCGCTAGAAAGCCGAGCCCTGCCTTGCCGAGATATGGTCATCGCCACCCTGTCATCGTCCGCCGCACCGGAGAGACACCGCCGCCTTGAACGGACGCCCTGGACCCCTGCTAGCACCGAATCTCCGATTCGCCCGAGCCTCCCCAGGAGAGCTCGGGAGAGCAGCCCCTTCGGCGCCCAAATTTCCGATTCGCCCGAGCCTCCCCAGGAGAGCTCGGGAGAGCAGCCCCTTCGGCGCCCAAATCTCCGATTCGCCCGAGCCTCCCCAGGAGAGCTCGGGAGAGCAGCCCCCTCGGGCGCCCAAATGTCCGATTCGCCCGAGCCTCCGCAGGAGACCTCGGGAGAACGGCACCCTCGGGCGCACCAAATGTCCGATTCGCCCGAGCCTCCCCAGGAGAGCTCGGGAGAGCAGCACCCTCGGCACACCAAATCTCCGATTCGCCCGAGCCTCCCCAGGAGAGCTCGGGAGAGCAGCCCCTTCGGCGCCCAAATGTCCGATTCGCCCGAGCCTCCGCAGGAGACCTCGGGAGACCGGCACCCTCGGGCACCCAAATTTCCGATTCGCCCGAGCCTCCGCAGAGACCTCGGGAGAACGGCACCCTCGGGCACCCAAATTTCCGATTCGCCCGAGCCTCCGCGGGAGACCTCGGGAGAACGGCACCCTCGGGCGCACCCAATCTCCGATTCGCCCGAGCCTCCCCGGGAGAGCTCGGGATAGCGGCACCCTCGGCGCCCCGAATCTCCGATTCGCCCGAGCCCCGCCGAGCTAAACCGAGCTACACCGAGCTCCGCCGAGATACCCCCAACCACAGCCGAGCTACCCCCGACCACCGCCGAGCTCCGCCGAGATACCCCCAACCACAGCCGAGCTACCACCGACCACCGCCGAGCCACGCCGAGCTACGCCAACTCCGGCAACTCTCTGGGAACCAGCATGGAACACCTGGTGGGCGACCCTCGGGTTTGTGTTCTGATGAGGCGACACACGCCGCACTACTGGACCCGCGCGCCACGTGGACCAATTTCGAGCTGCCCCTATTAACCAACCAGTTTTCCCATTTTCAGAAAATAGGATAATCTTCGGAAATTCATAACTTATTCATATGAAGTCCAAAAATTGCGCACCATATATCAAAATTCTCAGAAAAATGAGATCTACAATCTAAGACTGTGTTTGTGTGCATTTGGCTCTTTATTTTATTGGATTTTTCTGGAATACTCTATAGGAGTCGCTGACGCGACTATTTCGTGTTCGATTTCAGAGCCGGAGGAGGATCTGACTAAGGAAGACGACCACGATTACTTCCAAGAGCTAGGAGACGACTACGAAGGTGCCACGTCCCACCAAATCCTTAGATCCTATTACGCATTGCAAATGACATTGTTGCTATTGCTTTATGATTATGTATGGATTGGTTGCATGGTAGTATATTTGAATTCCCTGCCTTGATAAGACTTTACCCTGCTATCCGCTGTTAGGTTAGCTGCTGCTTAATTTACTGTTACTCTTCCACTACTTTCTACTTGCTATATGCTATGTGGTGGAATTGGGACGGTGTATAACTGATTATAACCACTGGGAGAGAGTGCTGCGTGCGTCTTGGGTGCGTGGTAAGGGTTGATGTCGACCAAGTGGGATGTGAGACAAGCCCATGGGGCAAGTCGTGCCGGGGGTGCAACCTGGGCATCCCCAAGCGAGATACCTGTGGCGGGTAAAGTTGTTGAGGAGGTTCCGGGTGGGATAGCCTTGGTGGTTTGAAGCCCGTGGACGGAGGTGCTGTGATAGCACGGGGAGAGTATCCCCTAAGTGGAGATGCCTGCTTGGTCACAACATAGGATCTGACTAGTGACCGGAAACATCTGGATTCCCTTGCTACTCGCTCGCTTCTGATGGGCGGGAGACGGCTGGACTACTTGGTAGGGCGGTACCACTACTGCTAGGTTGAAAGGTGATAAGGGTGGGCGGTGACGGATGGAGAGATTCCCGTACCGTCCTAGATGCGCAGTACCACTGGTTGGGCCCGGTGCTGCGTCTCCCAGTCTCAGCATGACGGTGTTGGATCCGGAATATCCCAGGGCTGAGTGGTAGGGTGGTACCGACCTAGGCAAGCAAGCACCCGGAATTCTGCCTAGATGATTGTACAGCATCGATGATGGCTAATCTTGTGAGTAGTAAAACCTCTGCAGAGTGTATGGTTGATCGATCGATACATAAGTCAACTCGTTGGCTATGGACCTTTCCTAATGTTTCTGCAACCACTATTAGATGAGAGCATATTCTTTTCTCCCCCTGGATAACATTGTTCCGGCAGTGTACCCGTTGTGGTAGTGTGCCGCTGAGATAGGCCCGAGAGGGAGTTGGGCCTGTCGAATGAGAGCGAGGTGTGTGTATGTGAGGTGTGGTGATGGGAAAAGGGAAAATGGTGTTAACTGGTGATAAAACTTGACTAATTAAACATTGATTACAGCTGCATAGGAAAACCTCAGCCTATAGGTCTGCTTGTATAGCCTTGCATCCACTTTCCACAAAGCAAATGCTGCATAGGTGGGCTCCGTGGCCAGTACAAATCGTACTGATAAATTTGCTGTCAGGTGACGAGAATGAGTACGACTTCGAGGGAGATGAAGACGAGGAATAGGGTCACGTGCTACACTCAAGTTGGCCGTGAAGGATGAATCGCTTCCGCATCTTCTAAAGCTTCTCTGATTGTTGATTCCGCCAGTGTGGCGATGTAATAAATGTTTATGTAAGACTTATTTACCGTTGTATGGATCCTGGTAGGCAACTGAGATATGGGTAATTTCATGGATTGTCCCAAGCAATCTGTTGAATTACAATTCGAGCCTGTGGATTTCCCTTCGTGGAAATCGAGGTCGTTTCAATGAGTCCCCAGCGTGGTCGGAGATGATGTCCGAGCAACGCGAGGACGGCGAGGAGCGACGACGACGTGTCCCCAGCCTCGTCAGAAGCGGTGTCCGAGCAGCGCGAGAACGGCGAGAAGCGACGACGAGGAGTCCCCAACATGGTCGGAAGCGGTGTCCGAGCAGCGCGAGGACGGCGAGAAGCGGCAATGAGTCCCCAACGTGGTCGGAAGCGGTGTCCGAGCAGCACGAGGACGGCGAGAAGCGGCAACGAGTCCCCAGCGTGATCGGAGGCGATGTCCGAGCAGCGCGAGGACGGCAAGGAATGACGACGAGTCCCCAGCGTGGTCGGAGACGTAGTCCGAGCAGCGCGAGGACGGCGAGGAGCGATGATGAGTGTCCGGCGAAGAATTCCTGCAAAATAAATATGTACAGTGGGTAATACATGATGTAGAAAGCAGATCCGAATATTGTAGATGCATGATAAGATTGCCCGTTTCTTGCTCTTGTCAGGTCACATAATTTCCCCTGGTAGTTGGCCTGTTACGTTTAAGCACCTGACCCAGCGTCTGATTCAGAGGTTTGTTAACATGACCATTCGGTTTGACGATTTACGGGGCAAAGACAGGTTTCACGTATTAAGGCGTGGCTACCAAGGTACGTTAAGCAACCCTTGAGAGGAGAAAACGGAGAGATACTTAGTATCTCGTCGGCGGAGAAAATCTTCTGAGTGCCCGAGCGTGCCGGGGCTTATGGAGAAATTGTCGGCGAGTGCCCGAACATGGTCGGGGCTTATGGCGAGATCGGTGGCGAAAAACCATGGAGATAATTTCTGGAGATATATGGAGGCCGAAGAATGTGTAGAAAAATATTAAAAATATTACTTAGCTTGATCGACGTCGGGTGGAGTACCCGGCGCGTTGCTAGCGGCTTGAAGGAGTTGCCCGACGCGGCTCGTCCTGGCTCGCGTGATGTCTTGATGAGTCCGGTTTCTTTTTCGCTGGTTAGCATAGATGCATGGCAGCACCATCGTGCTACGGAAGAAAGGGCAGTTAGACCACTGAGAACAGTAACGATGTGAGTATGGAAATATTCCGTAGGAAATATTTTATTGGAAGTTAAAAGCGTGACTTAGCTCTCCGATTAGAGTTGGTGTCGGATCCGATGGCAAGTAGCACGAAAAAATATCTCTTTCGTAGATCCGTTCACCGTCTTCCTTGGTTGCCTTTGTAGACTGAACGTTGGCATATGCAAGCAAAGACTTGCACAGTTTGTCCGCCGATCGAACTGTGGCTGCCCTCTCCTGGTTTGTGTGTGGCTCGTTTGCACGTGGGCAGCTAGGATGTTGCCGAGGATTCCGTGTTTGCTTCATACATGAATACATGGTCTTCAATAGCCTTCGTGATCTTGCACGTAGACGTGGCTTGTTGTAACTTCGTGCGGGTTGGCCTTTGACATAACTTGAGTGCACGTGAAAGATGCGAACTAGTCCTGCTGCCATAGATGCTTGAGTGCACGTGTTGATGAGAAGATTTTCATTGTAGGCCGTGGAACCGTCTGTCGTTGTCGTAGCAATTTGTTGAAGACTGCCGCCGTAGATCAGGACGTCGATGGTGGTGACGAAAATATTCCATCTGCCTCAATGGACACCGGCGTGGGAGTAGCGTCCCGGGGAGTCCGATCCGAGGATGGCGAGGAGGTCGAGTAGCTTGGCTTGCGACTCCGATCTAGTCGGATCTTTGTTAGCTTCAGCTCTTCCTCCGGTGAGGAGTGTGACGAGCGGCGACGAATTCTTGCGGAGAAAAATCTTCAGTGAGTGAGCATGGAGAGTGGCGACGAGTGTTGACGACGACTTGGAGACCTTCTAGAGGTTGACGAGTCATGGAGAGCAGCGAGGTGCCCGAACGAGGTCGGGGCTTATTGAGAAGTCGGCGAGGAGTCCTCCACGCCCTGCGTGGTGCCCGTGCTTTTGCCGGGGCTTTTGGAGACGCTGCTAACCTGCCCAAGCGTCCTCGGGGCTTATGTGTTAGCGAAGACTTAACGGCCCCGGCGTCCCTGGGGCTTACGTGGTGGCGAAGCTGCCCGCGCCAGGCGAGGATTACGCTTATCGTGGGCGAAGGCTACCCGATATATCGGGGCAGTCGGTGAAGAGGCGTAGTTGGCGGCCTATCATGTGTAGGACTTACGCGGCGTCGAGCCAGATGCTGCCCGACGGGTGCGGGGGTTACACATTGGCGAAGTCGTGCTGCCCGAGCAGGTGCGGGGCTTACGCATTGGTGAAGACGTGCTGCCCGAGCAGGTGCGGAGCTTACGTTGACGACAGAGAATCATGGAGATAATCTTGACGATGATATGTCGTAGCCGGCTCGCTTAGCGATGGCTCGACGTGGCTTCGTTAGATGGCTCGACGTGGCCTCGTTTAGCAGTTTGGAGAGCTCGGACAACTCCAAAGTTCGCTGTCGCCGTGGGCGGATGACGATGAAGCCGCCGCAGGACGTTGACGTCGAGAAGTGTATTTAATTTCCTGTCAACAAATATCATATAGATTCGTGGAGAAACCCGAAGACGATAAAATATCTTAATTAAAATAAAATAAATAAATTTGACTTAGGTTTTGATTAGTCTCCCCCGATCAAATATCTGCCGGACGGTGATTGGTGCCGCCGCCGAAGAACCATGAGCGAGGGGCAACAAGTGCAGATCGCATGCCTCCTTTGGCAAGCTTGTAGGTCAAACGTGGTGTTGTGGTCTCGTGGACCGGACTGACGTCGAGTTGAACGGATCTGGTCCAGCTATTTGCGGGCGATGTGATTCATCTTGTTGAGCGCTGACGTGCACAGATTTCGCCGTAAGACAGATAATGACGAGTTTACTGCCGCTGATGTTGATGGAGATGATTTTCATCTGGTTTGTCGCCGCCGAATATCATTGCCGTGGTCGACGACGACGAAAGGAAAATCAAATCGCAACTAAATCTCTGCCAATAAATATTATGTAGATTTGCGGAGAAATCCAAAGACGAGTAATATAAAATAAAATATCTTAATTAAGATAAATAAATATGACTTAGCTTTTAATTTAGGCTAAATCAACCGATGCCTGATGGAATTAGATCTCTGAGTACGTGGTTGTTTGTGACTTCGCCTTATGCCTTGATGATACGTGTGTCTTGATGCTGTCGCGGACACCAAAGGACCAATCATGATGCTTGCTGGACTCGAGTATTCATCTCGTATGGTTTTGTAGATGGAATATTTGCTTCCTGATCACAAGCGGAGACAAAGGCCAGCTGGTCGCGTTGCGTGAGCCATAATTCGTCGAAGTGGTGGCGGGCGCCGGACGCCCGTGTGATTGCCGTGTTGCTGTCGAAGCCGAGAGGACAGCGAGATGCGAAGCCCCGTGGCCAATCCAAGAAGCACGTTGACGGAGGATGGCTTCACGAGATCCTGCCCGACGTCTGGCTATTACGTCACGGGTACGTGAAGGAAGTTGAAGGGCCGCCGCCGCATGTTTGCGTCTTGCCACCGGGTGCATGTGCTGTATGTCGTCGGAATCCAGCTTTCTAGGTACGGTTGTTGATGACGCCGCCGCCGGATATCGAGATCGTCATGAACGATCCCGTTGAAGAAAAATTCCATCTTGCCCGCCATGGATTCAGGAAGCACACCCCCTACCTGACGCGCCAACTATCGACGGAATACCGGCGATAGTCTACCGAGGGGTATGCCCAGGTAGTAGATGAGACGGTGAGGGTGAGCCTGAGACGAACAAGCGTTGCGCAGTAAGCGCGAGACACGAGATTTATACAGGTTCAGGCCGCCGCGAGGCGTAATACCCTACGTCCTGTGTGTTGCTGTCTTATATTATTATGAGTTGAGTTGAGGGGATCTATCCATGCCCCTCCTTATATAGTCTGAAGGGACAAGATTACGAGTAATTTAGGGGTTACTTTATGTATTTTTCATAATAGCAGAGGTGGGTAATTTTTTATTCAAATAACAATAGATCCAATGGTTGTTATTGATGACGGTGATTAGAGTCTACCAAATTAAAGGCTAGATGTTTCTGATTATTGTGAGAATTTTTAGGATTTATCTTTTTTCTTAGCGCGTCTGGTGAGAATTAACGTGGTGCCTCTATTAAGGCCTCTAATTAGTAATAGTAAGATTCTACTTATTAGACCATACCATTATACTGGATTGAATTCTGAAACATCATGGGATCAAAGAAACGCATATTAGCATGCAACTGATGTCGACATATACTAGATAATATGGATATTATTTTGTTTAGAGAACACTACTATATAAATCTTTTGCGAGGCGTTTGCCTTTTTTTTCGAGACGGGCAGGATGTATAACCGCCTCGGTTAATTCAGGCATTAACCATGGCGGTCATTTTTTTATTAACCAAGACGGTTATAGGGACAACCGCCTCGCAAAATCAATTAAACGAGGAGGATATTGTAAATCAACCGCCACAGTAAATTAGGCCCAACCCACTACTCCACACATGCCTACTGCGATCTCGAATATATAAACAAACCACAAACCCTAACCCCTCAATATCACGCACCCTCCCTCCCTCCATCTCTCTCACCCTATATCGCGCTGCCCCCTCCCTCCCTCCACCTACCTCTCTCTCTCTCCCCTAACCCCACTCTCTCCACACCAGTCGTCGCGCGCCTAGCCCAGGCTGGCAACGGCGCAGGGTGTCCAGGCCCCGACGGCTATGACACAGGGCGGACACGAGGAGGTGGTGGCTCGCGCACAGGGTGGCGACGCGTGAAAGGTCCCAAATGGCTAGAGGGGGGTGAATAGCCTATAAAAATCTACAAACAACACTTAACAAGCCGATTAGTAATAATAGCAAGCTTTGCAAAGCACTAGCTCTAAACTACACTATGCAAGCCACCTAGACAAGTATACTATACTATGATCACTAGTTCACACTCAAAGGCTATGTCACTACTATACACTACTCCTAAGTGAGCAACTAACTAACAAACTACACAAGAGAGTAAGTACATAAAAGTAAAGAGTAAAGGTAATTTCAATACCCCCGGTGTAGAGATGATATGAAGTCCAATATAACCAATCAATCAAATACAAGAGAAATCCTCGGTAGAGAGATGACACAAGATTTTTTACCGAGGTTCACTTGCTTGCCGGCAAGCTAGTCCTCGTTGTAGCGATACACCCACTTGGAGGTTCACGCGCTAATTGGCATCACACGCCAAACCCTTCTCAAGGGTGCCGCACAACCAACACAAGATGGGGATCTACCAAGTTACGAGCAATCCACTAAAGATGCCTTTCGCGATCTCCCGCGGGGATAGGCTCAAGAACCCCTCACAATACCTTGATCGGAGGCGGAGACAATCACCAACTCCCCTCAACGATCCTCGCAGCTCCAAGCCGTCTAGGAGTCGGCAAACTCCAAGAGTAATGAGAGAAACCGCTGCGAATCGCCACTACCAAGTGCCTCTAGATGATCTCTATCAATGCAATGCACTTGTTGCTCTCCAAACTCACCAAATGATGATCACAATCAAGTAGAATGAGTGAGAGTGGAGTGGGAAGGCTCACAAGTATGCTATGATGTTCAGGAGTGCCAAGAGACCCTTCCCAAACCAGCCAAGTGACTATTTATAAGCCACACACAAGAAAATAGCCGTTTAGACTTCACTGCGTACCGTCGGACTGTTCGACGTCCACACCGTCGGACTATACCACACGGTCCGACGCCTCGGATGAACGCCACGTGTCACTAACCGTTTGAAGTCGAACGTTGGATCACAACGGCTAACTTCCCGTGCTAAACGAACCGTCGGACTGATGAGGGTCGGACTAAAACATACGGTCCGACGCCCTCAGCTGACCACCGTCGGACGCAGCTAGACGGAGCCGTCGGACTAACGAACGCGGCCGTCTGACGCTTTCAGAGAGCTCCCCGAACGCTGAAAACCGTTGGACTAACGCCGAGAGTCCGACGCTCTCAGAGCTCGCCACGTGTCAGCTCTCGCACGATCTGCACCATCGGACGCTTCGGCTAATGGTTCGACGCTCAGGGACTGAGCGTTCGACGCTCTCAGCAGTGTTAGCCGTCGGACCGAGGCTAATGGTCCGACGCTCTGAGACTCTACGGTCCGACGCTCTGTTTTCTTTGGATTTTCACTCAAACCTTTCACCCTTTGTTCCCATGTGCTAACACCAAGTGTTCTACACCTTGTGCACGTGTGTTAGCCTTTTCAAAGGAGTTTTCCAAGGGTTTGTTAGTGTCACTAGCATCTATATGCAATGCAATGATCATGAACACCTAGTGGCACTTGATAACCGTATTTCATCAACGATTTCGCCCCTCTTGATAGTACGGCTATCTATCCTAAATGTGATCACTCCCTCTATAGAGTCTTGATCACCAAAAGCAAAAGAGCTCCTATGGATTATACCTTTGTCTTGAACTCCTACCTTTTTCACCATCTTTTGATGAAGCTTGTGGACTCTTTTTGATGATGGACTTATACCATTTGTATGGATGCCGTCATTGCCCTTTACTTGTGGCCTCCACCGACCCGGTCCTTTGCTTCATCTTGCCATTTGCTAATCAATTCTCATGAAACACTTATAACAATCGTTAGCAAACTAGGTTTCATCAATTACCCAAAACCAAACATGGGCTTTCAACGCGGCAGCAGCCCGCGCACAGGGAGGCGAGGCGGCGGCGGCTCGCGCGCTGTGTGGCCAGGCGACCTCGCACCTTCTGATCGGTGGTGCGATGACGCTCTGGATCTAGAGGCGGCAGTGCCCCTTCTCCGTCCTTCGGCACCAGATCTAAGAGCGGGGAGTCTGGATCCGGTGGTGGGGAATCCGAATCCAACAGGGGGGGAGCCCGAATCTGGCAGTGGGAGGCCACTGCCAGGGGCTACGGCGACGGCTCGTGGATGGGCTCGGTGGACGGTGGGCTCATCAATGGGTTTTTCTCCCTTTTTTTGTTTTTTCATTTTGATTTACCGTGGCGGACGTTTTAATTGTCTCAGAAAACATCTGATTTACTATGACCTTATCTTCGAGACAGTTGTGGTAACCACCTTAGAAAATCAATTATCCTCCCCTCTGAAAAAAATTATGTAGTAGTGAAAGGACGGTATGGATATTATCATCATGAATTCAGACAGGAACACAATTATATAGAAAGTTCACACCCAAAATTTTAGACTGATGTAGGCTTCTCCTAATGTTTTGCCATTCAAAATTTAGTATAACTTCTCCCTACTAAATGTCTCCTAATAAGTTTTTCATGTGCTAAAAAATAACTAGTGGTATTGTTTAACTACTAATTAAAACAATAGGGGAAATTATTTTTTGGGGACCGTACCTAAAAATGCATTTTTAGGGGCAGTTCCCGTATCTGATCCATCCCTCAAACTGTGTTTTCAGTATCGATTCTCCTACTGCAACCACCTCTGAAAGAACAATTTTCAGGGGCAGATAACCTAACAGAACAGACTTTGGAAATAATTTTCTTGGTACAGCTAAATACGTGACGCTGCAAATGCGCTCTATCTTTAAAGATGGTGGCTATAGCAGTTTTTCAAGCCATCTCTGAAGATCCATTTTAACCGCTCTTTTAAAACTTCCTTGTACTAGTGTAGTAGTGCATTGACGAGGTAACATTAATTAATTGAGAGAGATAAATATATTGGAAATTTATATACAAATTTAGATCCCAGGACCAAATATTCGTCTCTCATTTGCCCATATTCTAATGCAACACTTATGTAAATAGTGTCTTATATTTATATCACGTTGTCATAAACATTAGGTATTTAGTTCCACCTCAAATTTGACATACATACTATTACTCATACATGTTTATTATGCACCGTATACTATTACTCATACAAGTTTATTATGTTTGCATTGTGACATATATAATCATTGACAACGATCGATGACATAATATAAGACCTGATCAAATCTTGTTGAATATAATTGGCGCGCCATGCTGAGGATGCAGTGTAAGGACAGTGTACGGTGCATGCATGTAAGAAGGTGACAGTCGGAACTCAAAGCGCTGGAGGATCATGCTCAAGGCCATCTTGGCTTCAAGCAGTGCAAAGTTCTGGCCGATGCAGATCCTCGGCCCCCACCCGAAGGGAAAGAAGGCCGGTTGGTCCTTGGTCGCCTTTGAGATGCCCTCAGCGAACCTCTCTGGCTTGAACTCGTGTGCATACTTCCCCCAGACGTCAGGATTGTGGTGGACGGCGATTACGGGAAGCTCCAGGATTACCCCTGCAGGGTACGTGATGCCACCAATCTTCATGTCTTTGAATGTTCTTCGGTTTAGCGACACTACCGGCGGGTACAACCTGAGCACCTCGTATAATATCATTGTCACCTGCATAGCATATATAGCATGTAGACAATGTTAGCAGTCAGTAATTATGCGGAATGGGCTTGATGTAAACATATGCGTGCAGCTAATTTAGTACTCCAGTCAGTAGCGTAGAGGTATTGCAAAGAAGCACTTGCCGTTTTCAATCGATTGAGATCATCGAAATTGGGCTGCTTGTCCCTGCCGAACACGCTGAGGACCTCCTCCCTCGCGCGGTCCTGCCACTCAGGATGCATGCCCATGATAACGAGTGTCCACGTGAGTAGCACCGACGTGGTTTCCATCCCCGCGAAGTAGAAGAGCTTGCACTCCTCAATCACGTCCTCCGTGCTCATCCTCAGGCTGCCTTTCCCGCTCTCCATGTTCGACTGCAGCAGCAGGCCGAGCAAGTCATTGCTGCTGGCTTCGCCGTTCTTGATTGCGCACTCCCTCTTCTCGATCATATCCCTTAGAGTCCCTTCGATTTCCCTGTTGATCTCTTTCATCCGCCTATTGTTCTGTGTCGGGAAGAACCTGTACATATCTTACTATTTCAACCTTAATTCTCATTAGATGCGCTAAGAAAAAAGATAAATCCTAGAAATTCCCACAATAATAAAAACATTTAGTCTTTAATTTGGTATACTCTAATCACCATCATCAATAACAGTCATCGAATCTATTGTAATTTAAATTTAAAAATTACCCACCCTACCATTATGAAAAACACATAAAGTAACCCACTAATTTTACATATAAATTACCCACCTTTGTCATTACGAAACATAATTCAAAATAAACCCCGAAGACACTGGCCTGGGCATCGCCAGCCAGCATCTATGGGACGCCTGGGAACGCTGTCTGGCCAGGAGCTGACTGGGAGGCAGAAACAAAAACACGCCTGGTAACCGAACATGCATGTACTAGAATTCTAGTACTAGAGATATAAAAAAAGAATTCTAGTACTAGAATCATCGTACTAGTATGTGACAGATGAGAAAGTGCTTACAGGAAGCCTGGGATGTACATATACTGGAAGGCCTTGACTAGTCGCTCTCCTTGCTCGCCCTGAAGTTGGAAGATCCTCCGTCCTTCCCTGAAGCTGCTGCCAAATGCTGTGCGGGAGATCACGTCTCCAGTGAGGTTCTGGAACTCCGGCCAGATATCCAGTTCATATGATCCTTCAGAACCAGCGATCTTATTGTCCCAACGATCTATAAGTTCGATACAACACATCGAGAACGCCGGCAGCATACGCTGGAAAAATTACACAGACATCTATACGCTTGAGAGGCCATGCGTATAACGTAACTGAAGCTGATTGCCTATATGAAGGAAGTTAGAGAACCTTGAGCTTTTCGAGATGGAATGCAGGGTTGAGGATCCTTCTGTGTTTTACCCATTTCTCGCCCTCGTAACTCGCAATCCCTAGGGCGAGCATTTTTATAAGACGCTTGTTCGAGATGAACTTCTCGAAGTGGCCAGACTTATTTGATAGGATGTCTCTGATTAACTCTGCCTCCGAGATGATCACCCTGGGAATTGGTCCGAACCAGGTAATACAATTGTTGCCTGTGGTTCAGCGTTGCATGTCGTTAAAGCTACGAAACTTCCAATTTAATCTATAAAATTTAGGGAACTCTCCATTTTATAGGAATAGACAAATTTGGGGAAAGGAGCATGAAATAAAATGGACTCTGTGAATTTGTTTGCGTAAACATGATGACGACGACAAGTCAGATCAGTACAGGGGTAATACAGGTCGGAAAGATTTCTGAGTCAAGCAGGCATATGTGCGGTGACGTGTGAGATATAGAGTCCTAGGGAACTTGACATGTGAACATGACTGTCGGGTGAGATGGAGCCCTAGAGAAGAATTCTTAACACTTGTCAAGCGACGTCAACCTCAGTGTTTACATCGGATAAGAAGCAAACATTAAACAAATTCGATATGACCATTTATTGCCCAAAGCTTTTATGCAAATACTAAATTGCTGGATGCTGATGGAGATAGAGAAATGCAATACGTGAGCGCACACGTCACGTTGTTCCCATGGCCCATATGAGCACACATCTCCCTGCTGCAGATGTGAAGGAGCGCTCGCCGGTGTTAGGGGTACCTACAGCGGTTGTAGCAAGGGGTTTGTGGGGCGGCAAACGTCACATGGCGGTGGTGGCGGATTAACAGCGGTTGGATAAAGCTAATGATGTCGTTGTGGAGTGGTCGCTTGCAACTTAATGATTAGGGGAGTGTAGGGTCGCACGGGAGCAGGCTGTGGGGCAACAGGTGGGTGGCGCGGAGAAGCGGCAGGACTCGACGATCGCTGATGGTGGAAGCGCGAGGGAGGGAGCAGCGAAGGAGGGAGGAGGGTGTGTGAGGCAGAGGAGTATATGAGGAGATAGATATAGGGGAAGGATGGCACGGGGAAGAATAAAGAAGGGTCGTGTGGTTACTTTCGACGTACCGTGCTCTTTGACAGTGCTGAAGAGATGCGGCATCACGCGAGGAACAACGTCATGGCACGGCGGCATGGGCCTCGAACGCGCCTCATTGTTGAGCCTGGTGTTCTCCTTGAGGTCGCCAGCCGGGAAGGAGTACTTAGTCCCAGTGAGCCCCTGTGCCCGGAGCGCCCTGTCAAGCCGCCGTGGCCGCAGCCAGAATGTCTCCGCGGCCTGGTGGCTCCCCCACACGACCAGGAGGGCAAGTAGCCCCTGGAGTAGGCTCCATGGTGATGGCAAAGCTGCTGATGCTGCTACAACGCCGTCGTCCATCGTTTCCTTTCAAGTTATGCGTGCTGTGACAACCGCACGGCCACAATTGTGCAGTGTGGGCTTGCGAGAGAGCGAGCGCGATATAAGTAGGAGGAAGCAGCGTCTCCGCACAGCCACGGCGGCACGAGCGAGCGAGTTGCCGGCGAGTGATTGGTGCGCTCTGTTGGCATCACATATTTTTTTCTACTTGTGTTTTTATCTACAATTGATGTCCATAGTTCCTTGGCGGGCATGTACGGGTGGCTTGTATAGATGTTGCTAAGACTAGTAAGAGAGGAAAACGTCGCGCGTGCACGTGGGTCAGCAATAAAGATGTTGCTTAGACTAAGAGTGGAAACGTTGGTCCCTATCGTTTAATTTGTTTCTTCTATGGAGTCTGGAGAGTGAATATAATAAAAGGGTTGCACCGAAAGAAACTAGTGACTTACGCATATGCAAGAGTACATATGATCGAATCTAGAGGCGAGGACGACAGCTCGAGGAAGAATCGTCAGTCCTTTTCCTATTCAATACTAGTTGGATAAGACTAGACTATTATACCGGATTGAATTCTGAAACATCATGGGAACAAAGAAACGTGTATTATCTCAACATATATTAAGACAGTATAGACATTAATCGGCATGTTTGAATTTACCGACTAAATTTTATCTAGCTAAATTTAGCTACTAGGATCCAAGAGGCCCAATTAAAAGTCCAGCTAGGTGAGTTTATTTACTTGATTAACCTAGCTAAACCCAGCTAAAATACTCCAGCTAAACTTTAGCGAAAACTTTTGGCTGGATAAAATTTAGCTGAATATATTCAGACAGGAACAAAATTTATATAGAAAAATCGAACAAGATGGACGTATACTAGTACTTTGCAGATGAATGGCTAGAGTAGAACTGATGTTGCTGGCGACAGATCGTAGGCAAAAAAGGTAAATTCTATTCATTCTCCAAAAGGCAAAACATCCCCTATATTATCGACATTTTTTGCCGGTCAACCACAAAATAGAATACAAGTGCATCGACATGTTAACTTTAGGTTATGTTTGGTTACGGGGCTAGTAACTCCGAGAAATACCAAAAGCCAAAGTTCCCAACTTTCAAAAATTTTCCTAGAAGACCTTGTTTGGTGAGTGCAGAAGCATGCTAGGAATACACCCTAAATGCACAAGTAGATCCTAAGAAGAGCATGAGTGAGAGTATGCACTAAATAACACTCTTGAGTTGTCCTTTTGGTCTTTATGTCATGCTAATAAAAATCCTGATGAACCTGAGTTGGAGTTGTGGGAACCACCGTTACCACTGTTCCCAGCTCTCCAGTACTGGAAATTGAAAATGTATTTTTTCTGTCGGTATTTTATATTTCCCTGTCGGTTTGGCCTCGACAGGGGAATTTTTAGTTTCCAGTAGTGAGTCCTCGTCTGGGTCATGGTAGCCTGCTCGGACCAGTTGATCTACAGTCGATGCCGGCAGGAGTACGCAATGATGACCCGTGAATGCTCGACGAAGAATGGAAGCTTCCGATCGAAGACGAACAACGCCTAGCAGGGCGCGAGTAGTCGCGTGAATGCACTCTCCAAAAACTTTATCACCCGCCTACCTGTGCAGTTACGCTTAACGGATGGAGCTTCGGAGGCCTGCTCGCCGAGACCCCTTGTGCTCGCAGGGGGCTCGGCCGGAGATGGCAGAGAGTAGCTCAAACCCAGGAATAGTCAGTAGTGAGGAAGGGAGTGGCGGCTAGGGTCGGGAATGACGGGAGGAGCGGCCGTATTTATGGTGGCCAGTGCTGGATGCCCTAGGCGCTCAGGCGCAAGTGGTTTTACCCCTTTGTCCTTTGACGTTGATCCCATCCACCGGACTACCACATGTGACCGTTGTGCTAAACAGCAAAATATGGCACAACACAGCATGTCCGGCCAAGGCCCGGCCCCGGGTCCAACACGGCGACGCGCGCGTGGTCTCCCTACTTCCCCTCTTTCCTTGCACATTATAGCGTCAACCAACATCCTATTTAAGTTAAACTCTTTCTCACTGATTATACCGTGTGGTACTAATTCCACTTCCACTTAGTACTAATTATGGGCTTTTGGAATTTTAGTGATTAATTGCTGAACTAAACATGAACCTAGCCCAATTAATCCAACAGAGCGATCTAATTAAGTCTAGTGAGTAGAGGTGATGTACACTTATCAAAACTAGCGTAGGTAGCTCAGTTAAAATCCAAGATCATTGGAAGATTGAATCCAGTTCAAAGGGTGTTGGATTTGGATAGAGTTGGACAGCTGGACCACTGGACGGACCGTTGTACACCTAACAAGGATGGTGCATCCACCGAACAAAGGCACTGCCCTATTCTACCAAGGAGGGTGTATTTTGGTGCACATCTGGGTGGTGCACTCATCGGACGTGATCGGTGAGGCCAGTTGGATGCAGCGGACGCCGTGCACCTAACAGCTGAGCGGGTGCTCCAGCAAGAATTAGCAGAAAGCGCCGACTCTCCAATACCTAAAAAAACAATATTGTGTTCATTTCTCTTTACATTGAGTATTTATATCTGAGCAATTACATTCATGTTGTCAGAAGAGTTATTAGCTCTGGCAATACATTAAGGATGGCAACGGGTTGGGTTCGGATCGGGTGGAGTCTCTGGACATCTAAAACCGAAACCGAAACTTGAAACTCAAACCCGAATCCGAAACCGATTCAGGTGAAAATCTATCCCGAAACCAAAACAAGTAGATACCTGAAACCCGACGGATTAACCGAAACCCGAAACCCGCCACTATATAGCAATAAGAAAAATAATAAAGAATTTTTAGCAACATATGTATGATATATTACGTATTCAAATGTATAAACAAGAGACAATAAACAACACATAATTTTATTACTTAATTTAGACCAAATTTAATAACTTACATAAATAATTTATTAATAGAAATACATGAGTTTTTAATCAAAATGTTATATTTCGGATATCCATTGGATATCCGTGGGTGAAAACCGAAACCCGATACGTTACGGGTACCTGAACCCGAAAACCGTGGGCAAAAAATTAGACCCGAACTCGCTGGAACCGAAACCCACGGATATCCGTCCCGAACCCGATCCGCTGCCATCCTTACAATACATAGCAGCTAATCTCGTTAAACGAACTGGTTAAGGCACGGCAGGTGTCTTACGTCTAGTTTAAAGGTGGATCTCAGCATTCATATACTCGGTTACAGGGGCTGCTATGAACTAGAATGTAGATGATGGGAATGTGTTCTCTCGATTGAGGGCTCCTACACCCCCATACGTAGCCTGAGAGAATAGGGTTACAACAGAGCCGATTGGCTTCCTAGTTTGATACAACAGATGCGCAATAGATTGATTCTACTTTATCGCCTGAATATGATGGCTTGGAATGCCTTGATCTCCAAGTTGGTGGATACGCGTGGCCTTAGTGGGCCTTACCCCTTGTTGTCTTCCGCCCGATAGACAGGCATATGGTTGCATATGAGGGCGGTGAAGGTACCCAGGCCTTTATATTGGACACATGTTTTACATTCCTAAAATTACCATTCTAGAGTAAAATTGGAACATAAGGTGCAAAATTTTGTGTGGCAAAATAGAAACATTGTTAGACACAAAGTGTAAAATGGGCTAAGCAGTAGGATTTAATTGCTGTGTGGAAATTTAGAATTAGCCCACTTCACCTTGATCTGATCTAGCATTTTGATCCTTTCACTTTCTCTACGAATTGATCTTTAGAGACGGCTAACGTTAACAATGACGTTTAAAAATCATGGGATCACCGGCTGTACCGAGGAGCCCACGAATGCGGAGCCCTACCAAACACGCCCTTAATATCGTAATGCATTTTTTTTAGTTAACAAAACTAATAAAGAATGAGTAATATACAAATTCACATGTTTATAAGAACGATTAAAGAGACAAAAATAGCATAGTACAAAAGTCCAATCTGAAGAACTAACACGCAAAGGCCCATTTGATTTCTAATGTTACATCTAGGTGACAATATCATCGACAATGGACATCATGTCGATATCATATTGCTCTAAGCTGCGCACCATGCATAGGATGCAATGTGATCACGGTATGCGGCGCATGGGTATACGATGGTGCGAGCTTGAACTCAAATCGCTGAACGATCATGCACAGCGCCATCTTGGCCTCTAGCAGCTCGAAGTTCTGCCCTATGCAAATGCACGGCCCCTAGCCGAGCGGGAAGAATGCGCCCGGGTCCTTTGAGGCCTTGGAAATCCCTTAGGAAATTAAACCTATCGGGCCTGAACTCGTGCACGTCGCTTCCCCAAATATCTGGGTCATGGTCAATGAAGATCACGGGCAGCTCCAAGATCACGCCAGCAGCGTAGGTGATGCCTCCGATCTCCATCTCCTTGTATGTTTTCCGGACGAAAGAAATGGCCGGCGGGTACAACCAGATAACCTCGTAAAGGACCATGGTCACCTGCACCGTATTGTGAATCTTTTCATCAATGTAAAACATATTTGACCAAATTGTATGTAAATCTGTATTTTATCTATTTAATAAATGAGTCATTTGATTTTGGCTTGTTAACAATTGGGCTTGGATTGTTTGAAAAAAATAAATGGGCTGAGATTGTGATGTAAGCATCCATGTAAGCACTGACATGTCATGTATATTCCACGTCATCATCTATGTAAGCATCTAGGTAAGCATCCATGATGACATGGCAATCTATCCTTGATGATTATTTTTCGTCACAGGAAATGGACTTGGTTTAGGCAAACTAGGCTTCGGGCTCTATCGTGACGATTTAAGATTATCACCGACTCCGTTAGTCTGTTGTTGACGGTCGTTAAGTACCACTTTTATACCGTCAACTAATACTAAGAAAGGGGCAATAATAGCAACATAGGGGTTATTACTGACAGATTCCACGAGTTTTGGTGAATTGTCTATTTTTCAGGGAATTATCCAGAAAAGATTAAAAGAAGGATTAAAGTGCATAATTACCCCAAAACTTGATCACGAAGGAAACAAACGTCATCGGCAAGGTAGAAGCATCTAGAAATCACCCGAAGCAAGCGGGGCCCCACCTGGCAGGTGGTGGGGCCGGCCGGCTCCAAGGGGGGCCGGGCGGCGCCCCCCTAGGGTTTCGCCGCCGTCTTCTGGAGTATTCTTCCACTGCCTCCGAGGAGTTATCTCAGCCCTATGTTAAGTCGGTTTGATCCAACGGCGCACGTTCACCCCACCGGGCTATAAATAAAGGGGCAGACCCCCCTCCCAGAGCACCAATTCATTCCTCCTGCTTCATTTGTCAAGGGTAGACAGAAGTTAGGGTTTTCAGAGATTAGAAGTAGAGCTCTAGTTCTTTATGTTCATTAGTTTAGGCGTCTAGTAAGGTTCAAGTAGAGTTGGGCGCTACGTTCAGGATTCCAGATCTGTTCGTCTGGAGATCGGTAATTTTATATTGTATCTCATTATTACTTTGCTCTATTTTAATATATTGCTAATTATTCAGTTCTTAGTTTATTCTAGTTGCATATTCGATATAGTTGTGATTGCTGATGATTATTGTCATATGATCGTAAAGCGCCTAATTCAGTACTCGAGTGAGTTAGGTGGTATGTATTATGTAGACATGGTGTCTAGATATATTATGTACCTACGGAGGCACCCTGACGTAACGGGTCATGTGGTAGTCCGCGTAGGTGACAGCTGTGTTGGTTCCTCTATAGTCTACCCCCCGTACGTAGGACGAGCAGAGCGCGGTCGCGAAGGAGGTGACCCTTGTGTCTTAATATCCTCATTAGATGATGCTCCTTATGATGTTTTCTGAGTTGATTATACTATACATGAAGATGTGTAATATAGCGTAGGCTGTAGACTTTATATTTAAAAATTACATATGTTTCCTTTACTTTATCCGAATCTCGAGATTGTCTTACTATATTAGTGAGTTTTTATATTCTATCTCTTGAATACTATTTACTTTATTTACTCAGTTATCATTTATTATATTATTATTGACTTATTATCGCTAAAGCATTAGAGTTATTGGTTACCGTAGGTTTGCACATTTATTATTAATTATCTTTTTAATCATTATAGTAGATTATCCTAATGAGAAGAATGTCTATTTATCTTTTTGGTATAAAACAAATCAACGATACTCGGAATACTTACCGGGTGAAGTGTTACAATGGGAGAATTATCTGTGCGCTTGCGGATATATTATATAGTGTTATATTTTTAGGTGGCAAGTGTAGATTATTTTACCAATGATTTTTGGTATCATGTTAGGGATGACAACTTAACGAGAAGTGATGTTAAAAATACCAACAAGCATTTCTGACGCCATTGCCAGGGAATGTCAATCATATTCATTAGTATAATTTATTGATTCGTTGATTTTATTTGCCAGGATATTTCTAGAATTTCATATAAGGGAGTTTTCATAAATAATATTATAGAAAAGCATAAAAATAACTATAGACATAAATATTTATAGATAGACCGTAACATTTTGCTTTAGCAGACTTACCCGTGTTTTGTCTTTGTTTAAATATCTTATATAGGGTAAGTGCAGGATTGGTTGTAGTACTTTAATTCTTATCAATCAGGAACAACCATAGAAAGAAGGTTTTATATTATTTTGTGAAGCCATGGCTGAGAAAAACTCTGCGTGAATTCTCTGTTCCAAGCACTGAGAATATTCACGTTGAGCCAACTTTTAACCTTGAAGATCATGATTTCGAGATCAAGCCAAGCCTCATGAAAATAGTGCAAGCTATCACATTTAGTGGAAAGAAGGATGAAGATGCAAGTGTCCATCTACAGAATTTGCTGGAGATTGGCAACACCATCGACATTAAGGGCATTCCTCAAGATGTCGTGCTACTTCGTTTATTCCCGTTCTCACTGGGGGAAGAGCGAAGCAGTGGTTTTATCAGAATAAAGATCAAGTCAAGACATGGAAAGAATGTTCAAAAGCTTTCCTATAAAAGTTTTTCACGGTAAGTAGAACCAATGCTTTACGAGGAAATATTTCAGAATTTTGTCAGCAGAAAGGTGAACCTATTTTAGAAGTCTAGGAACGTTTTCAAAATTACATATCAGATTGTCCTCATCATGGGATGGAAAAATGGTTGCTCATGCAAACATTTTATCATGGACTAACTCAAAGGTCACGTGAGCAATTGGATGCCACTGTTGAAGGATCATTTATGTCACTCACCCCTGGAAGAACTGAAGACATTATGGCAAAGATAGCAGAAAATTAGAGTTGGACATACAACACTCAGACATGCCATAAGAGTGAATAAGTTCCAGAGAAAGTGTGTGCACTGTCAACCAAGATGGATGTACTATTAAACTGGTTAGATAAAAGAGCAAATTATAAAAGAGATCGTCAAGCTATTCAAAATACATTCAATTCCTAGAATCAATGTGAAGAATATTTAGGAGTTGAGTTTGCTGATTACCCAGAAGATATTAGTGCAGTCATCAAGTCCACTTCTCAGAAGCAAGGATGGACTCAACCTCGATCAACCAGTCAAGGTAAGTACCAGGGCAATTATAATTTTTCAAATCAGAGACAACCACCCTTGAGAGAATTAATATTAGAACAAGCTAAAATTAATGAAAGTATTTATAAGAAATTTGCTCTTAATGATAAAGTTTTAGAAGGAATTAATTCTAAGTTAGATAATTTCTCTTCTGCTGTTAAAGATCAAATATTATTTAATAAAAATATATAATTACAAATTGCACAATTGTCTTCTACTTTGTTTACTACTAACCCTGAACCAGTAAAAGGAATATCCACTAGAGGAGGTAAGTTTGCACGTGATCCACCTTACCCAAAGGGAGCACATAGACCACCACATTTAGTACAGGTAGAAGAAGAAAGTGAAAAGGACAACAGAGAAGAAGGAGTCACACCACTCACACCACCAGTTGAACCATAAGATCAAGAATTAACTTAAGATTTTCATGACACAACCCTCCTACCGTTTCCACGCAGAAGGAGAAGAACTAAAACAGATGATCAGTTTGATAAGTTTGTAGAGGTAATTCAGAAATTATATGTCAATATTCCGTTGTTAGATGCCATGCAGGTATCAACATACGCAAGATATCTTCGAACCATCCTCAACAACAAAAGACCACTACCTTCTACTGAAGTTGTCAAGCTAACGGAGGAGTGTAGTGAGGCAATTCTGAGTTCTTCTCCTGCTAAGAAGAAAGATCCAGGGTGTCCCATTATTGATTGCTCATTCGAGACCAGATATTCGAGAATGCTTTATGTGATCTTGAAGAAAGCGTCAGCATCATGCCCAAGACAGTCTTCGACAAACTCAACTATTCTACACTCATGCCAACTTCAATGTGTCTACAATTAGCTGACCAATCGGTCTGCTATCCCGCAGGAATCGCAGAAGATATTCCGGTAAAAATTCGCAACTTTTTCGTTCCTATAGATTTTCTAGTACTTGACATGCAGGAAGAAAGGAAGATACCTCTCATCCTCAGGCGACCATTCCTAAACACTGCAAATACAGCCATCAACGTCGGAGCTGAAGAAATCACATTCACCATCAATGGCCAAGAAGAGCGGTTCGCATTCAAGCCAAGACTGGAACAATGCCAAACGTTGAAGTGTCATGAAGGACAAGATGCAACAACATCTCCGGCACCGGAGATAAATCATGAAGAATAATTCAACTGGAGAAGTCCGGGTCGACGGACTTTAAAAACCCCGAACCTTCGCCGGGAGGTAACTCGGTAGTTATCGACAATTTAATTCTTTGTATTAAAATTTGCATATTTACTTTCCCATAAATTGCATTATTAAAAAGAAATAAAAATAAGCATAGCATGATTAAAGCTTAAGCCCCATGTGATTACAACTAACGGAGCATAAAACCCCGTCAGTGAAATTCACTATGGTGGCAGAAAATTATAAAAAGACCATCATTAGTATTCTAATTTTTCATAGATTCATAAAACTAATTTAGTTTTTTATTTTTGTGTCATTATACGGTATAAGTACGAGAGACATATGGGACCCACCATCATCACCTCAAGTCTTATCACCAACCACTACCTTTCGTTACCATCCAAATTCCATTCACTCATTCATGCACTACCCTCCATTCATTCTTTTCATCAGAGAAAGCACTCACGCACATGCATTTGGAGAGATATGTACGCAATGTCGACACACTTCAAAGTGGAGAGCCAGAAGACACAAGGTGGGGCCGGCCGGCCCCACACCCACGCCGGCTGGCGCCCCTCTCCTTCTTCTCTGCCTCCCACTTCTCTCACTCACTCATTCACTCACTTGCAAACCAGAGAGCACCAGGCCACTCCGCTTTGCAGCTCGAGATTCTCAACTCTCACAAATCCCCCATTTAATCTAAGTTTAAGCAAGGAAAGAAGGAGAGAAAAAGATTAGCAACAACACCTAGAAGAGAGATTATCACTTCGCTTCCTTCTCTTCACTTGATTCTTGTTTGTTCTTACTTTTGTGTTCTTATTCGTTCTTGCCGTGTTCTTCGTATTCTTCATTTCACAGATAAGATGAGCAACAGAATGAAAGATGCCATCCGGTCCCTTGGAAGAGCATTTTTCACGCCGCACAACAAGAAGCCAAATATCATCACAAGTGCCATCGTTCGTCGGCTCCGACATGAGTGTCGATCCTCCTTCACCCTTCATATATGACAACCATTCATCCTCTTCACAAAGGGAAGAGAGGTATGAGCTCACAAGCATCACTCAAATTTCATTACCATCTAGACCTCAGAGAGAAATATTAAATGTGGTTAAGAACAAGGAATTTACGCATACTACAATTTTTGATGCCACTTTGCTTTATGAAATCAGAATGGATTCCAAGTTTGAGTTTATATTTAGAAATGTTAGTTGGGAAGGTGCATGGCAAATCACTGAGCAGAGTAGCAAGTTACTCACAATAGAATTTATTAGCACCCTGGACTCTGATGATGATGAGGTCAATTTTAGAATGTTTAATAAACCTTTCACCCTCTCATGGAAAACTCTTAATTTAGCACTAGCATTCCATAATCAGTGTGTGGTTAATATAATGGAATCTCTCCAAGACTTTGATAAAGATGATTTTTTGGAGAGCATTACTGCAAAGAAACCAGTGAGAAAACAAAAATATACTACTGAAGAATTCCATCACCCCACACTGAGGTTCATGCTTAAATGGCTAGCTTTTATATTTTTTTCCAAGAGAAGAATTAAATACTATTAAAGAAGGTGAGCTACATTTGTTATACATTATGATAAAAAAGAGGAAAGCATCACCAGTAAAGATGAAGTTGAATTACTGAAGAACTGTCCCTTTCATGAGAAAATACAGTATTTCTTTTACTTGCTGGATTACACGTTTAGCTACTGGGCTAGGTTTATTACAGAAGGCTACACTTGTTTTTATTCCTGATGCCCGTAGAATTATTGGCTATGATTTTTTCTTTCGTGCTCACATACTCAAACGCCGAAATAATAAAATAATTATGATTTATAAAATCTATGCAAATGAGTACGAGCTGCCAGACAGGGAATTAGAAATTTATTCTGTTCAGAACTTTATATTTCTAGCTAGTGGAGTTAACGTTGGCAGGTGTCCGTCCGCACGCATCAGTAGGGCGCCGAGAGCTGATTTCACTGGAGCTGACCTGGCACCATCTGGGCCAGTTTATTTCCACTTTGTTAATTATGGTGAGCAGGGATCGACGCAGGAACCACGCCAGCAGTGGACCACCCACACAGGATAGGAGGACCAGCCCACATTTAAACAAGGAGAGTCTTCATCCGCAACAGCAGCAGGTTGGGAAGCATTTCCCACGGAGACACCAGACAACACGGCAAATGACTTTCAGAGAGGACGAACATCCTTTTCGGTGCGCGGGAACACGGACTTCACCACTGGTGGACCGTATCCGTTCCATGCACCACCGGAAGATAGTTACTACCGGCCGCCTGAGCAACACTTTGAGGCTCCCATTAATGATTTTCTAGCTTTTTCTATGCGCCTCACTAACATTGAGTAGGGACAGAACACGATTGTTGGCGCGAAATCTGGTTCGCACTCAGCACACCAGCGAAGCCGGAACAGTCCTGAAAGCGTAGAGCGTATGGACCTAGATAGCTTCGACAATCGGCGTTGATGAGCGCCGACAGGTCTCCAAGCGTGCCAGTCAATTTGACCTGCAATTGACAAAGAAAAAAGGATTGATCAGTAACACAATGCGGAACCACTGGTGTATCCCGAATGGTTCCAAAAATCCGGCCCAATGGGTCTTCTCATAAGGCCATCGGCTAAAGAGCTGATATCCGATCGATAGCATGAGTAAACAGAAACATCTGATACGCATTTAACCGATTCATAGATAAACATGAATGAAAACAAATTATATCAAACCAATCTAAATTATACATTGCCTTATGCGCCGAAACATGTCTCAATCTATCACATCTATTAATTAGGATCGACCGGATCATTGCAGCTAATTAACACACTTGAATCGATCTTGACATGATCCGAAACACAAGACAGCATATAAAAAGAGATCGGAAGAATATAACGTGCAGCAGGCAGGCACAAGCAGCATCGGCTGAGCAGCCGATCTGAAGTATAGGCATCATACAAGCCTATAAAGTAAACGATGTTTTGACTCGTTGACTGATCTATCTAACCCGTCGCTTACGTCGAGGGGATCGACCAGATCGTTAGAGCCCATGACGTAAGATAATGATTAGATCTATTAATCAAAGACTCTCCACACGATTTGGTTTATTACTTGAGTGCGGCTTATACACAATCAAGATCTGAACTAACCGGCTAATGACAAACAGATCTACTCGCCTAAACATGATAATCAATTGATATTTAATTAAGCAAGATAGATACAAATATTTAAACCGACAAGAATAGATCAAGATTGGACAGATTGATGATGCTTAAAATAAATAAACAATAAATAATCATAAGCAACATCGATAACTTAATGAATCTAATCAACATGCCAAGTTAATAACTAACCCTCAATTCAATTTAAGCATGGATCAGATCAAACGAGGATCGATAACTATTCGAATCCATTAGCAAACTACACGAGCCAGAATTGCACTAGCAAGACATGATAAACACGAGCGTGACGACACTTACAGCAAGCCTGGCGTCCACCGGATGACATCCAACTTGTCAAAAACTCGCCGATTCTACGTTACTCCTACTCATAGGGTTTTGGTCGGAGGCCGAAAAAGAAAAGAACTCTTATTGTATTGATTGACTGATAGCGTGATTATAATGGTCGGGGGTTTATATTTATACCTTGAGCTGAAAAATATCCATAAGGTACATGCGTAACAAAACATATCTAAATTCACGGATACACCAATATATGTAGACTCTGATTTTCCTTCCGTAGAATTCTTGCCACCGAAGCTTTCATTGACCAATATGCCTTTCCGTTACGTATCCTTCTAATCGTGCGGATTTCTGGGAACCGTCATCTGGGGTCCAATCGATACATGTGCTTCCTATTTTCTTTTCTTGCCATTGATGTTTATTCGGCAATAGGTATATATTCCATGCACACGTATACTAATTCAATTGCTTGCATGTGCCCAGCTGCCTCTCCTCCTGGATCAACTCGTATTGGAAATCTAGCACCCGCTTCTTCACTGCATACTTGAACTCCTTCCGTAAATCCCATTGGCCATCATCACGCAAAAAGCTCTCTCCCAAATATATTAAATAATATTTCTGACTGGTTCATAAAATATTCCTTAATTAGGAGATCCTCTTGCTTTTTGACAGCATCGGCTGACTCCTTCCATATCCGAAAAAGCTTACTAAATTTTGGTGTAAACAACAATAAGCGACACACTACACCAGCACGAACAGTGGCAGCACCATACGGACCAACGACTTGATCAGTTATAATAAGGACAGCAGCAAACACAGAGCGGACTGGAGTATTTGATACATCAGATGAGATTTCCACCGCTGCCTCCACCACAGCACTGAGCGCGGCAACATTTAGCTTGGGGGAGATCCCCGCTAAGTGAGCACCCCTCACCCTTATATATATTCTACCATTTACTTCAGTATTTATTTCAGTCTTTAATTCTGTCAATTTTAATATTGCTATTTTTTTTTGAAAATCCAAAAATAGAGTATATAAATAAGTTTGCTTTAAATTCCGTATTAAATTTGTCTTTAGAGTAAGTAGAACTTGAAGCTAGAGAAAAATAAAAAAGATGATTAAATTGCTTAAATATAAATTCCTGCAAATGTTTAATATTTAAATTTAAATTCTCCTGCGTATTGCATGAAGTTTATTTACCGTAAAAATTTATTCTGAAACTTAATATCCGTGGTTAGAATAAGTTTTCGATTAAATCTAAGTAATTGACGGATACGATATAAGAAGGTTTGGGTTGCTATTTATTTCATTCTGAGTGATAACTAAGCTCCAGACATTTCAAAAGTCAAAATTAAAATAAATATAATAATTTGTTCTGCTAATATGATTTAAGTAGACTATTCTGTTATGCATTCATGATTGAATTCACATGCACAAAAAGTTTTTGCTCTATGCACATCCAAAAGAGAGTGTGGGTTATAAAATTAAAAGATGACATACCAAAGAAGTATGAGACTGAAAGATGCCATATCAAAAAGGTATGTACCAAATCAAAAAAGAGAGTAAAATAATGGGTGCAAAGACACCCGACTGAGAGAAAAAAAATAGGTAAAAAAGTATCCACTGGGGAGATAGCACACACTCTTCAAAAAGACAGAAAATAGAGAATAATGCATAGAAGCCCGAAAATAAAATTTTATCACACTCACACATTCAGTCATAGTGTATAGCTTAGTAGCCCTATGCAATCTTATTAGTAGACTCTCATTATTTTCTAAATAAAACTTATTTACTTATTTAAAAAAAATCTCTCGAGCAATGGTTGAAACAAAGGATGAATGATATAGTGCCTGCTTAATTATTCTATCTCTCAATTATTCAAGATTTAATTTGAAAAGCACCACGATTGAAAAGAGTAGGAATAAGTTTGAAAGGTGAACTAATGAACTACAATCCGGAGAAGAATTTCTGTTTAAATACTTGAATACTTATTGGAAGTTATACATATTGTTGAAACCCTGAATAAATTACTTCAAGTCAACTTTGCTAAGAGACTAGCAAAAACTTAGTTTGGGGTATTGTTGATGGCCGTTAAGTACTAATTTTATACCGTCAACTAATACTAAGAAAGGGGCAATAATAGCAACATAGGGGTTATCACTGACAGATTCCACGAGTTTTGGGGAATTGTCTATTTTCAGACAATTATCCAGAAGAGCTTAAAAGAAGGATGAAAGTGCATAATTACCACGAAACTTGATCGCGAAAAAAACAAACGTCATCGGCAAGGTAAAAGCGTCTAAAAAGCACCCGAAGCAACCGGGGCCCCACCTAGCAGGTGGTGGGGCCGGCAGCCCCCCTAGGGTTTCGTCGCCGTCTTCTGGAGTCTTCTTCCACCGCCTCCGAGAAGTCATCTCAGCCCTTTGTTAAGTCGGTTTTATCCAACGGCGTACGTTCACACCACCGGACTATAAATAAAGGGGCAGACCCTCTCCCAGAGCACCAATTCATTCCTCCTACTTCATTTGTCAAGAGTATACAGAAATTAGGATTTCCAGAGATTAGAAGTAGAGCTCTAGTTCTTCAAGTTCATTAGTTTAGGCGTCTAGCAAGATTCAAATAGAGTTGGGCGCTACGCTCGGGATTTCAGATCTGTTCGTCTGGAGATCGGTAATTTTATCTTGTATCTCATTATTACTTTGCTCTATTTTAATATATTGCTAATTATTCAGTTCTTAGTTTATTCTAATTGCATATTCGATATAGTTGTGATTGGTGATGATTATTGTCATATGATCGTAAAGCGCCTAATTTAGTACTCGAGTGAGTTAGGTGGTATGTATTATATAGACGTGGTGTCTAGATATATTACGTACCTACGGAGGCACCCTGACGTGCCGGGTCGTGTGGTAGTCCGCGTAGGTGACATGCGTTGGTTCCTCTGTAGTCCACCCCCCGTACGTAGGACGAGCAGAGCGCGGTCACGAAGGAGGTGACCCTTGTGTCTTAATATCCTCATTAGAAAATGCTCCTTATGATGTTTTCTGAGTTGATTATACTATACATGAAGATGTATAATATAGCATAGACCGTAGATTTTATATTTAGTAATTATATATGTTTCCTTTACTTTAGTCGAATCTCGAGATTGTCTTACTACATTAGTGAGTTTCTATATTCTATCTCTAAAATACCATTTATTTTATTTACTCAGTTATCATTTATCATATTATTATTGACTTATTATCGCTAAAGCATTAGAGTTATTGGTTATCGTAGGTTTGCACATTTATTATTAATTATCTTTTAAATCATTATAGTAGATTATCCTAATGAGAAGAATGTCTATTTATCTTTTTGGCATAAAACAAATCAACGATACTCGGAATACTTACCGGTGAAGTGCTACAATGGAAGAATTATCTGTGCGCTTGCGGATCTATTATATAGTGTTATATTTTTAGGTGGCAAGTGTAGATTATTTTACCAATAGTTTTTGACATCATGTTAGGGATGACAACTTAACGCGAAGTGATGTTAAAAATACCAACATCCGTGATGATTTTTGACAAAACGTCATGCAACATCCATGACGCTCAATCCATGATGATATCTGAAATCAACAGATGATGATTGCTGACGTTTTTTTGATCCGTGATGAAAAATTATCATCACGGATTAACAAGATTCTTGTAGTGTCGTTTATTTTACACAGTAGCTCGCTAGCTACCAGCTGGAAAAAGAACAAGTAATCTGAATGAATGAAGAAATACTCAGGATTTTAAGGCGGCTTAGGCCTTCGTACTCGGGCTTGTTTTTGCCAAACAAATCTGTCACCTCCTCTCTCGCACGGTCCTAGAGAGCAACCTTGGTTGAACAGTATTATCCTTTTGCACGCTCATGAACATTCTTCGCTCTTGCTTGACTTGCTTCTTTTTTAATAGAAAATCAACATAGTTTTGAAACAACGTAGTTCACATACAAGTACAACCAGCTGACCATGTCATAGCATCTTACAAAAGCTAAAGATAGATAACGACCTTGCCCCAGGTCTAATCTTCTTCGCCCGCAGGGGTGAAGCAGTACTTACAATAAGCATAGTAGACCACTTCTTCTGCAACAATGGGAATAAAACTCTGAGTATTCAATTGTACTCAGGTAGACTTACCCGATAGGAAGTAAATAAAAAGACTCTTAAGGATATGCAGCCTTATTTAGTGGAGCTTAGAGAATAGCAACATTTTGCATAAAAAACATTACTACAGGAGTTCCTCAACTTATAAATTTTAGATATAATTTAGTTTCGATTTCAGTTAAACTATTAAACTAAAATTTACAGCTATACTAAACAATCACATGAAGTGCCACTCTGGGTGCATGCTTAGCAGTTAGCACAACCATTGCCCATGTGAGCAGCACCGATGTGGTCTCGATTCCCGCGAAATAGAATACCTTGCACTCGTCGATGACATCTTGGATTGTCATCCCCATGTCTCCGTCTCTCATGTTTGTCTCCAGCAATAGACCCAGCGAGTCATCTTTGGTGCTCTCGCCTTGTTTCATTGCTTGAATCCTTTTCCCAATTATATCCCGCAGAATTGATTCCACCTCTTTGTTGTTTTTGCGCATCTTTCTGTTGTTTGCGGTACGCAAGGACCTGACAAAGGTTAATTGTTCGATAAGATCAGTCTACGTTTTAAACAAAATGGTCCCTGCAGTTAACTGTTTAATAATCAGTATAATGAACTGCAAGGAAGTTGAGGTAGCACTGTAGTAGTACTAACTCACATGTAACCGGGAATCATAATCTTTCGAATGTTGGTCATGACAAGCAAAGCTTGCTCTGCTTGTAGCTGGAAAATCCTTCTTCCTTCGTGGTAGCTGCTGCTGAATGCGGTGCGAGAAATGACGTCTCCAGTGAGATTCTGCAGCTCAGGCCAAACATCCAGCTCGCACGAAACTCCGCCCATCTGCTTACCAGCTCTTCGCAGCATGCAGAGAACGCTGGCAGCATGCCCTGCACATTTCGCACCAATAGATAGACTCATTCAAAGGATCAAATTATATGCAGTAGTATATACAAGAAATTAACAGGAAATGGAATGACTGAACGAGCACTGTATCAGAAACTTTGTGTGTACCTCGAGCTTCTCAAGATGGAAAGCAGGATTGAGGATCCTCCTGTGCTTGACCCAGACGATCTCGGCTCAGACTCAGACGATGCTTCTGCGCAAAAAGAATGAACTTCTTCCTCATATTTTTCAGGAAAGACAGGTTCAGCTTTGATGTCTTATACATCCAATTCTCCGTGCTCTATATGACCTTCACCTTATACAAACACAACGAATTAAAAAGTCGTATTAGACGAGCGGTAAATCCAACTCTACAATTAAGTGAAAGTATCGAAAAAACATGTAAATACTCCCAAGTGCCACCCTTCACAAAATCAAACTCTACATTTACTTACTTTCTCTCATCTTTTTAGATCTAGATCTAAACCCGCCACATTTCGAAAAAACTCCTATAAATTATGGAAAAGAGAGGAAAAACAGATTTGGAGAGTAAGAATCAACCTCTAATCACTGGCGGAGCCTTGTGTTGGCCAAAGAGGGCTCCGCCCCCCTCCCCCTCCCTTGGTCCGCAAAAAAAAATGAAGATATATGCTGGCACAAGCTAATTTAGTCACCGATGATGGGTCTTTTATCCATTAGCATTATGTTAATAAAAAAACGGATTTTCATCTTTTAATGCTATTGAGATATGTAAAATAGTTGAGAAGTACTATACAGCAGATTTCAACCAACAAGAGAGACTTAAATTAGAGTATCAGTTAAAGTATTCTTATTGGCACAGCACGTCATAAGACTTTTAACATGATTGATAGACTGCTTCGGTTGCTTGGGCTCCGTAAAACTCTTCCAACTTCCAATCAAAGTAGTCACATCAATTTTTAGACACATGCATGGAGTATTAAATTAAATGAAAACCGAAACTAATTTGGCAGCTTGCGAAATGTTGTCCGACGAATCTTTTGAGCTTGCTTGGAATATGATTAGACACTTATTGCAAAAAATAAAACACTATAGTATTTCTAAATTTCAACTGAGTGTAATTAAACGGGGCCTACTTTTTCAATTTCAATAGCTACTGCAGAGCGCTCTTTTTCTATCTTGAAGATCACTAAGACAAGACTACGAAACAGGATGGAAGACGAATTTCTTGCCAATAGCTTGGTGTGCACATAGAAGGCGAGATTGCAAGAGAATACAACAATGAAGATATAATTACTGATTTTCGAGATTTAAAGAAAAGAAAAGTAGACTTTTAACAAGTGCTAGTTCTATGGGTTACGTGTCTTTTGGTAAATATATACTAGTATAATACCGTAATAGGTATCATGGACAATAGAACACGGTCACTTGAATTTTGTTAATTGTGACCTAATTATAGTATTGTAGAACTAAAACTTGTTTCAATGGAATTTATGTATATGTTCATCTATGTTCATCTATGATGTGGATTTGACAAATGGCCCCCCCTGTATTTGGCTTTAAGCTCCGCCACTGCCTCTAATGGTGCCACCCTTCACTAATTCAAGGCTAAATTTCTTATTCTCTCTCATCCATTTAAATCTAGATCTAAACCATTTGAAAAAAACAACTAAATAATGAAAAATAGAGGAAAACAAGATTTGGAGAGTAAGAATCAACCTCTTACTGTGCCACCTTTCACCAAATCCAAGGGCAAAACCTCCCCCCTGAATTGGTTATTTTTATGGTTTTGAGCTCAAAACCCTAAAAAAGGGAGGACAGGTCGCGGGGAGGAAGAAAGGGAGGGGTGTTGTTTTATAGTCCCAGAGTTAATGGAGGCAGTTATCTTAACTAAACCACAACGGTTAATAACCGATTAACCGTAGCTGTTGAGTTACAACAACCGGCTCGGTTAATGGCTTTACCGAGGCGGTTCTCCGAACATAACCGCCACGGTTAATATCTATTAACCGCGGCGGTTACGTTATGATAACCGTCTCGGTAAAGCCATTAACCGAGGCGGTTGTCGGCGGGCAGTCCTGCCATCGGCCGGCCCCTCTTAACCGAGGCGGTTAGCTGGACTGCCCGTCACGATTAAGAAATCCCAAGTGCCTCGCAAAAGATTTTCTGTAGTAGTGTGACACATTTCTCACCCTCGTGGCTCACGACGCCGTCGCCCAGCATCTTGGACAGTGCCGGGAACTTGAGCTTCTCGAAGTGGCCGAACTTGTTGGACAGCACGTCCTTGGCCAGCTCAGGATCGACGACGGTCACGAGGGGCTGGGGCCAAACCAAGACATGCTCATCTTCCCGTGCTCCTGGACAAGCTGATGCACAAACGGCATGACCCGTTGCGCGATGTCGTGGCAACGCAGCGGCAGGGACTTAGACCAGGCCTCCTTGGCCAGCCGGCCATATTCCTTGAGGTCGCCGGCGGGGAACAGGTATGACGTGCCGCGGATGCCTTGCGCACGCAGCGCCTGCTCCAGCCTACGAGGCTGCCATATCAGAGGCTGTGAAATTAAAAACCAAAGAGTGTACATTACAAATAAACTAGTGCAAAAGAAAGCAAGCAGACAGGGAATCAAGGTTCTCCTGTAGTTGCGTTGGGTAAGCCGTTCTTTCGACAACTCTTCTGCTTAATGAAATACGCGTGAAGACGTATTCTAGAAAAAAAAAGGTACATCAAAGGAAAGGAAAAAAAAAGGGGAATTACAAATTTGAAACGATCCATATGTCCTGCAGTCATCCAACAGAGCTTGAAACAACAACAGAGCTTCCACTATCACATATCTCCTGCAGTCATCGACTAATGGATTTTTGTTTCTGAAATGGCATAATTCTTACCATCAAAATTGACAGGAAAAATAAGAAGAAAATATCCAAAGAAAACTCAACCTTTAACTCTGATATTGAGGCTTGAAAATTTGTGTGATTGAGAGTTGGTCCTCAAAATAAGTCATGATAAATCTTGTTCTATTTGTCTCGATTTCTACATTTGACTTGCTTGAGTCCTTGGTTTTTTTACCGTTGCTTACTTAAACGCAAGGTAAATGATATATGTTTTTTTTACCTTTTTGTTAGACTGGTCTTGTACTCTTATCATGTTATATGAATCTTATGGTATAAATTGAAATTGTTTGTGTTAGCACTTAGCAGTGTTGCCATGCTAGGTCAGTAGGATAGTATGTGGAGTCACGTTTCTTAGTTCAATGTTGACGTTCCTGTTTTGTCTTTCATATGTTATCGACAAATTTCTGTTCGAATTGATCTATTTTTTTTTATTTTCGGTAAGTCTGTTTTCATTCCTGGCTTTCCTGATTTCAATTTTGTCTCTACATAAAAAATATAAAAGTGAAAATAGGAGAGGGTTGTCCCGACAGATCATATTTGCTTTCATGTCTAGGCACCAAGCCATCGGGCAAGTGCCGCAATTTCACACTAACGCAACTCGATGTTGCGCCAGGATGCCCATGAAGGGATACACGATCATCTAGTAGGCCCGAACATCTACTCGACTCGTTTCATCATCAAGTTAAGAGAAAACCACAATGCCCAAGACATGCTCTCCACACGCGGCATCACACACTGGATGACCTCGACAATAAGAACTGCTTGAGGTAATATTGCGCTAACAGATGTGATGCCTCCCACAACAATAATGGAGCGCCCCTCAGAGGCAGCACTTACCCCCAACAAAAACAAGTGTGTTAACCACAACTAATGTGATGCTGTTAAGATGACTGCAAGCACAAAGGCCAAAAAGGTGGTCAAAGCCTTGCACAAATTGGGTCGGACCAAAGACATTAGTTCATGTGTCCGGAGGGCCCGTACTTCAGCCAACTTCCGAGGACCTCACAATTTCTAAAGGTATGATGATGTCAGAGAAATCAACTCTGGCAATGTATATCAATGTAACACACATACGGAATCAGAATGATAACACATGGGACACATATTTATACTAAGGACACCATATGTCCAGTTGCGAACAGATCTCTTATCTCGTATGCTTGGTGTTTATAGGGACATTGATGTCTGGTTGCCTAGGGTTGCTATGCAATATAATGAGATAGCTTGTGATACCGATCGAGGGCTACTAACCCATCCTTGTATAGTCAGAGAGGGGTTATAGATAGAGTCCCAATCTGTTAACTTAAAGTACACCTAGAAGAAAAACCTCTCCTTTTAATGACGAATAGGGGAAAGATGGGTTCTCAAACTTAGGAGCATTCCGATGATATTTGGAGGCACCAAGCAAGGCCCAAGAATCGAAGCACATTCCAAAATCGATGATCACCTATATTCCACATCCTAATCATTTCCCTTCTCTAGTACATCACACTGAGGTGGGTATCAAATGACTAAGGTTATGATGGATGGCAGGAATAATGGGCTAAATAGTCTCTATGCCACCACACTTGATGGGTCGGGATTCCCTAGAACAACCATTAAACCCTTAGACGCGTTGCTCCATGGAGTTGTCTCTGAAAGGAGGGCGATATTGCCTAGACAATTCACGCTTTTCATCACCTTTAGCGACCAAAATTACTATCGGATGGACCAACTCACGTTCAAAGTGGTTGTGTTCTTTGTATATCCTACAACGCCTACTCAAACCATGATGCTATGCTAAGTTCATGACTGCCCACAATGATGTCTACCTCAAGAGCATCCAAGGGCCCAAAGGTTTGATCACAGTGCAAGGCAAGTTCTAGAATGCCCGAGTGTGACAAGAAAAACTGCAAACTCGCCAACTCCCTGACCATATCTCTGAGGAACACATTCTCATCAGATAGTGAACCAACAATGCAACCCTAACCATCTAAAGGAATACATCCTTGGCAACATTTAAGGTTGTGGAAGACACCAAAGATGATCGAGCTTGATCCCAAGGATTCAACCAAGACCAAGTGCATGGGTGCTCCTCCGCATAAGAAAGCACGCTCATGGACTTCCTCTACCAGAACAAGGACATATTGCATTGAATCCATCTAACATGACGAATGTCCCGAGGATGGTTGTTGAGCATTCTTTAAAGATTAGACTTGTCTCTAAGCCACAGTCAATTAGTGTCTATGCCAATTTGACAACAAGAAGCATATGATCATAGAAGAGGAAAAGGCTAAGCTCCTAGCAGTAGGCTTCATCAAAGATGTGCTACTTCTTGACTGGTTTGTGAGCCCACCCCATGTACACCAGAAAATGGACAATGAAGGATTTGATTACATATGCATTAATAAGGCATTTCCCAAAGACTCTTACCCATTACCTTGTAATCACCAGGTGATACATTCCACACTAGGTTGCGAAAGCCTATATATATTTCCACATTGTTTACTCTGGATATTACTAGAACCGGATGAAGTAATTTAAAGCTCTCGACTTTGTTCGTCATCCTCACCCCTTTGGCTCATCCTGCCATGTCACAATGCCCTTTGTGCACTGGCGGAGCTAGGATGTTACAACTGGGTATTCCATTCCATGCAGAAAAATTATAATGCAAATTACAGGTGCTAGCTTTCTCCCACGATAAAAATATGCTAATTCTAGCACATTTCTTTTTCATATATTGTACAATTGACAAACAAAATAAAAAATAAAATTATTTCTAGAATTTCACCATAATACTAGGCCCTGTTTGCGAGGGTTTCTCGACTGGCTTTAGAAGTTGTTTAGAGCCTTTTTCTACCAAACAGGGTAAAAAACCGCTTCACTTAAGAAGCCCCTTAAATCGTGCTCTCGCAGAGCATATATGGAGTGTGGAGCTAAAAATAGTAGCTTCACCGGACTTCAACCGGTTTTGATGAGTCCTGCATGTGGTTTTGTAAGAGCAAGTTTTAAGAAACTTTGCATGTGAAGTCATTTTGCCAAACGATTTACTAAAACTGTTTCACCTTCGCTTATGGGGCTATTTATGGAGCCGAAGCCAAAAATAATGGCTTCACTGGTGGAATTGAATTCGTGCCAAACAGGGCCTAAACAAAGTACTAGCATTCAACAGCATGGATAGATAAATTTGTTTAAAGTATTATAAATTTTATTCACTCTACCTTTTGTTTGTTAATAATATGGGTTTTTGGTCTTACAGTATGTTCTTAAATACTACAATAGCACATGCAATCATTTAAAACATGCACCACATTATTTAAGATAAGTGATAGAGGTTGAAGTGAGATCTTAGAAGGAGTAGTAGTGCTAAGCTAAAGAGAATTTTAATACTTATAATGATCGAGTTTAATCTTAAAGGCTTAGAAAAATATAGCCATCAATGGACTCTAGTACTTCATGTCAAATATTTAGTTTTTTCTCTACATGTTATTTTAATATTTTTAATAAAAGATAAGTGTAATTTTAGACGTATGTTTTAGAGTATATTTTTTTAAGATAAAAAGATAAATATTAGGTTAATAAATTATCTTTCACGATAAGAGTACATAGGTAAATAGATCCAAATTTAGATATACTTTAGATCCCATTTCTTAATGGCATACGTGGGTAGTTTGAATATAGAGTCATGTGCTGTCTTATGTTGTTTTACACAATAACAGAGGTGCTTAATTATTTCTAGAATGGATCTAATAAATATTATTATCAAATTTAGTTAGACTATATCAAATTTATAGTCAAATGTTTCTGATTTTTTTGAATTTCTAGGATCTATCGTTTTTCCTATCATGTCCCGTGAGGATTAACATGTTCATGAGCATTAACATGGATGGTCTATTATTAATAGCCAAATGTTAATAATGGACGACTTTCAATTAAGTTGTGCAATTTTTTCACATGTTAGGTATTAAAACAATATTTTTTTATTAAAAGAGTTTAAGTCCTAGTAGGATTGTTCCTCCAAATATTAATTAAGTTAAAATTTAGATTGTACCTTAGCACCAAATTTATTGAATTTGCTATATCACATATCTATATGTGTCTAGTATTGTTTTATATATCGTAGAGTGCACAAAAATTAATTTCCAATACTAATATGACATAATGTTTTAATTAAATTATTTAAACTTATGTAGAATAGCAACTTATATCAATTTCGTGGTTGTAGAAGTTTATGATTTAGAATATGTACTCGAACTTTATGAATATTAATAATTTTTTTTAGCACATAATACTATTTACATATGTATTTAATATTTTTTATTTTTTATACTGAGGCAGATACAAATATAAAGCTATATTTTAAGTTATTTTTCATGGTGATAGATATGAGTAATCCAGATCTAAAATTAGTCAGTTATATTTTAAGTTATCTATTATAATGATATATGTCGGTAACCTAGATACATTTCAAATCACCTTTTATAATGATAATACAAAATTAGTGGGTTATATTTTAAGCTATCTCTCGTAATGATAGACGTGGGTAATATAGATACAAAGTTAAATGGTTAAGGGTGTTATTTTGAATTATGTTTTATAAGGGCTAATTTATATATAAACTTAGGGGTTATTATGAATTATCTTTCATAATGTCAAAGGTGAGTAATTTATTTGTAAAATTAGGAGGTTACTTTATGTATTTTTCATAATGACAGAGGTGGGTAATTTTTTATTCAAATAACAATAGATCTAATGGTTGTTATTGATGATGATGATGACGATTAGAGTCTACCAAATTAAAGGTCCGATGTTTTTAATTATTGTGAGAATTTTTAGGATTTATCTTTTTTCTTAACGCGTCTGGTGAAAATTAACATGGTGCCTCCATTGAGGCCTGTAATTAGTAACAGTAAGATAAAATTGCAGAAAACACATAGATACATGGTGCTTTCCTCTAAATCTCATAGAGGAGAAAACAAAGGTAGAGATCGCTTGAACTTATCAGCAAGCATCAGCCAGCCATTCAGCAGTGTTTTTCTCTCACAACAATCAGCCAGTCAGCCGTACAATCCTGCCAGCCGAACGATCCTGAGCAGATTTGTGCCCCTTTAAGGCTTGGTCGCCGGCCTTCTGCGAGAGTCAACCGTGCCAAGGGGCTGAGTCGAGAGAGACAACCGCTACAGTCCGTGATGCGCTGCTTGGCTCTGCTAGCTGTTGCTGGCCACCGGCCACTGCCACCGCAGTTCGACCACTCTGTTCGGCTGTCTAGTACGATATAACTGGCTGACTAATTATTTTGAGAAAAAAACGCTGTTGAATGACTGACTGGTGCTGGACCAGCCAGCGGAACACAGGGACGTCATCCGGCCTTCCGGATGAGGCGCCGCTGCCCATGCCATTAATTGCCGCCGCTAGCTTGGGAATCAGTACACGAGGAACAAGCAGCGAAGGGAGCAACGCTAGCCGCTAGGGCTGTTTCACATGGCCTTGTGCGCTGCTCATCCGTGAGCTTCTGATCCAATTACTATACATAGTGAGAACTGAGAAGTATATCTATACTATGTATATTTATTTTCCTTACTAAAATCTTGGGTATTCCATGCCTTTAGGTTAACAAACGCCGGAGCCTCCCTTCAGAAAAACAAACGCCGGAGCCACCTTTCAGTAATGGTGCAAGCATGCAAAGTGCTGCTTTCATACACAAACATAGTTAAATCCGGAAAAGCTGACTAGCTCATCGACAATTATTTGACACGAAGGCTAAATCTGGAGAAATGCACCTTCAAAGTAGGAAATGCACCTTCAAAGTGCCATCCGACAAACTGCTCAGATGCATCATGTCCGAGCGAGGCATCGAAGCAAATCCAACAAAGATCAATGCTATAATGAAGATGAGACAAATTAACGGCTTGAAGGATGTACAAAAGCTTACAGTATGCTTGGCAGCCCTGAGACGCTTCATGCCAACACTCTTCAACGAGGAATGACCCTTTACAAGGTCCTCAGAAAATCCAACAGGTTTCGATGGAATAAAAATAGCGCGGGACGCTTCCTCACATATAACATCGACCCCGATGATCGTCACTCTGCTGAACAAAAAGACACTGCTCTTCTGCATCACGACCACCACCTTCTGGACCGCCATTGTGGTTGAACCAAAGGACACATCTTACCGGTACGAAGGCATGTTGGATGGTATAATATCTGGCCATGGGCGCGAACATTCTTTTTTTTTTTTTTGAAAAATTGGCAGGAGCTCTGCCCTTCAATTAAGAGTGAGAAAAGATGATTTTTAAGTACAAACTAAAATAGACAGCCCATCCAGGACAAAAGCAAGACGGATCACACAAACAAGGTCTAGCCCCTATCGAAAAACGCTCTTGTCCAGCTCCCTATTGAAACGCTCTTCTCCTTTGCTCAATGTCCTCTTTAATTCTCGAGGCCACCTGCAGCACCGTTTCATATGTGTTGTTGAAAATTCTTCGGTTTCTCTCTTTCTAAAGGTTCCAGAAGATATAAGTGACCATGCCATTAAAACATCTGCGCTCTGTGCGAGGCACTCTGCTTGAAACATTTTCCCACCACTGCATAATCTCTTGGGGGTCATTCTGTTGCTATCCCAAAAGTCCATCAAAATATTCCCAAGATAGGATTTGGTGCCAAACCACCTTAGCGAATGGACAGCATAAGCATAGGTGCAGCCCGGTCTCCAATGGCTCATTGCAAAGCACGCAGCGTTCCTCATGTGGCCAACCCCTTTTTTCCAAATTGTCTGCTGTTAGTAGTTTCCCATGTATTAGGATCCAAACGAAGACCTTGCACTTATTTTCTGTAGATGCTTTCCAAATGAGGTCCCTACGAATATTTGTGATAGAGCCTCTGAATTGAGCGCGGTATGCTGAGCGGGTGGAGTATGAGCCATCCGCCATCCATTTCCAGGTGATAGAGTCATTGACACCTTGGGTGAGGTGTACGTCCTGGATCCTGACCCAGAGGGAGACAAATTCCTCTATGTGGGTGGCGGCGGTGATATGACGTCATAGGGAGCGCATCCCGCTGTTGTTGCGGAGTTCTTGCTGCACTGTTCTATTCTTCCTCATGGCTAATTGGAAGAGGTTTGGTGCCAAGTACTTGGGTGCTTCCCCCTCAAGCCAGTTGGTGTGCCAGAAGCGAGCCTTTGCGCCATCTCCGATGGTGACTACGGTTGATGCATTGAACAGTAGGCGATCAGCATCCTTGCAAGGAAGATCCATCCCAATCCATGGTTTGGAGTCTTCCGTCCATTCCTGCCACAACCAGCGAAGTCGAAGTGCACGGCCAAACCTGTCTAGATCTGGTACACCTAGCCCTCCCAAATCTTTTGGCCGGGCGACCGTTGGCCAATTTACCAGACAATATCCTCCATTCGCATTTTCCTCCCCTTTCCAAAAGAAGGATCTCCTGATTTTGTCGATTTTCTTTCTTGCCCAAGACACCAAGGGGAACACAGTGAGGTGATAAGTTGGCATGGCTGAGAGAACCGAAGAGACAAGTTTAGGCGCCCAGCCCTATTAAGCCATCTTCCTTTCCATCCTGGCAGTCACTGCCCGATATGCTCGATGAGCGGCTACACATGGATTTTCTGTAGTGACCTGATATGAAGTTGTAGCCCTAGGTATTTGCAGGGGAAAGGGCCTCTGGTACCGGTGAACGGGGATAGCACCGAGTCAAGATCAACTTCTTCGCATCTGATCGGGTAAATAGAACTTTTTTGCAAGTTGATGTGGAGACCTGAAAAATTTCCAAACGCTTTCAGGATTGTTATGACAGCATCAACATCAGCTCTTAGTGGGTTGATGAAAATTGCCACGTCATCTGCATACATGGAGGTTCTCCATTTTGCTGCTACCAGAGGCAAGGGGGTTATGATTCCCAGTTGGGTGGCCAAGTCAAGTAGGCGTTGCAGGGGATCCATGGCCAAGATAAAAAGCATGGGGGAGAGAGGGTCCCCTTGACAGACACCTCTAGCATGGCTGAAGCTGGGCCCTTTTTGCCCGTTAAGGAGGGCACGCGAGGTGGCCATACGGAAGAGGATAGAGACCCATTCGCGCCATCGCGGCCCGAAACCCAGGGCCTGCAGTACCTCCAACAGATAGCCCCAATTGACAGTGTCAAATGCCTTGTGGATGTCCAGCTTCATGAAAGGGTTGGCAGCTTCAGCTTGTGGAGTTTACGTACTGCGCCTTGGACGTATAAGAAATCGTCATGGATGCTTCTCTTTTTAATGAATGTACTTTGGCAGTTGGAGACTATGGAATTCAAATGTGGAGCCAATCTGTTTGCCAACAGCATTGAGAAAATCTTTGCAATGCTATGTATGAGGCTGATAGGCCTGAAGTCAGTGACCCTTGATGCTTCCAATTTCTTTGGTAGGAGGATGATATTTGCTGAATTCATCAACTCAAACCCTTGGGAGTTTAGCGTGAACAAGCTGTGCATTGCGGCCATGACATCCACTTTTATGATCTCACAACAGGCCCTGAAGAAGGCACTTCTGAAGCCGTCCGGACCTGGGGCTTTATCTGGCGGTATGGATTTAATAGTGTTCTCCACCTCTTCCTGGGTGAAGAGTACTTCAAGCTCCACTAGATCGTGCGCCATGTATCCTAGAGATTGCCAATTGAGGGTTGTGTTTCTCGAGACTGTACAACCAATGTGGTCTTTAAAATAATCACTTATTACTTTTTGCTTCTCATCATGGGTTATTACCGTCCCTGTGTCGGTCCGGAGGCAATGGATATAATTTTTTCTTCGGCGCGGATTAGCTCTAATGTGGAAGAACTTCGTGTTGGCGTCACCGCAGTGGATGTTTGTCAGCCTGGTTGTCTCATTCTTGATTTTTCAATAGCTGCCAATCCCACGCTGCGAGCTTTGAGGCGTCGGCGTAGATCCAATTCTTGATCTGTGAGCACTCTTGACTCCTGTGCCAGTTCCAACTGCAGGAGGACCTCCTTGACTGTAGCAAGTTGAAGCTTGGTGTCTCCAATTTTCTGCCTACTCCAGTGCTTGATGGCCTTTGCAGCACGTGCTAGTTTGATGTGCAGGCGTTCTAGGGGCTGAACAGAGTGAACCGGTCTGTTCCATGCTTCTTGGACCGTCTCTGTGAAGCCCTCAACTTTGGTCTAGAAGTTCTCAAAACGAAAAGATGTGTCTCTGTAATGGCGTATCTCGCCCTGTAGGAGCAAAGGGGTATGATCTGACATGAGAGAAGGCAACGAATGTAGGAAGAAAGCAGGGAAGATGAGTTCTCATTTTGGGGTGCAGAGCAGTCTATCAATCCTGATTAGCGTCGGGGTGTCTTGTTCATTTCTCCATGTGTACTGCCGGCCATTGAGTCTAATTTCTTTAAGGCGCAGGTGGTCTAATGCCGCTTTGAAGGAGCCCATCAGACGCCGGTTAAGATTGGAATTATTCTTGTCTTCTGCTTGGTAGATGAGGTTAAAATCCCCTAGGACGAGCCATCTGCTATGATCCGGTGGCTGGATGCTTCTCAATTCTTGTAGAAATTGTAGTTTGGCGGCGTCTCCTTGAGGCCCATAAACCACTGTGATCTGCCATTTTATTGCATCCGCTCTCATGGTGATCGTCGCCGTTATGGCGTGTGTCGTTAGCACCACATCAGATAGGTCAAAAAAATCTGGATCAACAGCTAGCAGAATTCCGCCTCTTGTCTGATCGGCTGGCAAGACCGCGAAGGAGCTGCTGAATTTTGCGCCAACCGTGCGGGAGATGACGTTCTGGTCAACAATCTGCTATTTAGTTTCCTGCAAGCAAACGATGGTGGCGCCTGTCGATCTGACCAGTTCATTGACAGCATCCTGACGAACAACATCATTCAAACCTCTAACATTCCAATTGAGCAGATGACAATTATGTTGTGCCATGGGCCAATCGGTGCATCCCCTGTTTGAAGACAGCAAGGAGACCAGCATGCAACATGCAAGTAGAAACAGAGGGCGCCCTCCAGAATCCTCCGTTCATTTGAGAAACAAATATAGCAGAGGTAGGCATCCATTGCAGGTGAAACTGAAGTCCATCGGCGGGCAATACATTGGCGTGCAGCAGGCACTTGAAACAACAACGACAAGGTAGAAGGCAGCACTGGTTCCTGGACAGACATGGCGACATGCTGGACCTACAGAAGTGAAGCTGGAGTCGTCTAACATTGAGAACAGCAGGATCCCATGAGTTGCAAATGACCGAGCCTATGCAGCGGAGGCCGATGCAGCGTCGTCGAGGCCGCACAAAGCTGCCAAGGCCTTGACAGCGTCGTCGGATAGAGGGCCCCTGAAGAGGCCGATGTAGCACAGGAAACGATCGTCAGGGGTTGGGGCATCTTCCTCGAGGACGCCCATCCGCTTCATGAGGACCTGCCTTGCCTTTGCCTGGGCGTCGCCTCTTGGCCAGGTCATGGAAGCGATGCGCACGCTGCGACGGGATGGAGCAGCAGGCTTCTTGCGACGTTGGAGCAGGGAGGTCCGGCGCGGAGGTGCCTGAAGGAGTGGCGGAGATAGAGCACGGGACAGCGACTCGATAAAAGCCCCTGCCGCACCACTGGGAGCGCACACAGCCACAGCACCGACTAGCTGTTCCGTGGCAGCCGGAACTCTGGGCGACGTGCAGGTTTGACGCGTCCTAGAGCCGCCAGGACCCCGGGCTCGACGCCTTGTGTAGACGAGGCCGGGGCGGAAGCGCGCAATTCGTGCGCGGGTTGCCGCTGAAGACGGGGTCGCAGGCAGATTCGGCGTTGGTGAAGCTTGGGGCATTGTAGGTGCCGGGTCTCCTGGGACGATGTTGCTGCACTGCTCGGCAATAGGAGGACTCGGTGTTGCTCTGCTCTGTTGAAGAGGTGCAGAGTCGGTGATGCTCTGTTGATGGGCTGTGCTCTGCTCGCTAGCCATGTCCATCTGCAAAAGTTCCCTTGGGTTGCAGCGCTGTGACGAGACTGCAGGCGAAGGTGGTGTCAACGAGCGCGGTGGCGATTGATGTCCACCGCTGCGCCAACGGCTGCTCCGCTCGTGGCTGCGTCCACGTTCCTGTCGCGCCGGTGGTGATGAATTGACCTGCAGAGATGGCTGTTGGTTGTCCCTGACCAAAGCAGCAGTGTTGGTGATGCTGTCTGCAGTGCGCCGCCCATCAGGCGTTGTCTGTGTCAGGGGCTGTGGTGATGCCGAGCGACGTCGTTCCACCGAAGAAGTGGAGTTGGCCCTGGCTTGGTGTCGATGGTGACCGCCTGATGACGAAGACTTGCCATGGCGCTGGCCATGACGGGACTCCGAACGCTCCCTCTCACGCACCCTGGCAGGGGCTCGAGAGAGGCTACGGAAGAGTCAGGATCCCCAGCCACAACCCCTGTCGTCGCGCCATCCCCGGCGCTCGTCATCGTCGTCGTCGTCGTCGTCCGCTTGTCGCGTTCGCCGGTGCTGGATCATGTCGGTCACGCAGACGACGTTCGCCATCGATGACACCATGGTCCCATATAAGCCTGCGCGCCGTTATCTGGCCATACTCGTCCGGTGACTCGATGCGGTCAAGATGGACGATGACTCTGAAAGTGAGACCTCGCCGGCCTCTGGGAGGAGCTGCGCCATCATGAACTCTCACTGATGTGCCTGTCAAGGTTAGCCAAATTACCTTTGGTATGTCCGAAGGGTTGTAAGTCCACGCCCAAAGACAAAGCGCCCTGGTATCCTCGTGCAGGGAGTGCTTGTCCATGTAGTCAAAGTCGCACACCCTTGCGATCATACGCTTGGCGATGCTCTCATTCCAGGCATGAGCCGGGATCCCCTCAAGGCAGAGGCGCACATGGTGACGCAGGTTGCAGTGGTCGCCGTAGGGGAGCACGCGCCACGGCCAGATGCGGACGTCGAGGTTGCCCACAGGAAAACGCCGGCACTCAAATGCTTGGTCGTGGTGGTGTGGGTGCTTGAAGACGATGAGGAAGTCTTCGGGGTGATGGCGCGTGACTGTGACATCCTCCGGGCAGATTCCCAGGCGGGAGCAGATCGCCTTCTTGACACGCTCTGGGCCGACGGACGGCGTCCGTGTCCCGGCACAGACACGCCACGACAGCGCATGTGGACAGGCGCTCGAGCTCCGTCTCCATGTCATTGGTGGATGCCGCAATCGCTGAGGTGTCCCCCGGCCTCAGCGTTGGGTCACTAGGCTAAGCCATGGCACGGCGAGGGAGTTCAGGGAAGATGGTTTGGTCCAGAGGTGGAGGGCGCTGCTGCGGTGGCGGAGGTGCTTCAGTCGCTGCTTGGCCAGGCGGCCTTGCTGCACGGCACGCATAAGCTTTATGGCCAAGGCGAAGGCAGCGCAGGCACCTGACCGGGTCTCTGCAGTCCGCTGCTTGGTGGCCGCTAGCGAGACAGCGCAAGCATTTCCCCTGCAGGAGCGCGGAGAGAGGAGGGCGAGCTACAGGCGCGCGGTTTGGCTGTCGTCTTGAGTCTCCAGGAGGCTTGAATTCAGGGTGGCGCCACCAGTACTTCGGAAGAACGAGAGACCAATCCCCATGCTCAGCATCACCATGAATCGCTGTGTTGTCGCCGGAGCCACGAAAAGGCGCGCCGCCATTAGTGCGAGCGGCTGCGGACGCGGCATGCACTGACCCGCGGTCCGAGCCTGGTGCCGAAGTGCTTCTGTCGCCGGAGCTTCGAAAAGGCGCGCCGCCATTAGTGCGAGCGGCGGCGGCAGCGTCCTCCACTGACCCGCGGACAGAGCCTAGTGCCGGAGTTCTTCTGAAGCAGGACTTGCGCTGCTGGGGTGGGAGGGGGAATAATGGCGGGTGCTGGGAGGCGGACTGGAGGTGCAGGAATTGAAGGCGAAGCTAACACATCGTAGGGTGGCAGGTGCAGTCTTCTTGGGGGCGTCGTCATCCACGGCGAGCTCAAGCGAGCCCACCACTATGGATCTGAGCAGAGGTCGCCGTTCGAGCTTTGGTGGGGAGGCAGCGAGCTCAGGGAGGTAGAGGCCCGCCGGTAGGACATCAGTGCTCGGGGGGGGGGGGGGGGGGCGCTGGAGGCTGGGAGAGGGGCTTGGGGCGGCTCGACGGCGGCGGATCTGGGGCCCGGCGAAGGGGCGGCGCGGGGGGGCTGGGGAGGGGAAGGGGCTAACTGCTCCATCCTATAGCACGCGGCGCGAACATTCTCTAATTGAGAATTGAGAGGTTTTTACGATAAACAATATATCTCCTGCTGTTTAGTTCCGTCTAAAAATTCAGATACGCAAAATTAAACTCCCTAATACAGCATTACTCATACAAGTTTATTATGTTTGCACAGTGACATACTGACAACGATCAATGTCATATAAGACTCGATCAGATCTTCTTGAATATAATTGGCGCGCCATGCTGAGGATGCAGCGCAAGGACAGTGTAGGGTGCATGCCTATATGAAGGTGACAGTCGGAACTCAAAGCGCTGGAGGATCATGCTCAAGGCCATCTTGGCTTCAAGCAGTGCAAAGTTCTGCCCGAGGCAGATCCTTGGGCCCCAACCAAACGGGAAGAACGCCGGTTGGTCCTTGGTCGCCTTTGAGATGCCCTCAGCGAACCTCTCTGGCTTGAACTCGTTTGCGTCCTTTCCCCATATGTCAGGATTGTGGTGGATGACAATTAAAGGAAGCTCGAGGATTACCCCTGCAGGGTACGTGATGCCTCCAATCTCCGTGTCTTTAAATGTTCTTCGGTTTAGCGACGCTCCCGGCGGGTACAACCAGAGCACCTCGTATAGTATCATCATCACCTGGATTGCAAAAGCATGTAGCTTAGACAATGCTAGCGGTCAGTAATAAGGAATAGGCAAATTCTATGATTCCCATGAATATATTTGTATACAGGAGTAGCGTAGAGGTATTGCAAACACTTGCCATTTTGAGTCGATTTAGGCCATCGAAATTGGGCTTCTCACTGCCGAACACGCTGAGGACCTCCTCCCTTGCGCGGTCTTGCCACTCAGGGTGCATGCCCAGGATGACGAGCGTCCACGTGAGCAGCACCGACGTGGTTTCCATCCCCGCGAAGTAGAAGAGCTTGCACTCCTCAATCACGTCCTCCGTGCTCATCCTCAGGCTGCCTTTCCCACTCTCCATGTTCGACTGCAGCAGCAGGCCGAGCAAGTCGTTGCCACTAGCTTCGCTGTTCTCGATTGCGCGCTCCCTCTTCTCGATCATGACCCTTAGAGTGCCTTCGATTTCCCTGTTGATCTCTTTCACCCTCCGATTGTTCCTTGTACTTACTCCCTCCTCTAAACCACAGAAATCACGTATGGCACTCCCTTAGCGGGCGATCAAGTCGAACCGTTAAGTCACATGTACGTATACTCGGGTATATTTATATTTCACCGTTGACGATTCTTTTTAATCGTTATCCTTCCCTGTATTTCTCTCGGTTACAACAGCCTCGTTCTCATCCACGGGCAGGCCCTTCTCTCGGCACGGCGGCAGTCGCGGCACGGTGGCAGGCACGGCGGCAGATCACTCCTGCACAGCAGGGCGGCAGGCACGACGTCAGGACTACCTGCACTGCACGGCGGCACGGCGGCACAGCGGCAGGACACCACCTCCATGCTACGGTGTCAGGCTTCATCGGCTGAACTCCTGTACTGCAGAGAGGTTCGTATGTGAATTATTGATCCCGTTAGATAGATCAATACCTGGTGCCTGCCTTCTACTTGATATGCATCTATTCGCTGTAGTGGTCAGTCATGCAGTCCTGATGCTAGATCATGGCAGGTGTAAGTTTCAGCCATGGATGCCTTGACCCCTGCCCTTCATGTGTAAGTCAAAATGTGTCAAAAGCTATTCTAGTAGTTGCATCATTTATCTCTAATTTGTCACTTCAGAATTTTGATTGATTCAAGATTGGAGTATCATCTGATACTTCTTAGACTAGACTAGAGTATCATTGCATACTTTTACAGATTTAGCATTTCTTCTGACTTCTCTGTATTACCATTTTGTTTATTGAAGTTGGGGAAAACACCATCAACCGTCAACAGATTAGGTGGTTCAAGCTCCAAAAGATCAGCATTTACCAAAGCATTACAACATGTTCACTGGAAAAATGGGATCCACCTTGCTCAAAACACAGCAAAAAATGCTAATACTCCACGATCAAGGGGCGCTAGTAATAGATCAATGAAATCTAGAAAAGGTACAGTATGGACTGATACTACAAATTATTGAGATAGTATATGGATGTAATCATTCAGATTAGTAGTATGGACCTATACTACAGATTATTAGTATGGACTAATACTACATATTAGTAGTATGAGCTGATACTACAAATTATTGAGATAGTATGTGGATGAAATCATTCAGATTAGTAGTATGGATTGATACTACAGATTAGTAGTATTGACCGATACTAGAAATTATTGAGATGGTATGTGGATGTAATCCTTCAAATTAGTAGTATGGACTGAAACTACATATTAGTAGTACGGGCTGATAATAAATGATGTTTTATGAATTGTTCAGTGGCGGCAGATACTAAATGACATTTAGTATGTAGATGTACTTACTTAGATTATTAGTATGGGTTGATACAAATTCAAGTTTTATTATTCTTGAGATTTGTATAGATTGATACTAATCATACTATCTCAATGATTTCTAGTATCAATCATTCTGCAGTGGAGCTGCATACGTGGTTCAAAAATGAAAGCAAGGAAAAAGGAAACTGACGACCTGCACATTTCAAAATAGGTCTACACTCCACTCTCTCCTGCATGCACTCAACTAACTCCTGCATGCACGGTATATACGTCCAGTACAATACGGTTGCCGTATACCCACCAGCACCACTCCAAACGGGTCCGCTCTACGCCGCCCGTTAAACAGCTCCGACTCCTGATTGATGCATGTACTCTCGGTTGGAATAACTACTCTCGAGAGTATATAAAAATCACCCTATATATATAAGTATATAAAAATAAATGATAAGGAAAAATAGAAAAAAGGAAAAGAAAAGAGAAAAATAAAAAACGAAAAAATAAAAAGAAAAGGAACGAAAAATAAAAAACGAAAAAGAAAAGGAAATGAAAAAAAGAAAAAGAAGAAAAAAAAAGAACGGCGCAGTCGGCAGGCAGGAGGCGAGCGGCTCCCGTGGTCGCGCGCACGCGCCGGACTGGCGGCGTCAGCGTCCGGCCGGGACATACGCACGGACTGAATCATTACTGAATTTCAAAACATCCATCACATCAAATATTTGTACACATGCATGTAGCATTAAATATAGACAAATTTTTAACATGTTTATTTGTACAGTTTGCATATAAATACAACATAAATCTTTTGAGCCTACTTAGACTATGATTGGACACTTATTGTAAAAGTCAATATGCTGCTACAATGTCATTTTTGCAAAACTACTTTTGCACGCTAAACAGACATATTACTCCCTAGGAGGTAATTGCAGAATAATAGAAAAATTAAGGAAAATATCATATTATTATATCTACTCTAGTAGATATACTGAGCTGAAATTTGGTTGAACTTAATTGTACGACTGAATTGTTATAAGAAAAAAATATTATTCTATAGCTAAAAATAAGTTGAATATAAAGTGAACAAAGTTATTCGATCTAATGTGATATGTGCATATAAGATCGTCCAAAATGTCTTACTTCTAACGTGTCATTTTTTGGTAATATTTTTAATAAAAAAATGACGTGATTTCTAATGATTATTTTTACATGAAAATAAACTCACACGAGAGGTGTACAGCTTCGAAAATAAACATGCACAATTGCACATAACGTGTGGCGATTTTTTTTAATTGATCAACATGAACATATCTTGAACCGCCTCGAGCCACAATTCGTTTAATAATAACGAGGTGTTATTAACGTATCACATCTCTTCTAATCGGCTCGAGCCTTGCTTGCTACGCGGTTGACAGATCAGAAGATGATTCGCAGGATGTAAAAAGGAGAGCATCAACTAGCTAATAAGGAAAGAGCGACACTTGTAGGGATTACCACAGATGGCTAGAGCCGGCATTTTGTTCCTTGATTATTTTATTGTATATAATTATTTTTTCTATTCCAAAAATCAAGAAGGGTTGTGATTTGTTCGAACTCTTATACTATTTCATATATAATATAATGGGCGTGCTAACACTACGGTTTTTCAAAGAAATAATGTAAAATAAACTAATTTGTTTTGGAGAGCTTAACTTTTGGGCTAATTGCATTACTGCCCTCCTTTTCAACTCTAATTGCATGTTTTCCTCTGTTTTTTTTAACTTTACAGATTTGCACCTGTCTTTGTAATATGAAGCTTTCAGTTGCCCCTATTCGGAGATTCAACGGTGTTAAGTGAAGGTTGAAAAGACACAAATGCCCTTCGCATGAATTACGTAGTAATCAATAATCAATAGAATTTGTCATGGATAGATTTATTGTGGATATATTTGAATAAATAATATCACATGTTTTGTTTAAATATCTAAATGTAATATCTTTTTGCAAGCATGACATTTTTGTAATACCTAGTATAGTATTCGTGCTAACGCAACGGCTTTATTTCAGGGATACACATGACAACAACCAAACGATGCCATTTCTCTCCATAACTTAAGCGACGCTATTGTTCATTACAGGCGTTTATTTTCAAAAAAAAACACAAGCCAGACCACAATACGTGTAATGGATGACACCTTGATAACTAAGGTTCCAGCTTCTCTGCTATCCCTGGGAAACACCCCCTCCATCTCCGTCGATCTGGTGGTCCGGTGGTTAGCTCCTAGGTTTTTGTAAATGCTATGTTTCTGTTAACAAATAGTGTACTCTATAAAGACAGGTATCGTGCACGTACGTTGCTATTTAAAAATATATAAATCGCATAATAAGCTAATAATACTATAAAATCAAGGGCATGTTTGGTTGGTTCCCAAACTTCGCTAAATTTTGCTGTTGTGGCATAAAATAATATTTAATTAAAAATAAAATTCTTGAAATTAATATAGTCATGAAGAACATGACGTCATATGCTCACAAACTTTAATGTATAGACCTTTCTATGATTTGGCTAAGATATGTTTTATATCAAGTTCGAGAATATATGCCTGTCTCATGAGTAATACTGCATGTCTTAAAACTCTCTCGCAAAACCTTAAAACAAAGTATATTATACTCAACTTATTATAAATATTTGTTGCTTTACATCTATTCCACACGGACATATACATAGGGGTGAAACTTTATACAAAAAAAATAAAACAGAAAACAGATTCATTAAGATTGATGTCTTATATATTATATAACCAAAAGCAGCTTTTAGCTTGTTCAAATTTCACACAACCATCAGCCCTGCTTTTGGATGCGTTTGGCTGAGGAGCTATAACTTCTGTAACACTACTACCAGTCTCTCGGTTACGAGCGGACACTAAACGTACTGCCCCACATCCAAGGTAGGACCTTCTCGTTGGACACCAGATGATCAACAGTTTTGATGCCTCTTTGGCCGGGTTGAACAGTTCACAGAGCCCAGACCGAACTGATGGTGCCTCCCTTTTCTTCATCTTCAACTACAAATGATATGCCGATAAAACACTAACAAAAACAAGAGTGTCAGCAGATTCCATGGATGATTCTAACTACTGAAGTATTGAGTAGATAACCCATCCTCTCGTGCTGACTGAAATTACTGAACTGTACTATATTGAAGTGTTCTACACCTTTTGAAATGTGCAACTATAGAAGGCAAGGACCCGGTACATGGATAGGAAGAGCACCTGCATAGCCAAAATAGATAGATACTCAATGAGAAAGTATTTTACTTCTGTACTTTTGTACACAAGTAGCACTAAAAAAATATGCTAATATGCAGTACATGATTTATAATCCCAACATTCAAAAATATTATTCTAGTAGAATCTTCTGACCACAACCCAAACAATGTTAGAAAAAAGGGGTTACGTTGATGCTCAGAACGTACAGCTCAACTCAAAAGGAATTGGAGTTTCATTCCTGCTGTTGATATCTAAGTATTGTGCTGTTGATATCTGTTAATATCTCAGGCTAAAAATAAGGAAAATATCAAAGACTGTCCATCTATTTTGGTCATTATAGCATCAAAGATAGCTTCGTGAAACTCCTTGGAATGGAGGACCGTCCATCAGTAGAACATACATAAGCACCCTAGCAGTCCATATATCTACCTTTTTTGCCACACTATAAAATCTCCGTAAAAAAAAAGCGATGATTATTGCTCACAAAATACACATTGTGTGATTTCTTAGTAACCTACCATGCCAATCTGAAACTATTAGCTTCCATTAGATTACTGGAACTGAGCCAAGAATGTGCAGACCATAATTGCTTGGCTAAACTTAGACACAACTATGGACAAAACAACAAGAACCTAATCTAAGCTCCATGAGCTATGAAATAAACAACAACAAAAATTGCAAGCTCCTGGAACACTGAACATGAGAGATGTTTCTGCACATCCATACCTAGAAAAGGGGCAGTGTCAATGGATTGGAACAGACAACACTGCAGCAGGTCAGCGTTGATTGCCTCAACTGGACACACCCTTCTAGTTGTTCTCGGCCTGAGAGCAGCACACCAACATGACCATCGCCACTCAGTCAGCCCAGGGCGCTGCCAGGGAATTGAGATCCGAAGACAGAAGATCCTTACCTAAGAAGAGCGTGCTGCAGCAGAAGGCGGCGGTCGCTGAGGAGAGCAGGGCGGCATTGTTTTAGAGCCCTCAGCTGGGACGTTTTTTTGGGTCACCGAGGAGAGCAGGGCGGCATTGTTTTTACTCTGGTTGACACCAAATTCTAAAGGTTTGTTTCAGACTGAAAAAAAAAATAAAAAGATAAATGGAAAATATATGCGCTATGCTTAAATTGCTCACCTTTACTCGTACATGATTTTTGTCTTTTTTTTACTGTAATTGTAATCTGTAAAAATGGAATTGCGCAATTAGTTTGCGTGAATTCAATACATCTAGCTAATGATCTTTTTCTGTCTATATATAAGGAATAATTTAATTTTCTAAACATGCAAGAATAGGATAATTGACTCAAATTTCAATCTATGACAGGAAATGCAAGGCAACAATTTTATTTTTTTGGCAATCATCATTTTCTGTGGGAGCTGTTTTGGCACCCTTGCCCTTTCGGCCCTCCATAATTTTTTCTCTTATTTTCTTTCAAAATGTGTAGCTTCTATTTGGCCAATCCACAACAGATAGACCACATATAGGTGTGCAACACCTCTTACTAAATTAGATCAGTAATTAATAAGCATCACACATCCTGCATATCTCAGTGATTATGTGTAAATAAGGATTCACAGAAAAATTGCAGGTGTAAGCATGGACAAATAGAGCATAGGATACAGATGTGATCATTTTTTACATTAACAGCAAGGTTCATTGGCCTTATCAATTTTCTCCATCATAGACCTTATCAATGTGATTATTGTTCACATGCATCAAAATGTTCAAACAGGTCTCTGAAATAACCTTTTTGAATAACTGCCAAACTTCAGTATCATGAGCTAAGCCTTGCTCAACGGCAGTAACTTTTTCTCCAAACAATCATACAGTATATATATAATAAAGACGTTAATGCCAATGTGCAGAACACGAGAGGAGTCCTTACACAACGCGGAATGTGAGACAGGTCACTCATTGTCAGCTGTGGTGCTCACCAGCTGCTCCCACCCGATTTCTGTGATCTGCACAAGCAAATGTCCAAAAGAAAAGAAACACAAAAAAATTTTAAACCGATTCCCTTGACAGATCAGGCATTTCGCCGAGCACCTGGTGTACTTGCATGAATACGGAGCTGTAGAATGCAGGCATTTCGCTTCCGCCTCCAAATCCTGCCATTGGGTGTGGTGGACATGTACCTCAGTTTCGCACGGCACAAAGGGAAGAGAAGGGTGGGCATACCTGTTGGGTGCTCGTCGCCGACGAAGGGCCCGACGAAATCTTGAGCGACTGTTGCGCGGCGTCAGCATCGGCGCCGGCGTGAAGCAGTGCGGGGAGGATGGGGGCGAAGGCAGTGCAGGATGGGGCCATGCCATTACTGGCCGCTGGCCATGGCATTGCTGTTGCTGTGCCTCGTGGTGTTCAGAAGGGTGTTCACCATCTGCTGCACCTCCATCTGGTGTTCGGAAGCCGCCCTGGGCGCAGCGAGATCAGCAATAACGATGACCGCGACTATCTCATGGTCCGGTTCGTGCAGTCGGAGGCCAAAGGGTAGGTTCCCATCGACGCTGCCCACGAAGCCTGCCATCCCCAAAGAACACCCTGCTAAGCTCACGCACGAGAAGGAGAGGAACCGAAGGCGGGATCTCGGAAGAGAGAGAGGAGGAGAGGGAGAGAGGTCACCTTCACTTGGTTCTGCTAGCGCCGGAGACCTCGCGCGTTGGGGGTCATGCCTGAGATGCTGCAAGGGCTTGGCCACACAAGGGCATCGGCAAACTCTGCGCCAAAATCCACATGCATCGAGACCCGCTTGCGCGCTGCGATGCACCGGGGGTGTGCTCACCCAGCACCGCTGGCCGTGCCCGCGCCGCCGCACGGTTTGGGGGGGGACACCAGTGGCCACGCTGGGAGTCTGGGATGCCTGGGAGCGGAGGCGGCGTCGTGGTGTGGGGAAGTCGGGAAGGGGGAAGAAGCAGGTGCGGGTTGAGGGAGGAAATGCCGTGATTGACGGAGAGCAGTTTCTACTTTCAAGCCGTGCGGGGCGGGCAGGATAGAAAGTATCGCACGCGCGGGTCGCATGGGCGGGGGATGGTGAGTTTTTTTTTTTTTACAAACTTCGGATTACAGCCTTTAAATCAAGATTAACAGCATTCGTAGCCGTAGATTTTAATTTGGATCATGGTTAGATGCACTTCTAACCATAGATTTCGATGGAGGATAGATTTATTTGCAAATTCAATTATAGGAGAGATAAGAGATAATGGGGATAACATAGCAATGCTCTTTTTTTTTTTACTTATAAATATGAAGATGGAGACAACTCAGATCTAGATGGATTCATAGAAGTCCAAAACAGTCCTGAGTCAAGCAGGCACAGGTCCGGTGACGGGTGACATGGAGCCCTAGGGAAGAATTAACTTTGCCATGTGAACATGACTGTCGAGTGGCCAATAATTCACAATATTAGCAAGTCAAACGACGTCAACCTCAATTTCACGTGGGATCAGAAACAAACATTCAACAAATTCGATTTGATGACCATTCGCTGTCTATGCAAATAGTATTAAACAGCTGATGGATATATAGATAAATGCAAAAATCTACTGCGTGACCCAGTTGCGCAGCATGTTGTTTGACTAGTACACAGAAGTCTACCAATGGGAGACGACAGTGAAAATAATATTTTTCACGTGTGATCTGGTGGTTCTCTTTACAAACCACATCTACTAATGTTTTTCTGAAAATCAGATTTTAATCCCGGCAGAGGCCCACTGGTCAGCCACCGGTCTGCTCCAGCGAAGTTGCAAGTTGTTGTATTTTTCGCGTAACATTTGCGCGTTAGCGGTCATGGGGGTCAAACCCACGACCTCACTCTCGCGTGTAACTCCCTCTACCACTCCATCCGTGGAGAGATGTGTTGAATTTTTTATATTGTCGAAAAGAGCGAAAAACCCATTCCAATTCATGTAACATTTGCATTTCTCCTGAGAGATGAATGTGCTCATATGTCTTCTAGATTCATGCCCTTATGTCTTTGGGTCAAAGTCAATATACCATGATTTCTTTTCTCAGTGCCTCCCGCTATTTCGACTTTTTCACATCACTTACTTGTGTCTACTTCTGAGTTTGGTTCCCCACATATCATAATGAACCAATGAAAAATTGAATGTTTGAGGGTCTGAACAAATGAAAAGTTGTCAACTACAAAATTGAATAACTTTTTAAAATCTACAACTTTTGTTTTGGTTGTTTCTTCATCTGAGATCGTTTACAAAATTTAAATTTCAAATATGACAACTTCAAACATATTTTTCGTTTACAAGACGATTTCAAATGAAAAAAAAAATTCTAGTTATAAAATCTCATAACTTTTCGAGATCTACAACTTTTATTTTGATAAAAAAATTTATATGAGATCATTGAAAACTAAGAAAAATCAATTTCAAATTATTTGTAGGCGGTTTTATTAACAAACCGCTAGTAGAAATACATGATTTTTATAGATGGTTTGTAATGAAAACCCGCCTGTAAAGATGTATTTCTAGTGGCAGTTAAGAACCGTTTGATTTCTACTGGCCAATGTCATGAGAAACCACCACTAAAAAAATTAAAAGACTGGTGTCAAGAGAAATTATCTGTATATTATTGTGCGCCCATGAGCACATTTCCCTACTACTGGGGTCAAGGAGCTCGGTGGCGTTAGCTTTTGGGAGTTAAATGATGTACCAACCAATGGTTGTAGCAGGGGTTTGTGGGGCACGGCGAACATAGGCGTTGGAGGCATCGTTGTGGAGTGGTCGCTTACAACCTAGTTATAAGGGGAGGATGGGGACGCATGGGGGCAGGGTGGGAGGAGCAAGAGGTGTGTAGCGCGGAGAAGTGGCAGGACCTGCCGATCGCCGATTGTGGAAAAATGAGGGAGTGAGCAGCGACGAAAGCTAAGGTTATGTGGGGGCGGAGGAGTACGCGAATGAGCTCAGGGAGAGCGGGGGCACAATGGCATGGATGATAAGAAAGAAGGACCGTGTGGTTACTTTCGACATACCGTGCTCCTTGATTTTGTTGAAGAGATGTGGCATCACGCGAGGAACAATGTCATGGCACGGCGGCATCAGCCTCGACCAGGCCTCAACTTTGAGCCTGGCGTTCTCCTTGAGGGTCACCAGCCGGGAAGCGGTACTCAGTGCCGGTGAGGCCCTATGCCCGGAGCGCCCGGTCGAGCCGCCATGGCCGCAGCCAGAATGTCTGCACGTCTTGTAGCTCCCCCATACGATCAGCAGAGCAAGCAGCCCCTGGAGCAGACTCCACGGTGATGGCAAAGCTGCTGCGGCCGCTAGGACGCCACGCCATTGCTTCCTTTCAAGTTACTAGTAGCAGGGCCTGCGCCATCGCGGGCAAATGCAGGGGAAAACATGGTTTATATATACTATGCTAAACTATGAAGTACAATTTTATTTTAGAACATAATTAATAAGTGCAGTAACTAAATGCAGGGACATAGAAACACTGAATTTTTTCATAGAAACACTAATTTTTCTTAAGTCTCAGACAAATAGCACAACAGGAATCAAACCATGTTTCCACTGCCCTTTTATTTACTGCAAAGGGCACCTTTGTTTCACTGTTGTTCTTTTTTTAACTACCATGGGCAACCCAATGGCCTTCCCAGTTTAGTGTAAGACACACAAAAAAAATATATTATTACATATCTACAGTAGCTTCATAAGTGGCCTGTGTAGGATTCATGAGGACATATTCCAATCTTCAAAGCTAAAAATCTATGATTTTCATTATTTACATAAAAAGAAGCAAGCAGGCTGGTTTACCCACCGGTTCACACAGTGGGGGCATGTAGAAGCTACGTTGTATTTTGTAATGGTTGCCAACATTGGGGGTATGTAGAATCTCCTGTATACTTTACGATTACCGGCATGGATCCGTGTAAGAGCACCATGAATACAGGGTCACCATCAATTCTAGTTTTCTCACCTTTGGGCACTCTTTTCCATGTTGTGATGTGAAAAAGAGTTAACAGTTAGCAAATAGCTAAGAATAAAAGAAAGTTACGCGTGTAAGTACATCAACACAGTCCTTTGTAGGTCATTCTCAGTGGAAGAGGGAATAGAATGCTTCAGTTTTTTTGAAAAAAAATGTGCATAAAAAATTCATGCAAAAGACCATATGTTAGTTAATATAAGAAACCATGATGTATCTTTTTTTTATAAAAAAAAGAACATGACAAATGGATGACACACAATGTTGAAGAATAGTAGCAGCAAACCTTCAAGTTCAGCAACGATACACGTAGCATTTCGCTTGCCTTTGATCATGCAGGTATTAGTGCCCTGGGATATAGAGATGAGAATTGATTATTTCAAATCACTTTAATACTGGAGTCACTACTACTTCTCAGTTAATAGGATTCTTGTATGTTGGTAACCACCAACCAGCACATAGCATAAATGAAGTTCACGGCTGAAATCCAAAGCTTTATTAAGAGTAACACACATGTGACAAAAATAGAATATTCAGATGTTGCAGGCAGCAGCCTGAGCTTATGCAGTTATGCCTGATTATCCTAATTAAAAATCATCAAAGTGTTTGTTTACTCACAGAAGTAGCCACAATTTCTCAGTTTCACGCTGATTTGAGCTACTTTTGCATGCCATTTCCACAATGTGGACGACCTATGTAAACAATAAGACTGAGGCTAAACAATAAGACTGAGGCAGCACACAATGTGGACGACCTATGTAAACAATAAGACTGAGGCTAAAAGAAAATTAAATGATCATTTTATCTCTATCTTTATGTAAGTCGGGAAAGGTATGGACTGTTCATTTGTTTGCTTACTCAATTTAATAAACATGTAAACCTTTTAAGATTCGTAAGGAACAAACATCATGGTGAAGCTATCTTGTAGTTGAAGAAGCACACATAGCTCGCCGAACTACTAAGCACAGATTTCTTTTATAAAATATAAGTGCTAACTGAATCATTAATATATTGTAGTTCGAATATGTGCAGTAACTGATGACACAAGAGGAACCAAACCATGTTTTCACTGCCCTTTACTTTACTACAAAGGGCACCTTTGTTTTTTCTTAAACTACCATGGGCAATCCTAACGGACCTGCCCTCTGTTTACTCTCTGAACATAATGCCATCTTCTCACAGATGCGTAAGATTCATGAAAACATATTCCAATTTTGATAATGAGAATTATATTATTTTAATAAACAAAGGCAGAGAGGCTGATTCACTTACTGTGAATACATAGGGAGGTACTTAGGATAGTTCTTATGGTTATACTTGTAGATTAATTACAAAAGGCATTGAACAAACCAAGAGCAGAATAATCTGATGAGATGTCTTCAAAACAGACTAATCCTATCATATATCCTGCAAGAGGAAGGGAAAATCTTGTTTTAAACTAACAAAAAGTGGGTAATGTGGGAGTCATTTTCTAAACTATTGGTATATGTATCCATGGGAGAAGTCTGCAGTCCTATATATAACATGTATTGGTCTATGGCAAAATTATGTATTCATAATAGATGAGGCTTTAGAGCCACTTTGTGCAGCAACACAGAACAGATTCTGAGGCAAAATATATACTAATAGCCAAAGGAGGCCACAAAGCATAGTATAGGGAACATAGTAAAATCTTGTAATGATGTACGAACTCACCAAAAGGAGAAAGAAGGGCGTTGGGAAACGTTGTTTGTGCCTTTAATTAGATCATGTATACCACCAACTCGAGTACCATGCCGGCGACTGCCGGTGGGACATGGTCACGCCGCTTCGTGGCATGGTTAACCATGAAACAAAGTGACGTCATTAATAAACAATTGAATTAAGCAAAGGAATGTCTCTCAAGAAACTTATGAACTGAGTAAAAATGCAGAGAACTACAGTAACCACTGCCGCTTGTAGAGACAAGGCTGAACATGGATCTCTATGGACTAAAACATATTTGTTCCAATCACCTCTAATGCCCCGCAGGTAGATTAAAGAAAAAACCGCAGATCATATAGAGGACTCATTTTTGTTTACCTTCTATTGCTTGATGACAATCGGTTTGAGATCTGCAGGCATTTTCCAATCTGAAATATGCTACCATTTCCCCATGCATAAGTTCCATATCAGGCCATCGCCATGAGTATTCCAGATCAACTGTCAGACTTGTACAAATAAAAGAGAGCGTGCAACATTTTGTGCATGAAAATTTCAGGAAGCAACAATTGAGTATAAAAATTACCAATCCCATGTCAACCTTAAGATGGCATAGTAATCACTGGATCTTTCAAATTCAGAAGAACCACCCTTAGAAGAAAGTTCTTTGTTTTAGCTCCTAGCTCTCAAAAATCCAAACAAAAATAAATAGGTGGCATAATCAGTTACGTAATCTCTCTAGAATGTGACATTATATACTGAAACCAGACATTTTTTCAGTGAAGAAAAACATGTATTCCAGCTAAAAAAACAATTTTTAGACAAAGCGAACTTTAAAAAAACTGAACCAACAGAACACAAATGTTATCTAAAAACTCATAGCATGTATAGCCGAGACATTATTGAAGCAAACTCATAAGCAAGCAAAAAAAAGGAGGTACTCGAATTAACAATGTTATTTTTACAGGAATCCATTTGTGAGAAATTAAGAACAACTGAATCTAACCAAAAAGGAATTCCAGAAGAAAAGATGGTCACTCCTTTTAGGACTGTGACACTAACCTCTGGTACCTTCCTGTGGCTTCTTTCACATCATAAACATGAGTTTTTGGTGAAGGGAAAGGGATTATATTAACAGCTAATAACCTGCGCAACAGATTAAAGGCAGAATAACATTAGTCGGCAAATAAAATAATACATAGGCGTCGACGTAAGTCAAAAAGAAGAAGAGCTTCACAGCATCATGTTATAGAAGATGAACACTTACATCCTGTTGTGGGCACCTCCAGAGTTGAACTGAAAGGATTCACTTAAAATTCATTTGACAGGAGCACTAAATGAGCCTAATTGTAGCAGTGGAGTTGCCGAGTGAACCGAATGCCAGGTCAGTGTTACGCGTGATCAACGCACGCTATGACATCATTGCCAGAATCTGGAAAGAAATGGCATGAAAAAAAATTAAAGGAACAACCATCTCGGTTGCAACTGGAAGCAAATAATATGAAGTTGGCTAAGCATCTGCCTAACCTAACGGCTAATGACAACAGTTTGCAAAATATCAAGAACATATTGCGACATTTAAAATATTAATCTAGCAATAAAGGAAAGGATCAAAACATATCTGTAACCAATTGAAAATAGAAAAGTCAGTAATTATGGATGTACACAAGGTGTTCCTGCAACATGAAAACACATATTTGAGGGCCACCATATAGAATACACAGGTATATTGCAGACGCTATAACTAAACATGTTGAGACCTGAAACTCCTAAAAAATGTTCTTGATTGAGTCAATAAATGAACATAGTTTTCTCATCCCTTATTAGATATGTCAGAATGATTAGAAATGGCGGAGACTAAATTTCACCTGTTCTCGAATATCTTTATACATAAAAGTAACATTCAGTGATATGTCAATGCTCCTTAATGTATCATCAGTAATCCTAGCTGGGTATGCGTAAATAGCACACACAAGCATGAGCATTAGGCAACCTTTTTTTGGGGGGTAGAAGTACTAAGTTCAAGTGGGCATCAAATATGTTTAGTAATATAATCAGAGCACAAGCTGTGTGTATGTTTAAATAAAAGGACACAGCTATCTATGTGACAAATTAGCTGGTCTACTTGATATCATTGGACATATTAGCATAAAGTTTGGTTTTTATACCCAGGGGAGGTACAGTCGATGTCCACTACAGTTGGGGTTTTGCACTCCCCCTAAAAAAAAATACATGGAATGAAATTAAATTACGCTAAATGAAAGAAGCACATGGACCTAATTATCACTGTCATGTGGCAAAAAGAAATAATAGTGCAACTGGCATAAATGTGCTTAAGCACAGTGACAGCATATTCAGTTTTTGCCCTATCAACTCCATGAGTGTAGAGGACTGCAGAAATTTAGGGAATTACCATATGCACTAATCAAATTCGAAAAAGCAGAATATACAAGCCTTGAAGAGTGTTGCTGACCCGCAGAAATGACAATAAGCTAGGAAACAAAGTAAATTTTAGGCACATATATATTTGAATGTAGGATTTGTATAAAGGAGCAGCGCCCCTTTGCATTACAGATGCATATATTCAATCAGATAATTATTCATACTCAAGAAAAAATATGTAGGATCTGAAACAGTTGAACTCACCATTTTCGAATAAGAATGGTCTATGCCTTAGCCTCTGAGGTTCCATATATATATATATAGCTTCAATCCACCACATGGCCCTGGAGCCTATTTGAAATAATTAAAAGCTGATATATATACATATATGAATTGTTTCCCAGGTAGCATTGAACTGCTGGAAATAAGATTAGATTTTTTTTTTATGGCAGATAAAAGTAGGCCATCATTGCATATGCCAAATTGCCTCAATTCATAGGAATACTAAAAAGGACCATATGTATGCAATAGTTCATATTACTCCATATGCCAAATACCTGTGATTAGTAACATATGGCAATGCCTCACTTGAAATCAGTTAAAAAGATCATAAAGACTGATCGCCATGACTACATATCCTCATTTGGTATAAGTATAACTGAGAAAAAGGTACTTGTTCCCAACATCTTTTCCATTAACATGTAGTGAGAAAAATACAAAATAGCAATGGCATGGAAACATGGTTAGATTTAACACATGTCAATGCTATGTTTCAGAAAAAAGATATTTATTTCCAGCATCGGCATTGAGAAAAGGCCAAAAAAAAAAAGCAAGATAGCAATGCTATCAAAATATGGTCGGTTGTATTGGAAGCACCTCACAGATATGGTTCTATGATCAAATTGGAGTAAGTACAACATCATAACCAATGGCATGCGTTTAGAACTAAACAAACAAAGCAGCGCCAAGCAATTTCAACTTAGAGCACAATTAGATTTCAGAGAGGCCTAAGAAGAAAGAGAGAACAGAAAACATGAGGGTGCTAACTCCCGCTCCTCCTAGGGCCGAATCATGGAGCATGATAACCGAATAATGCAAGAGAGCTCGGTTGGAGTGGAGCGCAGGGGTCGAGGCGTCGCTGGTCGTCCGGTGGGCAATCGCAGGGACCCTGGCACGCCGGGCCACCACAATGGATCCACCGGTGCAACAGCACATCCGGAGAGTGATGTAGAGATTGAGGGTGAGGGAGAAGGAGAGGAAGAGGAAGGAACTGGTACCTAGGGTTTCATCGAGCTGATGAGATGACGCATCGGGGGCAGCCGCGCCGGCGAAGACCACCGGGCGCCGTGCCCGGGGACTGTAGCCGCTGGGCCCCCCGCAGGGGGGCGGGCACCCGGCACCCGCTACAGGGCGCGGAACGCGGCCGGCGGTGGCCGCCGTCACCGCGCCGTGCCCCTGCGCGTCCGAGGCAGGGGGCGTCGAGGATGAGGAGGGTGGGGGCCGCCGCCGCCGCGCCGCTGCTGACCCGCCGACGGCATCCGGCGTCGCCCTGGTGGCGTCGTCGCCCTGGTGGCCACCCGCGCGGAGAAGGAGACGGAGCGTGGAGAGAAAGAGACGGGAGGAGATGTGAGCGATTTTTATTTTTATTTTTTTTTATTCTGATAGGGAGGACAACCAGAAGCTGGCTTTATATTTGTTTTATCGGATTCGGATGAGAACCTGGGCTAGGTAAAGAGAATTCAGATATAGTAAGAAGAATTCCAACAAGCTACTTCCAGTAAAATTCGATCTAGGCAATTTTAGGCCATCGGATGGGAGATCTGATAGCTAAAATTTATCGGGGTGACGTGGCGGCTGCTCCTGGGCGAGAAGCAACCGTAGCCCATAGAGGTGATTCTGATAGGAAGGAGAAGCAGAAGCTGACTTTATATTTGTTTCATCGGATTCGGATGAGAAGCTGGGCTAGGTAAAGAGAATCCGGATATGCGCCGTGCCCCTGCGTGTCCGAGGCAGGGGGCGTCGAGGATGAGGAGGGTGGGGGCCACCGCCGACGGCATCTGGCGTCGTCCTGGTCGGCATCGTCGCCCTGGTCGCCACCCGCGTGGAGAAAGAGACGGGAGGAGATGTGAGCAATTTTTTTGGGTGATTCTGATAGGGAGGTGAAGCAGAAGCTGGCTTTATATTTGTTTCATCAGATTCGGATGAGAAGCTGGGCTAGGTAAAGAGAATTCGGATATGGTAAGAAGAATCCCAAGAAGCTACTTCCAGTAAAATCCGATCTAGGCAATTCTAGGCCATCAGATGGGAGATCGGACGGCTGAAATTTATCGAGGTGATGTGGCGGCTGCTCCTGGGCGAGAAGCAACCGCAGCCCATATAGAGGTAATAATATGCGCGCGTGACAACCACAAGGCCACAATTGTGCAGTGTCTGCTTAGTGAGAGGGTGAGCGCGATATAAATAGGCACCGCACGTAGGAGTGGGCGAGAGAGTTGCTGGCCAGTGATTGGTGCGCTCCGTTGGCTTTGCGGGCACGTACGGTTGGCTTGTAATCGCGAACGTCAAAGACGTTGGTATGACTAGGAGAGGAAACGTTGGTCCCTATTGTTTGTTTCTTCTCTAGAGAGTAAATATTATATAATAAACGGGTTGCACGGAAAGAAACTAGTGTGTTATTAATATTACGTCTGCAATTACGTATGATCGGAAGATGCGTCGGTCCTTCTCCGCACGAATAATATTTGGATCATTCTATACTTATTATTAGACCGTGCCATTATACTGGATTGAATTCTGTCAAACAAACGCATATCAGCATGCAACTAATCTCGACATACGCTAGCTAGTATGGATATTATTTTGTTTAGATAACACTACTACATAAATGTTTTGCGAGGCGTTTGCCATTTTTTTTCGAGACGGGCAGGACGTATAACCGCCTCGGTTAATACAGACATTAACCGTGGCGGTCTTTTTATTAACCGAGACGGTTAGGGACACCGCCTCACAAAATCAATTAAATGAGAGAAAAACAGCTGGCTGGATGATTATTGTGAGAGAAAAATACTGCTCAATGGCTGGCTGATGTTGGCCTATAAGTTGAAGCGAACAGAGCCAAATCAACCCCCACAGTAAATTTGGCCCAGCCCGCTAGCCCACACATGCCTACTGCCATCTCGAATATATAAACGACCCCACAAACCCTAACCCCTCAATATCACGCACCCTCCCTCCCTCCATCTCTCTCCTTACCAGCCAGCGGCAGTCGCCCCCTCCCTCCATCTCTCTCTATATTGCGCTGCCCCCTCCTTCCCTCCCTCCATCTCTCTCCTACCCCCACTCTCTCCACACCAGTCATCGCGCGCCCAGCCCAGGCCCTGACGGCTACGGCGCAGGGCGGCCATGAGGCGGCGGCGGCTTGCGCGCTGGGTGGCCAGGCGACCTCACTCCTCCTCGTCGGTGGTGCGACGACGCTCTGGATCTGGAGGCGGCGACGCCCCTGCTCCGTCCTCCGGCGCCGGATCTGAGAGCGGGGACTCTGAATTCAGTGGTGGGGAATCCAGATCCGATGGCGGGAAGGCTGAATCCGGCAGTGGGAGGCTGCTACGAGGGGCGGCGGTGACGGCCCGTGGATTGGCTTGGTGGGCTCATCAGCGGGTTTTTCTCTTTTTTTTTATTTCATTTTAATTTACCGTGGCGGGCGTTTTAAGCACCTCGGGAAACATCTGATTTACTGTGACCTTATCTTCGAGGCGGTTATTATAACCGTCTCGGAAAATCAATTATGCCTGCCTCCAAAAAAATTGTGTAGTAATGTAAGGACGTTATGGATATTATCATCATGAATTCAGACAGGAACACAATTATATGGAAAATTCACAACCAAAATTTTAGACACCTAGTGAGGTGGGCTTCTCCTAATGTTTTGCCTTTCAAAATTTAGTATAACTTTTCCCTACTAAATGTCTCCTAATAAGTTTTTCAGGTGCTATAAAATAACTAGTGGTGTTGTTTAACTACTAATTAAAATTAATAGGAGAAGCTCACTACTGTTTTGGTAGTGGTTAAAACAATATGGACGTACGTACTTTGCATATGAATAGATGGTGTAGAATTGATGTTGCTGGCGACAGGTCATCGTAGGCAAAAAAAAGATGAAATCTATTCATTCTCCAAAAAGGCAAAACATCCTACCATCGTTTTTTTTTCAGGATGTGATACACATACTTTGTTCATCATGTGTGTATTAGTTAAGTAGTTCACTAAAAATTCATTTTTAGGGTGTGGATACTTTATTCGACCGTCTTTGAAAATGTATTTTTAGGGGCAGCTCTCGTATTTGATCCATCCCTAAAACTGTATTTTCAGGATCGTTTCTCCAACTGCAACCACCTCTAAAAGAACAATTTTCAGGGACAGATAACCTAACAAAATAGACTTTGAAAATGATTTTCTTGTGACAGCTAAATACATGATGCTGCAAATGCGCTCTATCTTTAAAGACGGTGGTTGTAGCGGTTTTTCAAGCCATCTCTGGAAAGCCATTTAACCGTACTTTAAAAACTTCCTTGTACTAGTGTAGTATTACATTGACGAGGTAACATTAACTAACTGAGAGAGAGAAATATATTGAAAATCTCTATAAATAAGATCAAAGAGAAAACACTATACTATTTTAGTGTGACATTTGTTTTGGCTCGTCCGTCCGCCACCCGCGCCTGCGATACGACGACGGAATGACCCAAGGTCACGCGACCGCGCCGTGCGATAGGGAAGGAAGGCAGCGTTGATTGCGCCCGCGTCGTGGTTCTGTCCACCGATTCTCCTCCTCCCGCATCGCCACGCCTCGCTCAGGCTGCGTTACCGGGCGCCACCCCCTCCCCACGACGAAGCGACGCCGCCGTTCACTGCCCGCTACCCCACCGAGGTCGCGCCACCCCCGCTGCTTCTCAAGGCAGTGGGCGTGCGGACCTCCGCATGCATTCATCGCCCCTCGCCCTCACCCTCGCCATAACCATCTCTTTTGCTCACCGTGCCGTCGATGTCTCCTCCACCAGCCGCTGCTGGCAGCCCAGCCGGTCGCCAGCCATCATCGTCGTCCGAACATCCACGCAGATCGCCAGCATAGGGCGCTGCCGCCGCCGTCGTCGCCGGCTACACCCGCAAACGTGTAGTCGTCCTACTCCCCGGTGACGGCGTCCTCCTCGGCACCTCGCCGGCCATCGGTCCTAAGAAGTCCCCGTGCCGCCGCCACTGCCGACTGCGTGTCTAGGCCCGTGACGCCCCTGTAGGCCCTAGCTTCGATTCACCGCCCGCCCGCCCTGACTTGAAGACATTAGAATCCCAGCATCGCTGACCCGGAGTCAGAACCGACGTCGCCAATACCAGGTGCTGCTGTTCCTCTGTGGTGGATTCACCCTCTGCTGGTTGTGAGCTTAACCGGTGACGATGTGAGAAGGTCTGGATCTCTCTATCTCTATGTCGATAGTTAAGATTATTTTAAGTTAGCATTTAATTGGCTAGCTGTTGCAACTCAATTTTGCATCTTACTCGAAAGCACATTGTTCATAGAATTTGTGTTGCATAACTCTTGGCATTTCTGAACATGGAGTTGTTTGTTTTTTGCGGTATGCTTTTTTAGATAAAAAAAACCTGTGCAAGTTGGTTGTACACATTGCATACATAACTTTGTGATTCAGATGTCTAGGATTAATAATGCAAGTGTGAAACAATTGACATTTTGTTTGGTTCCTGATCCTTCCACTAACCTGTTGTGAGGATTTGTTCAGGCTACGGCTTAAACTCTGAAGAAACGAGGTGAACGACAGCCCTGCAGCTGTACATTTTCAATGCGCCCTGCAGCCCATCGGTAATGATTTAGCAACCATTTAGGTGTATTGATGTCGTCTAGATCATTATTTGATCATTATTTGGTCATTCTGAATGCAGCGTAGTAAAAAGGTAGGTGAGCAGGGTTTGCTAACAAGGTAATCTATTACATGGAGCCACTACAATATCAGAGTATTTTGATTTACTTCTTTTGTTAATTTCTGAACAATATCTTTTTATTGTCCTTCTTCCATTCCTATTTTATAGTCATCACAGTGAGTATAACTTTGGTATTTCGAATGTGACTTTTCTTTTAGGTAATATGAACTCTACCACAGGATCATGGAACCAAAGCAGTGTGACAATGGCAATAAGTCTACTAAGGAAAGAATCATTAAACTTCCAAGTTTCAATTCATATTATTTTTTCCACTATATGGGCAAATGTATAGGTTCTTCAAGAATTTTAATTGCTAGAATACTATGTGGTTGCATCAAATTTCATTAAAAAATAGCAGATGTCTACTGACAGAGACTAAGATGCTATGAAATTATCGTGCTAAATGAGAAAACATCTTCAATCCAAATATGGATAATAGATGTTTTTATTATGCCTTAGATGCAAAGATAGATATTCATATTTCCTTATTCCTTGCAAGAAAATGAATTCCCGTTTCTAATGCATTGTTGGGGAAAAATGGGTTGCTCTGCGCAGAGGTTGGACCATCTGTGTAGCTCATCATTTGTCGTTGTCATCAATGAAAAGTAAGCACATGAGGACAGAAGCAGCTGTCATTTTGTAGGCATGGATCTAGAAATGATGCTACTGCTGCTCAAGGTTCTTTCCACCATGCATTGGTGAGTGCAGTACTGCAGTTAGCAAACTAGTTCATGTATGAATGGTGCAAAACTATACTTGGAGAAAAATGCATCACACTTTTGCTATACATTACACTTATGGTTAGGTAGTGCTAGAATATAGAGGACATGCGTGTTAGCTTTGTTTTCATAGTTACTGCATTCTGCCAATAGTAGCATATCATTTTATTTTATTTTTTTGCTATGAACCAACCGCCTCTTGTTGCTTTTCTTGAAAGTGCTTTCCATGATCTTCGATGGAGGGATGCCGCCGGACGTGGTGAATCGGCACAAACAAGTGCTGCATCCCATCAAACAGGTGTCTTCTTCGCTTGCAACTTTCAGGGATCTCTCCGCTAGCTACTGTAAAATCACTTTTTTATTTACTCCCGGAATGACAAAATCTCATCCCTGTCCGGTTTGCATGCTTGCTTCTGTGTGATCTAGACTCGCTCCAGACACATCCTAAAGTTTCTTCATTCATCAGGGTACAAGCACGCAAAGAGCAAAAGAGCAGATTGGTTGGCGAAGTTTTCAGCTGTATCGCTTCTAGCTGCGAGCCTACGACTTCATGAACGATTTCGTGAGCGTCGGCCTGCATAGGCTGTGAAAGGACAAGTTGCTGGCCTGCTATTACTTAGCATTGCCATTCTTTTTTCCCCTCCTTTGAGACCAACTCCCTTTACAAAACTTTGTCCCTGATGACTGTTCATATCATCCTTATGACTTCAGGATACATTATTGCTTTTTGTGTACCAGAAATAATTAAGAGCGTGGACCGTACTCTTTTTCTGATATCTAAGAGACACCTGCATTTATTTTCGTGACATTAATCCACACGCTAAGCATTGGCAAGAAGCGTGCTGCAGAAAGAGGTCTCAAACATGAACTTTTTAATATATTTTCGACATCTAAGCAGGGGTTCTGTTATTTAACACTTGATTCTTATTTTCAGGCTACAGAGAGGAACATTCTCTCAGCTTGGATAATAGGAAATGCAGAATCTCTAAATTTTGAGGATGGATCTATGGATGGCTATGCTATTGCATTTGGGATAAAAAAAAGTGACACATTGAGAAAGCTCTGTGGAGCTATAATCCGATGCGAACTTTGTCTTTTGCATTAAACGTCATTTTAAGGCTGGTATTCAATTTCACAGTATTATTATCTTATCGTGTGATCCATCTGTTTTAGCATTAAAGTTTAACTGTCCCTAGCAACGCACGGGCGCACTACCTAGTTTATATACAAATTTAGATCCCAGGACCAAATATTGGTTTCTCTCATTTGCCTACATATTCTAATGCAACACTTATGTAAATAGTGTCTTATATTTATATCATGTTGTCATAAACATTAGGTATTTAGTTCCACCTCAAATTTGACATACACACTATTACTCATACATGTTTATTATGCACCGTACACCATTACTCATACAAGTTTATTATGCTTGGACTGTGACATAATCATCAACAACGATCGATGACAAATAAGACCGATCAAATCTTGTTGAATATAATTGGCGCGCCATGCTGAGGATGCAATGTAAGGACAGTGTACGGTGCATGCGTGTAGGAAGGCGACAGTCGGAACTCAAAGTGTTGGAGGATCATGCTTACGGCCATCTTGGCTTCAAGCAGCGCAAAGTTCTGCCCTATGCAAATCCTCGGGCCCCCACCGAACGGGAAGAACGCCGGTCGGTCCTTGGTCGCCTTTGAGATGCCCTCAGCGAACCTCTCTGGCTTGAACTCGTGTGCATCCTTCCCCCAGATGTCAGCATTGTGGTGGACGGCGATTATGGGAAGCTCCAGGATTACCCCTGCAGGGTACATGATGCCACCAATCTTCATGTCTTTGAATGTTCTTCGGTTTAGTGACGCTGCCGGCGGGTACAACCTGAGCACCTCGAATAGTATCATCGTCACCTGCATAGTAATAGCAGTCAATAATTATGCAGAACGGGCTTGACGTAAACATATGCGTGCAGCTAATTTAGTACTCCAGTCAGTAGTGTAGAGGTATTGCAAAGAAGCACTTGCCGTTTTTAATCGATTGAGATCGTCGAAACTGGGCTGCTTGTCCCTGCCGAACACGCGGAAGACCTCCTCCCTCGCGCGGTCCTGCCACTCAGGGTGCATGCTCAGGATGACGAGTGTATACGTGAGCAGCAATGACGTGGTTTCCATCCCCGCGAAGTATAAGAGCTTGCATTCCTCAATCACGTCCTCCGTGCTCATCCTCAGGCTGCTTTTCCCGCTCTCCATGTTCGACTGCAGCATCAGGCCAAGCATGTCATTGTTGCTGGCTTCGCCGTTCTTGATTTCACGCTCCCGCTTCTCAATCATGCCCCTTAGGATCCTGTCGCTTTCCCTTTTGATCTCTTTCATCCTTCGATTGTTCTGTGTCGGGAAGAACCTGTACATATAAGTAAAAACAACGGCCCCATCAGGACACTGGCCTGGGCATCGCCACTGACGCCTGAGGACGCTGCCTGGCCAGGAGCTAGCCGACTGGGAGAGCGAACAAATCTGTACTAGAATCACCGTACTAGTATGTGACATATCAGAAAATGCTTACAGGAAGCCTGGGATGTACATATACTTGAAGGTCTTGACTATTCGCTCTCCTTGCTCGCCCTGAAGTTGGAAGATCCTCCGTCCTTCCTCAAAGCTACTGCCGAATGCTGTGCGGGAGATCACGTCTCCAGTGAGGTTCTCAAACTCCGGCCAGATGTCCAGTTCATATGATCCATCAGTACCAGCGATCTTATTGTCCCAGCGATCTATAAGCTCGGTACAGCATGTCGAGAACGCCGGCAGCATGAGCTGGAAAAATTACACAGACATCTATATGCTTTAGTGGCCGTGCATAACCTAACTGAAGCTGATTGCCTGTATGGAGGAAGTTAGAGAACCTTGAGCTTTTCGAGATGGAATGCAGGGTTGAGGATCCTTCTGTGTTTTACCCATTTCTCGCCCTCGTAACTCACGAGTCCAAGGGCGAGCAATTTTATAAGACCCGTGCTCGAGATGAACTTCTCGAAGTGGCCAGACTTGTTTGATAGGATGTCTCTCATTAACTCTGCCTCCGAGATGACCACCCTGGGAATTGGTCCGAACCAGGTAATACAAATGTTGCCTGCACTTCAGCGTTGCATGTGTTGTTAACGATACGAAACATTCAATTTAATCTATAAAATTTAGGGAACTTCCCCTTTTATAGGAATGGACAAATATAGGGAAAGGAGGGTGAAATAAAATGGACTCTGAATTTGTTTACGTAAACATGATGATGATGACAAAATTGACAAGTCAGATCTATAGGGGTAATACAAATCCAAAACAGTCCAGAGTCAAGCAGGCATAGGTGCGGTGAGCGGCAAACGTCACAAGACGGTGGTGGCCGATGAGAATGGGATAACGGTTGGATAAAGTTGATGGCGTCATTCTGACGTGGTCGCTTGAAACTTAACGATTAGGGGAGTGTAGGGTCGCACGGGGAAGGGGGCTATGGGGCAATAGGTGGGTGGCGCGGAGAAGCGGCAGGACTCGTCGATCGCTAATGGTGGAAGCGCGAGGGAGGGAGTAGTGGAGGAGGGAGGAGGGTGTGTGAGGCAAGGAGTGCATGGACGAATTTGGAGAGATAGAGATAGGGAAAGGACGGCACGAGCGAAAATAAATAAGGGTTGTGTGGTTATTTCGACATACCGTGCTTCTTGATAGTGTTGAAGACATGTGGCAACACACGAGGAACAACGTCATGGCACGGTGGCATGGGCCTCGAACATGCCTCATCTTTGAGCCTGGCGTCCTCCTTGAGGTCACCGGTAGGGAAGCGGTACTCAGTGCCTGTGAGCCCCTGTGCTCGGAGCGCCCGGTCGAGCCGCCGTGGCCGCAGCCAGAATGTCTCCACGGTCTGGTAGCTCCCCCACACGATCAGCAGGGCAAGCAGCCCCTGGAGAAGGCTCCACGGTGATGGCAATGCTGCTGCAGCAGCTACAACACCGTCGTCCATCGCTTCCTTTCAAGTTATGCGTGCTGTGACAACCACAAGGCCACAATTATTGTGCAGTGTGTGCTTAGTGAGAGAGCGAGCGCAATACAAATAGGAGGATGAGACTGCTCCGCCCGGCGCACGGCGGTCAGCGGCACGTTCGAGCGACTTTGCCGGCCAGTGATTGGTACGCTACGTTGGCATCACATATTTTTTTTTTCCTGTTTTTGTTTTTATCTGCAATTGATGTCCATAGTTTCTTTGGCGCACGTACGGGTGTGTAAAGATGTTGCTAAGTCTAAGAGAGGAAACGTCACGCGTGCACGTCGGTCAGCAATAAACATGTTGCGAAGACTAAGAGTGGAAACGTTGGCCCTATCGTTTGTTTCTTCTCTGGAGAGTAAATATAATAAAAGGGTCGTACCGAATCTGGAGGCGAGCTGGCTCGAGGAAGAAGCGTCAGTCCTTTTCCTAGCTATCGAGACTACTAGGGGCAATGGTAGGAATTAGAAGTGATCTCTGCTGCAATCAGAATTTAGTATATATTTGGTTAAATTATTTAAGACAATATTTACAGAAAATTGCCCAATCCAAGAAGTTATCATGTGCTTTGAAGAATTCTGCACTTCTATACCTTAACAAAAAAAAAGTAAAGAAATAATGCTGTCAGTACTACTTAGGCACTTATCAGAATTCAAAAAGCTTCAAGTGGGCCTCGACATAGTGTGCAAAAAAGGAAAAAAAAAAGAAAAACATCCTCATCCTACATATCAGGAAAAAGTTATCTCAAGTAGAATAAACCTGCAAGCAAAGGACTAACTCTCCATCAAACCAAAACTACGAAAGGATCAAATATTGACCGCTGCATATTTGTCAACAAGCGTATGGAAGGATGGATTAGAGAGAAGTATGCACTAAACGTCTTCCAGACTATTAACTAGTAACTTGTATTATACTAATCCACTTCCAGACTATTCACTGATATATACAGTGTGTTGATGATTTATTAACAAGTTCACTTGTTAAGACAAGTTTAAGGCAGCGGAAACTGAAACTGAATTAATTGGTAAGAAAAAGGAACATGTATATTGCTGCCCAATTGACAATTTAATTCAGCAACATATTACCAAATATTTATTTATTAAAATTACCAAATATTTATTTATTAAAATAAGAATGCAACACAGAGTATGTTATGTATATATGCCAACACACTGAAAACAGAAGGCAGCAACAGGAGAAACCATGATAGGTCATACTACAATAGAATCTTCAAAAGGATTGTCTTGGAGCAATGCTGAAAGTGCAACTCTACGGAAACCAATTCCAACAATGGCCTTAATAACTTATATAGAATACAAGCAGCTACACTTATTCGCCACTTATGTAATTAGGATGGCAGGCAGAGTTGCAGAAAGTCTAATGTGATGACTCAATGCAGAAAGTCTACTTATGTAATCAGGATCTGCTGCTGGAGACTAAACAGAGAAAACAGCAGCTTGATCTATTTGACAAAATCAACAAACACAAATCCAATTCCAATTGAGATGAACCAGTCAACAGTCACAGCACAATACTACTGGCAGTGGCAGTCACCGGTCAGCTAGGATACGTGCAGCTCCTCGCAGAGCATCGGAACTGCACCCCAGCAATTCTCCACCTGGATTGAAATTGAATCCAAGCACACGCAGCCGCACCGGAAAACCAGGCCTGCCTGCTTCCGGCCGCTACATCCGGAGCCGGAAATTTTAAACCTCAATCACGCGCGGACGCACGGGTTCGTGACTCACATAGCTACCAATTGCTTGCGGATCTTACAAATCTGCATTCCTACCACATAGCTGGGTACCAATGTGCGTTCCTAGTTTCTCGTAGCAATGCGCAATGTGGTACCAATGTGCTAGTACTACAATCCTAGTTTCCTACCATGGCTGGCTACCAGTGCTGTGCAAGGCTGCTGCAAGATACTACCAAAAACAAGTTACAAAGAAGTGAGATTAGTGAAGTACCTACCTCGCTGATTGCTGCTGCGGTTGGATGCTTCCCTGCCGCTCCTCAGCTCCTGCTCCGCTCCAGTGCGTGCGGCGATACGCCAGGTGGCCGCCGCAGGCCGCGCCGGCGAGCCAGCTAACTGCCGGATCTCCTCCCAGCCAACCGCCGGATCTCCCGGCCAGAGCTCGGAGGTCGCAGCGGGGAAGGAACATACAGCGGCCGCGCGGCAAGCTCCGGCAGTCGTCGGGGAAGGCAGGTACGAGGCGATGGCGCAGGATCCCGGCGATGGACAGAGCGACGCAAGGGGGCGAGGAGATCCAGAGGTGTCGGGTGCCGCCGTGCCGGCTCGCTGGGTCGATGGCCTTTGGTCTTCACACCACGGATCCAATTACGGGCTTTACACGGTTCCAAACTGCAAATCTGAACTAGTTTGAAAACTCAATCAGCCCACCATAACTCCTACACCGGACCGATCCAGCCTAATACATACTTCAGCCTATTCCCATCAAACCTTATTAGCCCAAATAAAAAACCAATCTACTAAATCCGGATTTAATCCAAACCATTCCTAGGTTTAGGTAGGATACCTTAGAGCATTTCAAGACTTCCTTAAATTACCTCAAAAACATCATGTTTTCTAACTCTAAAAAGGAATAGGGTAAAAAAAGATAATCTCCAATAATATCAAATATTTAAGGGGCTATTGCGTTTCTACCCTTATTCTAAAACCCAATTGTAATTTTACCCTCGCTTTTCGGTCTGTTGCGTTTTTACTCTCGCTTTGTGAAAAGGAAGTCACAGCTCACCCCTCTATCTAGTTCTGTTAGTTGTTTGTGCAAAAAAAAAATTGAAAAAACAAAAAAAACCTTCACAGTAAGACTAAGGACAATAACACCCCTACCCTTTACCGTACCCCTTCTCTCTCACTCATCGGAAGGCCGGCTCAGCGGCGGCGTTCCTCGTCGAAGGCCAGCTCGGCGATGGCGTTGCTCCCCACGGCGTCTCAGCGGCGGCATTGCTCCCCACGGCGGCTAGGCAGGCGGCGAGCATTCAGGAGAGGGCGGGCGACAAACGCGGCTTTGGGCGGCCCCGCGCGGGCGGGCGTCGGCGCGCAGCTCCCTGCGCGCGCGGCGCGCTGCGTCAGAGGCCGATGGCCTCGCGCGGTTGGGTAGCGGCCTCCGCGCACTCCTCCTCCGCGCCCGAGCTGTAAGTTTCCATCGCCGCCGTCTCCCCTCAGTGACTGCTCATCGCCCAAGATCTCTCTTTGCCGCTGCGTGCAATTCAGATTACCTGAAGCTTGTGCCGCCGCCGTCCATGTAATGGTGAAGAAACCGACAGAAATCAGCTTTGATTCTCCCAATCCATTGGTTCTTATTGATTTAGCGTCAATCCGTTCCTTCTTCCCGGCTATTTTTAGTATTTTTCTTTGACAGGAAAGAAAATTATTCCCTGCTGTCACATGGGAATATACATGTAAATGATGATGAAGTTTGTGTTATGTGTGAAACAAGAGATGAAACTATTGAGCATCTTTTCTTTACATGCCCGTTTGCAAGCCAGTGTTGGACAAGAATCAACTTCACATGGGATCACTCAAAAAAAATCCCTGATGTTTACATGGTATTAATAGTTAGTATTATCAAATATGGAAAACAGGGGTAAAATCACAATGAACTTAGAAAAGTAAGGGTAAATTCGTCCTTACCAAGCCCATTTAACACTGTTAGCTGCTGTTAACGGAGCAGAGGTAAACTGTGACTTCGTTTTCACAAAGTGAGGGTAAAAACGCAACGGAGCGAAAAGCGAGGGTAAAATCACAATTAGGGTTTAAAATAAGGGTAGAAAATCAATAGCTCCAATATTTAACATCCAAAAAATTAAAATTTTGTCCTACAAGGAGTTTTTCTTTTTTTCATTTAGAGAAATTAAAATCTCCTTAATAACTTATGCTATTTCACTTAGAGCGTGGCATTTCATCACTTTCCAAAGTTCACGTATTAGCCTACTTTAAATTCATAGGGTGAGATATGTAATTTGATTTCATAGATCACCATGCTATATTTCAGCTTTGCAATTTATAACACGCTCTTTAACTTGCTCTCACACGATAAAATATAACTCATAAATCTCTCTCGTATAGCCAATAATAATATAGAAATATAATATATATATATATAATCATATTAATTTAATTAATATGTGTATAAATTATGGTTCTTAAAATGAATTCAATTCCAAGGATCAAACAAGAGCATGAAGTTAATAATTGGGTTCAAGTAATCCTTCCAACGTGCTTTGATTACCTATCATTCTATCAAATTAGTCACATCATAAAAATTAAAGGATATATACTAAGTTATGCGAGTATTGTTAAAAGACACTGCTGAAATGCAGCTATGCAAGTTGTATTAAATAAAGTATATACATATCTGACGCCTTGCCGGAATGAAACACCATGTTATTTGCTGGAAAGCAAATGTCCTATCAGCTTTCAGAGTTCGAATTTCATAGCTGAAATTTTTTTTAAAAAAAAACTAAGAACACATTGTTCAAACATGGCTTAATTATCGATTACAAAATTGGGTATTTGGGGTACGGGGTACCTGGAGTCCTGGACAACAAATAGAGATGGACAAATCGGCAAGTCACCAGCTCGCCGCTGGTGCTGGCCTGCTCGGATCTGCGGTTTGCGTCGTGGGATGGACAACCAACGAAAGGAGCTGACTACTGGGCACGAGACCTGTCCAGGGCTCCAGGCTAGTTTGACCTTCTAGCATCACTACAGTATTTTGTAGCTTCCGCGAACTCCCTCGGTCCAAAAAAGCCATTGTTATTGACTTTTAGACTTTCTATTTTTAGAACAAAAACTATCTCCCTGCTTATATTGAAAGTAAAAAGAGTGGCTGCTGAGGTTACTAGCTTACAAGAAGTACCAGCAAAACACGCCACTGGGACCAACAAGTCAAAGAAAGACAAAACACAAAAGACCGACAAGTTTACATCCAGGGATAAGTTGAAGCTTGACGTAGAGTAAAGCCACCTGCCCTACCAAAAAAGACCTTCAGCAACAGACACCTCAATAGCACCCGTTACACCTCTCGAGTCAAGCTACCACATCCTGAAAGCCTTCCTGTAGTTTTTTGATCAGGTCCACCATCTTGGGCTTCTCTTTTGTCCACAGCATCTTCATCATCTATGATAAAAATCCCAAAACTTTATAACCAATGGCTTTAGGCGTCTTAACAAAAATATTGTTGAAAACCCAGTTATTTCGGGTTTTCCAGAGACTCCAAGCCACACTTGCTAGAACCAAAAAAAAAAAAGTAATATCACTATCACTACCTTTTCCTGCCCCAATTTTCGTCATATCTTTGTAGTGTTGAACTGATGTAGGCCTCACCGGCCATCTCAAGCTGATGCTAATCCAAACCCAGATGACCTCTGCAATATTCCAGTTAAAGATAAGGTGGTTCCTAGTTTTCAGCTTTCCACAATATTTGCACTTTTCAGAGCCTCTCCCTTTCCTGATTTTGAGTTGTCCGCCCATCTGTATTCTATCATGCCACACCATCCAAATAAAGATCTTAATTTTAATGGAATTTTACATTTCCACATTATATCATTCTCAGATCAAAATCTCCACTATTCTTGATCCATTTATATAACAATTTTGTTGTGTACTTCCCGGAAGCTTCTAATGCCCAGATCACCTCATCATCATGCTCAGAAATTTCGGTTGACTCCAGAGCTTCTTGCAGGTCAGTCCACTCAGCCATCTCATCATTTCCTAATCTCCTCAAATCTAAATCTCACTCTCTATCATAAAAATTGTCCACAGAGGCATCCTGTTGTCTACTAATTCTGAACAATTTTGAGAACCTCACCTTAAAAGGACACTTATCTAGCCACACATCATGCCAGAATCTAATCTTCTTGCCATTACCAATTTTCCAGATAGTGCCTCTCTCATACCACTCTCTTGCTTTATTCAGACCTTGGCAAAATTTTGAGCTATTCCTTTGCTTACTCTGACAGAAGATTTTATCATTTAAGTACTTCCTTCTAACCACCTCTATGCCCAAACTGTTTTCCCCTTTATCTAGTTTAAAAATCCATTTGGTCAGAAGAGAGGTATTCATAGCTTTTGTATCAATGAAGCCGAAACCTCCATTCTCCTTTGGCGCCGCCAGAGCATCCCAATTAATCATATGATATTTCTTTTTATTCCCTACTCCTTCCAAAAAAATCAGCTTCTCAAAGAATCCATCCTCTTATGAGACCCTTCATGTAACCAGTAAAAGCCCATTGAGTACATAGGGATACTTGACAAGCTAGAACTAATTAAAATTGATCTCCCTCCATAAGATAACTGGTTGTATTTCCAGGTTTCAAGCCTTCTTTCCACTTTGTCCACTAATGAGCTCAATTCATCTCTGGACAATCTCTTGTAACTAATGGGCAGTCCCAGATATTTCATTGAAAAATGTCCAAGCTTACAGTTAGCAATATTCTCAGCTTCTACCTCATCAATCCCAATAGTAAACACCTCTGATTTATTGTAATTAATCTTCATCCACGACACCTCTTCATTTAGACTTTCTATTTAACCATTCGTCTTATTTATTTTTTATTTAAAATAAAAATAAATAAATCATTATTAAAGTATGTCTAATATTAAATAAGCCTTAAAAATAAATAATACTTATATAATTTTTGAACATGGATAGTTAAATACAAAGTAAAAAACGATTGTTTTTATGGAAGGAAGGGAGTAACTTAGACACGGAAGCTGTGAGCCCTATTTTGTTCGGCCGCTGGGCTGCTAAGTTTTGCCGGTGGCACGTTTTTTGCAGGTCCAAGCTGGCCAAAAAAAAATGCTGCCCTGTAAGGTGCGTCCACAAAATCGTCGGGGTCAGGCGACCCGGACGCCTTCACATAATCACATGGCTTGACCCGTCTCATCCTGAAGCGGATGCCCGATCTAGCTTGAGCCCACGATCGATTGACTTGTGGTGCCGGCTCCCGGATGCCAGCAGCGAGCGACGAGAAGTCGAGAAATTTCATACAGGCGGTGTGGGCATCCGTTTGGCATCATCGACTACCGCATCTAAGTTATTGTTTTTATTCTTACTATAAATATTCTCCGAAATATATTCAATTCTTGTGTATCTCTGCATCTACACAACACGACACGGCTATTGTCAGAAGCTACCCACCCGCTGCCCTCATTGATAATCCCCCGTTGTCGTTTTTTCATCGTCACATGATCCGGCTCTTGACATTTCGTCCCCCAGCGTCCCATAGTCATCAGCATGCCGCGACTTAGCATCGACTACTCGATGTCCACATCATCGAGCTGAATGTAAGCTAGGCAACAATGTCAGCGATTACTACCGCCGGAGCACGTAGTCCGCACTCACGCTTCTCCTGCCGTCTCTCGTCGTGACATTCGTGGCACCACTCAACATCGTCACCATCGGACAACAATAGCACCAAAATTTCCCGTTGGACTAGCTAAGTCACTTCCACAATTGTTTTCAATATGTTATTTTTGCTCTTACTAGGCTACGTGCTACACTTAGGCCCTGTTTAGTTGGGAAAAAGGGGTGAAAAATACACTGTAGCACGCGATAATTTTTTTCCAATAAGTATCCAATCATGGCTCAACTATACTCAAAAGATTCGTCTCGAGAAAACCAGGTAAAAAATACAAACATGCAATAGCTGCTACTTCATTTAATGCTCCACACATGCTTAAAAGACAATTTATGTGACGAAGAAAATTCCCATTTTTTGAAACTAAACAGGGCCTTAAGTTTTAAGTTTTGCTAAGAAACTAGCAAACTAATCACTTCTTCAACTTTCTTGCTCAACTCTTCCTTCATCTTGATCATCTCATCTTGCATTTGCTTTATTTGATGGGCAATGCTAAGGTATAAATATTACCTCCTAGGAGGTAATATCTCAAATAAATCTGTACTAATGAATAAAAAATAATATAATAAAATATAGGAAGTTGACCAAAATACAAGGGCCATAAGGTACAAATATTCCATAATGTAATTTCCATACAATGGTTTGGCCGTTTGTATTTTGGTTTCCATACAAAGGTTATGTCAAGCGATTCATTTCCATGCGAACTCTAGGCAGTTGGCCAAAATACATGGGCTTTTTTTTCTTAAATTGGGCCTTCTTTGCGGAAATTTGAGCCATTAGCTTGGGCCTATTGCAATGATAATATTTTGAATTTGAATTTAAATCAAATATACAATGTCATCCAAATTCGATTTCACACATATTCAATGTATCAATTCTGTCTTAAAGAGACATTTCCTATAGTATCTTTTTACATTCCTATCATAGTATATAACACAAGATATTCTTAGAAAAAATATTTTCACTTCTTCGGGAGTCAAATAAATTCAAACTTGATCAAATTTGTACTTATGACACACCCACCATGACTGCCGGTTTCCATAAGATGGAGTTTTGGGCAACGCCTAGCCGGTTAGGGGCAAAACCCCAAGAGTAATAAACACAAAACCAGCCGGTTTGACGAAGAGAATCAAGTGTTCAAGCTTGCTAGATGATTTTCTCACTCGATCCACTCACTCTTCACTCAAATCCTTGGGGGAATCAAAGTTGAGGGCAAAGAGGAGAAGCGAGGAGAGCCTTGAATCCTTGAGAGCTATTTTGTCGAGTGGTAGGTCGCAATAACTGAGTGGTAACGGTTAGAAGTGAGGGAGAGAGCTTTTATATCCGAGTTCAAATCCAACCGTTCAGATCTACGTCGGAACTTCTGGCATAGGTGTCGGAACTTCTGGCGTATGTTCAGCCAAAACACGACTATGTCGGAACTTCCGGCTTGCGTAGGAACTTCCGACCACTCAGGCAGGCAGAGCACACAGTCCAGGGGCTATGTCAGATTTTTTGGCTTAAGTCAGAACTTCCGACTGGTCCAACTTTATGAAAACTCGCTGCGTGTTCGTGAAGTGCTAGAGTGTCTCTCGATTGATTTTAGTTCAAAGCTTAAGCATTTTATGTTTATCAGACCACTTAGTTTTGTATTCATTTTTATAGTGCGGCAAACCTAACATAAGATTAAAAGATAAAACGGTGAGACTACCACTTGAGTTGATCCGCCGAGAGCAATAGAGAATTGAGGGGTGCCAGCCAATCCCAATAAGATTTTCAATTCTATTTCATAGGATTAAACCTACACATAATTCTTGTAGAGTTCATTAGTTCCAAATTTCGATGTCAACAATACACCAAAACCCACGATGGGGGCAATGCATTTTCACCAACACCACGCCTTCAGGAAGAGGGGCGACGTCAATGATATCGCCATCGCACGTCCAAAGTGGATCATGTTTTCACCCTTAGAAGACATGCTACAAGAGACACACGACGCCCTCAATACGGTAGCGGCGGTCGCGGTCGCCTAGGCTTTCGCCCAAACCCCTCCAACACGAACATCGGGCCGCAAAGCCTGACCCCTGTCAATCTTCACTGCCATCATCGATGTGCCGCCACCAGCAATAGTACCATCAGAGGGGCCTCGACACGCCGGCTGCACGAAGCAGCCGCGCGCTATGTCGCCTGCCACCCCCTCCGATCGGCCCACACAAAGTCTGACCATGACTCCGCCGCTTGCGCCCCACTGCCGCATGCCAAAGCCGCCACTAACCATCGTCGTCTTCTCTGGCACGTGCCAAAGTCACCGCTAGCAACTGCCAGTAGCCACAGGGTGTGTACCCTCAACATGTCGGGCGCCGCTCGCACTGAACCTAGCGCACCCTATGGACGCCTCCACCTCCGCCTTGTCCTCATCATGGCTAGACCATGGCCGGCCACCATCGCACTAGCCAGGTCCGTGACGTGGGACAGAGGAAAGAGCACCGTCCCAGCGTCTGCAGAAACCCGCCGAATCCAGGCCGGTGCCGCCAGGCCCCACCCCGTCCGTAGCCTGCCCAGGTCGGCTGCTGCTGGCCCAGGCTCGGCTATAGAGGCCACGGCCGGCCACATTGCTGCCACCAGCCGCCGCCAGCCGCGAATGCCACCCAGCCAAGGCAGCCGGATTTGGTGTCCGGCCATTGGATCCAGCCACCGGATCCCGCGGCCTGGGCACCGGATCTGGCGGATCCCTCCTTGAGGACCCCAGAGGAGGGGAGGAATAGAGCGGAGCGAGAAACGAGCCAGCCACCCTCCCCCGAGCCGGCACAGGCACGAACCGACGTGCACACGGCCGCAATGGCCTCCCCAGCCGAGCTCTATTTTGCCTGCGCGGGGGAAGAACCGCCGACCAAGCCGCAACACGCGCCACCGCTATGTGTGAGAGAAGGGAGCCTGCCACCACCATCCCAATGAGCCGCCGACAGGCGGTGGCACGGCCGAGGAGGGGAGGAAGAAGCATGGACAGATGGGAGGCGACCGCGACGCGGGACAGTTTTCTTTTGGCTCCTGATGAAGGACAAACTAAGCACCAAGAGTTCACTAAGAAGAAAGAAGAAATATGCACTTAGATTCATACAGTTGTGTGTAAGCCTAGGCACATTACCCGTTACCCATTACCCAAACCCGAAATACCCAGACACGAAACTAAAATATCGGAACCCGAAAAACATGGTCACTTATTTGGATGCCAACTCTAGAAACCTGATTTTTTTTATTTTTTTTGGATAGTTTGGGTTATATGCCTGGATACCCGATCCCTATCCAATAACCCAAATTTTGCTAAGGCCCGTCCGCAGCCTTTGATTGTGTTCACGTCCAGCAGTGCAGCATGGCCCAGCCGGCCGAGCCAGTAGCCCACTAGCGACCTGAACTAGCAAGTAGTAGCAAGTTGCTGTGTGTTGTTCGGCCTTGGGCCTCGGCCTAGCAAGTAGCGAACGCTTCACGCTTCAGGCCTTCAGCCAACAGCCGTCCAGCGCCTAGCGCCCTAGCGAGGAGTAGCAAGTTGCTGTCATGCTGTGTGTTGTTTGTATATTTTCACTAAGAAATGTTGTCAGAAATCTGTTGTTTATTGCTATAAAATGCAGTCAGATTCTGCTAAAATTGATGGGTCTCTAATTCCAGGTATAATGTGATTACCCGAACTCGAATCCCAAATATCGGGTACCCGAAAATTCAGGCAATACTATTTTGGGACACATATTGGGTAATATTTTTGAAAAACCCAAATTTCTTAAAACCGAGTTACCTGATCCGAATTTTTCGGGTAAGCTGAATGCCTAGGCTTTGTTGTGTGTTATGCAATCTCACGGTGGAAGAATCTGCTAATTATCTGTCTGTAGATTGCTCTTTTGCAAGGATGTGCTGGGACATATTACATGTTGCCATCCCTCGAATGGAAGCTTCCCTGAGCTAGCTTCTCAAATTAAACCTCAACTTAATATCCAGTTCTTCAGTGAAGCCATTATTTTAATGTGTTGAACTATTTGGTCAGGAAGGAACGAACTTATCTTCAGAGGGATTAGTCTAGACTTTTTAGGCTGCCGACGAGCATTGTTTTCTGAACTGAAGCTTCTTAAGCAGAGGATAAAAGAAAGTAAAACCAATTCTCAACATGGATTATGGATACAAAGTGTGGAATAGTCATAGTTCTCTTTTTTTCTGTCTCCTTTGTTTCCTAGGTTGCTTCTCTCCTCTTTTTCTACCTCTACCTCTTTCTTTTCTCCCTAAATTTGTACTAATACTTACTTGCTCGTTTTTTTTCATTCTAATAAAAATGCTGTAGGGGCATTGGCCCCGCCAGAATCATCAAGAAAAACAGGGACATTTACATATTTACCATCCTTACGGATGGTACCAAAACATGTGCCACTGACATGTGAGGTCACATGAGTCACTGACAGTGGGCCACAGTGGCATGAGGCATGTCATTCCTATCATAAGGATGGCAAATATGTAAATACTCTGGTATTTTTTGACCGATCAAAAGGCTTCCTCAAATTCTTCTAAAAATATCTTGATAGTTTATTTATTTGAACTTGAAAACAAAGTTAGAGAAAGAAGTTTGACAAAAGGACAACTTCAAAGTGATATACAATTCGTATTGGACATATTATAGTTGCGAAAATAGCGATAAGCCAGCCTAGCTCGTTGATATTAATTTGAACGTTGAATTGCGGGTATTTGATCAACAAGCTGATTGAAACTTTAGAAAAGGACACCTAAGCTAGTTTCAATCCTACGATTTAGGATTGTTTACCTGACATAGTGTTTCTTTATTAGAGCATGCGTACATATTGGTTGGACTGTATCTTGACCAGGTGATTTGCAGCAGGCAATATATCTCCTGCCGTTAAAGTTTCACCTCAAAATTCAGATCACAAAATTAAACTCCCTAATAATTAATACATTATTACCCATACAAATCTATTATTTTTGCACTGACCAAAAACGGGCGATATAAGACAATCAGATCTTCTTGAATACAATTGGTGCGCCATGCTGAGGATGCAATGTAATGACCGTGTACGGTGCATGCGTGTACGAAGGCGACAGTTGGAACTCGAAGCGCTGGAGGATCATACTCATGGCCATCTTGGCTTCAAGCAGCGCAAAGTTCTGCCCGATGCAGATCCTCGGGCCCCAACCGAAGGGGAAGAACGCCAGTTGGTCCTTGGTCGCCTTTGAGATGCCCTCAGCGAACCTCTCTGGCTTGAACTCGTGTGCGTCCTTCCCCCAGACGTCAGGATTGTGGTGGACAGCGATTATGGGAAGCTCCAGGATTACCCCTGCAGGGTAAGTGATGCCTCCAATTTGCATGTCTTTGAATGTTCTTCGGTTTAGTGTCACTACCGGCGGGTACAACCTGAGCACCTCGTATAGTATCATTGTCACCTGGATACATTTAGGCATAGACAATGTTAGCAGGTAGTGTAATGTTGAATGGGTTTGGAGCAAACAATGCATACATCTAGGCATAGACAATTCATATATGGTATTGCGAAGAAGCACTTGCCGTTTTGAGTCGACCTAGGCCGTCGAAATTGGGCTGCTTCTCCCTACCGAACAGGCTGAGGACCTCCTCCCTCGCGCGGTCCTGCCACTCAGGGTGTATGCCCAGCATGACGAGCGTCCACGTCAGTAGCACGGATGTGGTTTCCATCCCTGCAAAGTAGAAGAGCTTGCACTCCTCAATCACATCCTCCGTGCTCATCCTCAGGCTGCCTTTCCCGCTCTCCATGTTCGACTGCAGCAGCAGGCCGAGCAAGTCATTGCCGCTGGCTTCGCCATTCTCGATTGCGCGCTCCCTCTTCTCGATCATGCCCCTTAGAGTCCCTTCGATTTCCCTGTTGATCTCTTTCATCCTTCGATTGTTCTTTGTCGGGAGAAACCTGCATATTATATATTTATATTATATAAGTAAAACAACAGTATGCATGATTGTATGAGAGCAGTTGAGCACACGCATATGAATATGATGACTAGACTAGAATTACTATACTATGTGACAGATCAGAAAGTGCTTACAGGAAGCCTGGGATGTATATATACTGGAAGGCCTTGATTAGTCTCTCTGCTTGCTCGCCCTGAAGTTGGAAGATCCTTCGCCCTTCCATGTAGCTGCTGCCGAATGCCGTGCGGGAGATCACATCTCCGGTAAGGTTCTGAAACTCCGGCCAGATGTCCAGTTCATATGATCCATCAGAACCGGCGATCATATTGTCCCAGCGATCTATAAGCTCAGTACAGCACGTCGAGAACGCCGGCAGCATGCGCTGGAAAAATTACACACACATCTATATGCTTTGAGAGGCCGTGCATAATGCAACTGAAGCTGATTTCTTGTATGAAGGAAGTTAGAGAACCTTGAGCTTTTCGAGATGGAATGCGGGGTTCAGGATCCTCCTATGCTTTGCCCATTTCTCACCGTCGTAACTTGCAAGCCCAAGGGCGAGCAATTTCCCGAGACGCTTGTTCGTGAACTTCTCAAAGTGACCAAACTTGTTTGATAGGATATCTCTGACTAACTCTGCCTCCACGATGACCACCCTGGGAATTGGCCCGAACCAGGTAATACAAATGTTGCCTACAATTCAGAGTTTGTGTCGTTAAAGCCATGAAAATTTCAATTCGTGGGGAACTTTCGATTTGTAGCAAAGGAGGAATTTAGAAAAATATAAGCACGACAGAGACTATCCAAAATAGTTTACTTAAAGAGAGATAGCAAGTCAGCTCTAGAGGGGTCATCAAAAACCTTAAACACTCGATCGCAAAAAGAAAAAAAAAACCTTAAACACTCTAGGCCAGCCAGCGTAAACACGACCCAAACACGCCACAACTTTTTTTTTTCAAATTATACAATACAGACACACAGACACTCACAACGCACGCACACTCACCTTTTTGAACACACGCACGCAAACC